>CM056051.1:190863808-191607284 GCA_029574335.1 Rana kukunoris
ATGTGAACTGATATTTGTTTATTGTATAACAATGAACAGCCAAAGTTTTTCTTTTGTATATTGGTTTGTCTTTAAAACCCAATAAAGATATCTTTAAAAAAAATTCCATTGAAATTAATGGAAACCTCATCAAAAACATCTGTAAAACGCCTCAAAAACACCCCCCACTATGGTAAAAAAAAAAACCCACTAAGCATTTTTGGTGAAGATTTTGTTTCACATGCCCTTTAAAAAGTGCACCAACAGTGCTGCAAAACTGCTGCAAAAGCGGTCCATTAACACATTGGGCCAGATTCACGTACATCGGCGCATTTTTGGACCGGCGTAGTGCAACTCCTTTAAGTTAGACCGGCTTAATTTCGAGGCGCAAATGCCGTATCCTCGTAGTATTTTCGTCCAAATTTGCACCGGTGCAATGTAAATTCCGAGGCGTAAGGCGGTGTAATTCAAAGTGGGAAGGATGTGGGCGTGTTCCATTGAATTGAGCCGTGACCCCATGCAAATGAAGGGCCGGCCAGACTGGGCATGTGCACATGAAGCAGACTATGGTCAGCACCTCTCTGAGCATGCTCAGAACTCGGCACGGCACAATCAGTTAGATAGGAATTAGGCCCGTCAGACTTAGTCAGCTATGCACAGTGCTTAAATAGACCGAGAGAAATGCCCTTCCATTGCAAAAGTACATCCAATTTTTTTCCCTTCCTACAGCAAGGTGCTTTTATTCTGTTGTTTGTTAGTGTTTGTTGGTTTGTGACGTGTCTTCGAGATTTTTGGAGAGTGATTTGGAGAGTGTTTTTTGCTGAGTTTTTTTTTTTTTTTGCTGTGTTTTTTTTATTTTTTGCTGTGTTTTTTTTATTTTTTGCTGTTTTTTTTATTTTGCTTGGCATTTTTTTTTGCTGGGCATTTTTTTTTTTTTTTTGTTTGTGAATGATTTTTGAATGTGGGGGTGACATTTCTGCCACCACTCCACTTGTACGCTGAAAAGAGCCACTGGCAAGGAAATGGAGTGTTGCCAGGACCTTGCCCAGTGGCTGCACTGCATGTGAGCGGTGTGTTGGGCTGGTGATGTCCTCCTGCAGGGTTGTGGTTAATTCCAGGATGGCATGAGCGGTGAATCTGAAGATGCGATACACCTCAGAATCACTCATGCCAAAGATGTCTATGCGTGTGCGGTATATCCTCTCCCGTGCCCTCCTCCGTGCCCTCCTCCATGCCCTCCTCCCTTCTGTGCTCATCTAAAGTCAGTAGTATAGCTATGAGCAAGGATGCCCCTGGCATGTTGGCAGGGCCGCCATCAGGAATTATGGGGCCCCTTACACAGCTTCAAGCATGGGCCCCCTGGAGCAGAGAACTGGGGGGGGGGTGCTGCCGCCTGAGAAGCAGGGGGGGGGGGCTGCTGCGAATTGAGAAGTGGGGGGGCCTTTACAAAAAAAAGAAGAAATAAAGAAAAATAGATGTAAAAAAAGAGGGGTTGCCATCTTTTTTTTTTTTTTACGGGGTTCCCATCCGGGCCCCTGGGTGTAATGCCTGTACCCCCCTGATGGCAGCCCTGCATGTTGGCATATAGATTGTTGTCCTGCAAGTGTGTGTGCTCAGCTCGTCCCTGACGGTGTTGCTTTAGCTGACATGTAGACGGATTGTCTAATTTTAAACCTGCTTTTATATGGTCTAATTTTAGACTTTCCGTGCAGCTGATACGCACATTGTGTAGACTGCACCGCACAAACTTACTTTTGTGGATCGGCGTATCTCCCTCATTTGCATATTTGCATAGGAAATCAATGGTGTGGACCGAGTAAATGTGCACCTAGGATGTGCAGGCGTAGGCAAGTTAGGCCGGTCGGGAGTAGCTTATTTTGGTAAGTATCTAGTTCTGTGGGTACAGTGCAAAAAATATTCCGGAGCAAATTTAGACTTAGACGGCACATCTCGAGATACTCCGGCGTAAGTGCGTTGTGAATCTGGCCCATTAACTTTATAGGTATACTATTAAAGCTAAAATAAAAATTGAGCCATAGGGCTTTATTCTCTTCATAACAAGTAGTTAACATATTGATGCTATTATGCTGTTGTTCTTTAGATGATGCCTGAATGTCATGTGAATTGTATCGGAAATCTCTTTTAATGTTCTAGAAGATATACTGTACTTTTTAATTTGTCTAGATGTACTCTTGTAACTATTTACCAATGCCCTTTTTGGTTTTCTTGTTATTTAGAAAATATCAATAAAACTATATTGTGATTTTTTTTTTTATTAATTAAATAAAAATTGGCTTTTTTTGGTTAAAAATGCCTTTAGCCTTTCCCAACTGTCTCCTCCACAGTTATAAAATATTATGGTTTGATAATTCTCAGTAATGATAATGAATTAAATTATCAAAGCTGAGTTGAGAGGCTTTTTGTATTGATATGACAACACCCTTATGCTCGTACACACAATCGGAAATTCTGACAGCAAAAGTCCAATGTGAGCTTTTGAACAGAAAGTCCGACCATGTGTATGCTCCATCAGACTTTTGCCGTTGGAATTTCCGCCAACAAAAGATTGAGAGCTGGTTCTCAAATTTTTCGACAGAAAAAAATCCTATATCAAAATGCAAATTGCCTGTAGCAATTCCGACACGCAAAATTCCGATGCATGCTCGGAAACAATTCGACGCATGCTCGCAAACATTGAACTTCATTTTCTCGGTTTGTCGTAGTGTTGTATATAACGTGTTCTTGACGAACAAAAGTTCAGAGAAATTTTGTGTGATCGTGTGTATGCAAGCCAAGCTTGAGCGGAATTCGATCGTGTGTGTACGCGGCATAAGTCTCTCCTGTTACTATTTGGCTACCCTTACATTGAATGTAATTGGAAGTTTCTGCCTCTAGAAGTGTAGGTGGTGGAACAACCTGCCACAGTTAGAGGAACCCTGACTGTTAAAAGTTGCCCTAGTCTTTAGGCATACTTTTGGCTTTAGACATACTTTAAAGAGTTCTGTATATGACCATGACACAAGACTCTCCTTAACAGAAATGCATTTAGGTGTTCTTCGTACCGGAGAAAGTCTGCGGGAAGACTGACCCTCATGACCTACATATCCCTTTATTGAGTCACTACAACATAATTTCAATGAAGCTGCCAGTTACAGCATATTTAAAAATGTCTGTAAATTTCATAAATGTTTCAAAAATAAGTTATGGTACCATGAAGTGCTTCATCCATTTACTGATATGACAGTCCAAAATGCGGAACAGCTTTAACATATATAGTGTTGCTCACGAATATTCGCATTGCGAATATTCGCTACGAATATTGCATATTCGAGTATTCGCGAATAACACGAATATCGCGGCGAATATTCGCTATTTCGAATATTCAAATTTTTTCATTTTTTTTTTTAGAACAGATCACATCCTAGAGATCCCCATCGACGTCTAAAAGCATTGCTGGTATGATTAGAGACCTTGGGCCGAGTAGCGCAGCGCTCATTTTATATTGCCGAAAAATCGCAATGCGATTATTCGGCAATAGCGATATCGCGCGATTATTTTAATTGTAATATATCACAAATATTCTGAGCCAATCAGAGTGCTCCATTCCGCATTTCTCGAAATTTCGCAATTATTTTGTATTGTAATATATCACGAATATTCTGAGCCAATCAGAGTGCTCCATTCCGCATTTCTCGAATATTCGCAATTATTTTATATGTAATATATCACGAATATTCTGAGCCAATCAGAGTTCTCCGCATTTCTCGAATATTCGCAATTATTTTATATTGTAATATATCACGAATATTCTGAGCCAATCAGTGCTCCATTCCGCATTTCTCGAATATTCGCAATTATTTTATATTGTAATATATCACAAATATTCTGAGCCAATCAGAGTGCTCCTTCCGCATTTCTCGAATATTCGCAATTATTGTGTATTGTAATATATCACGAATATTCTGAGCCAATCAGAGTGCTCCTTCCGCATTTGCCGAATATTCGCAATTATTGTGTATTGTAATATATCACGAATATTCTGAGCCAATCAGAGTGCTCCTTCCGCATTTCTCGAATATTCGCAATTTTGATATTGTAATATATCACGAATATTCTGAGCCAATCAGAGTGCTCCATTCCGCATTTCTCGAATATTCGCATTCGCAATTCGCAATTCGCATTCGCATTCGCGATAGCGAAAATTCGCAATAATTTTATTTCCAAAAAATATCACGTATATTCGTATTTAGCGAATATATCTCGAATATTCGACTATATATTCGAGATATATCGCGAAATCGAATATGGCATATTCTGCTCAACACTAAACATATATTTTAGGCAGGTGTAGACACATCTGCTTCTAGGAGGAACATAATTTTATATGCCTACTAGACAGGCCTGAACTGAGACATTATGCTTACTTAGGTACACCTGTCCTACTCCTATTGTCATGCAATTATCATACTAGAATGTATTATTAGGCAGTTTCTATCTGCTTTGTATTCATGGCTACCTATTAACTATACAGACCAAGCCAAATGAAACAGTATATTTTACTTCTCTATAATTAGCATTTTTATGTTGTGCTAATCTTAAGGTTTTGTTTCCCGGCTTGCTCTTATACTTAGGTCAGTTTTACTGGCCCTACAAAACCTTTAATCTTGAATGCATCTTCACAAACTGATAAGCAAAATAGATTATGCAACATATCAAGCCCCTGCAGCCCTTTATACAAGGATCATTTCAAAGCAAAATACATTTCTATAAAGAGAACTTATCAACAACACCTTCTCAGGAGCATCATGACTTAAAATAACAGACGTCTTCAGAACTTTCTTTTATATTATTGGGAATATTACAGAAAATCCGTTTAAAAAAGTTACTGCATATGAAAAAGAAAACAAATCACCTATAACACCACAAACCATTTCCATGACAAGCACCTTTTGCCATGATCAGTGGTGCTACACAGTGAATACTAAGCCGAATAAAACCTTAGAGACTATTCATTATGCTCGACAGTAAGAAGCTTTATGGCTGACTCCTGTTTACTACATCTTGAATAAATTGATTTACCCAGTCTAACGGTTGCTGCCTAAAATGAACTGGGATGAAACAGCTTTGTTTTTAAATAGTCCGTTGATTGGATTAACAAGATTCTTAATTGTATTCCCTGATGATCAGCTCAGAAATAATCTCCATAGGTCATATAATATGGTATTTCTGTACATTTTACTTGTTACATTAGGACACAATATGAATGTATTGAATCATTTCTAACATTGTTAAATATGCTGTGGATAGAGCCTGGTGACCAGGAAGCATTTTCATCAGAAAATATTAAGACCTTCTATTGCTTGTTATTTAACTATCTCATTAGGACCGTTAAATTTACATAGTTACATAGTGGGTCAAGTTGAAAAAAGTCCATCAAGTCCAATCTGTGTGTGTGCTTTTATGTTAATATTACATTGTACATCCCTGTATGTTGCGGTCGTTAAGGTGCCCATCTAACATTTTTTTTAATTATCGATGCTCCCCATTGAAACCACTGTTTGTGGAAGAGAATTCCAAATCCTTAAAGTGATTCTAAAGGCTGAACGTTTTTTACTTTCATGCATTCTAGGCATGAAGGTAAAACACTTTCAGCATGCAGCCCTCCCCCCCCCCTTCCAGCTCCCCTAATACTTACCTCAACCCTTTTAAAATCCAACAATGTGCATCAGAGCAGCTGCTCTCCCACCTCTCTGCTTTCTCATTGGCTCCCACTGCTGTCAAACACAGCCAGTGAGGAAGGAGCAAGGGGTAGGGCTGAGTCCTGCTCTGTGTGTCTTATGGAGCATTGCTCGGAGCATGCAAGGAAAACATGTTTGTTTGTTTTAATTTGTACCTTTTAGTACCACATTAATAAATCTTTAAGGCATAGTTACAATTTTGAAGTTAGTTTAAAAAAAAAAAAACATTCTATGTTTGTTATGTGCTCATATTCACACAGCATGTCCAAATCATTAAAAACATATATATATTTTAACATTTACATGTGTCTAAGGAGAAAATGTTATGGCTGATTCAAAACATTTCTGTACAGACTCAAGTGTATTTTTCCCCACAAACTCTCTCACTAACATACAATACAGAAGAGCAGTTTGTAAACACCTTGGCCTAGATTCACAAAGCGATTACGCCTGTGTAAATGTTGTTAGACTGGAGTAATTTCGACTTACGGGCGTTTTTACGCTAGTCGAAATCCTCAAACCATGAAAAGACACCTGCGGGCTTCATTTTGACTGTATTACGTGTTAGTACGCCTTCAGATCTACGCTGCCAGAAAATTGCGGCCACTGGGCGGACTTCCTGTTGTTTTTCGCCGTCAGGGTATGCTAATGAGCTTTTGCCTGCAATCCACAAAATTTCGCACTTTCAACGCAATCTCTTACGGCACCTTTAGTCATCTTTTTTTTCCGTTTCACTATACCTGCTTTTTGCTGGTCTAATATTAGACAGCCCATGTTAAGTATGGCCGTCGTTCCCCCGTTCGAATTTCAACGTTTTCCGATGTCTTTTTTATTTTTAACGTAAGTCGTCCGGGAATAGGAATGTTCGTAAACGCCGCTACTCAAACAAGCGAATGACGTCACGACGTGATTTCGCGCAATGCACGGCGGGAAATTCCTGAACAGAGCATGCGCAGTTCGATCGTCGCGGGACGCGCTTAATTTAAATGCTTCACGCCCCCTAATCACTATTTCGATTGCGCGGCGGAAAAAAAATACGACACAATAGCGTACCGCAAAAAAACTACCTGAATTCGGTGTAGAGTCTGGTGAAATACGGCAGCGTACCGTATTTCGATTACGCAGCGGAATATTACGTCTTTGTGAATCTGCCCCCTTGTTAGGACAGAAAGTTTTCACATCTAGTTTACAGTTTATAATGAAGATCTGTAAACATGGTACAGAAAGGGTTAACTATATTAAATATTACTCCACGGCCCCTTCTTAAACAATAGAAAGCAGGGAGAGCATGTTAAAAAATGTAAGCAAGTAAAAAAGCACGTAAAAGGGTAACCAGCAATTGTTATTATTTTAAGTTAATGGGAACGTGTAACAAATATAACGTAAGTATCTCAACTTGGCCGCAAAAGTGAAAATACACTTTAAAGGGGACCCAACAGCATGGGAGATTACTGACTTATCACATTATCCTTGCTACATTATTTTTTAATCACCGACCTGGAGCATGCTTACGTGTAACAGGTTTTGTGATGTTTGATATATACAGTTTAATGTACTGTATTTGTTCCATGTCCAGTGAAGCAAGGATAAGGATGACAACCCTAGAGTGCATACCTGCAAATAACAAGCCACAATGGCAGCTCCAATGTTTCTGTCCTGACAGGTTCCAGTAAATGTGATGCCCTAGGTTTTTTTTTTTCACTTCCAGCAGTAGTGCTGGACTGTACTCAGTGTTGCAGTGAGTGGTGCTGATGTAATTACATCTGGGTACTAACATTTATAGATAAAGATGATCCAGAGAATATCAGGTTGCCTCCTGGGGGGGGATCAGGAAGGACTTGTTTTACCCCTCTTGAGAAAATTGGATAATACTTTATTGCAGGGCCGCCTTTAATATCAACTGGACCCTGGGCAAACATTTTCTTGGGCCCCCCTTCATGCAATTTCACTCTCCACCCCCATTTAATTTAAAAAAAAAATAACTTTTGGACTGTGATAAAGATGACCCTGGTGCTTTGAGATATACAATAGTTAACAGACTTAAAATCAGTTTACTGCAGCAAATCAGGCAGCTACCGCAATTGGTTGCCAAAGGTTACAACATATCATTACCACTCACTGACTGGTTTCTAGAGGTTATAGCAAAAAATGTGGCTCACTGATTTGTTGCTAGAGGCTATGCTATGTGCGCCACAGCGAAAAAGTGGTCATGGTTAAAGTGGTAAATACAGATTGAGATGTCTTACATATCGTAGACATCATGAGATTTGATGTTATGCCGCTTCTAATTCCAAGGCCAGCCAGCAACGGACAGGCTGGAATTCTGCTTGGGAAGGGGATGAACAGGGTTGGCTACCCCCCAACCCCCAGGACAGGAATGGGGAAGGAAAGGAGAGATATGAGAGAGAGAGTAAAGAGAAGGAGATAGAGGAAGGAGGAAAATACAAAGAGACAGAGAGAAAGGGGGGACAAAGGGGAAAAAAAAGAAAGGGGGGCTAAAGAGGAGAAATGTGGGGGGAAAGGGGGAGTGTTGGGGTTGGTGGGGAGAGAAAGAGGGAGGGGCAATATGAGGGGGAAAGAAGGTGGATGAGAGAGAGGAAGGGGAAGAAAGGAAAAGAGGGAGGAGAAAGAGAGATATGGGAACAAGAGAGAAAGGGAGGGGAAAAAAAGCTGGGGAGAGGTAGAGGGGGCAATGATAGAGAAAATGAGGTGAGAGAGAGGAGAAAGAGTAAGAGGAGGGGAGAAAGAGAAGGGGAGATAAAAGAGGGGGGACAAGAGAAAGGATGAGAAAATATATATGGGGAGAGAACGATGGAGAGGAGGGAGAGGAAGTGAGAAAAAGAGGGGGACAAGAGGAGAGTGAGGACTGAGGAAAAGGAGAGAGACTGTTGGGGGAAACCAGGGGATGGAGAGGAGAAAAATAAAGGGTGCTAAAGAGAGGAGATAAGAGGGAGGAAGCGAGGTGGTGAAAGAGGAGGGAGAGAAGGAGGATGGGAGAAAGGTATATGAAAGAGTTAGAGGGGAAAAAAGAATGGGGGGGGAGAGAGAGAAAAGAGGTAAGAGAGAAAAGGGCAGAGAAAGAGGATGGAGCAAAAGAAGGGAGAGAGGGAAAGAAGGGGGTGAATGAGGAGAGAGAGTGTGTGTGTGGGGGGGCTGGGTAAGAAGGGGAGAGAGGGAGGGAGAAGGGGGCAGAGCAAGTGATGGTGGGGGCAAAAGGATTGCTCACCAATTATTTTTTCTCCTTTCAGGCTGCTTCCCCTTGGGCGGCTTAGGCAGCTATACTTAAATCTCCCACCCAGCTGCTCGCAGATCCCCTTTCACTGCACACTGCGGGCAATGCAGGGAGTTGGAGTGGGCAGGGTTAGGCAAACCCAAATGGCAGCGTAGTGTGGGGATAGATACTTTCAGCCCCCCAATAACGATAGGGCCTGAGGCAGCTGCCCCGTTTTGCCCTGCGGTAAAGACGGTTCTGCTTTATTGGACTTTCCAGCCATACAATGTCATCGCTGGATTCCGATTCCATCTTCACCCATCTTGCTTTTAGGTTTGTTGACTCTGTGAGTGGCCACGATGCATGCACGCGCACTGGAGCTGCCGGTCACGTCACAGGGCTCTGAAGGAACGACACCGCTGGCCGTTCCTTCAGACTGCATGCACTAGTAACTTCACTGGCTGCATGTACAGTAAATATCTCCTAAACGGTTTATGTTTAGGAGATATTTACACTACCTATAGGTAAGCCTTACTATAGACTTACCTATAGGTAAAATTTAATGATGGAATTTGACTTCCTCTTTAAGACAGAATATAGAAACACCATCTCTCCCACAGAATTAATTGCAATTATTAGCATACAGCACTGACCTTTACATGTAAAGTAGCATTTTTAATCCCGCATGAAATAGCTTTTTAGATAATCTGATGATATAATATATTTATAGTGTAGGTCATGTTAATACATTCCGTTAGAGACATATCTTAAGGTCCATATGAAGCTTATGCAAGAATCAGTATGTTTCTCCTGTAATTATTTTAAATTGTGAGAAATTAGTATCAAATGGCAAGGAAAATTACAAAACAAGTAAATCTGTCCAAAAACAAAGTTTTTGGCACAATTTGATGTTAGGAATGTAGCGCTACCCCCGAAGGAGCCGCTGGTTGATTGTTGGGTCTGGCACATTACGTAGCTCTAGCGCTGTCTAGGGGTGTGATGCATGAACAAAGTAGTGAGCGGAGGTCCAGACATTCAATAAAGTTTTCCAAGGCTTTATTTCCAGGCCAACATAGCCAACATCAACTTCAGTTAGGAGGAGAAAAGGTTGATGAGAGTAAAGGGATGAACTTGCAGTGTTAGGCCTGGATGTGAATGGGCAATCCAGCCCTTAGTAACAGCGGCTCGTAATGGATGAATATAGGGGGCGAATTCTTCCAATGGACTCCAGCCCGGGTCATCGGGAGACACTAATGCGTACCTGTAACATCCCGGTCACCAGATCCCCGATTAGTGTGGCACTCAGCCTGAGATCCGTTTCAATGAAACCTGGAACCCAGTGGATCACTGGGGTCCTCTTTAACCTCCGGTTAAGGCTCGGTGAAGCCTGCAAGCTTGGCCAGGAGGGCCGCGCCGGCGGGGCCCACAGGTGAGCACACCCTGAAGGTGGATGCCGCCCCCAGCACCGGGACCCCGCGAAGATTTCAGAACACATGACACCTGTCACAGATATACCCCTCCCCAGCATGCCCTGCGAGGGAAGAACTCCTCTAATTGGCTGCTGGGGAAGACTTGCTCTGCCAAAAACCCCGCTGGCGCCAACTGCTGGCCGGAGATGATACCACATCCCTAGAATGGCAGGGGTCATAATTTAAATAAATCACAAATGGGAGCAACATAGCTCTCCCATTATAGCTAACTTTAGCGTAGTTCCCAAACTGAAAGTAAGGGGGCGCTACAGGAACATAAAAAATATGCCTATAGGCGAGTTTAATTTGGTGTCCTAATAATGTTTACTCTTTGAAGCGTATCACAGACACCCAGGGTTCCCAGCCAGGTGTAAAACATATAGTGGTTGTCAGGGACCTACTTGTGGGCTCCGACGAGCCCCTGTTGCTCGCGCTCGTGCCCCAGTTGCGCGCGTCTGCGCGCATGCGCGTTAAGCCCATCTACCCTTTAAAAACTCAGCAGCAGCAGTGACACCTTGCTGTCTGATCTGCAGCTTAGTGTCTGTAAAACCTGATATCTGATCGTAACCTGATACCTGCTAATACCTGATACCTGTTGACCCCGTTTCTGACCCGGCTCCGTCCGACTACCTGAATACCGTTACCGACCCCTGGCTTGCCTGACTCCTCTCTGCTCTCCTGCCCATCGTTACCAGACCTGTGCTTGAACTTTGACAAACGCTACCTCCGCTAAGAGTGACTCTCGGTTGATCCGCCCATCTGATCCTTGTCGACCGCTTACCGGCTCCTGTCTTGCATCTAACCGGCTTGTTTTCCAGTTACCATCATCCGGTTCCGGTGGCCCTCCAGAGACGCTGTCTCCTACACTGCCTATCCGCAAGATCCCATCCCGGCCGGTCTGCTGCCATCACCAGGCACTCTTACCCCACTGCGCTCCCGGGCTTGCTGTCCCCACTCCAGCAGCCCCTGAACCCGGGCGGTAAGAGGGGCTTCTTCCTGCATACCAGGCTCCATCCACGAGGTACGTAACAGTATCAGACAGCCATGTCGGAGCCTGCGGGAATAGCCCCTGCCATAGACGAGATCTGCAAACACCTGGCGTCTCTCACAGAAGCAGTAAAGAATCTACAAGAAGGCTACGTTAGGCTGGAAGGACAAGTACACAGCCTGGCTGCTCCTAGTGACCCAACTGCTCCTTCAACCTCCAGATCTGCATCGGCTGTTTCTGCTCCTTCGGTGGTAATGCTCCCACCTGAACCAAGAGTTCCAGTACCAGAGCGATTCGCTGGCGACCGCACCAAATTCCGAGCCTTCCGTAGCGCCTGCGAGCTCTACTTCGCCCTGCAACCCTGGACTTTTTCCTTAGAGGCCACCAAGGTGGGATTCGTAATCTCCCTACTACAAGGGGACCCTCAGACCTGGGCTCACCGGATGCTCGAAGAGAATGGTGACCAGACGCGAACCCTGTTCGCCTTCCTTGAGGCCATGGCTCAGCTATACGATGACCCTCAACGAGCCGCCACCGCAGAGTCTTCCCTACTCGCACTCCAGCAAGGTCGCAGAGCGGCTGAGGACTATGTCACAGACTTTAGGCGCTGGAGTGCGGACACTCAATGGAACGATGCAGCCCTGCGACACCAGTTCCGCTTGGGCCTTTCCGAAAACCTGAAGGATGAACTCGCTCGAGTGGGGGTGCCTGAGACCCTTGAGGATCTAATTACCACGGCCATTCAGATCGACTGCCGGCTTCGGGAACGCCGGGCGGAGCGATCCTCTCAGCCAAGCCGCCCCACCTGGATGACTGCAAGGGTACCTATGCCGGCTTCTCGCTACCTGCCTCCTACCAACCCAAATTCCATCAGCGCCAACCAGGACTCATCTGAACCTATGCAACTTGGCCTCATGCGACCAACATTACCTCCTGAAGAGCGGGCACGACATCGCCAACTTAACCTTTGCATGTACTGCGGCGGGACTGGCCACTACGTTCGCAACTGTCCTGTTAAGACACGTAAGTGCTTCCTCTCAGCTCCTGTCAACTTCTCAGCCTTATCGGCTAATGCAACCCACCTTGCTCTACCCTTCTCGTTACAGTGCCAGGGAAGGACTATTCCGGTCAACGCCATCCTTGACTCCGGCGCATGCAGCTGCTTCATTGATGCCGCCTTTGTCAACCTACACAGCATCCCCTTACGAAGGAAGACCCATGGACTCTCTGTTTTCCTGGCCGACGGTTCCCGCATCAGTTCAGGACAGGTAACCCAAGAGACTCTTCCCCTACCCGCTTTAATCGCCCCTCAACACAAGGAACTATTGATCCTAGATGTCATTTCCTCTCCTCTGTTTCCGGTAATCCTCGGCCTGCCCTGGCTTCAGGCCCACAACCCTTTGATTAATTGGGCATCTGGGGAGGTGTCCTTTCAATCCCCTTACTGCCAGCAAAACTGTCTACCCGGACCCACCAGCTCACCTCCCACCTTACTATGTATGGACTCTGACCCAAGCCTGCTTCAGTGCATTCCGGAACCCTATCATGACTTCCTGGACGTTTTTAGTAAAAGGGGGGCCGACTCCCTTCCGCCCCATCGTCCCTATGATTGCCCGATCCAACTCCTCCCAGGGGCCGAAATTCCCTTTGGGCGTATTTTTCCATTGTCAGAAAAGGAGCAGGAGGCCCTAAAAATTTATATAGACGAAAACTTGGATAAGGGGTTCATCCGGCCTTCTACCTCCCCAGCAGGCGCCGGAATATTTTTCGTTACCAAGAAGGACCAGTCTCTCCGTCCGTGTGTGGATTACCGGGAGTTAAATAATATCACGGTGAAGAACCGGTACCCGCTACCCCTGGTACCCGAGCTCTTCCAAAAACTGAGATCGGCTACTATCTTCACCAAGCTGGACCTGAGAGGGGCCTACAACCTGGTCCGTATTCGGGAGGGGGACGAATGGAAAACAGCTTTTCGTACCCGATTCGGCCACTACGAATACCTAGTCATGCCCTTCGGACTATGTAATGCGCCCGCCACCTTTCAGCATTTCATTAATGACGTACTCAGAGACTTTCTGGACAACTTTGTAATCGTCTATCTTGATGATATTTTAGTCTTTTCCAGATCATTAGACAAACACCAAGAGCATGTTCGTAAGGTCCTCCACCGGCTCCGGCTATACAGATTATACGCCAAGGCGGAGAAATGCGAATTTGAACGACGGACCATCCAGTTCCTGGGTCTGGTAATCTCCCCCACCGGGATTAAGATGGATCCTCAGAAGGTGTCTGCTATCCTCGACTGGCCAGTACCCCTGGACAAGAAGGGAGTACAACGCTTCGTAGGGTTTGCAAACTTCTATAGAAGATTTATCAGGGGGTTTTCTGCAAAAATTTCCCCCATCACACAATTGACCAGACAAAACCTACGCTTTCAATGGGACCCAGAAGCTCAAAGGGCCTTTGACCGACTCAAGAAGCTTTTCACGTCAGCCCCGATCCTCAGTCACCCTGATCCTGCTCTACCCTTTATCCTCGAGGTTGACGCATCCGAAGTCGCAGTGGGAGCTGTTATCTCTCAACGCCAGGGGGATAAAGACCTAATGCATCCCGTTGGGTTCTTTTCAAGGAAACTCTCCCCTGCGGAAAGAAATTATGATGTCGGAGACCGTGAGTTACTTGCCATCAAGACTGCGTTAGAGGAATGGAGGTACCTGTTAGAAGGCGCAGCCCACCCAGTATTAATTTATACCGATCACAAAAATCTCGAATACCTGAGATCTGCTAAAAGGTTGAAGCCCCGTCAAGCCCGCTGGGCACTGTTTTTCTCACGTTTCTGCTTCCATATCACATACCGACCAGGTTCAAAGAACGTCAAGCCAGACGCACTATCCCGGATGCATGATAACCCCAAGGTTATATCGGTTCCTGACACTATTCTACCAGCAGGTAACTTCCTACTTCTCCAGTCTGGTCTGCTTTCCCAAATTAGAGAAGCATCCACAGACGCCTCCAAACCTTCCAGCATCACCTTAACATCTAGGGATGGACTGTTTTGGAGAGGTAGCCAAATCTTCGTTACAGAAACAAATCGTGTGGAGGTCCTGAAACTCCTTCACGACCACCCGTTGGCAGGGCACTTTGGGGTTCGGAAAACCCTCGAACTGGTACGTCGTACCTTCTGGTGGCCAAACCTGGAAGATTTTTGCAAAACATACGTTAACTGATGCCCCACTTGTAATCGGATTAAGACCACAAGAAGCCGAGCCTGGGGACTGTTGAAACCCCTACCTGTACCCAATAGACCCTGGGAGATGATTTCTATAGATTTCATAGTAGAGCTTCCTTGTTCGGAGGGATGTACTGCAATTTTTGTAGTCGTGGATCGCCTATCCAAAATGGCTCATTTTCTTCCCTTAAGGAGTACCCCAACAGCCGCGGAGACCGCTCGCATCTTCATCAAAGAGATCGTCCGACTACATGGAATTCCCTCCAACATCGTGTCTGACAGAGGGGTTCAATTCAAGTCTTGCTTCTGGAAATCCCTATGTGAAACCCTGAAGATTAAACTCTCCTTTTCCTCAGCTTATCATCCCCAAACCAACGGGCAAACAGAGAGGACTAACCAGACTCTTGAACAGTACATTAGGTGCTTTACGTCCTTCTCTCAGGACGATTGGGTTTCCCTGTTACCTTTAGCGGAGTTCGCGTATAACAACGCCAACCACTCAGCCACTGGGCAGTCCCCCTTCTTTGCCAATTATGGTTTTGACCTAACCTTTCTGCCTGACTTTTTTTCAGAATCCCCAGTCCCAGCAGTGCAGACTACGATGGAGTTTCTCAGCCACAACAACCAGGTATTACGGGAAGCAGTGACTAAAGCCCAAGCCGCCAGTAAAAAGTTCTTTGACCGGAAGAAGAGGGGCGAATTAGATCTTCGGCCAGGTGACCAGGTATGGCTATCTACAACTAACCTCAAGTTGGCCTGCCCTTCAAAGAAGTTGGGACCAAAGTTCATGGGGCCTTTTCCAATACGGAGGAAGATCAATGAGGTATCGTATGAACTATCATTACCTGATTCATTGAAAATTCATCCGGTATTCCATGTGTCATTGTTGAAACCTGCAGTTCCGGATCCCTTTCCTGACAGGGGGGCCAGTCCCCCAGAACCCGTTTTTGTTGATGGGTGCGAGGAATACGTTGTGGAGGCCATCCTCGACTGCAGGAAGCGGCAAGGGCAAACACAATTTTTAGTAAAATGGAAAGGGTATGGCCCAGAAGACAATTCCTGGGAACCCGAAAACAACATCCATGCACAGAGACTGATCCGCAATTTCTTTTCCGCTCACCCTGAAAAAAGAACCCGACTTGGCATCCGGAGGCTGCCCCTTGGGGGGGGCAGTGTCAGGGACCTACCTGTGGGCTCCGACGAGCCCCTGTTGCTCGCGCTCGTGCCCCAGTTGCGCGCGTCTGCGCACCGCGCGTGCGCGCGCGTGCACATATCGTGCGCGCGCGTGCACGGCGCGCGTCTGGGCCGCGGGAGCGCGCGCATGCACGGCGGGAGCGCGCGCATGCGCGTTAAGCCCATCTACCCTTTAAAAACTCAGCAGCAGCAGTGACACCTTGCTGTCTGATCTGCAGCTTAGTGTCTGTAAAACCTGATATCTGATCGTAACCTGATACCTGCTAATACCTGATACCTGTTGACCCCGTTTCTGACCCGGCTCTGTCCGACTACCTGAATACCGTTACCGACCCCTGGCTTGCCTGACTCCTCTCTGCTCTCCTGCCCATCGTTACCAGACCTGTGCTTGAACTTTGACAAACGCTACCTCCGCTAAGAGTGACTCTCGGTTGATCCGCCCATCTGATCCTTGTCGACCGCTTACCGGCTCCTGTCTTGCATCTAACCGGCTTGTTTTCCAGTTACCATCATCCGGTTCCAGTGGCCCTCCAGAGACGCTGTCTCCTACACTGCCTATCCGCAAGATCCCATCCCGGCCGGTCTGCTGCCATCACCAGGCACTCTTACCCCACTGCGCTCCCGGGCTTGCTGTCCCCACTCCAGCAGCCCCTGAACCCGGGCGGTAAGAGGGGCTTCTTCCTGCATACCAGGCTCCATCCACGAGGTACGTAACAGTGGTGTTGTGGTGGCCAGGGAGCCCATCTACTCACTTCCTGGCTAGACAGATATCTAAAAAGCCAGCACTCTATTTTCCTGCTTGCTTATCAGTCTCCCTCTAGAGCATCTTTTCTTGACTGGGATTCCTCCAGAGATTTCTAGGCATTAGCTGACTCTCAAAAATGTAACCATTGATACCAATAATTTTCTGCTGTGTAGAAGTCATTCTTTCCACTGACTACAGATAGAGCGGACATTCTTCCTAATGGCCACCAGTTAAACTGACCGCCAAACTAAGGGGATCCTTTTCCCACTGATCATGAATGTAAGGGTAATCTTCTCCATTGGCTACCAGTGTAAGGTGACACTTTTCCACTGACCATCTGTTTAATGAGACATTTCTATACTGACCACTAGTATGATGGAACACTACAGTTTTCAGCCTACTTTTTTTCTGGCAAATATTATTATTAATATTTAATTCTTAATTATTATCAATATTAATAATAATTTGCATTACAGAGCACCCCCTGAGGTGCAAAATACTCTATGTACTCCATATTCTCCATGCTTTTATTTATGCATATGCCTCAACTCAACTCTCATGTTATGTACAGTGAGTAGTAGATATAGTTTTAATTAATTAACAAGGGTTCCCTGAGTCATGAAAATTATTTTAATGATTCCTCCCAGGTAAAAAAGGTTGGGGAAAAAAGGCTGCTCTAAAGCCTTTTATCTGACACACCTTGGCTTAGAAGCAAAATATAACATGTCTCAGATTACACTCTGGATTCTCCATGGCCTTTTGCAACAAGATGCTTAAAACAAATCTTACTTAAGACTTACACTGGCCCCCTTATTTAAGTTTATTACCCCATGGACCATTATGTTTTCCTGCAATGCTTCTTTTCCTTTAATATGTTCTTTTACTGTATATCTTGTAGATTTATACTGTATATACAGTATATGCAGATATTTGACTCCCTTGTTTTCTTTTCAATAAATGTAACTGGAAAAAAATGATTGCACCTAAAAGCAATGGTTTTGTATATACTATTTTATTATAGTTTGGACTACAAAATATAATGTGAGAAATATATTTTCTAGTTGGGTAAATATTGCATATCTGTATTTTGCATTTCCATTTCTAGCCAAAAGTTGGAGCTCTAGGCTCCCTTTTACATGTTACATAGTTACATAGTTGGTGAGGTTGAACAAAAGACACAAATCCATCAAGTCCAACCTGTGTGTGTGTGTGCTTTTATGTTAATATAACATTGTATATTCCTGTATGTTGTGGTTGTTTAGGTGCCTATCTAATCGTTTTTTTTGAAATTATCAATGCTCCCCGCTGAAACCACTCCTTGTGAAAGAGAATTCCACATCCTTACCACTCTAAGGCCTCGTACACACGAGGCAATAGATTTGTTCAAATTTGTCCGTCCGACAGATTTGAACAAATCTGTCTGCTGGGATTTTTGTTTGCTCGCGTGTACACACAAGCAAACCAAAATCCCTGCCAGCAGAGAGCGCGCTGACGTTTCGGTGACGTGGCGGTGACGTTGACGCCGCCACATCACCGCACCAGGAAGTAAAACACTTCCGCGCATGCGCCGAATCCATTCAGCCGCGGTGCGGGACGACATGTCTGCTGGTAAGTGTACTAACCAGCAGACATGTCGGGCGGGCGGATTCCCACCCGATAGATTTCAAAGCATGCTTTGAAATCTGTCGGGTGGCCAAATCCGTCGGCTCGGCCGTACACACGATCGAATCTGTCTGCTGAAACGGTCCAGCGGACCGTTTCCAGTGGACAGATATGATCGTGTGTACGAGGCCTTACAGAAAAGAGCCCTCTACGCAGTTTAAGATTAAACCGTTTCTCTCCTAATTTTAATGAATGGCTGCGTGTCTTTTTAAATTCCCTTGTGCGGAAAAGTTTCATCCCTATTTTGGGGTCACCAGTACGGTATCTGTACATTGAAATCATGTCCCCTCTCAAGCGTCACTTCTCCAGAGAGAATTAGTTCATTACTTGCAGTCTTTCCCCATATCTGAGATCCTCCAGTCCCTTTATTAGCTGTATTACCCTCTCCTGCTTCCTGAGGACTGGTGCCCAGAACTGGATGGCATACTCCAGGTGCAGCCAGACCAGAGTCTTGTAGAGTAGGAGAATGATCATTTTATCTCTGGAGTTAATCCTCTTTGTTTGCATGACAATATTCCGTTGGCTTTGCTTGCAGTAGCTTAGCATCGCATGCCATTGTTGAGCCTGTCATCTACTAAGACCCCCAGGTCCTTTTCCATCCTAGATTCCTTCTGTGGTCCTCCCACTAGTGAGTAATTGGCATTCATATTTTTGCCATCCAAATACATTATTTTACATTTTTCAACATTAAACCTCATTTGCTATGTAGTTGCCCATCCCATTAATTTGTTTAAATCTTATTGCAAGGTTTCCACATCCTGCGTAGAAGTTATTGCCCTGCTTAGCTTAGTATTGTCCGCAAATACTGAGATTGGGCCGTTTATCCCATCCTGCAAAACGTTTATGTACCAGATTTTTCCTACTTGCTCTGCTGATTAAAATAAAACTGTTGTATACAGAGCCCAATAGCTCAAACTAGACATTTACCCAAAATGATTAAATGAGTTATAGCCATGACTCATCCCTGACTCATACGTAGACTCTCCCTATCTGTTCTTTGTAGACAGTGCCTTTTGAAGTTTTATTCAGGGAAAGAAACCTTGAAGGCAAACATCTCCTGATGTGTGTTATCTTTTTTAAACATATATTTGTAAAACAAATATTTCTGCATTCATTACAATAAACAATACTACACATAAGTATAAAACAATTGTACCACATAATTAATTATTATATGTCCCCTTTAATTGTAAATCTTATGTTGGTAAAAAGCCTTATAAAGAATATGCCTTCTGCATTGTTTCAACTTTAAAGGGTTTGTAAAGGATTTTTTTTTAACTTAATAGCTTCTTTTACCTTAATGCAGTGCTGTTTTCATGTCCTCATTGTCTGTTTTTGCTCTCAAGTTGCTGTAATTCTTCTATGATCTCCACACTTCATGGTTGTCTGTTTCCTGATGACTACAGTACTGGGAGCTTTCTCTCTGTGGTCACTAATCAAGGAGGTGTGATTACTATGTGTTCTAGTTTCTAGTTTTGTTTTCCAAACCATCACTGTTCTATGGCTCTGTATGCTCTGTATAGCAGAGAGGCAGGAAACAACATGCAAAAACGAAACTAGAAACTACAGGTACATTATATGATTGATTTTTATCTATTTTTAATTGTTTTTAAAAGGAATCAGTTACCTATTATGGGCCAGATTCATGTACATCTGCGCATTATTGGACCGGCGTAGCGCACCGCCTTTACGTTAGACTGGCGCAATGTAGCGGCGCAATCACCCTATTCTCGTCGGTTTCGCGCAGAAATTTGCGCCTGCGCAACATTATTTCAGAGGCGCAAGGCGGAGAAATTGGAAAGGACGTGGGCGTGTTAAATTGAAATGAGCCGTGACCCCATGCAAATGAAGGGCGGGCCGGCTCGCGCATGTGCGCTTGAAGCAGACCACGGTCAGCACCTCTGTGCGCATGCTCACAACTCGGGAACGGCGCAATCAGTGAAATTGGAAGTGGACTAGGGCAAATTAGTGAACTACGCAGACAGCATAAATAGACAGACACAAACGCACTTCCTTTGCAAAAGTACATCCCGGTGCTTTTGTTCTGTTGTTTATTAGCGTTTGTTTGTTTGTTTGTGACGTGTCTTTGAGATATTTGGCGACTGTTTTGCAGAGTGATTTTTGTCTTTTATGTGTTTTCCTTGTTTGTATTTTTTTTAAATTAGATTTTTGCTGGGCATTTTTTCTTTTTGCTGTTCAATTTTTTTGGGGGGTTCTGTTTGTGAATGATTTTGGAATGTGGGGGTGACATTCCTGCCGGAAAAGGGGTGTCACCCTCATTTGTGGTAGAGAAGTGATCCCCAGGTCCGTGTGAATGGTGTATGAATGTACAGTGACATATTTGGAGCCGTGGCATTATGTTGCTGCTCACAAGTCCTGCATGGTGGGCTTGTGCCAATCCAATGTGATGAGGATGTGATGTGTCTGTGCTAGGGACCACAGTGGTGTGCATGCATGCATTCTCATTGTGCCATGATTAATGTGTGTGTTTAACGTGCAAAGATGCGTAATGTGAGCTGGCTCCTGGCTGCTCTTCCCTCAGAAGACGGGGTAGCCTCGGTTAGGGGGGGATTGTCTGGTTCTGGGGTCAGGTCATCACTTATGTCAATCTGCAGGCCCTTTCCTGCAGGCTGGTGTTGGGCTCCTGCAGGGTTGTGATTAATTCCAGGATGGCATGAGGGGTGAATCTGAAAATGCGAGACACCTCAGAATCTCTCATGCCAAAGATGTCTATGCGTGTGTGATATATCAAGTGAAGAGTGAGGGGCTTGTATCAGATTAGATTATTATATCCATCAAGGTTTTAAAGGGCTATTGAAAGATAGTGAGACCGTGTTTGTAATTTGTATGTATGTTATGTACTGATGTATATATGTATGTATATTTCTGCTCAAAATGTTTATAAAAGCAAAGAACATTTTTGGGGAAAAAAAAAAAAATCCTCTCCCGTGCCCTCCTCCGTGCCCTCCTCCGTGCCCTCCTCCTTCTTTGCTCATCTAAAGTCAGTAGTATAGCTATGAGCATGGATGCCACTGGCATGTTGGCATACAGATTGTTATGCAACAGGTGTGACTGCTCAGCTCCTCACTAACAGTGTTGCTTTCTCTGACATGTAGACGAATTGTCTAATTTTAGACCACCTTTTATATGGTCTAATTTTAGACAGGCCGTGCAGCTGTTGCGCACAGCGCGTAGCCTGCGCTGCACCAACGTTCTTTTGTGGATCCCCGTAACTCCCTCATTAGCATATTTTAATAGCAAATCAATGGTGTGTCTAGCGCAGTTTTGCGTGGACGGATGCGCCTGTCTATCGAAATTACGCCGGAAGTAGATTTCTTGCGTATCTCGTTTCGGGGATGCGGAGCATCGAAACGCATGTGCACATTTAGACTTACGCCGTGCATCTCCTGTTACGCCGGTGTAATCGCTCTGTGAATCTGGCCCTATGTATCTATACCCTGTAAACAGTCATTTCAGCAAAAAAATGTATTTTATTTACAACTCCTTTAAGAAGAAAAAATAAATACATTTTACAACAAAGATAGTTTATATCTTTTAATTACAATCTTTTGACCAGTAATTTCATCGAATGATCTTTCATGACCTACAACTCAGTGTGTAATAGGAATTTTTCCATAATGCTTGCTGCTATGTGATAGACAGTAAAACTTTGTTTATTAGTGACACTTTGCAGGATTTATGGATCATAAAAGCCAAATTATGAGTGCAAAAATCTATGTCTATGGTTTCTAAATGTGGATTGTTTAGCTGAAGGCAATGGCTTTGAAGCATTCAGACAGAGACAACACTGTTGTCAGAACCTTTCTTAGCAAGAAACGTTATGTCTGTTTTCTTCTGAACCAAAAATGAGCCCAGAGCAGCATCTACATGTATAATAAGCTACAATATTACACTGAAATGATTCCACCCTAAATAAAGCCTATCCTTCTCACTTTCTCTAGATATTAGAAAATTGAAGGGTTATTTCTTCTCTCACTAACTGGACCTGAGTAGAGCTTAAAGCTGTATTAAACTCAAAACCAAATGTAATATATTACAGCTTACCAATCCTTAGATCTGGTAACTGCATTACTTTTCTTTTTTTTAGGGGTTTTCACCTGGTGATCTGGACAGAATCCCCACTCTGGATGAAGGAGAAGCAGAAACACCTTTGGACAGCAGCATTGTCAGTCTGCGGGGAGTGTTAGATGTACTCGAAGATTTAGGTACACTAATATTTTGAAGCCAAACTCCATCTTACACAGTTAAAGCAACATTTTTGTTCCTTTTAGGATAAAGGTATTACATGAATAAATAAAAGCTCATCATGCAAGCACCTCTGTTAGTGTTAAATCGTTTGTATCGATCCTCTATCTGCTACACCTGCTGGACAGCTTCCTTCCCTCTCCCCTGCAAAATTTGGCACCATTCGGAGGACCTGGGAGCAGGTATCTGCTTTTGATAGATACCTGTACCCACTTCCAGGAGACCTTACCGTGGCGAGGTACCCCCGAAGTTTGGCCCCCCTCCTCCTTCCACCGCCACCGTGCCATTCACTCATGCACAGTAGGAAACCGGCTGTAAAGCCGAGAGGTTTCACTGCTGGTTTCCCTTAAAAGAAATGGCGGCGGCAGCACCCAAGAGCCGATGCTGGAGTGCCAACAACGCAGGATCCCTGGACAGGTAAGTGTCCTAATATTAAAAGTAGGGTTGTCCCGATACCGGTATCAGGACCGATACTGAGTATTTGCGGGAGTACCCCCTAAATAGAATACTTCCCCCCCACCGCCTCCGCCGTATATATCG
This sequence comes from Rana kukunoris, assembly GCA_029574335.1. NCBI lineage: Eukaryota > Metazoa > Chordata > Amphibia > Anura > Ranidae > Rana > Rana kukunoris. The sequence continues at coordinate 190,886,830 of CM056051.1, forward strand.
CAAAGCCGCCGCCGCGTTAATCAGCGTGCGGCGAACATTACAGGCACCTTTAGTTTGAATAGCTGTTTTCCCCACCGCGCCGTGTCACTCCCCCTTGCTCGGGATTGGACGGATCTGTCCAATCCCGAGCAAGGGGGAGTGTCCTTTACACCGCGTGGCGGGCAAAACAGCTATTCAAACTAAAGGTGCCTGTAATGTTCGCCGCATGGTGATTAAACGCGGCAGCGGCATTATCATTAGGTATGGGGGACATGGTTGCATATATGTGGGGGGGACATGGCTGCATATATGTGGGTGGACATGGCTGCATATATGTGGGTGGACATGGCTGCATATATGTGGGGGGACATGGCTGCAATATGTTTGGGGACATGGCTGGATATATGTGGGGGACATAGCTGCATACATGTGGGGGGCATGGCTGCATATGTTTGGGGGACATGGCTGCATATGTTTGGGGGACATGGCTGCATATATGTGGGGGACATGGCTGCATATGTTTGGGGACATAGCTGCATATATGTGGGGGACATGGCTGCATATGTTTGGGGGACATGGCTGCATATGTTTGGGGGACATGGCTGCATATATGTGGGGGACATGGCTGCATATGTTTGGGGGACATGGCTGCATATATATGTGGGGGACATGGCTGCATATATGTGGGGGACATGGCTGCATATATGTGGGGGACATGGCTGCATATATGTGGGGGACATGGCTGCTTATATGTGGGGGACATGGTTGCATATGTGAGGGACATGGCTGCATATGTTTGGGGACATGGCTGCATATGTGGGGGACATGGCTGCATTTATGGGGGGACATGGCTGCATTTGTGGGGGGACATGGCTGCATTTGGGGACACATTTAAAAAAAGTATCGGTATTCGGTATTGGCGAGTACATGAAAAAAAAGTATCTTGTACTTGTACTCGGTCCTAAAAAAATGGTATCGGGACAACCCTAATTAAAAGTCAACAGCTACATTATTTGTAGCTGCTGACTTAAGATTTTTGGACAGGGGGGGGGGGGGTGGGGGTGGAGCTCGGCTTTAAGTGGCCCACCATAGTACACCACCAGCACCATGTCTTAATAATGTACAAGGAAAAGTATGTCTTTTATTGGCACAGATAATCTATGGTAACCAGGAATGTAAGGCTCCATGCACACTGGGCTTAAAAAAATGACAGTTACCTTTGCAGAAAAGTTCATATAAAGCAAATGTGTATGCATATTTAGGCACGTTTAGGAGTATTTATCATTTTTTTCTGTCAGAAAACTCCAATCGGAAGTGAAAACCAGAAGGTTTTTTTTCCTGCCTCTTAACACTGACCATAAAATATGACTGTAATCGTCCTAATGTGCATGGACACACAGGATAACACTGAGCTGCTTCTACAGGCAGAACACAACATTTTCACTTAGAGGTGTACTCACTTTTGTTGCCAGCAGTTTAGACATTAATGGCTGTGTGTTGAGTTATTTTGAGAGGACAGCGAATTCACACTGTTATACAAGCTGTACACTCACTACTTTACAAAGTGTAATTTCTTCAGTGTTGTCACACAAAAAGATATAATAAAATATTTACAAAATGTGAGGGGGGTACTCACTTTTGTGAGATACTATAAATATTTACCATATACACACAGATGCCATTACTTATGACTGAAAATACACTAATCCTAACAGTATTTTAAACAAATATATGTATTATTGCCTTTTTTTTTTTTTTACAGGGGTCTTGTCTATTCTTGACTCAATGACATACTATACCAAGATATGTCCATCCTCCACCTAACTACTTTTCCTGGCTCAGCCTTGGTTGAAGAACTTTATCACGAATCACCTGATCGATATTTTTGCAAGCTTACCGTGAATATAATATAACTCCTATAAGTGCCAAATTATGAATTTGGAATAATAATCTAACAAAGTTCAAAGTCTGTGTAAGCTCCATGTTAGATCGTGTTGCCTGGTGCACTGGGTGAATCAGTTTCTCCTGTCGCTCATGGGGCAGTTTTGTGGCCTGACCATTGGCCATTCACACACATCCTGGGAAAAAGGAGACCATAAGCTTGCCCATACTTTGAAGCACCAGGTGTTTCCATAGGGCTCTAACAGTGCAAACAGGGGAAAGGGAGCTCATTGGAGGTTGCCACTGCAGTCCCCTTTTACTCCTCCATGACGACATCATGAGCTGTTGGATGTTAGAGACCTTGTGCTCCTTCACATTCCATGTGAAGATGCCCCACAGATGATCAATAGGGGTTAGGTCTGGAGACATGCTTGGCCAGTCCATCACCTTAACCCTCACCTTCTTTAGCAAGGCAGTGGTCATCTTAAAGGTGTGTTTGGGGTCATTATCATGTTGAAATACTGCCCTGCGGCCTAGTCTCTGAAGAGAGAGGATCATGCTCATTCACTCAATAAATTGTAGCTCTCCAGTGCCAGAAACACTCATGCAGCACCAGAGCATGACACTACCACCACCACGCTTCACTGTAGGCAAGACAAACTTGTCTTTGTACTCCGCCACACACATTGGCACCATCTGAACCAAATAAGTTTATAATGGTCTCATTAGAGAACAGGACATGGTTCCAGTAATCCATGTTCATAGTCTGCTTGTCTTCAGCAAACTGTTTGTGGGCTCTCTTGTCCATCATCTTTAGAAGAGGCTTCCTTCTGGGACGACAGCCATGCAGACCAATTTGACGCAGTGTGGCATATGGTTTGAGCACTGACAGGCTGACCCACCCACCCCTTCAACTAGGGTTGTCCCGATACCGATACTAGTATCGGGATCGATACCAAGTATTTGCGGGAGTACTTGTACTCGCGCAAATGCTCCCGATGCTTCTGCTGATACTTTTTTTGTATTCATAAACATGTTCTGTGAAAATTCTTTGCGTTTTTTACTACTGTGTGACAAGCAAATAAAACATTTTTATTCATTTTTACTCATTTTTATTCTTTTATAATATCTTGAGTTAGAGTTATTCATAATTCTAAAGAAAATATCCTTAGTCTGTATTGTGGTTTGAAAACTGTCACATGACATTTAAAAAAAGTATCGGTATTCGGTATCGGCGAGTACATGAAAAAAAGTATCGGCACTTGTACTCGGTCCTAAAAAAGTGGTATCGGGACAACCCTACCTTCAACCTCTGCAGCAATGCTGGCAGCACTCATACGTCTATTTTCCAAAGACAACCTCAACCTCTACATATGATGCTGAGCATGTGCACTTCTTTGGTCGACCATGGCGAGGCATATTCTGAGTGGAACCACAGTATGGTCTTGGCCACCATGTTGCAGCTCAGTTTCAGGGTCTTCCTATATAATAAAATATTTACAAAAATGTGAGGGGTGTACTCACCTTTGTGAGATACTGTATATATTATCTTTTTATACATCATTAAAACCAGAGAAGCCATATTACCTTTAAACTGTGAAGCAAGAATAGGATTACAGTTTGCGTATTCAACCTTATGCTATCTTTTAAAAGAGTTTACACAAGCAATATCTTCAGTTTTCATGTAGGGGTTCAGCTATTTGAGTTTTGATGACACTGAAGTCTTTCTTATACGCATCGAGGCCCATGGGTAACACTGTGTTCATAAACATTTTTTAATAATAATAATTCCAAGTAAGAACTTGGAGACTGGAAACGTAACACTTGTATGAAACATAAATATGGGATGTGTGGAGACATAGACGAACATGCACACTAGGAGAGATAACAAAAGGGGAGAGTGACACAAATGCTCACTCACATGTGCACACAAACATACAAAGACAATCTATATACTCTCTCTCTCAGAAGCCTTAAGCCTCATACACACGGTGGGACTTAAAAAAAAAATGTTTCTGTGGATTTTTGTTTGAAGGGCGTTGGCCGTGAACTTGGTATGTATACACACGGCAGGACTTTTTCAACAAACTTTCCCAAAATCACGTGTTTTTTCTGCTCTTTACTGCCACCCTTTGGTCAACTTCTGCTATTGTTGATTTTAACATTGGTTCTGAGTATGCGTGTTTGTACTTTGGACTAAAGTCCTATTGACTTCTGTACACACGATAGGATTTTGCACCGTAGGACTTTTGTTGCCAAAAAGTTTGTCCAACACATGGTCTGATTTTTTTGAAAACCTAATTTTGAAGTTTGTTGTTAAGAAGTCAGATCGTGTGTATGGGCCTTTAGATCACATCATTTTCTGATTGTTTTTGCACACTACGAAGCATTGAGATGCGTGGCGCACAAGCTTCCATAAGCTTTTCATACTATTTTATTTCTTATATTTTGCTTAACTACACTGTATGTAACTTTTTACATTATTTCTATGATGCCAAGTGTGTGACAATAAAATCACACTTTATTTTTTAATCAGTCTGGCTATGAAACAAATTATCCAAAAACGCCTAAAGTTACTGAAATATTAAATGTATCTTTGAATATTTAACAGACTTCAATATAGGATTGAACAGTTAAGGTAGTGTTGGGAAGAAAAATAGCAGTGGGAAGTGGGGAGGGGGTTGTTCTTACAAGAAAACACATTTCTTGAATATAGAAAAGTAACAGTGTGTTAAAGCTTCCTGATCTCTTAATTATTCTCAATAATAAATGCATACAATTCCAGTGCAATACTATTTAGAGTGAAAATTACAGCTACAAAACAGTGCTTACAAAGTGCTTCTAAATCGAGATAGACCAAAATAGTACCAGAGTTTTGGGATTACTCAGTTTCATAATGCCTTTTTATTAGGGCTACAGAAATTAACGATTAATTCCTCGATTAATCGTTATTTTTTTTGATCTATCAAAATTATTATTATCACGTATCATTATCATTATTAAATGACCTCTCAGTCCGCGGATCGCTCGGTGTGGCGATCCGCGGATTTAACCCATAGCAAAGGTCACGGCTTCGGCCTAGCTCCGGAGAGGCGGCCATCTTGGTACACATGGCGGTGGCCTAGGTGAGTGACACGCTGACGTCATCATCAACTGCTCATGGATCTGCCTGCTTGTATAGTGGTAAGCAAGCAGACAATCATACAGGGAGTGCAGAATTATTAGGCAAGTTGTATTTTTGAGGATTAATTTTATTATTGAACAACAACCATGTTCTCAATGAACCCAAAAAACGTATTAATATCAAAGCTGAATATTTTTGGAAGTAGTTTTTAGTTTGTTTTTAGTTTTAGCTATTTTAGGGGGATATCTGTGTGTGCAGGTGACTATTACTGTGCATAATTATTAGGCAACTTAACAAAAAACAAATATTATACCCATTTCAATTATTTATTTTTACCAGTGAAACCAATATAACATCTCAACATTCACAAATATACATTTCTGACATTCAAAAACAAAACAAAAACAAATCAGTGACCAATATAGCCACCTTTCTTTGCAAGGACACTCATGCAGCCTGCCATCCATGGATTCTGTCAGTGTTTTGATCTGTTCACCATCAACATTGCGTGCAGCAGCAACCACAGCCTCCCAGACACTGTTCAGAGAGGTGTACTGTTTTCCCTCCTTGTAAATCTCACATTTGATGATGGACCACAGGTTCTCAATGAGGTTCAGATCAGGTGAACAAGGAGGCCATGTCATTAGTTTTTCTTCTTTTATACCCTTTCTTGCCAGCCACGCTGTGGAGTACCTGGACGCGTGTGATGGAGCATTGTCTTGCATGAAAATCATGTTTTTCTTGAAGGATGCAGACTTCTTCCTGTACCACTGCTTGAAGAAGGTGTCTTCCAGAAACTGGCAGTAGGACTGGGAGTTGAGCTTCACTCCATCCTCAACCCGAAAAGGCCCCACAAGCTCATCTTTGATGATACCAGCCCAAACCAGTACTCCACCTCCACCTTGCTGGCATCTGAGTCGGACTGGAGCTCTCTGCCCTTTACCAATCCAGCCACGGGCCCATCCATCTGGACCATCAAGACTCACTCTCATTTCATCAGTCCATAAAACCTTAGAAAAATCAGTCTTGAGATATTTCTTGGCCCAGTCTTGACGTTTCAGCTTGTGTGTCTTGTTCAGTGGTGGTCGTCTTTCAGCCTTTCTTACCTTGGCCATGTCTCTGAGTATTGCACACCTTGTGCTTTTGGGCACTCCAGTGATGTTGCAGCTCTGAAATATGGCCAAACTGGTGGCAAGTGGCATCTTGGCAGCTGCACGCTTGACTTTTCTCAGTTCATGGGCAGTTATTTTGCGCCTTGGTTTTTCCACACGCTTCTTGCAACCGTGTTGACTATTTTAAATGAAACGCTTGATTGTTCGATGATCACGCTTCAGAAGCTTTGCAATTTTAAGAGTGCTGCATCCCTCTGCAAGATATCTCACTATTTTTGACTTTTCTGAGCCTGTCAAGTCCTTCTTTTGACCCATTTTGCCAAAGGAAAGGAAGTTGCCTAATAAATATGCACACCTGATACAGGGTGTTGATGTCATTAGACCACACCCCTTCTCATTACAGAGATGCACATCACCTAATATGCTTAATTGGTAGTAGGCTTTCGAGCCTATACAGCTTGGAGTAAGACAACATGCATAAAGAGGATGATGTGGTCAAAATACTCATTTGCCTAATAATTCTGCACTCCCTGTATATACAGTGGGGGAGATGTGGATATTACAGTGGGGGAGATTTGGGGAGATGTGGATATTACAGTGGGGGAGATGTGGGGAGATATGGATATTACAGTGGGGGGAGATGTGGATATTACAGTGTGGGAGATGTGGATATTACAATGGGGAGATGTGGATATTACAGTGGGGAGATGTGGATATTACAGTGGGGGGAGATGTGGATATTACAGTGGGGAAATGTGGATATTACAGTGGGGAAATGTGGATATTACAGTGGGGAAATGTGGATATTACAGTGGGGAGATGTGGACATTACAGTGGGGGATATGTGGATATTACAGTGGGGGAGATGTGGATATTACAATGGGGGATGTGGATATTACAGTGGGGAGATGTGTATATTACAGGGGGGATGTGGATATCACAGTGGGGGAGATATGGATATTACAGTGGGGAGATGTGGACATTACAGTGGGGGAGATGTGGACATTACAGTGGGGGAGATGTGGACATTACAGTGGGGAGATGTGGACATTACAGTGGGGGAGATGTGGACATTACAGTGGGGGAGATGTGGACATTACAGTGGGGAGATGTGGACATTACAGTGGCGGAGATGTGGATATTACAGTCGGGGAGATGTGGATATTACAGTCGGGAGATGTGGCTATTACAGTGGGGGAGATGTGGACATTACAGTGGTGGAGATGTGGCTATTACAGTGGGGGAGATGATGTGGACATTACAGTGGGGGAGATGTGGACATTACAGTGGGGGAGATGTGGACATTACAGTGGGGAGATGTGGACATTACAGTGGTGGAGATGTGGCTATTACAGTGGGGGAGATGATGTGGATATTACAGTGGGGGAGATGATGTGGACATTACAGTGGGGGAGATGATGTGGACATTACAGTGGGGGAGATGTGGACATTACAGTGGGGAGATGTGGACATTACAGTGGGGGAGATGACATGGACATTATAGTGGGGAGATGATGTGGATATTACAGTGGGGGAGATGACGTTGATATTACAGTGGGGGAGATGATGACATTACAGTTATAATTAATCGAAATTAGTCGATTAATCGATTAAAAAAAAATTGATTCATCGAACACAACAATTTGAATCAGTAACAGCCCTACTTTTTATTAATTTCACTTATCACAAACCATTTGGTTTCACATGATACAGTCTGAGCATGCACAGAATGGGTCCTACAAGGAAGCTGAAGCAGCTGGGTACACTTGAAACCACTGCTTATTCAAATGTACTAGAAAAACATGTACATTTAAAAAGTGACAGAGAAACAAAAAGGTTTTGAACAAGGAGGAAAATGTACACTTATCTCAAGATACCTAACACTCCCCACTGAAGTAAAATAAAGAGAAATACCTATTTGATACCACTTTTTGCAACCACTTTGTTTATCAAGCTACAGACTGAGAACTGTGGACATAATATACCCTTTACTGGTGAGCCCTATACTAGTAAGTGCCTGTTTAACCCAAGCTGCCAAAAGAAGGGCATTCCCAGAGTGAGGGTAAGGTAGATTGTAGGTCAGGAACATGAAATGCGGGCTAAGGTGAAAAGGAGTACAACAGTCAGAGGATCAAAGCAGGCACCAGTTACTGGGTTGGAGTCTAGATTGCATTATGGAGGTAAAATTGGGCTACAATATTCCACTGCAGAATACTGCAGCATATTATTAGAGGTGCAGCATGAGTGTAAGTCTGCTTTGTGGTGAGGAGGAGAGCCAAGAGTAGAATGAATTGTGTTATGAGTCTATAGGAGATTCCAGAGGACACTTGTGAACGGGATCCCCATTGTAACACAGGTAGCAGGAAAACAGATGAAGAAAGTTTGCGACACATCTAAAGATAAAAGTATTCAATATCCATTCAAAAGTTACATGAAGACATGTAGTTGTACACCTTACTGATTTGTTTCACCTGTTGATTTGTGGTCATAAAAGGGTACCTTCACTGGGGGTAATCAGTAATGAGTAAGCACAGGCGTGTGAAACGCGTCTAATGATCGGTTGTGGGCTATGTGAGGCCCCGTACACACGGCAGAGAACCTCGACGGGCGGAAACACATCGTTCCGCCCGTCGAGGTTCTCTGCCGGCCGTCAAAATCGGCAACCCATTCATCCTATTCAACCAGCCATTCATCCCGACGGGCCGTCGAGCAAATAGAGAACCTGTTCTCTATTTGCTCGACGGGTTTCCCGACGGGTGGGGCTCGCCGAGAGCGTACACACGGCCGAGATTCTCAGCAGAATGCGGCTCCCAGCGAGGTTCTCACTGGTATCTGCCGAGAACCTCGGCCGTGTGTACGGGGCTTTAGTGTCTTCATGTAACTTTTTGAATGGATATCGAATAAAGGTGGACAGGGTAGGAGCTGACCGGACATACAGGGAAGGGAGTTCCAGAGGATGGGTGAGGCTCTGGAGAAGTCCTGTAGGAGAGCATGGAAGGAGGTAACAAGGGAGCTAGAGAGAAGGAGGTCCTGGGAGGAGCAGAGAGAACGATTTGGGTGATATACAAATGTTATCATTTTGTACTTCTGAACAAACAGACCATTTTATTAATTGTATGTTTACTTTGAACATTCTCTTTGTGTTACTGTATTACAGTCAAGCTGCATATAGATTAAAGGGGTTGTAAAGGTTCGTTTTTTATTTTCTAAAATAGGTTCTTTTAAGCTAGTGCATTGTTGGTTCACTTACCTTTTCCTTCGATTTCCCTTCTAAACGTATTTTTTCTTTGTTATCTTTGTATGAATTTCTCACTTCCTGTTCCTCCTCAGTAAGCTGTTCTGGCTGACTAACTCCCATGGATGATGGGGGCAAGCTTACTGAGGAGAAACCGGAAGTGAGAAATTCAGACAAAGAAAAAAAAACATTTAGAAGGGAAATCGAAGGAAAAGGTAAGTGAACCAACAATGCACTAGCTTAAAGGAACCTATTTAGAAAATAAAAAACAAACCTTTGCAACCCCTTTAATAACCACTTCCGGTCCGCGTCATTATCGAAAGACGGCAACAGCGCGGACCTGAGGCGCCGGGGTCACGTCTTTGGACGTCAATGTTTTGTAATTCCCGCGCGCTTCACTGGGTGGCGCGCAGCGGGGAAAAACAGTGCCGTCGCATCGCCGAGGATTCGATGTGTGTACCCGGTGGCCGCGGTGTCCGTCAGGTACACGCGATCGGCGGTGACAGAGCAGGGACGTGGAGCTCTGTGTGTAAACACAGAGCTCCATGTCCTGTCAGGGAGAGAGGAGAGCGATCTGTGTCCCTTGTACATAGGGACACAATCGGTCACCTCCCCCAGTCACCCCCCTCCCCCCACACAGTTAGAACACTATGCAGGATACACATTTAACCCCTTCCTCACCCCCTAGTGTTAACCCCTTCAATGCCAGTCACATTTATACAGTAATTAGTGCATATTTATAGCACTGGTCGCTGTATAAATGTGAATGGCGCCAAAAATGTGTCAAAAATTATAATTCTGTCCCCTATTTTGTAGGCGCTATAACTTTTGCGCAAAGCAGTCGCTTAATGCGATTTTTCTTTTCTTTTTTTTTCACAAAAATACGTAGAAGAATACGTATCGCCTTAACTGAGAAAAAAAAAAGTTGGGATATTTATTATAGCAACAAGTAAAAAATATATATATATTTTTAAATTGTCGCTCTTTTTTTGTTTATAACGCAAAAAAAAAAAAACGCACGGGCGATCAAATACCACCAAAATAAAGCTCTATTTGTGGGGAAAAAAGGACGCCAATTTTGTTTGGGAGCCACATCGCACGACTGCGCAATTGTCAGTTAAAGTGACGCAGTGCCGGAAGCTGAAATTTCGCCTGGGCACGAAGGGGGTTTATGTGCCCAGTAAGCAAGTGGATAAATGTGTAGCACCCACTTGCTAAGCCATTTCCCACATGGAGTCCTACAGTAACATTTTCAGTTATGGCAAGTCCAAAACCCTGATAACTGTCACTATCCTTTTAGGTTCCACACTCCATTTGGCTCTATGTTGGGAATCACACATTTACGAGAGGCCTCTCCTAGATCAGTGCTTCCATGTCTAGTCTGCAAAAAGTCTCACAGAACACCCAAGGCCCATGAGACATGGGGACCCAGGTTACTAGGCATAAATAGGTTCAGTTGGGCTTTAATAACCTTATTTGTACCTGTTAACATACAGCTGTGTGAGGAAATATATAAATAGCAATAGAATTGTTGTATTGCATTTAAGATCCTATCACATACAAGCTTCATGTCTGAAGCTGTTACGGGAACATGGTTACTAAAATTAGGCTTCTTTTGAGAAAGCTTTAATTCCCGTTCTACTGCTTTTCTTTTTCTTTTTTTATTAGCTCTAGTTTCCTTCATTGCTATACAACTTGCTGACTGTGAGAGTGGGTGGTGAATATTATTGCCAGGATTATTCATTATTTAGGCAAGTACTTATATTTGCCATTGCTGAACACAAATTCAGGTTTCTATACTGGTGGGAACAGTAACAATCAAAAGCACTTCGCTCATTGCTAAACTAGCTAAAGTGTGGAGAACAGCCTGTCTCCTGAAATAGAATAGTTAAAGGGGTTTTGAAGGATTTTTTTCCCCCCTAAATAGCTTCCTTTATCTTAGTGCAGTCCTCCACTTACCTCATCCTTCAATTTTGCTTTTAAATGTACTTATTTCTTCTCAGAAATCCTCACTTCCTGTTCTTGAGGGGGAGCAGGAGTGTCAGGACACCCACTAACACACAGCTCCTTTCTCTATCTGCAAAGTAGAGAGTGTCCTGAATTGCCTGCTCCCCCCTCCCCCCTCAAGAAGCTTTATCCACACCAGGGAGAAAGCCTCACATTACGGTGTGTAGTTATAGACAGAAGAGAAGGAAGTGAGCATTTCTCAGAAGAAATAAGGACATTTAAAAGCAAAATCAAAGGATGAGGTAAGTGAAGGAGGACTGCACTAAGGTAAAGGAAGCTATTTAGGGAAAAAACAAATTTCCTTTACAACCCCTTTAAACCGTTTTCTTTTACATTAATAATACTTGGGTGCACCATCCATAAACTACATATAACATATTAGTTAAACATTAAAGTTTATACTGTATACTCAAATCAATGGGCAGCTCTGCCAAATTATAGACCCTTAATTTTTTTGTAAATGCGCAAACTTACAAAATCTGCAGGGATCAAGTTTTTTTCCCCCAGTGCTGTGTCTTGGCCTATGCCGACAAGGCCCAGACAACCCCCCTATGAAACCACCCCTTCAACCGAGTCCCAGCTCCCGCACACAAACCATCCCCAACTACTGTCCCTAGCTGGCAGACAATGGCTTGTTGTAGCCTGTAGCAGCACGGTTATTGGTGGTGACTTTGCCAGGGGGAGGGGGGGAATGCCACCCCACAAGCGGCTGGTGACTGGCCAGGCCAGCCACACTTAAAGCAACTGGCGGAGGCTCTGCCTACCCACCTCTGCAGCATCTATCGCAACTTCCTTCTGGCTACCATCTGGGCTCTGTGTGTTTACGATAGGAAAGAGGAGGATGAGGGTAACCACCAGGACAGTCAAGTACGATACTTATACCTCTTGGGCACTTCTGGCCACTTCATTTTTTGTTTTATATGCTGCACTGATAGGACTGTACTGATGGGCACTGATGGTATTGTACTGATGGGCACTGATAATGCTGCACTGATGGGACTGTACTGATGGGCACTGATAAAGCTGCACTGATGGGCACTGAAAAGGCTTACTTCTAGAAAAAATGCTGAACTTTAATCCTAATTCTTTATCTCCTTTAGCGTTACCACTGCCGAAATAAGTTATTTTTAAATATGTATAGTTTTATTTGCCTCCATGAATATACAGTAATATATACAGTATATATATATAGTTATAGCAACTGCATTTAGGTGCTATTAAACAGAAAACGTGCAGTAAAAGAAAATGTGTTTAGGTGCTATTAAACAGCACACGTGCAGTAACAGCTAATGCGTTTAGGTGCTATTACACAGCACACGTGCAGTTACAGCAAATGTGTTTAGATGCTATTAAACAGCAAACGTGCAGTTATAGCAACTGCGTTTAGGTGCTATTAAACAGCAAATGTGCAGTAACAGAAAATGTGTTTAGGTGCTATTAAACAGCAAACGTGCAGTAGCAGCTAATGCGTTTAGGTGCTATTAAACAGCACACGTGCAGTTGCAGCAAATGCGTTTAGGTGCTATTAACCACTTAATACCCGCCCACCGTGAAATGACGGCGGGCGGGATACTCAATTATCCTGACATCAGGATTTAAGCCACTAGGTGCCGCGCGCGCACCCATCAGGTAACTAACAACACCGTGCGCATGCGATTTTCGTGTAAGGGAGCTGGGACGTGCAGCTCTGTGTGTAAACACAGAGCTGCACGTCCCTGTCAGGGAGAGAGGAGATCGATTGTGTCCCTTGTACCTTGACACAATCGGTCACCTCCCCCAGTCACCCCCCCCCTCCCCCCACAGTAAGAACACACCTTAGGATACACATTTAACCCCTTCCCCGCCCCTAGTGGTTAACCCCTTCCCTGCCAGTCACATTTATACAGTAATCAATGCATATTTATAGCATTGTTCACTGTATAAATGTGAATGGTCCCAAAAATGTGTCAAAAGTGTCCGATGTGTCGGCTATAATGTCACAATCCCAAAAAAAATGCAGATCGCCGCCATTCCTAGTAAAAAATATGTAGAAGAATACGTATCGGCTTAAACTGAGATCAATTTTTTTTTTAATGGGATATTTATTATAGCAAAAAGCAAAACATTTTGTGTCTTTTTTCAAAATTTTCGCTCTTTTTTTGTTTATAGCCTAAAAAATAAAAACCGCACGGGCAATCAAATAGCACCAATAGAAAGCTCTATTTGTGGGGAAAAAAGGACACCAATTTTGTTTGGGAACCACATCGCACGACCGCGCAATTGTCAGTTAAAGCGACCCAGTGCCGGAAGCTAAAATTTGGTCTGGGCAGGAAGGGGGTGTAGGTGCACAGTAGGCAAGTGGTTAAACAGCACATGTGCAGTTATAGCAACTGCGTTTAGGTGCTATTAAACAACAAACATGCAGTAACAGCTAATGCGTTTAGGTGCTATTAAACAGCACACATGCAGTTACAGCAAATGCGTTTAGGTGCTATTAAACAGCACACGTGCAGTTACAGCAAATACGTTTAGGTGCTATTAAACAGCAAACGTGCAGTTATAGCAACTGAGTTTAGGTGCTATTAAACAGCTAACATGCAGTAACAGCTAATGCATTTAAGGTACTATTAAACAGCAAACGTGCAGTTGCAGAAAATGCATTTAGGTGCTATTAAACAACACACGTGCAGTAACAGCAAATGCATTTAGGTGCTATTAAACAGCACACGTGCAGTTACAGCAAATGCGTTTAGGTGCTATTAAACAGCAAACGTGCAGTTATAGCAACTGCGTTTAGGTGCTATTAAACAGCAAACATGCAATAACAGCTAATGCATTTAGGTACTATTAAACAGCAAATGTGCAGTTACAGCAAATGCGTTTAGGTGCTATTAAACAGCAAACGTGCAGTTATAGCAACTGCGTTTAGGTGCTATTAAACAGCAAACATGTAGTTACAGCAAATGCGTTTAGGTGCTATTAAACAGCACACGTGCAGTTACAGCAAATGCGTTTAGGTGCTATTAAACAGCACACGTGCAGTTACAGCAAATGCGTTTAGTTGCAAATAAACAGGACAAGTGCAGTAACACTGAGTACATTTAGGTGTAAACTAAACAGCACACAGGCAATACAACATGTTAGAACACTGCAGCCAGCACAATCTCCTGCCTGACAAATAGGAATAGCTGATCTAGCTATACAGTTGTTTTAATATATGTACAACTCCTAGGGATGTATATATATTCTCTACACACTGTAAATTAAACTAAACTGACTAGCCTGCCTGCTCTATCTATCTATCTATCTATCTAGTAAAAAGACACTGTCTCTCTATCTCTCTCTATAGGACTTCTTTCATTAACAAGCCGGAACACACTACTAGCAGGTGGCCTTATATAGTGTGGGGCGTGTGCTAAAGCCCTGAGCCATAATTGGCCAAAGCCACCCAGGCTTTGGCCAATTATGGCTCTTTGTTTTTTGCGCGTTGCGATTGGCCAAGCATGCGGGACATACAGCATGCTTGGCCAATCATCAGCGCGCAATGCCGTAGTGAATTATGGGCCGTTGCACGTCACTCGAACTTGGCGCGAACGACCCGCTTTGTTCGAATTTCGTCAAATCGAACATATGTTCGTATCGAACGCGGAGCTCATCTCTAATATATATATATATATATGTATATATATGCAAAATAAATCAAAAACTGAAACATAGAGTCCAAATGATAAAACAGCGCTAGTTTAGATTGGTTAAATGTCCAACTGCATAGAAAGCATTAATGTGATGACGATGCAACAAAATATTCTACAGTGATGGGTGCTTGTAGTAATAGGTACGTCATGAATCCTACACCTGCTCCCCAAACTTCACCACTTCGGGGTTTAAACTCACCGGAAGGCCAAATAAAATGAGCCTTAAGAGGTAATTGTCACTGGAATACCGTCAGCACTGCGAGGGTCATCGTGGGTTAATACTCCATATAGGTACTGTATATAGAAAACAAGAAGACACCAGCATAATGTAATCCCTCTTTTAATATAAAGTACCCTTTTGTACAAGCAGTAAAAAAAAAAAAACGCTCCAAATGCATGTACCGCTATACAGTGTTGATGAGCTAAATGCGCTGCCCCTGTTGAGAAATGCACCAATTAGAACACCCATGTGTGTCTCTGATGTCCAATGGCCAGCCAGGAGGGTAAATATAATATGCACATCCACGCCGATTAGCTGCGCCCTCTGTTGAAGTCAATCGGTGATGAAACCGGTCAGGGAGGGACTATTACGACGATTCGCAAACCGGAAGTGACAAGTGCGTTCCATCGGTGGTTCCAGTGCTCTAGCAACAACACACACGCTTCTGGGGACGTAGTTACCATTCGGAGGCACTCTAATTATTACATGCTCATCAACACTGTATAACGGAAGTGCATTTGGAGCAGGTTTTTTATTACTGCTTGTACAAAGGGGTACTTTATATTAAAAGCTGGATTACACTATGCTGGTGTCTTCTTGTTTTCTATATACCTATATGGAGTATTAACCCACGATGACCCTCGCAGTGCTGACGGTATTCCAGTGACAATTACCTCTTAAGGCTCATTTTATTTGGCCTTCCGGTGAGTTTAAACCCCGAAGGAGAGAGTGCCTCACTGGTGGTGAAGTTTGGGGAGCAGGTGTAGGATTCATCACGTACCTATTACTACAAGCACCCATCACTGTAGAATATTTTGTTGCATCGTCATCGCATTAATGCTTTCTATGCAGTTGGACATTTAACCAATCTAAACTAGCGCTGTTTTATCATTTGGACTCTATGTTTCAGTTTTTGATTTATTTTGCATTTTATCTGTCCTATGAGTTTCTCATTTAGGACTTTAAACAGCTGCTCACATTTCCATATCCTTTTGTACTAATTGTGATATTGGTTGATATTTATATTGCGTTCATCTACTACCTTGTTGACAATTGTCAGCTCAGGGACATCCTGGTTCTGTGGCGTTGAGACGTGCACTTCTTTGGGCCTGTCTTTCTTGCACCTTTATGGTATATATATAATTTTTTTATGAGTGCAAAAAATACTAATCACAATCAGCAAATAGAATATTTTTATATTAAAAATAATAAAAGGAAATCCTGCGAGCTACCACTTCCTAGATGCTTAAGCTGAATAAATTACCTGAAAAGCTGCTAGCATTACACACGTCACATATATCGTGCAAAGACAGAATAATAAAACTATATACTCTGCGCTAAAGTGATATAAATAAGCAGTGCACAGTAAATAATTTATACTTAATCTGAAAATAGAATAATGAATACGTAAAAATATATAGAAATATAATCAAAATTAATCTTGTATATCATAAGATGAAAAACATAATTAAAGTGCCTGGTGTATAATTGTGTATTTAAAAACAACAAAGATAAAATACAGTAATGTATCAAAGTGCTCCTGTGCTTTCATACAGTGTCCAAATCTGCCAATGATAAAGGACAATGCAATAGGTGATTTAGGTCATATGAAAGATGCCCCCCGTAGGTAATAAATGCTCATCTTGGAGCGTGCGACTTTGCGATTAAGCTAAGTCACCTCTGGGCTCTTTAATAGTGTTGAGCTCCTGGGTTCCTCAACATAAACCATCGGGGATATATAAAACAGGAAAAACTTGATAGTGCAAATAAAGTTTTAAATAATTTATTAAATAAAGCAAAATCCCCTTCAGGGGTACTCACACAGATCAGGTGCATCAGTGCACCATTCTAAGAAGCCTATATTGGTGTATAACAATGATGGTATCAGGATGATACGAGCGTCCTCAGTACACAAGATGCCTGTCGTGACGTCCTTTAATATTTATTATTAGAATAGCCTTTGTTTGTTCGGGGTCTGCGGGCGGGGGCTTATCGGAATCCGGGAACCCCCTTTAATAAAGGAGCCCCCAGATCCCGGCCCCCCACCCTAGGTGAATGAGTTTGGGGTACATCGTCTTATTTCGACTTCTCTGCTCTCGGGTGTCATCTCCACGTTCCCCGGTTCTTCTCGGGTGGTGACGACATAAATACCCCGCCCCCTTATGTCATGACCACCTGGAGCATGATGGGACTGTGACGTCATAAGAGGCCTATATAAATCGTTGCACACCGCACACCCGGCATTACAGCGGGAGGGAGCATCTGTCAGTACTGGATCCCTCTAGGACCCAGCGCACTCACCTGACACAGCCTTGGCTGGGAAACACTGATTGGCCAGCTCTCCTTTAAAACACCTGTGTTTTCACCCAATCAGTGCTCGTGATAGAGTTACTCTGCTTGCCTTGAGAGATCCAGCCTGACCTGTTTATCTGTAAACTTTGTGTATGACCCGGACTGTTTGACCCTGCTTGTTGCTTCCGATTTGGTACCTTTCGAACTCTGATTATCCGTGTATGACTCGGCTTGCCTAGACCACATCCATTGCAGTGGTGCACTACTAGCACCAGCAACACCACCAACATCCACACCTGCGGTGAACTACAGTTCCAGCTTTCCTGCTCATCTCAACCCTGCATCCGTGGTGAACTACAAGTCCCAGCGCTGACCTGCTTCTCAAGACCTGCTCATGGTATGTGCACTTGTTATTGAACTATAAGCATATTAGCACACCTGAACTGTTGTCTGCTGCTAGCCTGATACTAAACCTGACATTATCACGAGCCATACATAAAAGGGGAAAACCCATCATGGATTCTGAGCAGGCTCAGATGTTTGCACAAGAACTTTGCCGTTTATCCCATCAAGTTCAGCAAATGGCCACAGAGCTCACCAAGGTGCAATCCCCTACTACAACTGTTACAAAAACTTTATCTGAACCAAAAATTCCTTTGCCTGACCGTTTTTCTGGCGACCGTAAGGGATTCTGCAACTTTAAAAACAGCTGCAAATTATATTTCAAATTAAGGCCTTCCTCTTCTGGCTCTGAAACTCAGAGAGTTCAGATCATTATCTCTCTGCTACAGGGTGACCCCCAGGCTTGGGCCTTTAACCTTGAACCAAACCATCCAGCCCTGCTAACTGTAGATGCCTTCTTTGAAGCCCTTGGATTGCTGTACGATGATCCAGATCGTATGGCTACTGCAGAATCAACCCTGCGTAACTTAAAGCAAGGAACTACCACAGCTGAAATGTACTGCTCAGAGTTTCGCAGGTGGGCCCCAGAATCTGGCTGGAATGATGCAGCTCTCCGCAGCCAGTTCAGAATAGGTCTGTCAGATGCAATTAAGGATGCTCTGGTCAACTTCTCCTATCCACCCTCACTGGAGGAAGCTATGTGTCTAGCCATTAGAATTGATCGCCGTCAGCGAGAGAGGGGGCGAGAAAAAAATATGGCTGTGGCAAACTGTATACCTCCCTTACCACCTGACCATCCAACCTCCAGTGCCAGTTCAGTGGAAGAACCTATGCAGTTAGGCTCCACCCGGCTATCTGCCCAGGAACACACACGCCGGCGTAATATGGGACTTTGCCTGTATTGTGGCCTCAGGGGTCACATGCTCCATTCGTGCCCTACACGTCCGGGAAACTCCCGGACCTAGGTGATTATGGGGAGGTCACCTTAGGTCTGCTTTCATCTCCCCAGGGGGACAGTCGTATACTTCTACCTAGTGTTATTCACTTTGGGACAGGGACTCATGAACTGCTGGCCTTGGTAGATTCTGGAGCTGCTGAGAATTTTATTGATAAGACTTTGATTACCTCCTTGTCCCTGGAAACTCATATGCTAGATTGCCCAGTCCGCCTAATTTCTGTGGATAACCGGCCTCTCTCACAAGACCTTGTGCTTCAGTCCACCAATCCCTTCCAGTTACAATTGGGGGCCCTGCACTGGGAGAAGATTTCATGTCTTGTCATTGACTCTCCATCCACTCCTTTGATCCTAGGCCTTCCTTGGCTTCAGAAGCACAATCCTGTAATTGACTGGCGAACAGGAAATATTCTGGCTTGGTCCAATCAGTGTAAAGGAAGTTGCATCCAGCACCCTGTTCGACTTGCTGCTTGTCAAGTGGGAATGGAACAGATTCCGCTTTGTTATAAGGACTTTCAGGATGTGTTTTCTAAAGGGAGTGCTGACACCTTACCACCTCATCGCAGTTATGACTGTCCCATTGACCTTTTGCCTGACACTACACCTCCGCGAGGGAGAGTCTTTCCATTGTCCGAACCAGAGAACCTTGCTTTGCAAGAATACATCCAGGAAAACCTAGCTAAAAGTTTCATCCGTCCCTCTACTTCTCCCGCAGGCGCAGGTTGCTTCTTTGTCCCAAAGAAGGACGGGGGTCTAAGACTTTGTGTTGACTACAGAGGTCTAAATAAAATAACCGTTCCCAATCGGTACCCTCTCCCTCTCATCACAGAGTTGTTCTCCCAAATCCAGGGAGCAAAGATTTTCTCCAAACTAGACCTAAGGGGAGCCTATAATCTAGTGCGCATCCGTAAAGGAGATGAGTGGAAGACAGCCTTTAACACCAAGGATGGCCACTACGAGTGTCTTGTCATGCCTTTTGGTCTCAGGAATGCACCAGCTGTCTTTCAAAACTTTATGAATGACATTTTCCGTGACCTGTTGGGTCGCTTTATGCTTGTATACTTGGATGATATTTTGATATATTCTCCCAATCTTGAAAAGCATCAGAGGCACGTCCGTTCAGTGTTGGCCCGATTAAAGGCTCATTCCCTTTTTGTTAAGCCTGAAAAATGTTCATTTCATGTCAAACAAGTACCTTTTCTGGGCTACCTAATCTCTGACACAGGCCTAACCATGGATCCAGCCAAGATTCAGGCCATTCTAGACTGGGCATCACCTTCAGACCTGAAAGCAGTTCAGCGCTTCCTGGGCTTTGCAAATTTCTATCGGAAATTCATTAGGAATTTTGCCACCATTGCACATCCCATCACCTCTCTTACCAGGAAGTCTCCGTCTAAGTTTAAATGGACTACTGAAGCCCAGACAGCCTTCACTCAGTTGAAGAAAGCCTTTACCTCTGCACCAATTCTACGCCATCCTGTTCCTGAGCTACCTTTTATTGTGGAAGTAGATGCATCCGAAGTAGGGGTGGGGGCGCTTCTGTCACAAAAGGACCCTGTAACTGCTGCCATCCACCCCTGTGCCTTCCTGTGCCGTAAATATTCCCCAGCAGAGCGCAACTATGATATAGGCAACAGAGAACTGTTAGCCATAAAGCTAGCTTCGGAGGAATGGAGACATTGGCTGGAGGGAGCTCGCTATCCATTCATAGTTCTGACTGACCACAAAAACCTTGAATACATCCGTTCTGCTAAAAGACTGAACTCACGTCAGGCTAGGTGGTCATTGTTCTTCTCAAGATTTGACTTCACAATTTCTTATCTACCAGGGCCAAAAAATGTTAAGGCCGATGCCTTGTCTCGCAGTTTTTTATCAGAATCCCCACCTCCGCTTCCTCCACAATCCATTATCTCTGAGGACAGGATTTTGGCTTTCACCCAGACTGACATCTCTGAGGCCTTATTACCTGCACAGGCTGAAGCCCCACCTTCCACTCCCTCTGGTATGCTTTTTGTGCCCTTGGCTCTTCGTTTGCAGGTTTTGCAGCAGGTACATGCGTCAAAGCCTGCAGCACATCCGGGGTTTAGACAAACTTATGAGATTATCTCTCGCAACCTCTGGTGGCCATCGATTAGGCAGGATGTGCTAGCCTTTGTCCAGGCTTGTGAGGTTTGTGCCAGAAGCAAGGGCAGTACCTCTAAGCCCTCCGGTCTTCTACGTCCTCTACCAATACCTACTTGTCCCTGGACCCATTTATCCATGGACTTTATCACTGACTTGCCTCCGTCCCAGGGATGTTCCACGATCTGGGTGGTGGTAGACAGGTTCAGTAAGATGGCCCACTTTGTTCCACTTCCGAAACTGCCGTCTGCTAGAGATCTGGCATCTTTATTCATTAAACATGTTTTCAGGCTCCATGGGGCACCAATTAACATTGTCTCAGACCGCGGCTCTCAGTTTATAGCCCAGTTTTGGAAGGCCCTTTGTTCTCAGCTAGGGATTAAGTTATCATATTCTTCAGCCTATCATCCCGAGACAAATGGCCAAACAGAAAGAACTAATCAGACTCTGGAGAAGATGGTACGTTGTCTGATGGCCAATGATGAGGTGGAGTGGGTCGACAGCCTTCCATGGGCAGAGTTTGCCTTTAATAATTGTGCCAGCTCTTCTACAGGGACCTCTCCCTTCTTCTGTGTTTACGGGTTGCATCCTCGTGTGTGCTCCTTTGATCTTCCACCCTCTGATGTTCCAGATGCCAACACCACGATTGAAAATTTCTCCAAAATCTGGTCTGACGTCAATCGTGCTATTTCTCGTTCGGTGCAGGCTTTTAAGAAAACGGCTGATAAGAGGCGCTCAAAGGCCCCTGGATATAAAGTTGGTGACAAAGTGTGGCTATCATCCAGGAATCTGTCCCTGCATGTTCCATCCAAGAAACTTGGCCCAAAATTCATCGGGCCCTATGAGATTTTGGAGATTGTTAATCCTGTGTCCTATAGATTAAAACTCCCCCCGTCCATGCGCATTCCTAATGTCTTCCATGTTTCTTTATTGAAACCTGTTCACTCTAGTCTCCAAGTAAATGAACCAGAACCTGTAGATGTGTCGGATAGCCAGGAATATGAAGTGGCATATATTCTTGACTCCAGACGAGTACGCAATTCCTTACAATATCTAGTTCATTGGAAAGGTTTTGGCCCAGAGGATCGATCCTGGATCCCAGCTCGCGATCTCCATGCTGATCGCCTTAAGAAGAAGTTCCATCTTCGATATCCAAGTAAGCCTGGGGGTGCAGGAGCAACCCCTCGAGAAGGGGGGGGGTACTGTCAGTACTGGATCCCTCTAGGACCCAGCGCACTCACCTGACACAGCCTTGGCTGGGAAACACTGATTGGCCAGCTCTCCTTTAAAACACCTGTGTTTTCACCCAATCAGTGCTCGTGATAGAGTTACTCTGCTTGCCTTGAGAGATCCAGCCTGACCTGTTTATCTGTAAACTTTGTGTATGACCCGGACTGTTTGACCCTGCTTGTTGCTTCCGATTTGGTACCTTTCGAACTCTGATTATCCGTGTATGACTCGCCTAGACCACATCCATTGCAGTGGTGCACTACTAGCACCAGCAACACCACCAACATCCACACCTGCGGTGAACTACAGTTCCAGCTTTCCTGCTCATCTCAACTCTGCATCCGTGGTGAACTACAAGTCCCAGCGCTGACCTGCTTCTCAAGACCTGCTCATGGTATGTGCTCTTGTTATTGAACTATAAGCATATTAGCACACCTGAACTGTTGTCTGCTGCTAGCCTGATACTAAACCTGACAGCATCGTGGCAACACTGGAAGAAAAGAAGAGGGAAGAAGACGACGGAGGAAGACCGGACTGGCCTCTGCTTATAAAAGAGCTGCAAGAAGATAGCGGAGCAGCCCGGCAGAAGGAAGAAGGCAGAGAGCGGCAGAAGAACAGGGGGCACGGAGACGACACCAGAGAGCAGAAAAGGAGAGTGGAGAAGTCTAAAGAAGACCCCCAAAGAAGTCAGAAGAAGACCCCCGGAGAGCGGAGAAGTTGGAAGAAGACCCACGAAGTCGGAAGAAGACCCCTGGAGCTGACTAATAAATTACTTTAAAAACCTGTGTAGTGTGTTTTTTTTACAGATGCAGAAGTTGTTCCATCAATGAAACTCACAAATAGAGGAGATGATTTCTTCAAGTGTGGATTTTTTTCTGAGAAGACAAGGCCTGAATCAACAGCCACTGTAAAATAAGACGTAGAAAAATGTAAGGGGTGTGCTTGGAAACAAAACATGTCAATTTGCAAAGGTGAATTGGCTTACGTTCGTCCTTTTTCTTTTTTACAAGAAGACAAAAGGAGATTGCATGGTCCAGTTAGGCACAATAAAGGCAAAGATTCAATGAGCGTCGACGGGCCCTCTCCGATGAAGTAAGTGGAGCACGCACAGTCCCAATGTCCATTTTTTCATCAATAGAGAACAGACTCAATTTTTGAGGTGTAGGGACAGGTGCTTTGGAACATGATTGACGTTCAGTTCGTCTCTCTCCTAACCTACGATCTATAGTAATAGAACGTTGATATGATGTCTTAAGAGATTGGGGTAGATCTGCTCTAGCCAAATCATCCTTGAGTGGTTCGGAATGGCCGAGAAGAAATTGGTTACGGAGAGTAACATCGTTTCACTCAGTCTCGAGAGTCCTCAACTGGTCGTCTACCTTGTTTAAGATTCCTAATAGCATTTTCAGCGGTGAGTTGCTTATTGAAGTCATCATAGACCAAAGACATAATTGTCAGAAATTGTGGACAAGAATTTAGGATTGGGTCCTTTTTTTCAAGATAGGTATTTGCCCAAGCATGTGGTTCTCCACTTAAATAGGATATAAGGGTAAGGACCTTAACCCTGTCATTGGGGAAGGTGTGAGGGCGTAATTCAAACATTAATTTACATGCATTAATGAATTCTCTGTAGGTCTTTCGATCACCAGTGAAAGGTACAGGAGGATTGACCTTAGGTTCAGGAGCAACACAAAGCACATTTGGATTCTGAGCAACTAAGTCTTGCAGGGTTTGGTTTTCCAATTGCAGAGTTGGTACAGTTTGAGCAAGAGCGTCTACCTTTTGAGTAGGGGGCGACAACATGGTTAGCAAGTTCCGCTGGGTTCATGATAGGGTTCTATCATTCTGTCACAAACTACGGTGAACGAGAGTGAACCACAACTGTGGTTAGGGAAAGAATTCAATGCACTTCTCTATGTAATGTGATCACCAGTACTGGACCCCAGGCGTCACTCTAATCAGAGAATAAGAGTTTGGGGGTTCACTACATCATATTTCTCACAAATAGGAATGTATTCATCTACTAAGGGAGAATGTATTACAACATAGCTTCAACCCCAAGCGGTAAAAAGATCTGTCACAAACTATGCTGAACAATAGTGATGCACAACTCCAGTTAGGAAAATAATTCAATGCACTTCTCTATATAGTGTGATTTTCAGTACTGGACCCCAGGCGTCACTCTAATCAGAGAAAAGAATGTGGGGGTTCACTACATCATATCTCTCACATATAGAAATGCATTAAGCTACTAAGGGAGGAAGTATACAAGATACCTTTAACCCTTAGCCTAAAAAAAGGTATAGCGAACATGTTCAGTACATTAGGCCGGGAGGCTGTATAGTACTAACAACAAATGTCAAGCACGTAGCATATGAGAATACTGTATGCAGATAGCAAATACTTGAGAGAGGCAACTGAAGATTGATTGGTTCAAGAGTGAATGTCCCTTTAAGATATGCTACAACTGTTATAGCCAACCATGATACTTATGCCAAGCACAGCGGGAGTATAAACTTGAGCCAAGTTCAAATACAGTACTTAGTTAATACAATATGTGAACAGGGTAATTCTAGAGCATAACATAGTAATGGTACTTATCCGTTTGCAGAGATGAGAGTTCTTCAAGATTAGCAGAGTATTGTAGCAGCAATGGGATTCTGTAAAGGATGGTCTCTTGTGGTCAATATTTTAGGCCCCTTTCATACGTGCGGACCAGGGGCCAGATTCAGAAAGAATTAGATTCCCGCAGAGTATCAGAGATACTCTACGCCGCCGTACTTTACCTGGCTCGAGGTGGAATTCAGAGAGATTTTGGCCCGTAAAAAAAAATTGAAAGTCGACGCGGGAACGACGGCCATACTTAACATGGTTTGCGTAACGTTAGACCAGCTAATAGCTGGTTTAACTTTACGAAGCGAAAAAATGACGTACGCGATTGCGAACGACGCTCGTAACTTCGTGGATCGCCGTAAAAAGCTCATTTGCATACCCCGACGCTGAAAACTACGCGAACTCCACCCAGCGGCCGCAAAAAGATCGCAGCGTAGATCCGAAGGCGTACGAAGATGTAAGCCTGTCAGATCGAAGCCCAACGCCGCCGTATCATGGTTTGAGGATTCAAACTAGTGATACGGCGCGCAAAATTTGAAATTACTCCTGTCTAACACCAGTTAGACAGGCGTAATCGCTCTCTGAATCTGGCCCCAGATGTCTGCTTTTTCATCCATCCGTTTGCGGAAGAAAAAGGGACATACATTGGTCCCTATGTGATTGCAGGTGGCAGCGGTTAAACATCCGCTGACACCCGCAATCACCCGCCTCCGCAAAGATCTGATTTTGCAGACGGAAGAAAACCCTATTTTTTCTTCCGTCTGCAGAGTGGATCGGATGAACATGGACACACGGTCCGTGTTCATCCGCTCCCCCCAGGGGCGGTCTCTGCACAGTTTGCTCAGCGGGGGTTCACGGAGCGATCCCCGCTGAGCTTACAGACACACGGAGGCGGATCATTACTGATCCACCCCATGTGAAAGGGCCCTTAGGGTGTCCCCAGAGCAATGGCAGTGAGCATGTCAGTGTGGATCCAGGTAGATGACACTTAGTAGTATTAGTTGTAGGGTAATGCTGGCATGGTTCCTGCGTCCGATGGTTTTCAGCTTGGGGCAAATAGTACCAGTAGTTTTGTGTAGCATGGTCCGGCTACGGCGGACAATAATAGAACAGCGTGTAGTAAACACGCTGTTCTGTTTTTAGGAGACAGGCATGTGTGTCGAATAGAGCGTTAATTATGCTCGGCACTTCCGAGTTCCACTCTGAAACGCACGCGGTGCCAGGCGATGACGTCAGAGCGCGGTCACTGTATGCGTTCCAGCGTGGAATGCAATACGGCGACAAAAATCGCAGTTTACAAGGGGTATGATGTACCTCATACTCATTTATCTAGGGTGGGGGGTCGGGATCTGGGGGCTCCCTTATTAAAGGGTTGTCGGGCAGGGTTGTCAGGAAGAGGCCCTTGTCCCCATCAGCATGGGTGCTTTGCGGTGGGGGGGCCGCAGAGGGTCTGGTACGGCTCAGGAGGGGGGGGGGGGCGCTCGCTCGTCCCCACTCCTTTCCCGACTGGCCGGGTGGCGTGCTCGGATAAGCGTCTAGTATGGATTTTGGGGAAACCCCCACGCCGTTTTTTTGGTGTAGGGGGGTTCTCCGTACAATCCATACCAGACCCAAGGCCCAGACGTAGCATTTACTCCCCGGAATCCATATGCTCTTAGCTCAGGCATGTAGGCAGGAGGGTGTGCTTAGCTGAGGAAACCCCTACTCTCCTCCTGAGATAAACGAAAATAAGATGCCCATCAAGACTCCTGGGATGTATGACGTCAGTTTGACCTAGGACAGAAACCAGGAAGCAACTAAAAAAATTTACAAAAATGTTCAAACAAGTAAGTATAATATCTAATTGGTTGCAATGGGTGGTGGGCTTTTTTGTATTATTATAAATCAGACTTATTGGGGTGGATTTACTAAAGGCAAATACACATTGCACTTTGCAAGTGCAGTTGCTCCTTAGCTTAGAAAATGTTGCAAAGCTTCACTTTGTAAAGAATAGCCAAACACACATAAGGAAAAAAAAAACACACTATTTTTGCTTGCACATGATTGGATGATGGAAGTCGGTAGAGCCTCCTCTCATTTACTAAGCTCTGGAGCAACTGCACTGGCAAAATGCACAGTCTATTTCTCTTTAGTAAATCCACCCCATTGCATGTTGAACTATTTCTACCTTGGTCCCAAGTTTAACTTTTTAACTATTTTCAAAGTAATTCACAATTCCCTATTTGATAGTACACATACTTTTATTTCTGTCCTAAAAACTTAAAACAACAAAATACATCTGGCAAACACTAAAGCCTGGTACACTGAAAGAACATGTTGTATCTGTGAGGATTCTACAATGTAGCTGATTTCATTTTGCTATTTAACTTGGTTAAATATAGGCTTGGTTTTAAACAATGATACGTACAATTCTATTTTGTTATACAATAATACAATGCAAACAATAAAAAAGGTAATACATGCAAATAATTGGTTTAAAAAGAATACTGAGACTTTTGCATAGAATAGAATGGATTAGGTTTGAGAATTAGGATAAAAGAACACAAATAATAAAATATGTAGGGGAGGTACAAACAACAGAAATACATGCAATACATTTGCAGCTGTTGCCTGATTGCTAGTTGGAATGTGAATAAGCAAGCCAATCCCAGGTATACTTTCACCTTCCTTGACTTTTCAGTAATAAGCCGATTTATTTTAGTCTGTGTACTTGAAAACAAGCAGTTGTTTGGGTTCCAGTAGATCTGTTAGCTCAAGGCTTTAAAAAAATGCATGTTGTTCTGTAAACAACACAAGTACACAGAATAGTCAATTTTACTACTTATAGCGGAGCTCCAGCCGCCATTTTTTTTTTTTTAAAGTCAGCAGCTACTAACAGTGTAGCAGCTGACTTTAAATAAGGACACTTACCTTGTACTACTTGCCGGCACTGATGGGCCCCCCGATGCCGGTCCCACGATCGCTCCGGGTCCCGCGCCGCCATTCACACTATGGGAAACAGGCAGTGAAGCCGTACGGCTTCACTGCCCATTTCCTACTGCGCCTGCGTGAGTCTCACGCTGGCTTGTGAATGGGCGCGCTGCTCTCTGAGAACACACACAGTTCCCAGAAAGCAGCGCGCCCCATTCACAAGGAGAAGGACAAGAAGAAAAGGCACCGCGGAGTGGAAGAGGCAGATTACAGACTTCCGCATAGCAACAGGTATTTCGGGTGAGTATTTTTTTTTTCAGGTTTTTTTTATTTAATTTTTTTAAACAACATGGCAAAATGTTGTTTTCCTGGGTGGAGCTCCGCTTTAAGTACAATGCTATGAAACATATGCTGAAGGTCATTTGCAATCACATTGGAAATGAAAAACAAATTAAATGCACTGCTTTATACCCTTTGTCCTACTCCACACAGAAGGTGGTTTCTTTCCCAACAAAACAATGTCCCTCTCTGGAGTACAGGAAAAAAGCTTGTGGGAGAAGTAGTTCTGGGAGTGTGCCTACATCAATAAGAACCCAACACCCTATAGCTCCCCCCGCAAAAAATTTACAAGCCAGGTGATGTTGTCATAGGGAAGTAATAAAAGCTAATTTTTATTACAGGGACAAAAAGCAAAAAAAAAACAGTTCTGGTACACAGTGGTGGGAACAGGTCCTATGGTACCCAACGCAAGAATGGCAAAACCACTCCCTTCCTCAACCACCACACTGTTTATAGCGCAAAAAAATAAATAAAAATAAAAATGCAGAGGTGATCAAATACCACCAAAAGAAAGCTCTATTTGTGGAGGAAAAAGACGTCAATTTTGTTTGGGAGCAACGTCGCACCACCGCGCAATTGTCAGTTAAGGTGACGCAGTGCCGAATCGCAAAAAAGGGCCTGGTCCTTTAGCAACAAAATGGTAAGGGGCTGAAGCGGTTAAATACCACCAAACGAAAACACCATTGCTGTGAAAAAAATTATAAGAATTGAATTTGGGTACAGTGTTGCATGACCGTGCAATTGCCATTCAAAGTGTGACAGCGCTGAAAGCTGAGAATTAGCCTGGGCAGGAAGGGGATGAAAGTGCCCACTAGGCAAGTGGTTAAGGTAAAAAAAATTCTGCCTTTACAACTACTTTAAGATTTAGTTTAACAACTGAGCAGAATTAACTTCTCTTCTGCCCATTTCTCTCTGCTCCATCTGAGGCACCTCTGCCACTATGTGAGTCTCTTGTGTTATTAAGGTCCTAGGCTCACCTGCCACATTCCCCTATAGTGTTGGGATTGGATGGAAGCAGTTCTGTTTTCTGCAGGGGAAGTGAGCAGACAAGCCACAGTACATATTTTTGGGGTGCTTAGGGTTACCTACACATGAGCAAAATAGATTCTTGCAGGACGCCAGGGTTTTACATGGGAAGGTTTATGGGGAAGCTGCATTTCATTTATTTTATGAACTGTTTGCAAATATACCAATGGCAGGCATCTTGGCATTGCTGGCTGGGTAATGTCTGAGCATACTTTAACCGCTTCAATACTAGGCTTTTATACCACCTCCATACCGGGCCTATTCTGACACTTCTCTCCTACATGTAATAATCATCATTCTTTTGCTAGAAAATTACACAGTACCCCCAAACATTATATATGTTTTTTTTAGCAGACACCCTAGGGAATAAAATGACGGTCATTCCAAAGTTTTATCTTGCACGGTATTTACGCAATTATTTTTCAAACGCTTTTTTTTGTAAAAAAAATTGTTTTATGAATTAAAAAAATAACAAAACACTAAAGTTAGCCCAATTTTTTTGTATTATGTGAAAGATTATGTTACACCGAGTAAATAGAGACCCAACATGTCACGCTTTAATTATGCGCACACTCATGGAATGGCGCCAAACTTCGGTACTTAAAAATCTCCCTAGGCAACGCTTTATTTATTTTTTACAGGTTACAGTTCAGATTTACAGAGGAGATCTAGTGCTAGATTAGTTGCTGGCACTCTAACGCACGCGGCGATACCTCACATGTGTGGTTTAAACGGCGTTTACATATGTCGGCGGGACTTGCGTGTGCGTTCGCTTCTGCACGCGAGCTATCGGGGACAGGGGCGTTTTCATTTTTTTTTTATCTTTTATTATTTTTTTTTACTTATATTTTATTTTTTTTTACACTTTTTTTCATTTTTTTTTTTTTTTTTCCACTTTTATTCCTATTACAAGGAATGTAAACATCCCTTGTAATAGGAAATGTGTGTGACAGGTCCTCTTTATGGAGAGATGTGGGGTCAATAAGACCTCACATCTCACCTCCAGGCTGGAAACCATGAGATCGGTGAAAAA
The DNA here is from genome assembly GCA_029574335.1 of Rana kukunoris. Lineage (NCBI taxonomy): Eukaryota > Metazoa > Chordata > Amphibia > Anura > Ranidae > Rana > Rana kukunoris. The sequence goes on from CM056051.1 coordinate 190,916,983, forward strand.
AAATTCACCGATCTCATGAATGGTGACTTACAGCCGCAATCGCGGCTTTGTTTACATACGGGGACCCGGGCGTGACGTCATCAGATCGCGCCCGGGTCCTCCGACGGTCATAGAGATGACTGGTGACCATCTGGTCACCAGTCATCTCTATGCTTCCTGCCGCCGCCGACGATTCGTTCTCCGGGCCCCCGAAGGTACAGGTAAGCCCGGAGAAGCACCGGATGGCGGCGGGAGGGGGGGGATGTCCCCTCCCGCGGCCTGTAAGAACGATCAAGCGGCGGAACCGCCGCTATGATCGTTCTTACTTTGTGCAGAATCGCCGGCTGAAGAGATGGATATCTGGATGATGCCTCTGGCTGCAGGCATCATCCAGATATTCGCCTGCAATACCCAGGCCGTCAATTGACGGCCACTTAGGATGGTAAATCCCATCCCAGGCCGTCAATTGTATATGGCTGGGTATTGAAGTGGTTAAGCAGTAATACAGATATCAATCATTTATCAATCCGTTTAAAGGAAATAGAACAGGCTCCCCAGAATATCTGAGCAAATATTTTACAGAAATAATACGAGTCTCTTGCAAGTCTTAGTCTGCATTAGATTTAAAAAATAAATAAATCTTTACTTCATATAGCATAATCAGGCATGCTTTGGCAATCAAAGGCATGCCTATGGATGAGTCCGAACAGCAGCCAGACATCTTCAGCATTAGCATAATCCTGTGGAAACAATAGCAATACAGTCAGCTGAAAAAAAAAAAAAAAGCTAGGAAAAGCTAAATGTATGCTGTGAGATAATGATTTTTCTGCTTCAAAAGATGAAAATCACTTACCTGGGTCTGTGGCTGGGCTGCACTATGAAAATAAATTGTCAGAAGGTATTGACAGTGACATTATTTGAATTTGGGTATTCTTTTTACAGTTTGGGGTGCAATAATACAATCCAGATAGGTAAAGACATGGATGAGCGAGTTTGGTGTGGTGGAACTTGACTGGGATGCACAGAGTCCTGACCTCAACCCGATAGAATACCTTTGGGATGAATTAGAGTGGAGACTGCAAACCAGGCCTTATCGTCCAACATCAGTGCCTGACCTCACAAATGCACTTCTGGAAAAATGGTCAAACATTCCCATAGACACACTCCTAAACGTTGTGGAAAGCCTTCCTAGAAGAGTTGAAGCTGTTATAGCTGCAAAGAGTGGGCAAACTCAATATTAAACCTTATGAACTAAGACTGGGATGCCATTAAAGTTCACTTGTAAAGGCCAGGTGTCCCAATACTTTTGGAAATATAGTGTATCTCCTTACGAATAACGCAAAACACTGATTGAAAGTTGCTCCAAAGGAAACACAAAAAAAATCAAAATTACACTTGTGGGTCACTAAAGGATAGGTCCTCTGAACCAGTTATAGTCAGGGAATGTGCAGCAAGTGTCAGTATAATCCCTTTGTGCCCATGTTGTGACAATTCTAAGTCTTAAAACCTGTGCAGTCTGCTCTATTCATTACAGCTTCTTCTGCCAAATAAAATTGCCATAGGAAACCTCTGACAACCAAGCAGAGAGAGATAGAGGACAAAAAGGACTCACACTGATTGTGTTACAATAGCATGCCTTTATCTCTACAATAGTTTTTAGGAAAACAAGATATCTGTTATACCATGCATTCAGGTATTGAGCAATATCAAAAAATTCCCTAAAAGCTTTAATACACAGTTGTTTATTAGGCCTACACTAAGCTACACTTTTCTCCATCTTGCTCTGAATGTTCCAGTATAATTAGTGATCTAATAAGCTTGATATACATTGGGGTAACTACCTAAAGTAAAGGATCAAATCCCCTTTTTTTGTATGTTCGGTCTGCATGGAAAATAATTACTTACGGTCCCTAATTTTTAGAAAGATGACTGTAACGGGAGTCACTTTTGGGTACAGATTGATCCAGAAAATAATGGACATGCAGAATATGTCTTGGACTGCAGCCCACCTGTCTGCCTGTCGTGATGTAAATGAATCTAGGATGGCTTCTAACGATGTTTCATTGTGGCTTGTGCTAATTGACCCTGTATTATGTGAAGGTCTATTGATGGTAATGTGTATTGTAAGTTAGCAGACAGCCTAAAGGTCAGGTGTATGAGTCATCAGCTGTAGTTAATTAGCTCATGTAAATTAGGCCAGGCAGTGTGTCTGTTAAAAGATGTGTATTGGGGCTCGTTAGGAACCATTGTATGATGTTGTGGGTGGAGTTGGGTCATTGTTCATTTGGTTACTGCAGTATCCCAAACTGTATATAAAGATCCTGTATTTCTCAATAAAGGGTCATTCCTGTTGAACCTCAAACAGAGCTGTGTGTCTCGTTATTTGGGTTTGTTTGCCTGACTGTGGAGTGTCGGTAGATGCCTTGTGTTCGGGAATGGAATATCCTAAACGCCTTTAAGCCCTGTCCCATTTGGTGTGCCAGTACAGACACATAGGCCAGTATTTCAGTTTAAGGTTCATATAATCCAAATAAAAAGGAGGGTGACCATGTAATATACAGTTAAAAAATAAATGTTACTTTTTTTACCCATACATTGAACAATGTAATTGCAAAAATGTTGACCCATAATGGCAATCTTTTCTTTTTTTCTCTCCTTTGCTTATGCTAGTATTTTGTTTAACTAAAAACCAAACTTTTAGTTTTAGTTTTGGACTGGGTGGAGAGGAATTCAAACCCCTGTCAGGTTTTTAGTTCTACCTGTGTCCCTGTTAGGGAGCTTCACCTCTCTATTTTTCTTCTATACTGTTATCATGAAAGTGAAAGAAAATTAAACATTTTTGGTTGTCCCCAGAACAGCAATGTAAGGAAAATCTTCCAAGGGGACATTAATTCTGGTGACAACCAGGGATTTCCTTCACTTTGGAGGGATTCTATCTTACTTCCTGTTTTGGTTTAGAGACAGGAAGTAAAGGGAAATCTCCTGAATAGGACAACAATGTAAAAAAATGACAGGGGTTATACCCCCTTTACCTAAAAGGGAAAACAAGTTTTGCCTTTAGTCCTACTTTAAAGTTGACCTTCATCCTCCCGAGGGAGATCCCACCCCTCATCCCTTCCTATGCAGGAATAGGGCAATTTTTTTCTTTCGTTTTTTTTTCTATAGAAAGTCTGCCCTGCCTCCTCATACATGTCACTCGCCTTAGGCAAATCACACACTCACTGCCCGCTGTACCTCCAGGAACATGTATGTCACATATCCCAGAAGTCATAAGCTTTCAATGAAGAACAGGAGATGGAGCCTAACGGTGACAAGAGGCTTGTCTGCTGTCCCTGTTGAGGCGATAGGCCTCTCGATGATGTCAGATAAAACATGGCGGAGCTGTGGCTGGGCATGATATTATCTCAGTGGGTTAACGTTGGATCCACTGACACTACGTTCCGCTCTTTTGTGGAATTCCAGAGAGACTTTGGACTCCCACACACGGCCTACTTTCAATATTTACAGATACAACGCTGCTGCACAGTTCGGACTACGAAATATAGAGATGCAAACTTCCCCACTTGAAAACTTACTGACTAACTCCTCCCACACCAAAATAGTTTAGTCTTACTATAAGTCTCTACTCCACTCTACGACCACTAGGCTTACCACCATTGAACAGAGATGGGGCACAGACATACCTGAGCTGATGAAGGAGATCTGGGGAGAGATTCTTCCCCTGCAGGTGCCCACCATCATTTCCTCAAGGGACAAGGTAAACCAGACCAAACTATGGTATAGATCGGGGATATGCAATTAGTGGACCTCCAGCTGTTGCAAAACTACAAGTCCCATCATGCCTCTGCCTCTGGGTGCCATGCTTGTGGCAGTCAGAGTCTTGCTATGCCTCATGGGACTTGTAGTTCTGCAACAGCTGGAGGTCCGCTAATTGCTTATCACTGGTATAGATCATATTTTATACCATATTTGTTATATAGATTAAAGAGATTATCCTCTCCTTTTCGGATGTGGAATGGCCGATGGCACATTCTTCTATCTGATGTGGGAATGTACTCCGATAAGGAAGTTCTGGTCGGAGGTTACTGCATTCATCAGCTCTTTAGTTGAGATTCCTAATATTTGCAATCCTCTTAGGCCGCGTACACACGGAGGGACATGTCCGCTGAAACTGTCCGACGGACCGTTTCCAGCGGACATGTCTCCTCCGGATTTTCATCTGACAGCGTGTACACACCATCGGATCAAAATCCCCGCCGGCAGACAGCGCGGTGACGTGCCGGTGACGTTGACGCCGCCACGTCCCCGCACCAGGAAGTAAAAAACGTCCACTCATGCGTCGCATCCATTCAACACTTGTGCGGGCAGATATGTCTGCTGGTTAGTGTACTAACCAGCGGACATATCCGACGGACATGTCTCTGGCGGACAAATTTTAAAGCATGCTTTAAAATTTGTCCGCCGGTCAGACATGTCCGCTAGCCCATACACACGATCGGATTTGTCCGCTGAACTGGACCAGTTTCAGCGGACAAATTCGATCGTGTGTACGCGGCCTCAGATGTCTGCTGGGATACATTAATGATGAAGCTTTATCCAAAAATGTACAATCCTTCCTACGCATCGTGCTGTTTTACACAAAAAAAAAAACATGCCCTGGAAATCTCAGTCCACACCAAATATAAAGTTTTGGCTTACCATTGTCAACCAAGCGATACCACTATAAAAGTTAACATACAAAGCTAGAGGATGCCCCAAAAAATTCTCCAAAATATGGAACTCCTAGGGTAGCTCAGAGAGTACCATACCACCTGCCCCCTAGGGTACAGCTTTTAATGGGGATATTATGGTTCCAAAACGGCCATTGCCTAGGCCCTGACTAGAGTAGATTGTGCTACGTGATTACTTTTCTATATGCTGTTTCACAATGTTTACCTGTATACCTGATTATTGTATTGCACTTTGACTGAAGCGATGTTCGCTATGATTATACACCTGTGTAACCATTATTTGTTATGTTTATAAAAACAAAAAAAAAGTTAACCTTTAAAAAAAAAAAAAACGTTGGATCCACTGGGTGCAGATCCACCATCAGGTAAGAGGGGCAAAAAAAAAAAAAAAAAAATTAGTAGGTCAGCCAGGGTTCTTCTTTAAGACCTCATGCACACTGTAGGGGTTATTTACGAAAGGCAAATCTACTTTGCACTACAAGTGCAAACTACAAGTGCAACGTGCACTTGAAATTGCACTGGAAGTGTACTTGGAAATGCAGTCGCTTCAAATCTGAGAGCTAGATAAATAAATGGAAGCTCTGCTGATTGTATTATCCAATCATATGCAAGCTAAAATGCTGTTTTTTTTATTTTACTTGCATGTCCCCCTTGGATCTACAGTGTCTGCACTTCCATGTGCACTTTGCACTTGTAGTACAAAGTGGATTTCCCTTTCGTAAATAACCCCCTGTATGTTTTTATCACTGCGCCTAGGGGCTTCTGGTGTTGCTTTTTTCTGCCTCTCAATGCCCCTGCATGTTACCCTATGGGTTTGATTTACTAACGAAAAGTAGACTGTACACTCTGTAAATTGCAATTGCACTCTGCAAGAGCAGTTGCTCCAGAGCTTAGTAAATGAGCAGAAGCCCTGCTGACTTCCATCATCCAATCATGTGCAAGGAAAAATTCATATTTTTTTTCCTTGCACATGATTGGGTACTCTTTGCAAATAGAAGCTTTAACTCATTTACCAAGCTCTGGCGCCACTGCTCTTTGCAAAGTGCACATGGCCTATTTACCTTTAGTAAATCAACCCCTGTGTGTCCATGCACACATAGGGGTTTAGAGGAGCTTAGAGGCAGGGGCATTTAGAAGCAGAAAAAGCCACGTCAGGAGCAGCAGTGTTTTGGCAAAAAAAAAAATGTCTAATGCCGCGTACACACAACCGTTTTTCGGGTTCTAAAAAAGTACGTTTTTAAGGGTCTAGAAAAACTAAGTTTTTTTCAACCCGATCATTAAAACGTCCTTGCCTACACACGATTGTGAAAAAAAAATGCTCTAGCAAAGCGCGGTGACGTACAACACGTACGACGGCACTATAAAGGGGAAGTTCTATTCGGATGGCGCAACCCTTTGGGCTGCTTTAGCTGATTCCTTGTTAGTAAAAGATTTGCGCTTTTCTGTCTGTTACAGCGTGATGAATGTGTTAACTCCATTACGAATGTTAGTTTTACCAGAACGAGTGCTCCCGTCTCATAACTTGCTTCTGAGCATGCACGTTTTTTTTCATGTCGTTAAAGCTCACACACAACCATTTTTTACAACCTTTAAAATGACAATGTTAAAAACGTTGTGAAAAAATAGAGCATGTTCGAAATTTTTAATGGCCATTTTTTAGATCGTGAAAAAATGCTCTGAAGCCCACAAACGATCGTTTTTAATGACATACAAATGACATAAAAACAAAGGCCCAGATTCACGTACATCTGCGCATTATTGGACCGGCGTAGCGCACCGCCTTTACGTTAGACCTGCGCAATTTTGCCGCGTAATCACCGTATTCTCGTAGCTTTTGCGCAGGAAATTGCGCATACGTAACGTTTTTTAAGAGGCGTAAGGAGGAGTAATACAAATTGGGAAGGACGTGGGCGTGTTACATTGAAATGAGCCGTGACCCCATGCAAATGAAGGGCCGGCCGGCTCGCGCATGCGCGCTTGAAGGAGACCATGTCAGCTCCGCTGTGCGCATGCTCACAACTCGGGAGCGGCGCAATCAGTGAAATTGGAAATGGACTAGGGCAACATTGTGAACTACGCAAACAGCATAAATAGACACACACAAATGCACTTCCTTTGCAAAAGTACATCCCTTTGTCCCTTCCCATTTAATCAAGTGCTTTTGTCCTGTTGTTCGTTGCGGTGTGTTTTGTAGTTGTCAGATTAGTGTTCTGTGTGATCAAGTGTTTGTTAGTAGATTTTTGAAAGTGGTTTTTGATAAGTGTTTGAGAGACTGTTTGATTGATTGATATATTTGTGTTTGTTTCTTTTCCTGCTGTATTTTTGTTTTGTTTTTTGGTGACTGTTTCTTGCTCAGTAGTTTTCTCTGTGTGTGTGTTTTTTTTTGATTGGTTGTGCTTGTTTGTGTGCGTGAATTTTGTTGACTGGGACTGTTTTTTTTTTGAAGGATGAGTGAGAGAAAACGCAAGCTGAATTTTACACTTGTGGAAAAACAGATTCTTGCCCGGGCCATTAGCGAGTATGGGCGTTTCCTCCACAGCCCCCAGAGTGCCAACACCACCCCGGCCAGGAGGAGGGAGATTTTGGATAGGATCACTGACCAGGTGAATTCTGCGGGGCAGGGGGAGACACGGACCAGGTCTGGGATTGACAAAAAAATCAATGACCTCCGGCGTCTGGTCAAACAGAAGATGGCCAGAATGCATGCCCATGCCAGGGGCACAGGAGGGGGCCCACAATGCCGTATTAGCCTGACAGCGGAGGAGCGTGCGGTGGCCCTGACCTTTCATCGGCATGAAGTTGAGGGCCTGCCTGGCTTTGACTCAAGTCCGGAGCCCGTGGTGCCAGGTAAGTTTTTTATTTTTTTAATATCAGGTGTGTAGCATGTGTGGGGGAGGGGGTGAAAGGGAATATGTGGCAAGTGTGTGGATCCTCCAACCTGTGAATGTTTTGTGTCATCCACAGATGTGCAGGAGGGTGCAGGGCCATCTGGCCTGACCGCACCAACCCCAGGACAGCAGCCTAATGAGGCCCCCCCAACAAGGCCGGAGTCCGCGGAGGAGGTTTAAGAGGAGCAGGACAATCATGAGGAGGAGGAGAATCATCAGGAGGAGGAGAATCATGAGGAGGAGGAGTCCATGTCAGGCACTGGACGTTTGGGTTTTGAGGACTCTTCCCCTCTGCCTGGCAGCAGGCAGGCCTCCCTAAGGGGGAGCTCCTCCCCCAACATGGCTCCCCTCACAAGGGCCTCCCCTTCTCCCCGGCCACAAGCATCAGCTGAAGGCAGGATGTCATCCCAGACCACCAGGGGGTTGGCCGATCTCCTGCCCGCCACCCTGAGAAGGGACCAGTTCCTCCAGACCCGCCATCTGGTACAGGTCAGCCAGACATTGGTGCGGATGGAGGAGAGCCTGTCCTCCATCAAGGATACGCTGGGGAACCTGGACTCCCACTACCTTAACGAACTGCAGACGACATCAGCAGGCGTTGGGCAGGATGTGAGGGCCCTTACCCTGGCTATCCAGGCCAACACGGCAACACTTGGTGCTGCCCTGGACAGAATAGCCGTGGCCTTGGAGGGCAGGCCGCCAGGTGGGCAGAGATCAGGGGCTGCTCCTCCTTCCCCAGTTTTACCCCTCCCCCATGAGTCTCCCCTGAGAAGCCGGGGCCGTGGCCGGGGGCGCCCCAGGCGTGGCTCACGCAGAGGGCACTAATTTGTTTTTCCCCATTTTTTTTTTTTTTTTTTTTTTTTTTTTTTTTTTTTTAAATAGATTTCTTTTTCTTTTTTTTGTCATTTTTTTTTTGCTGGGAATTTTTTGCTTTGGCAGGTCATTTTTTTTGGTTATTTTTTTTTTTTTGTGTTGTGAATGCTGTGTGAATGTGGGGGTGACATTCCTGCCGGAAAAGGGGTGTCACCCTCTATTTTGGTGGAGAAGGGTTCCCCAGGACCAGGGAGAAGTGATCCCCAGGTCCGTGTGAATGGTGTATGAATGTACAGTGACATAATTGGAGCCTTGGCGTGGCGTTGCTGCTCACAAGTCCAGCATGGTGGACTGGTGCCAATCCAATTTGATGAGGATGTGATGTGTCTGTGCTAGGGACCACAGTGGTGTGCATGCATGCATTCTCATTGTGCCATGATTAATGTGTGTGTTTAACGTGCAAAGATGCATAATGTGAGCTGGCATGAGATGGGGTCATGAGATGGGGTACCAGTGCATATGCAGAGTCACCTTGAAGGGAAAAGACAGGAGGATGTTAGTCATGCATGTGCCACTTGTGAGGTGTGCATCACGGGAGGGGATAGTCATGCCTGACTCCCATGTCACTCACCAACCAGCCAGCTGTCCCCATACATGTTCTATTCGAAATCTGTGGGGATGGGGCTCTGATTGGATATGTAGCTGTCATGGGTGTCATGGGTGGTGCCATGTGTTGGGCTGCTGATGTCCTCCTGCAAGGTTGTGGTCATTCCAGGGTGACATGAGGGGTGAATCTGAAGATGCAAGACACCTCAGAATCACTCATGCCAAAGATGTCAGAATGCGTGTGTGATATATGCCAAGTGAAGAGATGTCTATGCGTGTGTGATATTTTAAGTGAAGAGTGAGGGGCTTGTATCAGATAATAATATTGTATTAGATTAGATTAAATTGTAAATTTTATATAAGCAAATAAAAAATAAAAATAAAACATCTCCCGTGCCCTCCTTAGTGCCCTCCTCAGTGCCCTCCTCAGTGCCCTCCTCAGTGCCCTCATCCTTCTTTGTTCATCTAAAGTCAGTAGTATAGCTATGTGCGACGATGCCCCTGGCATGTTGGCATACAGATTGTTGTGCAACACGTGTGACTGCTGAGCTCCTCACTAACAGTGTTGCTTTATATCTAACAAGTAGACTTTTTTTCTCTTTTTAGACCAGCTTTTTTTCTAATTTTAGACAGGACATTTTGCTGTTGCGCACACTGCGTCGCCTGCGCTGCCCTAACGTTGTTTTGTGGATCCCCATAAGTCCCTCATTAGCATATTTGACTAGCAAATCAATGGTGTGTCTAGCGCACTTTTGCGCGGAAGGATGCGCCAGTCTAACGAAATTACGCGGGACAAAAAAAAGTCGATTTTTGGCGTATCTCGTTCTGGGGATGCCGCGCAACGAAACGCACGCGCACATTTAGACTTACGCACGCGCATCTCCTGTTGCGCAGGCGTAATCGCTCTGTGAATCTGGGCCAACATTTTTAGAACCCGAAAAACGGTCGTGTGTACGCGGCATAAGGTCTGTAAACTCATCTAAACACACAATAATACTAGATGCTTCTAGCGCTTGAACGTTAATTCATTTTAGTGGTCAGAATAAATTATCATTCTAGTCAATGAAATTAATTAACGCCCAACGCTTGATGTGCCTAAATGCACCTAAACATACATTTCCAAGCATTTCTTCTGCCAAAACACATATTCCAGGAGAAACGGCGTCTAGGAGAGTAGTGTTGCTCACGAATATTCGCATTGCGAATATTCGCTACGAATATTGCATATTCGAGTATTCGCGAATAACTCGAATATTGTGGCGAATATTCGCTATGGCGAATATTCGTATTTTTTCAAATTTATTTTTAAAACAGATCACATCCTAGTGATCTCCATCGACATCTAAAAGCATTGCTGGTATGATTAGAGAGAGACCCTGGGCCGAGTAGCTGATGCGATTCTTTTATGTTGCCGAAAAATCGCATTGCGAATTTTCGGCAACATAAAAGAATCGCATCAGCTACTCAGCCCTTCTTTTGCATCAGAGCCAATCAGAATAACTCGAATATTCGGCAAAAGGAATATTGCGCGATATTCCTTTTGCCGAATATTCGAGTTATTCTGATTGGCTCTGATGCAAAAGAAGGGCGGAGAAGATAATCGCGCAATATTCCTTTTGCCGAATATTCAAGTTATTCTGATTGGCTCTGATGCGCCCTTCTTTTGCATCAGAGCCAATCAGAATAACTTGAATATTCGGCAAACGGAATATTGCGCGATTATCTTCTCCGCCCTTCTTTTCCCCCTTATTCTCCTTTCTTTTAAGTAGAGTTAGTGTAGAGTTAGGCCGCGTACACACGAGGGGATATGTCCGCTGAAAACGGTCCGATGGACCGTTTCAGCAGACATCTCCGCTCGTGTGTATGGGCTAGCGGACAGATTTCTCCACCCGACAGATTTCAAAGCATGCTTTGAAATCTATCCGGTGGGAATCTGTCCGCCCGACATGTCTGCTGGTTAGTAAACTTACCAGCAGACATGTCGGCTTGCCGAATGGATTCGGCGCATGCGCGGAAGTGTTTTACTTCCTGGTGCGGTGACGTTGACGCGGCGGCGTCAACGTCACCGCCGCGTCACCACTACGTCACCGCGCCTCCGGCGGCGGGGAATTTGATCCGATGGTGTGTACACGCCATCGGATCAAACTCCCGATCGGACATATCCGATGGAAAGACCGTTTTCATCGGATATATCCGATCGTGTGTACGCCGCCTTAGTGTTTAGTGCATATTAGTTTAGTAATACAGGAAATGATCTCCGTTTATTTTTTTTGGATAAAATATCACGAATATTCGATATTAGCGAATATTCGCGAATATTCTTCTATATATTCGCGCAATATCGCAAAATCGAATATGGCGTATTCCGCTCAACACTATAGGAGAGATCGCAAAATGTCCAGTGTGCGTGAATGATTCCGTTTAATACAATTTCTTTGTAACATGGATGCTGCATTAGAAATCTGTGTGTTGCTTATCCTTTCCAATATATTTTTTTTATTATTATTCTGCTGTTGTTTTTTTTTACAGCAAGCTTTATATGATTTAATTAATCTTTGGGTACTTTGTTACTACAGCAATCTGTTACACATCATCTCCTGTGTCCGCTTTAAAAAAAACGACATTTCATCATGTCCTGATATTTTTGGCTTAATAAAAAGCAGGGATTCCAAAATGATGATATGATGTAATTCACTGTTTGAGCAATAAAGAAAGCTCATTGTGTGCCGGAGCCTGCAAATGCCCCATAGGCTTGGAATGAAGTCTTTGATGCGGTTGTGTACTCCCTACCTTCCTAGTGTCAGTGGATTTGTAGATGCCGTATAAACAGGGGCTGGGCATTGCCTGTTGCATGGTTACTGATTTAGCAGTTGGTTTCTTTCCTTTGGTACCGAGTACAGTACTGAAATGCACTTTACCCGCAGGCTTCCAATTTCTACCTGAATTCTTTAGATTTTTCTATTGTGAGCTCTAACAAACACTATAGTTTTTGAAAAGATTCAGAGCAAATTGTACCTTGCAATATCCGTCACATTATACTGCAGCTTTCACACTCACATTTTGTTAATATATTAGAAGCAATGTTCACATACATTTAAAATCATTTTTTAAAGACAATTTAATGTGATTATTGCAAATTATTCAAATACAGTGTTTCATTATGTATAAATCCAGTCTGTTTGGAAATCTGTCAGACTTGACTCAGTGTATGCAGGGCCATCTTAATAGCGTCATGGGCCCCTGGGCAAAGTAATGCTCTGGGGGCCCCTACAATGGAGATAGCGCAGGTAAATTGACATCAAGTAGATAGGAAGCAGACAAGCAGAGCTTCCCCTTTTGGGTGAAGCTCCTGCATTAACTACATGAACAAGCAAAGAAACTGTGGGAAAATACTTTATACATAAAGTAACAAAGCTGTCCTGTGCATTTAATATATCTGCTAGAAGGATGTCTCCCCAGCACAATGTCCCCTCTACACCCTAGATATCCCCCAGCACTCTGGCCCCTCTACACCCCACATATCCCCCAGCACCACAGATATCCCCCCAGCACTCTGACCCCTCTACACCCCAGATCTCCAACCAGCACCCTGATCCCTCTACACCCCAGATATTCCCCCAGCACTCTGACCCCTCTACATCCCAGATATCCTCCCAACACTCTGACCCCTCTACACCCCAGATATCCCCCCAGCACTCTGACCCCCTCTGCACCCCAGAAATCCCCCCAGAACTCTGACCCCTCTACAACCTAGATATCCCCCCAGCACTCTGACCCCTCTACAATCTAGATATCCCACCAGCACTCTGACCCCTATATGCCCTAGATATTCCCCCCAGAACTGTTACCATATACCATAAGCTACCTCTAGCACTGTAGCCACCCAAGCTACCCCAAGCATTGTGACCCCCTATTCACCCCAGATGCCCCCTCAGCATTGTTTTCCCCCCATACACCCTTGATATAACCCAGCACCATTAATCCATCCATCCAGTATTAACCCCTTTTCTAATGGAGTTACATTGCACGTAAACTTTTGTGCCCACCTACAGCACTGAACTCTATACCAATCAAGCAGGCAGAAGGAGGTGGTGGAGAAGGGAGCATTCCAAGCCCTTCGGTGCAAACAGTGCTGGACAGCTGGGCTTACTATGACACCATCCACAATGCTACTTCCACAGGTGGGCTTCAGTGCTGCAGACTAAGCAGCTTCCACTTCAGGTCCTTCCATGCAGCCTTCGAGTCCCAAGCATTCAAGCTGCATGGGGCAGTGCCATAGCATCACTGTGCTCTGGCCCTGCCCCTCCCTGCTGGCTATGAAATAATAGGTATTGTTCTGCATGGTGCACCGCTTCCAGCCTGCCTCCCCTGTGTATCCATCACTCTCAGTGCCATTAAAGGGCCCACAATTTTGCGGCAGCGTGGGCTCAAGGACCAGCTGCTTTAGGAAAAGTGCAGAGGCCCCCCTTGCAGCTGGGGCCCCTGGGCAGTGCCCAGGTGTGCCCACTCATTAAGACAGCCCTGAGTGAATGTACTGTATAAGAGAGGTGATGTCAAGCAGTAAAGATGGCATGTCACTTCCTGAACCTGTGACAGCCTGTGACAGCAGGAAAATTAATGAGGTGAGCTGCTGTCAATGGGATAGGAAATCACAAATGGCAACGACCTGACAAAAGCCCCAGCCATTCCCTATTTCACAAAAAAATATAAGAAATTGATCTAAGACCGTACTGGAAGACTTTCCCATCATTTCCAGAAATAAGGTGAAATATTTTCAATAGGGATAGAAATAGCAGTATAATACTGAGTGCAATTCTATTTATGTAGAACCGAGCTTTAGGTTAAGAGTAGAAATTTGTAGGTGCCATGTCTGGTATCTCCTTCTGAAAATGCTAATTGCCTGGCTGTCATTCAGTATCCATGGCTTCCCGAGTCACTGACCTGCAGCAAAAATGCAAGATCAATCATTGTGACTTTACTGGCTTTATGTTTCCAGATCAGTGACACGTATTGAGGCCAAAGACAGACAAATAGCATTTTCAGGATGTCAGCAATGGTAGCCACTGCATTTATTTCACTATAGTTTTCCTTGGGAACATTTATGGTTTTCACATATGTTACTTCTTTGGTCAAGAATATCATTTACATTTTCCAAAAATATTATTATATTTTTCAAGGAATATTTGTAATTTTCATATACAGCAAGCAAGTGAAGCTTTAGGTTTCTTTTCACTTGTTTTCCTGGTAGTCCTTATCCACTTTGGTGAAAAAGAAGCCTAGTGTTTATAGAACTCAATAACTCAAGCTGAGACTTACGCACACAAGTGAATGAATCTGGATAGAGACTCATCCCCCTCACTTTTGATAGCTATGTATTACATAATAAAAATCAAGGTAATCCACTCTGTATTATGCAAGGTATTATTACTCTGTATTATGCAAGGTATAATGCCCTGTACACACAATCGGTCCATCCGATGAGAACGGTCTGATGGATTTTTCCATCGGTTAACCGATGAAGCTGACTGATGGCCCGTCGCGCCTACACAGCATCGGTTAAAAAAACGATTGTGTCAGAACTTGGTGATGTAAAACACAACAATGTGCTGAGAAAAATGAAGTTCAATGCTTCCAAGCATGCGTCAACTTGATTCTGAGCATGCGTGGATTTTTAACCGATGGTCGTGCCTACTAACGATCGTTTTTTTTCCCGGTTAATCCATCGGTTAAATTTAAAACAAGTTGGCTTTTTTTAACCAATTATTAAATAACCGATGGCGCCCACACATGATCGGTTTGGTCCGATGAAAACGGTCCAACAGACCGTTCTCATCAGTTTAACCAATCGTGTTTACGCAGCCTTAGTCTATTTACTGAAGCCACAATAGCTGGAGTCCAGTGTGGTTACAGGGACAGACTTTGTTTGCAGGTCATGTGACACTGGAAGGGAAACAGCAGTATACAAGGGGTGGTGCCTTCCACCAATAGGATGTAAACGCTTAGTATATCCTCCTCAGCATAGCCCTTGATAAGGGGGTACTACTGGTCCTCCTGTATGGACCTCAGGCCGGTAGGGGGGCCCAAGCGGCAGGGGAAATCAGATTTAGGTAAGGAGGGTGAACAGTGCAGTGGGGGGCTGGATTACTGGAACAATCTCATGTATTGCTCTATCTGCTGCAGCTGATATCCGACTTCTCCTTCTCTTCCCTCCTGCCCCTTCCACTGGTTGCTGCAGGCAGGCACACAGGGGGATGTTTCAGGATGGAGAGTGGGGGCTGGGGGTGGTCAATATGTCATATTTATTGACCCCTTCCTTTCCTGATTGAGCACAATGAGTGATCGGTACCAATCACTCATCGTGTGTATTCATAAGTGATGCATAGCACACTGTACAAAGCTCTTTTTGCTTATTCACTGTCCAGTGCAGATGAAGCTGCAAAGAAAAGGACTAAATAATGTAGACACACTGTCTGTGTTTGGGGCTGTACACCCACAGTACATTCACACGCCTGTCAAATTAGGACCTACGTCTGTGTTTGTACAGCTGTTGCATTTCCATGCTTTTCTATCTACAGTATATAAAATTTTTGTGTTATCTCTCATACACACTGGATGTTTTTAATGTGGCTGTTAGGAGCATTTGCCTTTTTTTCTGCCTCTAAACACCGCTGCATGTTAGCCTATGTGTCCATGCACACATAGGCATTTAGAGGAGTTTATAGGCAGGGGTGTTTAGAGGCAGAAAAAAAAACAGAGACAGTTTGTCTGGTGCGTTTTGACAGAAAAAAACGATTGACAATGATAAATGCGTATAAACGCATAGAAACGTGCATTAACGCTATGAATGTTTAGCACTTGAGCGTTAATTCATTTTGATGGCCAGAATAATAATTTATTCAATTAAATAATTTAATGCTCAAGGCCTTGATGTGCCTAAACATTTTACACATGTTTACAACCATCAAGCATTTTTCTGCTAAAACGCTGCTTCCAGGAGGAAAGGAGTCTAGGAGAGTTAGCAAAATGTCAAGTGTGCATGAGGCCCAACAAACATTCTATCCTAGCATTACTGTTGTGGTGTGAATGGGTGCAGTGCCGGCTGGTGCTCAACATTTTTAGAGGGCGCAAACAAACTGAAAAATTCTGAAAAAATAAAACATCAAATGCAGCCACTGTGCCCTTCAAACGCAGCCACTGTGCCCAGAAAATACTACCCCTGTGCCCATCAAACGCAGCCACTGTGCCCATCAAATGCAGCCACTGTGTCCATCAAATGCTGCCACTGTGCTCCAAAAGTTGCCACTGTGCCCATCAAACGCAGCCACTTTGCTCATCAAACGCAGCCACTGTGCCCCAAATGCTGCCACTGTGCCCAAAATGCTGCCACTGTGCCCCAAGTGCTGCCACTGTGCCCCAAATGCTGCCACTGTACCCCAAATGCTGCCACTTTGCCCCAAGTGCTGCCACTGTGCCCCAAACATTACCACTGTGCCCCCCCGCCCGCCATCTGCCCGGCCCTTACCTTGTCTCGGATGGGCAGCGGGTGATGGTGGCAGGCGGTGAGTGGTGTCCTTCATTTCTTCTTCGATGAGGAAGGCTCTTCTCCCGCCCTGTCCTTTAGCCAATCAGGTGACAGGTAACACAGAACCGGTGCACCTGATTGGCTGTGAGGCGGGTCAGTGTTAGGAAAGCGGAATTCCTTCCCTTTGCTAACACACAGCTGTTTGCATGAATAAATCTATGGTAATTAGAGGGGTGACAGGAGAGGGGGGCGGCGCTCCTGCGCCCTTTATGGATGCACCACCACTGGATAGGTGTTTGATGTGTGTGCATCTGTATAGATTTTACTGTGCTAAAAGGACCACAAAGATTAATGTAAATGATGCTACAAAAGTTTCTAGGTGTTTTCTTTACTTTCTGTAAGGAGAAGACAAAAATGTATGAAGAAGCACGCTGCCTGGTCAGGTGTGTATTTAGTAAGGAGAGCCATTGCTAGACAGGGAAGGAACCCCACAGTCTAAACTGTGCCATCCAAAGGATATCATTAATACCTACAGAATACTTACACAGATCAAGACTACAATTTCCTGCGTGACTGCCATTACATATGATGGTCAACAAATTCCAAGGACAACGCCTGGAATAGATTTCAGAAGTAAGTCCATATTTATTTCATAGACAGCTATATAATTATATAGTGGGTAACCTGTTCCACAAAACATATACTGTATACGTTAAGTAGCCCAGGAAACTTGTAAAAATATAGTAAAAAAATAAATAATCTGTAAAAGGTGAAAAAATTAATAAATCAAATGAAATCGAAGAAAAAGTAAAAGGTAGGAGCAGCGATGAAACTTAAAGAAAAATCTCCTCTGTTTGGCATGTTGTTCCTTTATAGACTGTAAGCTCGATGAGCAGGGCCCTCTATTCCGTATGTCTTGAAATGTATTGTAATTGTTAGGTATCCCTTTATATTGTAAAACACTGCACAAACTGTTGGCGCTATATAAATACTGTATAATAATGTTGGCCTGGATGAGTCTAGTACAGTATGCTGCGTCATGTCTGTCCAACTAAATGCCCATCCATTGGGCATGGGGTTCATTTACTTTTGGTGTAGCTCTGCATAGAAACCGATCAGCTTCCGGGGTTTTTTGTCAAAGCTTAAAGTGATTGTAAACCCAATATAAAAAAAAACCTGCAAGACAAAGGCATGATGAGCTAGTATGCAAAGCATAGTAGCTCATTATGAATTACTGTATATACTTGAGTATAAGCCGACCCGAATGAGGCACATAATTTTACCACAAAAAAATGGGAAAACTTATTGACTCAAGTATAAGCCTAGGGTGTCCATCTGCATGCCTCACTGTGCCTCACTTTGCCTCACTGTGTCCATGTGCATGCCTCACTGGGTCCATGCCTCACTGTGTCCATGCCTCACTGTGTCCGTGTGCATGCCTCACTGTGCCCATGCCTCACTGTGTCCATAACTAGACTGACGTTTAACATGGGAGTCTATGGAAGGGCTGCCAGTTTGAAAAATCTGTGCTCCCCAGCTGTAAGTCCCCCAGACAACAAACTTTGCACACTTGTAGAGGAGTGGGGCTACATGTGTGCCAATTTTGGTGTCCAGGGGACCTACGGCCGGTCGGTACCAGGTCCCCAAATCTGGGAGATCAGGCGCAAAATGGTGATTAGAGTATACGACGAGGGGCCATTTTCAGCACAAAAAAATGTGCTGAAAAAACTCAGCTTATACTCGAGTATATACGGTATTTACCTTAGATCAAAGCCCCCAAAGTGGGCCTCGCCCCCCCCCCTTTGGTGGCGACATCTCTCCCAGGGGTTACTTCCGAGTATCGCGGCTCCATCGCTGTGTCTGGCCGGAGCCGCGATAAAGTCACTCCCACGCATGCGCATGGGAGCCGCCAGCAAAGGTACACGGGAAAAAGCACAAGCACATAGGTGCCATTGCTTCTGTTTGCCCCAGTGTGCATGTGCCGATGGCATCAGCACATGCAGGAGATATCTCCTAATCATGGAGGTTTATGAGATATCCTGGGTAGCTACAGGTCAGCCTTAATATAGGCTTACTTGTAGCATAAAGTGGTTGCAAAGGGTTTACAACCACTTTAATTGAACAAGATAGGCCCCTTTCACATTGGGGCGGGAGCCGTGGTGGCAGTATAGCGCCGATAAAAATAGCGGCGCTATACCATCGGATTTGCAGCAGGATTTGGCCGATAGCGGGTTAATACCGCCCGCAATGCTCCTCTGCAGAGGCACATTGCGGGCGGTATTGCCGCGGTTTCCCATTGTTTTAAATGGGAAGCAGCGGTGAAGGAGCGGTATACACGCCGCTCCTCTCACCGCTCCAAAGATGCTGCTGGCA
Source organism: Rana kukunoris (assembly GCA_029574335.1). NCBI lineage: Eukaryota > Metazoa > Chordata > Amphibia > Anura > Ranidae > Rana > Rana kukunoris. Next base: position 190,935,894 of record CM056051.1, read on the forward strand.
GGAGATTTTTTCCTCTCCTGCCAGCGCATCGCCTCACTGTGAAAGCCCTCTGGCTTTCACATTGAGTATGCAGTGAAGGAGTTTTGCAGGCGGTATAGCAGCGCTATTTTTAATATTGTAAACAAGTTTTCTTTGTATCCTCATCCTACTCATTGCCTCTCAGCTTGGCCAATGAAGGGTTGGATAAAAGTGTCTGACACTAGGATAGGTGGAGATTCTGGTTGAGAAGCAGAGGGTCTTATAAAAGGCTTCTTCCTGGCTTGATCGCTATTCTCAAAACCACTGAAAAAAAAAATCGTTACAGAATTTATTATTTTTTTTCTAAAACCTCATTACCTGTTGCAAACAACAATTTTTTCAAAGTTTAAAGTAAGTAAGAATTCTATGTTCTCATCCTGACACGTTGTGTTTGACTTGCTACTGTAACATCAAATGATTTTATACATTGTTTTGATATAGGAGACACTGAGTGGATGAGAGTATTCCCTGCTGAATGCAAGATAGATGTATCAGAACTCTCGTCAAAGCATCTCTGTGGAAATACGAGATTCAATAAGTTCAACAACCTAAAGTAAATGGGATTCACAGTGGAGATCCTGGCACCCAGTAGCCACAAAAACCTTTTCATTGCTTCCATGAGCTCTGTTTTTCTATAAGCTTTGATGTGTCTCAGAATATGTATTGGCTGATGTAAATAAGTTCACTCTACCTTGAAACTTTCTTTCTTTCTGCACTTGCTTCTGATAAAGTGAACACTGTCATGTAAATTACTGCTACCCCGGGCTTGCCAAAGTTTGGTCAATCACACCAATGTAGGCTAGAATGTTTAATATACCAGAGCTACTTTTTTCTTTACAGTGCAGAGTTTACATAGTTAAGCATACCAAACACAATATGATAAAATGAAGGTAGATTTTTAGGCTTCTGATTAAGCATATCTCTAAATATTCACAATAGGAAGAGTAATGCCTCGTACACGCGACCGTTTTTCACAACGAGAAAAACGACGACGAGAAAAACGACAACTACAAAACGACGAGAAAAAATAGGTTCTACATTTTTAACGGCCATTTTTCTCGTCAAGAAAAATGCTCTGGAGCCTACACACGACAGTTTTTCACGACAAATTAAAAAAATTGAATTTTTCTCATCATGAAAAACAGTCGTGTGTACGCGGCATAAGAGTAAGCCCTGCAAACCTCATCTAGAATGAAATGAACCAGAGATTGCTGTCCCTGTTAGGCCTCAAACACACGACGACCGAGGAACTCATCGGGCGAAACACATCGTTTTCCTCGTCGAGTTCCTTGTTCAGCTGTCGAGGAACTCGACGAGCCAATTTGCTCCATTCCCGTCGAGGAAAAAGAGAACATGCTCTCTTTTTGGCTCGTCGAGTTTCTCGACAGTTTCCTCGTCGGAAAATGTATACACGACCGGTTTCCTTGGCAAAACACGTCTCCCAACAAGTTTCTTGCTGGATTCTGCCGAGGAAACCGGTCGTGTGTACGAGGCCTTACAATAAAGTAGAACTATAAGCAAAACTTTTTTCTTTATTTTGGACTGCGTTATAAAAGGTTATATAATCCCTGTCTTTTTTGCCATTCATGTCCCGTTGGGAAGGTTTACCTTCACTTCCTGCCCCATAGCCAAAATAGGAAGTGAGAGGAAATCCTTGCAAATTAAGGGAATCCTTTCGGACCTCCCAGGTCACCCAAACTAGTGTCCTCATTGAAATACTTCCCTTCTATTACTTATCAGGGGACAACCCAAAATGTGGGATTTTCTTTTACTTTTATTTCCATTGATAATGGTGTAGAACCCTCCTAGATGGGTGCTATCATTTGTTAGATTTTGTACTGGCTCACTGTGTTTAGTGAAGCTGGGTGTGTTTTGTTTGCCTAAAGGCCCGTACACACGATTAAAAAATCGGATGAAAAATACCACTTTTACATTTTTAATTTGATTATTAGTACAAAGCTTTCGAGAGCTGATCACGACAGTTCATACGATATTATCTGATGGGACAAGCACATACATTTTTCTCATACAATACCAGGTCATACGATTTTCATTTAATCACTACAGTTTTCGCCTGAACATACAATACATTACATCACTTTCAAATTTTTGTTCTGTCATAAGAGAATTTCCATAACTTTAGTAAATCTTAATTTTCAATATAAGATTAGCATGCAAAAAAAAAAAAAGGACGATCGTTCATCTAATAATCTCTTCTTGTGTATCAGACATCATGGGACAGAGGTCCCTCACATCTTTTTTGGGATATTCATTGCTTTGTTAAAAAACTAGTAGTGTAGTGTAGTAGTGTAGGAAGGGTTATATAGGGGTGGACTTCCTGTTTGACCAATAAATGGGGTATAACCCATATAGTCAATATTATGGTTGCTCTGTGTTCTTTTATGTACTCCTAGAAAATGATTTTACAGGTAAGTATGACGGAAAAATACTAATATCTGTTCTAATCCATCTCAACTCTGTGCAAAACTAAAAAAAAAAGTTTTGCCTTTAGTTATACTTTATGCAAAGCTACAAACATTTGAACTACATCTCCCCTTCGCTTGAAAGTTTTCCTAACCGATCCAGTAAGAAATATTTGGGATTTTTAAATCACATACTAGAATTTCTAATTACTGAATACTAAATAGGATATTTCACATTTCTATAAGTAGACACATGAATAATGAAGCAATTACATGTACCAACAGGATAATATTTTACACACTGTGTAAGGCTGAGAATATTATTTGATATTTCGATGTTTTATTTTAATTGATTTTAGGTAACACTTGGTGGTATAAGAACATTGCTTTGAACTTCTCAATGGTTTCATTGTTTAGCAACCTGGTATACAAAAAAAGATTTCACATAATTACGAGTGGTGCAGTTGTAGTTTTTGATATTGATTGAACTGTGTTCAAATGCCCTGGTCTACACTGGACCATCAGGCACTTCAATTGAGCGAGCATATGTGGGGTACAGAACTCACATAACTTTTTTAAGCAGATTATAATGGGGAGCTTGGTTGAGCAGCAATTTCCAGCACAGTCCCACCATAAGACAAGGGAAAACCCCCCAGGTGAATTTTCTTTTTTTTTTAAGGATATGTAAAGCTTTGTTTTTTTTTGTTTTTTTGTTAAACAAACATGTCATGCTTGCCCTTTGCAGTTGGTTTTGCACAGATTGGCACCTATACTCCTCTTTTGGGGTCCCTCAGCGGCGCTCCTGGTCCCTCGTTTTCTTGAGTGCCCCGTTGGAGAGCTGCTCTCGCTTGGGCACTCATGTGGGCACTCTCCTGTGTCCTGCTGCTGCATCCATTGACACAGACAGCAGGACTCGGCCCCGCCCCCCAGCTCCTGCATCATTAGATTTTATTGACAGCAGCAGGAGCCAATGGCTGTGTTGCTATCAATCTATCCAATCAGGACCCGAGACACCGTCTGGAGCTGGTGTGCTTGTCCCCGTCGCTGGAAAAACCGGGTTCAGGTAAGTAAAAAGGGGCTCTGGGGGGAATGCATAGAATGCATTAAGGTGAAAAAACTTGAGGGTTTACACAGGGGCGGACTGACAACTCATGGGGCCCCCGGGCAATAGAAGATTATGGGGCCCCCGTGTTTACAGATGGCCACCAAGCCAGGTGGCAGTACAGAGGCGGGGCAGCTAAAATCTTGGGATTTTCACATCAAAAGCATGTAGGTTTTGGACATATCAGGGACAGATGTAAAAAAAACACAGATTTTTACATACTGTCCCTGGTTTTAATGAACCTGGCAACCCTGATGGGGCCCCCTAGTGGCATGGGGCCCTCGGGCAGTGCCCGAGTTCCTCAATGGTCAGTCCGCCCCTGGGTTTACAACCCCTTTAAACTGGAGATGACAGAATCTGGAGCAGCTGTGCATAGTAAGCAATAAACTTCTAGCTTCAACTGGTTCAGTAAGCCTCATTTACACTGATAAAATGCAGATAAAAATACATATATTAGCCATGTTTTTACCAACACCCCCCCCCCCCCCCCAACTGTTCCCACTTAAGCTACACAGGCAGCAGACAGAGATGTATGCATGAAAAACTATCCCTGTTGTCATGTTCGGTGTGCAACTGAATAGGGCTGCACTGGAACCGCCCATCAATCAAATGCAATGTATATGGTTGCAAGCACTGAGGTGGCAACATAACCTCTTCTCACAGCCTTTAAAATGTCCTTTGAAAAGCAACTTACTGGGAATTCACTCTTACCTATCCTGCATAAAATAACCTGTATACTTACTTTTTTTTTTTTATCCAATCCTATCCAGTCACATGATTCTGCAGTTCCAGCTCTACTGTATAAGGGAGTGCTTGACAACAGCTGTGAATATTGGAAAATCTAATGCCACACATAGGCTGCCGTGGTTCAACTGTTGTCTTTTCTCCCTTCCTAAAGTGGAGGTTCACCCTAAACAACAACATTATGTAGTGCTGATCATCGCATCACAAACATATACCTATGGCAAAAGATTTTTTTTTTAGGTCATTGGAATACCTTAAATTAGCTGTGTAAAGTTTCACTTCCGGTTTATCCTCCCATGGGAGTAGGCGTCTCCACTCTTTTCCCTGGCGCCGCAGTACTGGGAGATCAACACAATTTCTCCTAAGAAGCACAGTGTCATGCTTCCCAGGAGACAATATCTCGTCAAGCCGGTCACGTGACGAGGGCGGATCTAATTCCGCCACCATGTTAAATAAGGGCATGCGGGTGAATATTGCCATTAGGCACCTGCACACTGCACATATGAGTGAAAGAGTGGTGAATGCCGGGAGACGAGCATTCACCGCTTCCAGGAAGTCAGTGCTTGTGTGCTTACCAATGCCCACAAGTAAAATGGCAAATGCCCACATTGGATTTTATACGTTTCTCTTTTCAAAGAAAATGGACGGGGGATGGTTTCAGGCATCTAACAAGTGAGTGCTAAGTTGGGATATAAAACCACCTTGAATGCAGACTCCGCTTTAAGGAGCCACTCACTGACACAGGTGAGCCGGAACTGCTTTTTAATGTGACTAGACTGCAGCAGGTAAGTACACATTTTTTTAATACAGAGTATGCAGGAAAGGTGGGAAAAGGGAACAATTTTAGGAAATGTTAGAGTTAGGTTTTTTACACTTTAACCTTTGAAACTGATAAAAATTGATTGTTTGACATGCACAGCTGCTTTAAATTCGAACTATTCTAGTCTTAGTAAACTCCCCCTTTGTCTCCTAAAAGGCCAGTTTACACCACTGTGAAGTCACTGTCAAGAGCAAAAGATCTTGGACCAGCGTGAACCAATTAGTACATACTATTTTTGGAAAAGGCATATGAAATTCCCTATGGGTAGCATTGCTAAACCTGAAGCCACCAGATTGCACAAAATAACAGTTTGCAGAAGCAAAACAAGTACTAGCTAGGGCATGAAAGTTCTCCATTCTGACGAATACACAAGTAAAACACAAAATGACGTGGTTTCTAATAAACAAGAAGATGGCCACAATCCTCAAGGATTCAATATGAAAATAATTGATCCCCCTGGGTTGGACAATACCTTTCTACGTAACCTTGCTGACCTTGTGAGAATGTTACCCCTACCTTAGGTCTAACATGACGCATATCATCACCCACCCCCTGATTCTCCTACCTAACCGCCATCCTTGACTTTCAAACCCAGTGGCGGCTGGTGCTGTATATTTTGGGGGGACACCCGTCGCCACCCCCCTCATCAGTCGGTCCGTCAGTCGGTTGCTAGCTCATCCGTCCCCCCACCAGCCCAACACTTACCCCATCTAGCAGCTTCGGCTCCTTTGTGTGTCTTCTCCTCCTCCAAAGCGGGGCTTCCATCCTGCGTCTTCAGCTGCATAGCAGCTTCATTCTCTGTGGCTTTCCTCCTCCTTCCCTCAGCGGCCAATATGATTGATTCTCCTCTCGGCCAATCGGGTCTTAAACCCTGCTTGCTGATTGGCTGGACGGAGAAGCAGGACAATAATAATAACAAATATTGATTTGCTATTGTCACACAACTGGGTGGGCTCAGGGCACAGTGCTCTGTCCTCCGAGCCCACCCTTTTTGAAGCCAATTAGAGCCTCTGGCTCTAATCACGTGCTCCAAAAAAAAATTGGAATCCATGCGTTTAGCGCCCCCCATTGTAGATTAGGGCCAGATGCATTGGATTGGATTGCGCCCCACTGTTCAAACCCCACTAACTGATTCCCCTTTTCTTTCTTTTTTTCCTTCCTCTTGGCTTGCTTATCTTCTTGAATATTTAGTTTTATTATATCAGTGTATGCACCACCTTTCCCCTAAAGGATAAGTTCACCTTTAAAAAAAAAAAATAGAAATGCACATTTTGTTTTGTTTCTAAAAAGCCTGATATTCGCGTGTGCTCTGCCCGCAGCCAAGCGAGAGAAGCCGAATGTTGCCGAGAGAAGCCGAGAGGAGTCGAACAAACTGGAAATCCGGCTCTGCACAGCTCAACCGAGGCGCCAAATGCAAACACCGCTGCAACCCCGGGCAAGGTGCGGGTGGACACCTGGACACCCACAAGGCTGGAGGGACCCCACGCAAGGAAGCCGCAGACGGACACCCACAAGGCTGGACAAACCCCACGCAAGACCACAGACGGACGCCGGACGAGCATCCAAAATGTAAGGTTTTTTTTTCCCTTAAACTACTTTTTTTTTTTTTCTTAAACGACCTTTCTAGGCTTGGGGTGCGCGTTATATGCCAGCGTGTGGTATACCCCGATAAATACTGTAATCAGAACGATCAATGGACTATAAAAAGTGCGTTGAAAACTACAAGCTGTCGGCCGCAATTGCTGATGGTGCTTGTAGTCTGTTCATTCACAAGAAACTGTGAATGAATGACAGCCGTACAGGCTGTTTTCAATTTGTAACAGTGGATGCGGGGAGAATTTGCCTGTCTGCTGTCAAAGGAAAGGGGGTGATTGGGAGTGTATGCTGAACATGTTACAAGTTACACCATAAATATAGGTGTTACATCACATGTAACATGTTCCAAAGGTGAACTTATCCTTTAAAGAGGAAGTAAATCCTAATGGGTTTTACTTCCTCTTTTGTTCCCGCAAACCCTGCAAATTAAAAGCATAATGCATAATGCCCATTACGTGGCACTTACCTGAAAATGAAGCCCACGCTGTCCCCACTGTTGGCCACATCCATCTTCGTCCCTCTTCCTTACGGGGCAACAGACTTCAACTCTGTGACTGGCCAGAGCCATGTGATGTCACTCCCACGCATGTGAGCCAGAGCCAACATTCACAGCACTCACTCAGGAAGAAACGGTTTCTTCACAGTGCATGTGCCGATGACATCATCGGTGCACTACAAGGTAAATATCTCCTAAAAGGTGCACGCTTAGGAGATATTTACAGTACCTATAGGTAACCCTTATTCTAGGCTTACTTATAGGTACAATTTTCCAAAAAGTGGTTTACAACCACTTTAACATGAATGCATTACTAATGACTCACTAAATAGGACAGAAGTTAAAATAGATAAAGCCATATATGTGTTTAAAAAACAGTCCTACACTCAATGTATAAATTATAGTCATTAATACGAGGACCTTGTCTAATAGATCTAAGGTATATTAAGATACCCATATTAAAATATATTCTCTGCACAAGACTGATAGTCTGTTCCACTGGTGATAAATCTGTTTTTATGTGTTTTTACAGTTTTATGTTCATGTAATTTTGTAAACATTCAATAAAAATTAACTGAGAGATAGGAAAAAATGCATTTCATACTTTTTTCAGCACAACGCCATGCGATACAATAGAACTTAATGAAATGTCACTAAGTGACAAATAACGTTTAACCGCTTGAGCCCCAGAAGATTGTACCCCCTTCCTGACCAGAGCACTTTTTACAATTTAGCACTGCATCTCTTTAACTGACAATTGTGCGGTCATGCAACGTTGTACCCAAACAAAATCTGCGTACTTTTTTCCCCACAAATAGAGCTTTCTTTTGGTTGTATTTGATCACCTCTGCAGTTTTTACTTTTTGCACTATAAACAAAAGAATAGGAAAAAAACATTTAAAACACAATGGGGGTTATTTACTAAAGGCAAATCTAAGGATATTGTGTGGGGAATCTAGCGCCAAAAGTGGGGAAGGGTGTTGTAAATAAATACAAATAGTATGTAAAAGCTGCTCCCTAGATAATACAGAGTCCTGGATTATAACTGTTATATATGTGGGATAGGGGCGCTATAGAATGAAAGCGAAGGGAGCTGTTTAAGCTCCCCGAGCCCATGGGAATGCTTGCAGAGGGAGTTAGGCCCCCTTTTCAGCATTGCACACACCCGGGATGAGTGGGTGTGGTACAGGCCCCAGGGGGGGCGGGCTTATTACCATCTCACCTGTAAGGTAAGGGCTTTAGGTGAGGCAAGCTAGGGACCAATGGGAGACAGCCCCTGGGTCACAAGGTACACAGGAACATTCTGGAAGCGGAAAGGTTATTTAAGGCAGGAACAGCAAGCTGTGGTGACCAGATTTCAGGTAACCTCCTTACCTGTTGAACTCCTGTGAACCTCCTGCGTTGCTCTCGCCATTAAAGACGCCATTAAGAGCCTGGTACGTCGCATTCTAGAGAGGGCTGGCGCTGAGGATGGGGCCGCCTGGATGCAGCAGTGCCTGCCGTTTTCTCCCATACAGGACACGCAGCGCTCACTTGCCTCCACAGAACGGAGCATGTCGGCGGCCTCTGGGTCCGCCTCTGAATTCACCTCAGCGCTGCCATCCTCCCCTTTCCATGTTCCACACCTATTGGACGCCGCAACTGCGTCTTCATGGAAAATGGATATGGACCCTGTCAATTCTGAGGCCAGCACTCCTATTGGCAGCATGGAGGAGGAGGCGCCATATGCCTCTCCAGCCCGCTTTGTCGAATCAGAGCCTCCCCCACAGAAGCGCAGAAAGTCTAATAGACTGTCCCCTGCTATCCCGGACGCCATGCCGCCCCCTGCCAGAGAATCTCAGAGAGGTGGAAACAGCGGAAGTCAGCGGGGAGGGGGTCGCGGTAAAAAATCGGGCACTCCCCCCCATGCCCGGGCGGCATCTCTTTCTGTTTTTTCTCCACAGGTCCCAGCGCAGGTGTTGCCTGCCAAAGACACAGGAAGACACACGCTGCTGGCTGGACCCGGCGGCAGCGCCAACAGGACCACAAACTCAGCCAGGACCAGGGACAACATGCGTCCACCCAGCACCCAGACAACCTTGGAGGTGCAGCAGATACCAGTAGTGTGCTCCCAGATGGCCTCTGCATCAGGCCCAGGTAACGAAAATCTTTCTCAGCTACAGTTACTAACCTCCCTCACTGCTTCCTTGTCTTCCATTATTGCTGGCATGGCCCCTAACTTACCTGTCAAACAGAATAAACCTTGTTCTGCAGCTACAGTATGGGCTAGCCATAAGGAAGGGTGGAGTGGGCAGGAAGAGGGAGGAAGTTTACCACAACCTTTGCCTGTGCATTTGGGGAGTAGTATGGATATATCAGTAAATGTCCCGGAAACTTGCGCTAGAGAAGCTCTGCCATGTACATTGTCGCCTTTGGGCTACCATTTATCTGCAGCCACAAAGGAGAAAATTGTCAGGGGTGAGTTTGTGGACCTGCTGTCACTCTTACCATCATCAAAGGAGTCCCTTTTTAAAGATAAGAAGGAAGAGAGTGAGGAGGATATGCGCAGGCCAGTGTCCAAAAGTTTCAATAATTGGCTGCAAGCTTTCCTGATTTACTCTAGTATTATCTGTGAAAAGTATCCTGAGAGGAGCGTAGGATTATTGCAACATTTGGACATTGTGTTAGAAGCATATAAGAATTTTGGTGGTGTCTCCTGGTTCACCTATGATGAGTCATTTAGACAAAAATTATCTGTGCATCCCAACCTGTCATGGGGTTCAAAAGATAGTCTGTGGCTTAATCTTTTTCTGCCACAGAGAGTGTTTAATCCTAAACCACAGTTCTCAAATTCAGGTGCACCAGTTGCCACATATAGGAAAGGTTTATGCTTTTCATTTAATGACTCCCAGTGCAAGTTCCCAGGCACGTGCAGGTACAGACATGAGTGCGCATTTTGCACGGGGGCACACTCCGTCGCAAAATGCTTAAAAAAAATGGCGGTCGCCAATCAGCCACAGTACAGGGAATCCTTTCCGAAGAGCGCTATCCCCGGTGAGATTGCAAAAAATGCTCCCATGGCTTCAAATCTACACAGACAGGCAGATGGCGCGATTGCTATGTGAAGGTTTTGGGGAAGGTTTTGTACTCCCTCCTTTCAAGGGGCAAGGTTGCGTGGTCAGAAAAAATTTAAGTCAGCATCAGATTTTTCTGAAGTGGTTAGAGAGAAACTTTTTAAGGAACTCCAACAAGGTAGGATTTCAGGTCCTTTTCCGCACCCCCCATTTAAAAATTTCAGGGTTTCCCCCCTTGGGGTAGTTCCGAAGAAAGAAAAGGGGTCGTTCAGGTTGATTCAACACTTGTCCTTCCCTAGGGGCGATTCCCTGAACGATCAAATTGGCGAAGAAATGGCGTCGGTGAATTATCTAACATTTGACGATGCTCTAGGGAAAATCCGCTTGCTTGGACAAGGGGCTTTACTTGCAAAGGCGGATATACAGTCTGCCTTTCGCTTATTGCCAATTAATCCCTTGTCTTTCAACTCCCTAGGTTTTGTCTTTGATGATTGTTTTTTTCTTTGATCGATGCCTCCCAATGGGCTGTTCCCTTTCCTGCAGCTATTTCGAGTCATTTGCCACCTTCCTGGAATGGGGGGTGCGGAAGTATTCAGGCTCCTCCTTTATAGTACACTATTTAGACGATTTCCTCTTCTTGGGTTCCTCGTCAGCCGACTGTTCAAATGTGTTGAATTCCTTTCTTGAAGTATGTAAGTCCTTTAATATTTCTTTAGCTCACGAGAAGACGTTATACCCGACAACGCGTTTAGTTTTTTTGGGCATCACCATTGACACCGTAGCAATGGAATTTGAGCTGCCGGCTGAAAAGGTTACCCAATTGAGGGACAATCTGTTCATCATAATCAGGAAAAAGAAGGTCATTCTAAAAGAGGTTCAGAAATTGCTCGGTCTTCTGGCTTTCGCATCTAGAATTCTTCCGGTCGGTCGGATTTTTTCGAGAAGGCTTTACTTGGCCATTTCGGGTTTTAAATCTCCCACCTCTCATATCAGAATCTCTTCTGAGATCAGAGAGGACCTTTTGGTGTGGTCGCAATTTTTGAAAAAATTTAACGGTAGAGCGATCTTTCAATCAGAATTTGTAACCGATCAGGATTATTGCTTATTTACGGACGCGGCGGGCTCGGTGGGTTTTTCAGCCTTGTGGAGAATCCATTGGTGCGCATCGCAGTGGCACCCATGCTGGCAAAAAAAGGGCCACATGAAGAACATTGTAATTTGGTCGCTTTGGAAATTTGGGGGGAATATTTCAGGAACAAAAGGATACTTTTTACCACTGAAAACAAAGGGGTGCTTTTCGCGATAAATTGCTTGTCGTCCAAATCACCTCCTGTAATTGCCCTGATTCGTTACCTAGTATTTAAATGCTTGAGTTTAAATGTTTGGGTGAAAGCCCGTTATATCCCAGGTAAGCTAAATGATATTGCGGACTCTCTCTCACGGTTACAGATGAAGAGATTCAAGTCTCTGTTCCCAGCTGCGGACGAGGTGGGGATGCGGTGTCCAGCTCACTTATGGGATCTAATCTAGACTTTGTGCGTGCGAATATCGTGAAATCCATCGCCCCGGCTACTATGGCGGCTTATTCCTCAGCATGGAGGCTGTGGCTATCTCATTTGGGTTCCCTGGGAGAGCATCATTTTGCTTTTTCCGAAAGGTTGGTTTTATCCTTTCTGAACAAATTAATGACCAGCACTTTATCCTGGTCTCAGGTAAATAAAATTTTGGCTGGGGTTTCCTTTTTCGGGAAACTGAATAATCTCCCCCCATGCTCCTCTTTCTTTTCTGTACACCAGGCGTTAAAAGGTTACAGAAGAGGTTCCCGAAGCAGGGACAACAGGATGACGGTCACCCCACCAATCCTTGCTAAGTTATGCTCGGCGGTGGGAATCATATGTTTTTCTCGCTACGAGGCGTTTCTTTTTCGCGCCGTTTTTTCGCTATTGTTTTTCGGAGCGTTTAGGATATCAGAGCTCGTTGCTCCCAATAAAAAATCGGAGTCCATTTTTAAGTTGAAGCATGTGTTTTGGGAAAACTCCAGTTTTTCTATGTTTATTCCAAGGTCAAAAACAGACCAGTTGGGCAAGGGGGCGTGGTTAACGCTGCATGCCTTTCCAGATTCTCCTATTTGCCCGGTCAGCTTGGTCGGGCAATTTTTACAAGTCAGAGGATCGGAAGGCGAGTCATTTTTTATTCACGATAATGGCATCCCGTTGACCACTTACCAGTTCAACACCGTTTTGAGAAAATGCTTGTCAGCATTGAACATGGGTGGGTTGCCTCTCTCGTCGCACTCATCCTCGATAGGAGCGGCGACAGAGGCAGCTAGGCTTGGTTTGGATGTCGTTAGCATTAAACGCATCGGTAGATGGCAATCAGATGCTTATAAATTGTACATTCGCCCTCACTGTTAATTTGATTTTCAGGTCAGGCCTTATCCGTATGGATCATAGCGCACTCCTTCGTATTCTGGGCCGAAAGGAGAGCTTCGCGAAGAGTGTATACCGGAAGCTTGAATTTCGACCCCAAGCTGGTGAACATTTGTTGGCACGGAAAGAGGGGTATGGTATGGCATAATCTGTTTGACGAGTTAAGTGTAATGTTCCAGTCCATGCCGATTCCGGACATTTTAATTCTTCACCTTGGTGGAAATAATATAGGGCACACTAAGACCCTAGATCTGATTTTTCAGATCAAAGATGATTTAAGTCAGTTTAACCTTTCTTTCCCAGGGGTACCTTTGGTTTTTTCAGAACAAGCTCCAAGGCTGATCTGGCTGAACTCTCCATTAGAAAGGGTTAGGAAAAGGATAAATAGAGCGATGGCAAAGTTCATGCCAGCGGTTGGGGGGTTCTCCTTCCGTCACGTAGACTTGGAAGGTGGGTTAGTGGGTCTCTTTTAATTAGATGGAGTACATCTCTCAGACATTGGGCTCGACATATTCAATAATGATTTACAGAGCATGGTGGAGCTGGCCGCGAGGCGGGGTGGTTGGGCCGGTCTTGTTTCCGGGAGGATAACCGGAAGCAAGTCCGGCTAGTGGGGTTGGTTAAAAAAGAGTTAATATCCAACCTGGGTCGTGATGGCTAGGTTGAGGACTGCTGTTGGTTCAAGTTTAATAAGTGATGTGTCGTTTCGTTATATCAAAATGGTTATTTGATTAATAAAGATGGTTGAATAAATGAATTAAATAATACCAGTAATAAAGGCCTGCGGCCAAGTTTAACCCGCTCCATGTTTTCTTGAGTCATTATTTATTTAAGGTACCATTCTGCATACAGTCCCATAAATGGTGCATATAATGATGTGGATGGGTTGCACCCATCCACATCATTATATGCACCATTTATTCTATAGCGCCCCTATCCCACATATATAAAGGCAAATCTACTTTGCACTACAAGTGCAAAAACAAAGGCAAAGTGCACTTGAAATTGCACTGAAAGTGCACTTGGAAGTGCAGTTGCTGTAGATCTGAGGGGCACATGCAAGGAAAAAAAAAACAGCATTTTAGCCTGCACATGATTGGATGATAAAATCAGCAGAGCTTCCACACAATTCAGATCTACCCCTCAGATTTACAGCGACTGGACTTCCAGGTGCACTTTCAGTGCAATTTCAAGTGCACTTTGCACTTGTAGTGCAAAGTTGATTTGCCTTTCGTAAATAACCCCCACTTTTTGCTAAATATGCCAATTAAAAAAAAAAAAAAAAATGTCTCAGTTTAGGTTAATATCTATTCTTCTACATATTTTTGGTAAAAAAATCGCAATAAGCATATATTGATTGGTTTGCGCAAAAGTGATATCGTCTACAAAATAGGGGAAAGAATTATGGCATTTTTATTATTATTATATTATTTTTTTACTAGTATTGGCAGTGAGCTGCAATTTTTATCGGGACTGTGACATTGAGGCGGACACATCAGAGTCTTTTGACACATGTTTGGGACCATTGGCATTTATACAGCGATCAGTGCTAAAAGAATACACTGATTACTGTAAAAAAAATCACTGGCAGTGAAGGGGTTAAATATGTTCCCTAAAGTGTGTTGTAACTGAAGGGGGGGATGGAATATACTAGGGGAAATTACAGATCGCTGTTCATACTTTGTATGAACAACGATCAGTCATTTCTCCCCTCAGAGAACCCCCTCTGTCACGAGCGATCACGGGTGGCCTGTGGTCATTGCACCCGCCGGTCACTTGCATCAGCACTGGGAGCGAGCAGCGGGTGTGTACGCTTCCCTAGTGGCCACACGGTGAAGCGATGTAAGATAACGTAGTTTCGCCGAGCCATGTTGCCGCAGTAAAACTGTGGCAGCTGGTCGGCAATTGGTTAAAAAAAAGTATTAGGTACCAGTATCGGCACATCAGCACTGCTGTTATCCTACCACACATCAGTGGCTGCATTCTACCATAGCCGTTGGTGTGAATAGGCCTTTAAGGAGATAGGTCATCTAAATCAGTGGTCATCAACCATTCCTGCAGGGCCCACTAACAGGCCAGGTTTTTTGTATTACCTTGGGGAGATGCAGACTAGAATATTGCAATCACTAGAGCAGCAAATGATATCACCTGTGATGTATTTCAGTTATCTTGCAAACCTGGCATGTCAGTTGGCCCTGCAGGACAAGGTTGATGACCACTGATCTAAATCAAAGAGCTGCACAGTAGTAGAGTGAGGCTGGGTTCACACTGGAGATCACAGTGGCTCATATCAGTGGTCAGGTGCTTCTCCATTCACCGTTTCAGGTCTGATTTCAGCCCAAATTTTTGGCTGAATTTTTACCTGAAACGGACCAAAAGAGGCACAGGACTCTGGTGCAATTTGCACCGGATCCACTGTAGAGATGAGTGATCTGCTCCATAGAGAGCCGGTCACAATCTGCTGCTATGCTAATTGGATGCAGGGAAACCCATATCCAATTCGCATTAGTGTGAACCCACCCTGAAGAGTGGCATGCCTTGTGATCCACTGTGAAAGGGGAGTGGCTTGTTTTTGGGTGTGGTTTATTCCACTAAGCTTGTGCGTGACATAGGACTCTTTCAGGCCGCGTTCACACCATAAGGCCATAAAAACTGATGGAAAAAAGCATGCAGATTTAACTGGCATAGGTTTGTTCACACCATGTACAGAGAAGTGCATATTTATTACGTACGTCTCTGCAATGACACAAAGAAAACATTTCACGCCATAGCACTGGTATCACATGTAAATTTCTTCAGTGCAGAGATATGTAACATAAAGTCTCTGCAAGGGCACAAAAAAAAAAAAATATATATATATATTGTTCTCTATATGCCCTGTGCACACCATAATGTCGATGTCACGTCAGTGTTTTTCAATGCAAAAAACTGCGCAAGCATTGCAAATCACTGTGCAGGAAAAATCTACATACAATACCAGTGTTGTGGTGTGAACAGAACACACAGAGAACAATTGTTTAATTTGTGCCCTTGCAGAACATGTGCAGAAATATTCACATCTCAGCACGTGATGTGAATAAGGATGAGCTCCAGCGTGTTCGAACAGTCCATGTGCAGAGCCTGCCAGGAAGCCGGCACTGTGCTGCGCCAACCACAGGCAGGGAGACATTGTCCCGATGCTCGGCTGCAGAAATTGGGAAATGCTCATACAGTCCGTTCTGCTCTGTTCCGCAGATCCCCTTCTTAATTGGAGCTAAACAAGAGGAATGTCTGTGTTATGACATTTGTGCTCATTCATTCTCAGTCCACATTTTGACAGTTGACATGGGCAGACCAGTAAGGGCTCTTTTGGCAACCAAATATAAAAAGATGTGATCATTTACATAAGGCAACCTCTGATTCGTCACCTTAGGTCCAAAAGAATGGAAAAGGACGCGGTAGCAGGTAGGTGTAAGGGCCCTTTCACACGGTGCGGACCGTTTTTCGGTCCGCTCCGTGTGTGTCCGTCGGCTCAGCGGGGGGTCCCGCCCTGTGCAGGGACCGCCCTGTCTCTCCTCCGCTCTCCCCTATGGGGAATCGGATGGAAACGGACCGTCTGTCCGTTTGCATCCGATCCGATCCACCACACGGAAGAAAAATAGGATTTTCTTCCGTCCGCAAAACGGATCCAGGCGGACGCGGATAGTAGGCGGACGTTAGCGGATGCATCATCCGCTAACGGATCCGCTCCCATAGGGCCCCATTCTAAGTCCGTTTACGGACTTAGAAAAAGTGGACCGTTCGTCCGCACGTGTGAAAGGGCCCTTAATGGACACAAGTCTGTTTACATTTGTCTGACGATAGACCCACATGAAGCTTACGATCAGGTACACCTGAAAAACTGACAGGTGGACCTGATTGTAAAGTCTGTGTAATTGGGCCCTCAGGCTCGGCTCACATCTATGCAGGCTGTGGTTGATGCATTGTGCCAGTGCATTTTCCATTTTTGAGTTTTTTTTTTTAGCATAAACGTAGTGCAGGAGCCTTTATGTGTCCAAAGTTGTATGTTAGGGTTAGGATTAATGGCTAGGGATACATTTAAAGTGGTTGTAAACCCTTACAGACCACTTAGCCCTACAGGTAAGCCTAGATTAAGGCTTACTTGTAGGTACAAGAAATATCTCCTTAAAGTACCTTTTTCTATATAGATGATCAACGTGGCTTCCGGGTATGGTCGTCAGGACTGGGCCTTCCTAATTGATTGACCGACGCATACAGCGCGTCACGAGAAGCCAAAAGAAGCCGAACGTTGGTGCAGCTCTATACCGCTCTATACCGTGCCTGTGCACTGACGTTCGGCTTCTTTCGGCTACTCGTGACGCGCTGTATGCGTTGGTCGGGATGCCTGTCAATCAATTAGGACGACCATACCTGGAAGCCGCGTTGATCGTCTATATAGAAAAAGGTATGTCCCACTAGCATTTTTAAAAAACAAATGCCGATTCTCATTCTACTAAATAGCCTAAATGCAATGATAACATTTTTTTTTTAGGTGAACCTCCACTTTAACTTACACAGTTAAGGAGATATTTGTGTGACGTAGACTACGGCGCAGGCGCAGGCGCAATGAGCGTGCCGTTGATAAATGGGATCGTGCTATCCTTGATGGCTCCCATGTGCATGCGTGGGAGTGACGTCATCGCTGCTCTGGCCAGTCACAGTGCTGGAGCAGTGATACCCGGAAGTCACTCGGGTATCATGGCGGCGGCAGAAGAGAGGGAAGAGAGTCAAAAAATAAAAGCTCATAACCCCAATCGTGTTTTGCGATCCACCAATCAGAACCTGCTCCAGGTTCCGAAAGCCAACTACAAGGCCAAAGGAGAGCGAAGATTTGCGGTCCAAGGTCCCAGACTATGGAACGCTTTACCAGCCAGCATTCGGTTGGAGGAGAATCACCTAGCTTTTAGGAGAAAGATCAAGACACATCTCTTTTGATATCAAAGGAGACAGGAACAACAAGCGCCCAGAGGCGATTCAGTTCGCATGTGCTGCGCTATATAAGTTTTTCATTCATTCATTCATTCAGTCACTGCGGGGGCTTTGACCTCAGGTAAGTAAGTCATAATGAGCTATGCATACTAGCTCATTATGCCTTTCTCTTGCATGTTTTTTTTAGGAACAGTTTTAGAGGGTTTACTTCCTCTTTAAGGGCAAGGGTTAGTGTTAAATGTTAGGGTTAGAGGTAGAGTTAGGGTTAGCAGTAATTGTTAGGGTTAGCGTTCTAACCTTAACAATAACCGATAACCCTAATTATTGCCGCTAACCCTAACTGCATCTCTAACCCTAATATTCAACCCTAGCCCTTAACTATAACCCTAACATGGACAAATAAATGTCCCTGCACTACTTTGGTGCAACTTTAATGCTACTTGAGTGGCAGAGAGTGTAAAGTTGCATCCAAGTCGCCAAAAAGCTGTTGGCCCTTTCCAAAAAAAATGCCCCAGCTCAATAAGCACAGATGTTAATTAGATCCGTAGGAAAACATGTTAAGTAGTTTTAGCAAAACGCACTAAAATACGCACACGTGTAAACCTAGCGTAAATCATCATCTTGCTCAAAAGAGCATATATATGACTCCATACGCATGGCTCTTACTGTAAAAAGATTGTGTCAATATCTAGGTACTAGTGTTGCTCACGAATATTCGTATTGCGAATATTCGGCTCGAATATGGCATATTCGAGTATTCGCGATATATTCCGAATTTCGCGGTGAATATTCGCTATTTCGAATATTCGTATTTTTTCAATTTTTTTTTAGAACAGATCACATCCTAGAGATCCCCATCAACGTCTAAAAGCATTGCTGGTATGATTAGAGACCTTGGGCCGAGTAGATGCAGCGATCATTTTATATTGCCGAAAAATCGCAATGCGATTATTCGGCAATAGCGATATCGCGCGATTATTTTCGAGAAATTCGCAATATTGTTTTTAGCTAAAATAACACATATATTCGATTTCAGAGTGTTACTGTCGAAATTCCGCAATCAATTTCTCATTCGCATTTTTGCGAAATTACGATAAAATATCAAGAATATTCTGAGCCAATCAGAGTGCTCCTTCCGCATTTGCCGAATATTCGCAATTATTTTGTATTGTAATATATCACGAATATTCTGAGCCAATCAGAGTGCTCCTTCCGCATTTGCCGAATATTCGCAATTATTTTGTATTGTAATATATCACAAATATTCTGAGCCAATCAGAGTGCTCCATTCCGCATTTATCGAAATTTCGCAATTATTTTGTATCATAAAATATCACAAATATTCTGAGCCAATCAGAGTGCTCCTTCCGCATTTGCCGAATATTCGCAATTATTTTGTATTGTAATATATCACGAATATTCTGAGCCAATCAGAGTGCTCCATTCCGCATTTCTCGAAATTTCGCAATTATTTTGTATTATAAAATATCACGAATATTCTGAGCCAATCAGAGTGCTCCTTACGCATTTCTCGAAATTTCATTCGCATTCGCAATTTGCATTCGCATTCGCATTCGCAATAGCGAAATTTCGCAATCATTTCATTTCCAAAAAATATCGCGAATATTCGCATTTAACGAATATATCTCAAATATTCAACTATATATTCGAGATATATCGCGAAATCGAATATGGCATATTCTGCTCAACACTACTAGGTACATAAATCCTCTTTATGACATGCTTGAAAACAAAAGATAGAAAATGAAAACAGGTGATTGAAAATGTGAATAATAATGTATTTGAAAGTAACAAAGCAGAGGCTGTATTTACATATTCTCACTTCCTATGCAAATCTAGTTCAAGTACATGTAAATTGTCATTTTTATAAGTAAAATACTTGTTTTTAACTTTTTTCAATACTATTCAGTACCATTGATCTCGAGCAACATTTCTGTAATCTCTTCCTGTCCACATGCATTTACTTCAGTGATAACTGTATGGTCTTACGTAGGGTGGGTTTCATGATGGTGACAACAGTGGACCATCCCCGCATGTGTAGTAGAAATGGCTTCATGTCATCTCTATCGGACACCCATGTAATAGGATGATAACACAGAATCGAGAACAGAGCATTGTTACTCTATGGAATTACCTGAACAAGGACCTTCCTGGCAAGACCATGTTAACCTCTTCCTGACTGCACTATAGCCAAAAGACGGCTATAGCATGGTTGTCCTGTTCTGGGAGGGCATCCATAGATGTCCTCCCAGAACCACACCCCCCGCGCTCCTTTGCTGCGTGCATCCGGTGTGCTCTGTGATCGCTGTGTCCAATTACAGCTAATCACATGTAAACAAACTTGCTAGTTATCGGCATTACTTTCCTCGCTTCCTGTCAAAGAGTCAAGAGATGAGAGCCAGTAACCGACATGTGTGACAGGGCACTGACCAACAGTGTCTTGATTATCAGCGCCAATCAGTGCCTCCTCATCAGTGCTGCCTATCAATGTCCATCAGTGTTGCCAGAGGTGGCTCTTTAATTAGGCAAATTAGGCGGTTGCCTAAGGCCTCACAATCACAGTGGCCTCACGGACAACTAACTTACCCAATGCATTACCTCAGTTTTGAGGGACAGGGGACCTTAACGCTTCTGTGCTTAGGCAGCGTTAAGAGCCCTGACTTAGGAGCGGGCCTGCCAGCGTCCCTAACAACCAGTGAATATCGGTGACACCACCATTTGTGATGTCAATGACCCAGCATGCCATCAGTCAATGATGTCACAAGGGGCGGTTTCACCAGGTGACATCACCAAGTGGCCCCACCCCTTAGTTATTAAAGAGCAGGATCTGGGGACTACGATTGATAAAGGATGATTCCAGGTTCCAAAAAGCCCCCAGCCCGCAGACCCCCACAACCACCGGCCAGGGTTGTGGGGAAGAGGCTCTTGTCCTTGAATTATTTTTCCCATCATGGGTGTGAGTAGGGCCCAATGTCAAGTATTGCCCAAGGCCTCACAAAGCCTAGAGCCACCTCTGAGTGTTGTCTATCAATGCCTCCTCATCAGTGCTGTCTATCAATGTCCATCACTACCACCTATCAGTGCCGCCTATCAGCAGTGTTAATTTTTGGAGCAAAATTTGATTTACTTTTAGCTATAGTCTTTTGACTAAAATGCAATTTTAATCTTCTGACTAAAATTCTATTTTAGTTTTAGTCATATTTTAGTCTGAATTGTTTTAGTTTTAATCATATTTTAGTTGACTAAAATTAGTCAACTAAAATGTAACGATTTTAGTCGACAAAAATGCTTGGGAGATTTTAGTCGACTAAAATATGAAAATAACTAAAACAATTCAGATGACTAAAGTATCACTTAAAATTAAATGGCTTTCAACTAAAAGTGAATGGGTTTTAGTTAAAGCCTGGCTGATGTGATTGAGATCCAGCTGCCTCTTCCTGGTTCAGGCAGCTCATTCCCCTAATGATGCGCTTATATGTCTGTCCTCCTCTGGCTGCTGTATGAAGCCTGAGGCATCTCAGGGGGCGTCAGAAGAGAGGAGACACCATATCACCAAGGTGAGAATGGTGGGCATGGATGTAGAGGGAGTAGTAGTAGTGGGTAAAAAAAAATCCCAATTCCACGCAGAATTTCACATTGGCTCTTTGTTCTTACGTGCTGTCTATGATGAAATAGCAGATGTGGTCATTATAGCACCAGTTGCACAGCTCCCGATGTACACAGGACAATGTTTTTTGTAGGTTGGTGCTCCCTGTGACTGTGCGTGCAACCTTGTGCTGCTATCTGTTGGCATGTTAAAAAGCTAGTCTCAAAATGTTTTAATATCACCTAAACCCTCCATTAGGGATGAGCTCCGCGTTCGATTCGAACGTATGTTCGACTCGAACATTGTCCGTTCGTACGTTCTAAGAATTTCGAACAAAACGGGTCGTTCGCGCCAAATACGAGTGACGCTCAACAGCCCATAATTCACCGCGGCATTGCGCGCTGATGATTGGCCAAACATGCACTATGACCCTGCATGCTTGGCCAATCACAGCGCGCAAAAAACAGAGAGCCATAATTGGCCAAAGCCAGGCTGTCTTTGGCCAATTATGGCTCAGGGCATTAGCACACGCCCCACACTATATAAGGCCGCCTGCTGGGCGGCCTCATGTAGTGTGTTCCAGCGCTGAACTGAGATCAGTCAGAGAGACAGAGAGATAGTCTTTTTAGATAGCTTGATAGAGCAGGCAGGCTAGTCAGTTTAGCTTAATTTGCAGTGTGTAGAGAATATATATACATCCCTAGGAGTTGTACATATATTTATACACTGTATAGCTTAGCTAGATCAGTTCTTCCTATAATTACTGGCAGGCAGGTGATTGTGTTATTTAAAGACGTTATCACAGGTATAGACACCCAGCAGGTACAATATTTTAAGGAATTGTTTTATTTATTTTTTATTTATTTATTTATTTATTTTTTTTAATCACTCCTGGAGCAGTGATTTTAATAATGTTTAAATTAAAAAAAAAATATGAAAAAAATTCTTTAAATATTGTACCTGCTGGGTGTCTATAGTTTGCCTGTGAAAACGTCTTTGAGAACCCGGGTCTTGCCCGAGGGAACATGTATCAATGGAAAAAAGTTTTAAAAACTGTATTTTTTTCAGGAGTCCTGCTCCTGAAAAAACAACCGTTTTTAAAACTTTTTTTCCATTGATACATGTTCTGTCGGGCAAGACCCGGGTTCTCAAAGATGTTTTCCAACAATAACTTGAATATTGGACTTTAAAATGATCGTTTTTGAATTCGAACGTTCGAGTCCCATAGACTTCAATAGGGTTCTAAATGTTCGATCGAACGGGCGGTCTGTTTGAACGTTCTGGTGCGAACCGAATGCGGGGGTGTTTAGCTCATCCCTACCCTCCATCCCATGTTGTTGTAGAAACAAAAGCACTATACAAAACTATACAAAACAAACAGGGTTATATTTACCTGAAATTCCATTACACAAGTGACAATAAACCTCCTTTTCTCGGGTCCCCTGCCAATCAGTGTTGAGCGGAATACGCCATATTCAATTTCGCGATATTTCTCGAATATATAGAAGAATATTTGTAAAATATTCGTTAATATCGAATATTCGTGATATTTTATCAAAAAAATTTTGCGAAATTTCGCTAATGCGAATGCGAAATTGATTGCGAAATTCTCGTCAACACGCGAAAACGGAGATCATTTCCTGGATTACTAAACTAATATGCACTAAACACTAACTCTACTTACACAAACTTATATGACTAAACTAAAGCTAATTTTTTTTTGTTTTTTTTATTTTTTTTTATACACAAAACACAGAAGGGCATTCGCGAATATTCGTAATACGAATATTCGCATTGCGAATATTCGGCAACATAAAAGGATCGCCTCAGCTACTCGGCCCAGGGTCTCTAATCATACCAGCAATGCTTTTAGACGTCGATGGAGATCACTAGGATGTGATCTGTTTTAAAAATAAATTTGAAAAAATACGAATATTCGCAATATCGAATATTCACCGCGATATCCGATTTATTCGCGAATACTCGAATATGAAATATTCGTAACGAATATTCGCAATGCGAATATTCGTGAGCAACACTACTACCAATGCTCCTGGCTCCTTCTCTCTGGTGAGTGCCCCCATAAGACGCTACTTCCTATGGGGTCACTCTTGCAGGTTTGCATCCAAGCCCAACTGTCTGCATGTATAGACACAGACAGTGGGCATGGCCCTGCCCCCTGCTCCCTCATTACTGGCTTTGACAGTAGCAGAAGCCAATGGGTCCTGCTGCCCCAGCAAAGCTGCTGAAGACATATACAGCACTGTATGCCCTCCTCGCCCCCCCAGTCACCCCCCAGTCCTGCTGATGTGGACCACAGCAGCTGAATGTCCAAACGTCCCTTTTCAAGAGGGACATTTCAGGGCATTCTAATTGGTCAGTGTCTTCACATGGGCGGCGCCAACCAATCAGCAGCCGCATAGCCTGTTCTGTCAGCTATGGAGAAGACGTGTGGCTGCAGAGAGGTTTTCTAAGCCCTGGACTCCTGGCACGGATATACCGGGCTTATAACTTAGAACTGGAGATTACCACGGTCCAGGGGTCAGCAGGACCGGGGGGGGGGGTGCAAGGAGGGGGACCTGTGTAAGGTGAACTAATGCTGCGTACACACGACCGTTATTCATGTCATTGGAAAAAACAAAGTTTTTCTCAAGGTGATTCCTCTCAAGCCTGCCTTGCATACACATTTCGTGAAAAAAAATGCTTGCGCAAAGCGCGGTGACGTACAACACGTACAAAAACACATACGACGGCACTATAAAGTGGAAGTTCCATTCGAATTGCACCACCCTTTGGGCTGCTTTTGCTGATTTCTTGTTACCGCGTGTTATTAAAAGTTTGGTGAGAGACGATTCACGCTTTTCAGTCTTCATGCTTTTCAGTCTGTTACAGCGTGACGAATGTGCTATCTCCATTACAAACGCTAGTTTTACCAGAATGAGCGCTCCCGTCACATAACTAGCTTCTGAGCATGTGCGTTTTTTTCCCCCCTCGTTAAAGCCTACACACGATTGTTTTTTTTACGACGTGAAACAGAACGGCGTGAGAAAAATGCTCTGAAGCCAACACACGACCGTTTTTGACTTTTTATTTCCAGAATCCAAATAGATATACATATATTTTATGTTGGCTGGTTCTTGAGCTACTAAGATATGTGCAATACCTTCAGCATCTGCTTTTACAAAAGCTTTTCTTACCTATAGGATAAGATTCACAAGGTAAAAGCTGCCCTTATATCAGGGCTTCATAGCTGCAAACACCCTAATCAAAGTACAGTAGCTAGGTGGATGACTCAAAGTCAAATAGATGCATGGCAACATATATCCAAACACAGACTAATGAAAATACATTGTTGCAAAATGTTTTTGAACATGCCAAACTAAGTTTACATTGTATCAAATACATCATCCAAGTGCTTATAGTGTTATTAAAACAAGGCTATTTTAACAATGTGTCAATGCATAATAATTCTAAGCAGGTCAACAAATCTGTGTCTGTATGTACTGTATGTCTCAATGCATTGGTGAATGCTGCCTTCCTGTATTCTCAGATCTTATCTTATCTAATAATCATAGAGCCATTCATCTAACCATCTACACTAAAACCATCTTTTTCATTAATGCAAGTAAAAAAATGAAAGCAGTTACCTTTTAAACTGAGCTCTCCAGCAGCACGCTATAACTGCTGCCAGGCTTCCATCTTCACTCAGTCTTCCTTCTGGGTTCATGGGCCCTGGCCATTTGAATGGCCGGAGCCACAATGACATCGCTCTCATGCATAGTTAGTTACGGGAGACACGGGCGCCAATTGGCATTCTGCATTCCACAGCATACCTTTGGCCTGAATGCAGAGCGTCACTGCACAATACCAGTAAATATCAGTGCACGTTTAGGATATATTCATTGTGCCTACCGATAAGCCTGACTGTAAGCTTACCTGTAGATACAAGTTAAAGGGGTTGTAAAGGTTTGTCTTTTATTTTCTAAATGGGTTCCTTTAACCACTTAAGACCCGGACCAATACGCTGGTAAATGACCCAAGGTGTTTTTGCGATTCGGCACTGCGTCGCTTTAACAGACAATTGCGCGGTCGTGCGACGTGGCTCCAAACAAAATTTGCGTCCTTTTCTTCCCACAAATAGAGCTTTCTTTTGGTGGTATTTGATCACCTCTGCGATTTTTATTTTTTGCGCTATATACAAAAATAGAGCGACATTTTTGAAAAAAAAACACTATTTTTTACTTTTTGTTAAAAAAAAAATCAAATAAACTAAATTTTAGTCAAACATTTAGGCCAAAATTTATTTAGCCACATGTCTTTATTAAAAAAAAAAATCGCAATAAAAAAAAATAGCTACCTAGCGGGAACAGCGGCACTAATACAGCGATCAGAAAAATGATCGCTTAGTGACGCTGGCAATAGGGAGTGAAAGGGTTAACTAGGGCGGTGATCAGGGGGTTAAAACTTTATTAGGGGGGGGGGGGGGCTATCCTGAACCTAACACTAACTGTTTTTAACACTGCCTGTCACACTGACACTAAATGCAGTGATTAAATCACTGCATTCAGTGACACTGTGACAGGGGGGTGGGGGGGGGGGGGCGATCACAAGGGGTTAATATGCCTATGTGAGTGTGTGTCAGTGTTGTGTTGGTGCACACTTACTTGTGATGTCTTCTCTCATCAGCAGCGCTGGGAAACAGCGCTGCGATGAGAGAATACATCATTTCCTCCTTCCTGTGTAAACACAGGAGGAGGAAGTGACAGGCTGGGAGCGCGCTCCCTTTGGCTGGGAGCGATCGCGGGGGGGGCGGATATCACTGCGGGCATCCGCCCGCAGGTGATCCCGGATCGCTCCCAGAGGTAGGGGGGACCCCCGCAAAAACGTTGGCGCGGAGGGGGTCCCGATAATGCGCCTGGCGGGACCCCGAACCGCACTCAGGCGGGGACGTAAATTTACGCCCTTGTGCCTGTACGTGCCATTCTGTGGCCGTATATGTGTGTGCGGGGGTCCTTAAGTGGTTAAGCTAGTGCATTGTTGGTTCACTTAACTTTTTAATCAATTTCCCTTCTAAATGTATTTTTTCTTTGTTTGAATTTCTCACTTACTGTTTCTCCTCAGTAAGCTTTCCACCATCATCCGAGTGGTGGAAAGTCATTTAGAACAGCTTACTGAGGAGGAACAGGAAGTGAGAAAGACAAAGAAAACAAAGAGAAAAAACATTTAGAAAGGAAATCAAAGGAAAAGGTAAGTGAATCAACAATGCACTAGCTTAAAAGAACCTATTTAGAAAATAAAAAACAAACCTTTACAACTCCTTTAACCTCCCTGGCGGTATCCCCGAGCGTGACTCGGGGTGTTTTTTTTTTGCTGAGATCGGTATCCCCGAGTCACGCTCGGGTAGCCATGCAGAGCCTGCAGCGCGCGCTGTCTTACCTTCTTCCTGGATCCAGCGATGCATCCACGCTGTGTGAGCGAGCGGGTGCTTGCTCGATTCACACATCGTCCCTGTGTGCCGCCGATCTCCGTTCCCTGCGACGTTACGACGCACAGGAGCGGAGAACGGCACCAAATTAAAAAAAGTAAACAAACACTTTACATACAGTATACTGTAATCTTATAGATTACAGTACTGTATGTAAAAAATACACCCCCCCCCCCCCCTTGTCCCTAGTGGTCTGTCCTGTGCCCTACATGTCCTGTTATATAATAAAAACTGTTCTTTCTGCCTGGAAACTGTAGATTGCCCATAGCAACCAAAAGTGTCCCTTTATGTCAAAAATGGTTTTAGATTAGCTAGAAAACAGCGATAATAAATTATAATCACTTGCAGAATTGAGCGATAGCGATTTGTGGGGAAATTCGTCATAAAAAAAAAAAATAATGACAGCGACAATTCTGCAACTGAGCAAATTTCAGTGTTTTTGAGTTGATTACATTATTGAATATTTTTTATTATAATTACATTATAATTTGTTATAATTATTTATAGTTTTTTATTATATAAAAAATTGTGATTTTGTTTTTTAAACTTTATCATACCCGGAATGTCTTGTTTGGACAGATTTAAGCAAGTTATTCCTAAGAATTGCAGGCCTACAGTATAAAACGCCAAATTTCCATGCAAATAATTGTACCGCTTTTGGTACGTAATTCCAGACAGAATCATACCGCCAGGGAGGTTAAGATAGAGAGTTTCCTATCACTTTAAAACCACCTTCATCAAAAATATTAAATCATCTCACGTACTGAAATAGAATTGTAGACCCTATTAACCTCTTTGCGCTGACTACCTCCCAGTCCTTTAAGAGTTCTAAAAGCCAGGGCATTTGGGTCATGTGACAGCTAGGATTTGCTCTCACATCGGTCACATGATCGGAAACATGATCGGGAGCTTACTGAACCTTGCTGGTTACCTTGCTGGGAGTGCATTCCCTGCATGGTAAGCGGTTTACACAGGGCCGCATATATGCGTGCCGCCAGCATCAAGAGGTTCAATATTATATAGAAAAATATAGTAAAAAGAATGTGAGCAAAAAAAGAGGGCTGGGTAGAGGGGTATACAGTCAGTATAGATATATAAAGTATAGCTCAGTGAAGGCGAACCCATGGCACGCGTGCTATACTTGGAAGACGAGCGTACACTGACCAGCCTTAGAACTATGTAGTGAGCTGCCAGCCACCGCCATTGCCCGTGCTCTCTAATGCTCCCCCCCCCCCACACAGTGAACACTTACAGCAGCTTTCAGAAGTGAGAAGTGCAAGGGGACAAGGGGAAAAGCAAGCGTAGGTTGTCAGTGTATTTCCCTCACTCACCCCCCTTCTTCTGTAAAGCAGCGCAGGACAGGGACATAGCGGCGCTTGCAGGGATCGCCCCCTGCTCGGATTCCTCCTGCCACCACATTGACTGCAGTCAGGGACCAATGAGGAGTCAGGACAAGTGCACCATCGGACATTTAGTCCCGAATGACTATGGCTCCATTTTAATTAAAGGAAAAGTACAGCCCCAGCATGCCCTGCAAAAATAAGAGCCTGGCAAAAAAAGGGCTGAGGGAGAAGGGAGAGAAAGAGTGAGAGGAGGCTGAGGTAATTCAGAGAGGAGAAAGAGAGAGGGAGCCCAAGCCACAACAGCCCCTGGAGTTGAACCAGCAATAATAACTCCCAGTATTGGTGTCAGTGGATGTAATAAAAACTCCCATCATTGGTGTCAGCAAATGCAATAATAAGTCCCAGTATTGGTGCCAGTGGACAAAATAATAACTCCCATCATTGGTGTCAGCAAATGCAATAATAAGTCCCAGTATTGGTGCCAGTGGACAAAATAATAACTCCCAGTATTGGTGTCAATGGATGCAATAATAACTCCCAGTATTGGTCTCAGTGGAAGCAATAATAACTCCCAGTATTGGTGTCAGTGTATGCAATAAAAACTCCCATCATTGGTGTCAGCGAATGCAATAATAAGTCCCAGTATTGGTGTCAGTGGACAAAATAATAACTACCAGTATTGGTCTCAGTAAATGCAATAATAACTCCCAGTATTGGTGTCAGTGGACAAAATAATAACTCCCAGTATTGGTCTCAGTGGAAGCAATAATAACTCCAAGTATTGGCAACAGTGTATGCAATAAAAACTCCCATCATTGGTGTCAGCGAATGCAATAATAAGTCCCAGTATTGGTGTCAGTGGGTGCAATAACTCTCAGTATTGGTGCCAGTGGACAAAATAATAACTCCCAGTATTGGTCTCAGTGGATGCAATAATAACTCCCAGTATTGGTGTCAGTTGACAAAATAATAACTCCCAGTATTGGTGTCAGTGGAAGCAATAATAACTCCCAGTATTGGTGTCAGTGGAAGCAATAATAACTCCCAGTATTGGTGTCAGTGGACAAAATAATAACTCCCAGTATTGGTGTCAGTGGAAGCAATAATAACTCCCAGTATTGGTGTCAGTGGATGCAATAATAACTCCCAGTATTGGTGTCAGTGGACAAAATAATAACTCCCAGTATTGGTGTCAGTGGAAGCAATAATAACTCCCAGTATTGGTGTCAGTGGAAGCAATAATAACTCCCAGTATTGGTGTCAGTGGAAGCAATAATAACTCCCAGTATTGGTGTCAGTGGATGCAATAATAACTCCCAGTATTGGTGTCAGTGGATGCAATAATAACTCCCAGTATTGGTGTCAGTGGAAGCAATAATAACTCCCAATATTGGTGCCAGTGGACAAAATAATAACTCCCAGTATTGGTGTCAGTGGATGCAATAATAACTCCCAGTATTGGTGTCAGTGGACAAAATAATAACTCCCAGTATTGGTGTCAGTGTATGCACTGGTGTCAGTACTATTGACATCCCCTACATTGGTGATCAGTGGCAGTAAAATGTAACCCAACACCCCCCCCCCCCCCCCGCATTGGTGGTCTGGGGCAGTGAAAGTTACAGTAACCTCCCTCTTTTTTTGGTGGTTGTAACAGAAAAATGTAGCCTCCCTCACCCTGCTTTGGTGGCCATTTCAGTTGACCCCACATATTGGTGGCCATGGTAGTGTAAGTGTTAACCTTCACCCCCCATTGGTGGGTGCTCAAGTGAAAGTGTCAACCCTCCCATTGGTGATCACTTACCCCTCTCCCTGGGAATGACCCCACACACAGTACAGTCTATTAGTGCTGGGACACAGACAGGGCACCTTTGCCCAGACATTGTCACAGTAACAGTGGGGTTGGTTACTAAAGGTAAATAGACTCTACAAGGGAATTTGCACTTTGCAATGTCATTTTCTGCTGAGTTTAGTGAATGAGGTGAACTCTGCTGACTTCCATCATCCAATCATGCGCAAGCAAAAATGCAATTTTTTTATTTTCCTTGCACATGATTGGGTATTTTTTCAAAGTGCAATTTCACTCATCTCTGGGGGAAACACCTTGCAGAGTGATCAGCCTATTTGCAACCCCCCTATTCCTCCTGTGCACCCCGCTATTCCTTCCTAGTGCCAGTACTAGTGTGAGGCCTTGTTCCCCCTTCAGTGCCCCCTCCCCTGTCTGGCCCAGTGACCGCTGTGGGCCCCCCATGAAGTCCTCTATGAGCGCCCAGACTGCGGACTCACTGCAGCTAGCAGTGCACAGGAGCATCCTTCAGCACTAGCCGGCTTTGGAATGACATCACCCTCAGCCAATGAGCGGCGGCGCCGTGAGCTGTCAGCCGTGTGCTCAGCCTCAGCAGCTCCAATCACAGTGCGGGGAAGGGAGGGCGAGCTGCAGAGAGGACTGGCCGGGCTGGGACTGCAGGCAAAGCGGAGCGGAGCAGGGGGAGGGGGTTCCCAGGTGTTCCGAGCTCAAGTGACAGTCCACTGCTGCATCAGGAAGGTAGGAGATTTTTTTTTTTTAATAATGCAAATCATATTTAGTGCTGTTCCACCTATAGTGATGATGGGGATCCGGGGTGGGTGGATGGGGGGCACCCTTCATCTCTCCAAGGGCAGAGATGGGCAGCGTTATGGCAGAAGATGTAGGATCGGGTGTGTGATGGAGAAGATGAGCCCTGGTGTGCCCTGTATAGAGGAGTGGGGGGGCTCTAGATTCATCACACAGGACTGAGCTGGGGGCTGTGACCAGCATTTTAATGTGACCATGGCAGCTCTCATCCTTCCTGTGCTATAGGAAAAATATATAGAGATCACCTCCATAATAACGATCATTTCACCTCACATGTCTCCATGCATCACTTGACAGCTGTCACATTTGTCATTAGAAATTATGGTGAAAAAAAAAAAATGGTAAAAAAAAAAAAAAAGAAATAGGATCCTTTTTTTTTTTTTTTTTTTTTTTACATCTATGTGAATGCTGCCCAGTGAAATGTCATATGTTGCCCCTCCTCCCCCCATTGCACACCTATGCAGCCTATGCAGACCAGCCCTCCATGCCACCAGTTTAAATAGAAATGCTTGTGATTTATTCCTGGGACCACCTAGTCCTCCCAGTACAGGAGTCACCATGATTGATGTGGATCTGAATGCTGGGGGATCAGCCAACACCAAACTAATCATTACCCCCCCCACCCTAAGAAGATTAATTCTCTGCCCGGGGGCTCATCTGACCACAGGGGGTCCTAAAATCCTTCACATCATTTCCATTCTGTATTAATAAAAAATAAAAATATTTAGGAGGAGAGGGTTCTCTGCCCATAATATTCTCTGGGATGAGCTCCAGATGTATAGATCTCCCATTGTCATCCTTTTTATGCAGATTTCCCAGCCCTGTGTAATTATCTGTATACTGTATAGTCAATGGTGCAGATTGTGCTGTATATAGTGGGAGCCAACACTGGCACATTATGCTGTGTGAGACTTTCCTATGGGGGTCTGTGTCTTCCCCTGCATCTGCTCCATTATTAGGGCCATCTAGAAGCGTCCTCTGCCTTCTGTATATGTAATATGATAGGAAGCAATGTATGTGGATGTCTGCCCTGTCGTGATCTGTAATTCCCAGCGCTGGCATTAACATCTGCTGGTGAGATAAAAGATTCTATGGGGGGACTACAACATTAGCCCCATATTGCCATGGGTGGTAATAGATATATAGCAATGGTAACACCCAGGGCACTCAGCACATTTTTTTTAGATTAACACTTTTTTTCACAGTCTATATCAAATAAATATATTTAGGCTACTGTATAAGCATAGGTGTGTGCACCATAGGTGTATTAGGGTGTGCACCATAGGTGTGCGCAATCTATTGTATTAGGGTGTGCACCATTGGTGTGCGAAGACTATTGCATTAGGGTGTGCCCCCTAGGTGTGTGAAGACTATTGCTCTAGGGTGTGCACCATAGGTGTGCACAGTCTATTGTATTAGGGTGTGCACCATAGGTGTGCGAAGACTATTGCATTAGGGTGTGCCCCCTAGGTGTGTGAAGACTATTGCTCTAGGGTGTGCACCATAGGTGTGCACAGTCTATTGCATTAGGGTGTGCACCATTGGTGTGCAAAGACTATTGCATTAGGGTGTGCCCCCTAGGTGTGTGAAGACTATTGCTCTAGGGTGTGCACCATAGGTGTGCACAGTCTATTGTATTAGGGTGTGCACCATAGGTGTGCGAAGACTATTGCATTAGGGTGTGCCCCCTAGGTGTGTGAAGACTATTGCTCTAGGGTGTGCACCATAGGTGTGCACAGTCTATTGTATTAGGGTGTGCACCATAGGTGTGCACAGTCTATTGTATTAGGATGTGCACCACAGGTGCACAGTCTATTGTATTAGGGTGTGCACCATAGGTGTGCACATACTATTGTATTAGGGTGTGCGCAGACTATTGTATTAGGATGTGCACCATAGGTGTGCAAGGACTATTGTATTAGGGTGTGTGTACACCATAGGTGTGCAAGGACTATTGTATTAGAGTGTGTGTACACCATAGGTGTGCAAGGACTATTGTATAAGGGTGTACACCATAGGTGTCCAAGGACTATTGTATTAGGGTGTGCACCATAGGTGTGCGAAGACCTTTGTATAAGGGTGTGCACCATAGGTGTGCGAAGACTATTGTATAAGGGTGTGCCCCATAGGTGTGTGCAGTCTATTGCATTAGGGTGTGCACCCCAAAACACACGTGCCTTTCTCCTCAGCTGCCTGGACAGTGGATGAATAGGAAGTGCTCTGTGCTGAAAAGCTTCCTGTTCATTCACAAACCAAAGCATAGTAAACATAGTTTACTATGCTTCAGTTGTGATTGAACGCAGTGAGTTATTGTGTTCACTGTGTTCATTTAGAAAAGGAAGGGGTTGGTAAATTACATATTGATTAGCAGTGGCGGCTGGTGGTTTTTATTTTGGGGGGGGTAAACCAGTTGGTGGCCCATGACAATGCTCTGTGCCCCGAGCCCACCCTTTTTTGAAGCCTATTAGAGCCTCTGGCTCTAATCACATGTTTAAAAAAAAACACCCCCGTCATTGGAATCCATGCGCCGGCACCCTGCATGTAGATTGGGGGCCAGTCATATGGGGGGGGGGGCTGATTGTATTTAAGTCGATCTATTGATCAACCTGGGTAAAACCAGCCTGTCAGATTTTTTACATGCAATCTTTGTCAGCAGCTATAGCCTTTAGTAGTAATCATTGTGTTCTGCTGGCTGGGTAGGCCAACCGAACCCCACCCCCCATCGGCAGCATACAATAGTGCTGCAGGAGGTATTTTCCCCATCAACACTGGCATTGTAAATGATGGAATTGAGCAATTTTCGTTCCATCAACATGTGGTGGAAGCAAAGAAAATCAAATCATCTGGGCTGTTTTAGGCTTTAACCTGGAACACAGGAAAGGATTAAAGCGGTGGTTCACCCTAAAACTACTCTGTCCCATCCCATCCAGCATACTGGCGTTAGCGCCAGTATGCTGTTTTTTTTTTTTTTTTTAATTGCTCAACTTACTGTTTAATGAATAATTTTCTTTTTTGTCCACCACGTGTGAATGACTCGGCTATTCCTGGCGCTGTACGATGCCTGCGCACAGACCTAGGAGCTGACTGCGCAGGCGCCGTATATATCCGAGTCCTATGGCTATGGCGCGTCACGCCCTCTGAAAAAAGCCGAAATAGGACTCGGCTAAATACGCAGGCGCCGTATAGCGCCGGGAATAGCCGAGTCCTAAATCGGCTATTTTCGGAAGGCGTGACGCGCATAGCTGCGCCATTCACCCACAGTGGACAAAGAAGATAATTATTCATTAAACAGTAAGTTGAGCAATTAAAAAAAAAAAAAAACAGCATACTGGCGCTGACGCCAGTATGCTGGATGGGATGGGACAGAGTAGTTTTAGGGTGAACCACCGCTTTAAGGCCTGATTCACACTTTGCAGGTTCCAGTTTGCATATTGCAAGTGCATTCAGGGCCAGATTCAGAAAACAGATATGTCGGTGTATCTCGAGATACGCCGCGTAACTTCTGAGATGCTCCGGCGTATCTTTTTTTCTGTATTCAGAAAACAAGATACGGCGGAATTTAGCTAAGGTACGAGCGACGTAAGTCTCTTACGCCGTCGTATCTTAGTTGCATATTTACGCTGGCCGCTAGGTGGCGCTTACGTTGATTTTCGCGTTGAATATGCAAATGAGCTAAATACGCCGATTCACGAGCGTACTTGCGCCCGGTCGTTGTATTTTACGTCGTTTGCGTAAGCGTAATTCCGGCGTAAAGTTACCCCTGCTATATGAGGCGCAGCCAATGTTAAGTATGGACGTCGGGACAGCGTCGTATTGTACGTCGTTTGCGGAAGTCGTTTGGGAATGGGGATGGGCGTAAGTTACGTTCACGTCGATATCAATGAATATTTGCGACGTGATTTGGAGCATGCGCACTGGGATACGTTCACGGCCGGCGCATGCGCAGTTCGGAAAAAGCATCAATTGTGCGGGTTCACGATTCATTTACATGGATCATGCCCCCTACCTGCCTATTTTGAATTAGGTGCTCTTATGCCGGCCCATTTACGCCGCCGTAACTTTGGGTGCAACTTCTTTCTGAATACGGCACCTGCCTCTCAAAGTTACGGCGGCGTAGCGTAAATGAGATACGCTACGCCCGCACAAAGATACACGGATGTATCTGAATCTGGCCCTTAGCGTTTTTCAATACATGCTTTTCATTCATTGAAGTCCCTGGCCTATTTCATAAAATGCACAGATGTGAACTTCATCCATAGGAAACCATGTTAAATGGACTGTAGCGCAGGGAGTCATAAACGCGCCTCTTCCCGCAGAAGCGAATGCATACGTGTGAAAGCAATAATTCTAGCCCTCTAGACCTCCTCTAACTCAAAACATGCAACCTGTAGAATGTTTTAAACATCGCCTATGGATATTTTAAAGGGTAAAAGTTTGTCGCCATTCCACGAGCGGACGCAATTTTGAAGCGTGACATGTTGGGTATCAATTTACTTGGTGTAACATTATCTTTCACAATAAAACAAAAAATTGGGCTAACTTTACTGTTGTCTTATTTTTTTAATTAAAAAAAAATATATATTTTCCCCCCAAAAAGTGCGCTTGTTAGACCGCTGCGCAAATACGGTGTGACAAAAAGTATTGCAATGACCAACATTTTATTCTCTATGGTGTTAGAATAAAATATATATATATATAATGTTTGGGGGTTTTAAGTAAAGGGAAGGAGGTGGGCGGGCAGTGAAAAAACAGGCAAGGGAAGCTCCATTAGCATTGCTGGTTGTCTTTTCATACCAGCCGCCACCACAAGAGGGTGCCAGAGAAGCATAGGACTGTAGAAGGCCGCAAAGCCGCGGCCTCAATTACCGGTCTGTGCGGCCCAATGCTGTGCCGCCCCAGGCACCAGGTTGCAAATTCTAGTCGCAAATGCGACCTGGCGCCCGGGGGTTTGTCGAACCCTGCTGTAGTGTGTTTCTGCAAAACTGAAAATGCACTAAAAAGTGCATAGGTGTGAACCAGGCCTTAAGGATAAAGAAGAAGCTGCATACTTAGTAAATGATTAAATCAGCTTCTGAAATTGCTTTAAAAAGCTAAAGTGCTGAGAATCAATTTAAGGATATCGGCACCATAAAAAAAAATCCATTGCACAACTTTATTGGCTTTCTAATGTCATTATAAATAAAAACACTTGATTGCAAAATGCCGTTAAATTTCGTTAAATGCTGTTTTCCATTTCCTTTATTTGGGAAGGAATATAATACGTTATTGTGTGACTTGTTTTTTCCAAAATTCCTCCAAACTTGGACACTAACATACTTGAATTGTGTGACCTTGTGAACTATGCGGATTTTAGATTTATTTCACAATCACATGCAAATTCTATCATTTCTTGTCCAAAAGTCTTCAGAATTGCGCAAAGCATTATAAAATGTAAAGTGATATTAAACCCTTATGTTTTATTTTTATTTTTTTTGCAGTTTCAGCTGCTCATGTAAACAATTAGTTAGTATGACTCTTAATCATCTGTGTTTCATACCCTACCCTGCCTATCCTCCATCCTTATCCAGCCCCCTCATCACTGCCACCCTTTCTGGTTTCTCATGCAGGGTTCTATGGAGCCCCCATACTGTGCACTCCCGGGAATAAGAGTACATGCTGATGTAAGGATGCTGCCTATCAGTGACGGCTTGTCCCCAAAAAAAAACATCAATTGCAGCTACTGTGCTCATCAAGTGCAGCTACTGTGCCCATCAATTGCCGCCACTGTGCCATCAAACGCAGCCACTGTGCCCATCAAACGCAGCCACTGTACCCATCAAACGCAGCCACTGTGCCATCAAATGCAGCTACTGTACCCATCAATTGCTGCCAGTGTGCCCATCATTTGCCGCTACTGTAACCATTAATTGTTGCCAGTGTGCTCATCAATTGCCACGACTGTGCCCATCAATTGCTGCCAGTGTGCCCATCAATTGCCACTACTGTAACCATTAATTGTTGCCAGTGTGCTCATCAATTGCCACGACTGTGACCATCAATTGTTGCCAGTATGCCCATCAATTGCTGCCAGTGTGCCCATCAATTGACACTACTGTGCCCATCAGTTGCCACCAGTGTGCCCATCAAATGCTGCCAATGTGCATCCCCGCCACGCTTACCTGTCTCGGTGGGGCAGCAGGTCACGGCGGTGAATGTCCTCCACACTCCTCGATGTCTTCTCCCGGCCTCTCTTCCCGTCCTGTGTTATGATTGAATGCCTGATAGGCATCCAATCACAGCGCCTGTCGTTTCAGCCAATCAGGTGACAGGTAAAAGCCCCAAACACCTGATTGACTGAGAGGCGGTTATAATAATGTGTTAGGCAATAAGGGTATTATTGAATTGTTATAATGATTCTATTTAGAATTTTACTACTTACTTATACAAACTTATTTTTTATGATTTTTGATAGGTCAACCATATGATAAAATTGAGGATTTGGGCCAAGCTATGATGCCTCTAGAGCAGCCTTCTTCAACTAGGGTTCCATGGAGTCCTAGACTTCCTCCAGAGGTTGTTATTAGCAATGAGCAATTTCAGCCACTCAAATAACTTCCCACTAATGCTAGTGATTGTGTTTAGCTATCTGTTAGGCCGCATACACACGATCAAATTTATCTGCTGAAACCGGTCCGACAGACCATTTCAGCAGATAAATTTGATCGTGTGTACGGGCGAGCAGACAGGTTTTCCCAGCAGACAAATTTTAAAGCATGCTTTAAAATCTGTCTGCTGGAAACCCGTCCGTCCGACATGTCTGCTGGTTAGTACGCTAACCAGCGGACATATCTGTCCGCACATGTGTCGAATGGATTCGACGCATGCGTGGAAGTATTTTACTTCCTGGTTCGGTGACGTGGCGGCGTCAACGCCACCGCCACGTCACTGCGCTGTCTGCCGGCGGGGATTTTGGTTTGATCGTGTGTATACGATCAAACCAACATATCCCAGCAGACAAATCTGATCAAAACGGTCTGTCAGACCGATTTGATCGGATTTATTTAGTCGCGTGTACGCGGCCTAAGGGGGGATACTTCCCTGTGACCACACATGTAATGAGAAAACTTCCCAATGACCCCCATTAGGGTTGTCCCGATACCACTTTTTTAGGACTGAGTACAAGTACCGATACTTTTTTAGGACTGAGTACAAGTACCAATACTTTTTTTCATGTACTCGCCGATACCGAATACCGATACTTTTTTAAAATGTGTCCCCAAATGCAGCCATGTCCCCCACATATGCAGCCATGTCCCCCCAGCCATGTCCCCCACATATATTGCAGCCATGTCCCCCCACATATATTGCAGCCATGTCCCCCCACATATATTGCAGCCATGTCCCCCCACATATATTGCAGCCATGTCCCCCCCACATATTTTGCAGCCATGTCCCCCACATATTTTGCAGCCATGTCCCCCACATATTGCAGCCATGTCTCCCCACATATTGCAGCCATGTCTCCCCACATATATCCAGCCATGTCCCCCACATATTGCAGCCATGTCCCCCACATATTGCAGCCATGTCTCCCCACATATTGCAGCCATGTCTTCCCACATATTGCAGCCATGTCTTCCCACATACATATTGCAGCCATGTCTCCCCACATATTGCAGCCATGTCTCCCCACATATATCCAGCCATGTTCCCCACATATTGCAGCCATGTCCCCCACAGATGCAGCCATATATGTCCCCCACATATGCAGCCATGTCCCCCATACCTATTAGGTAGATATGATGTCACCGCTGCTGCTGCTGCCGCGTTAATCCCCCTGCATTACAGCGCGCATTACAAGCTTTCATTTGAATACTTGTAATGCCCGCTGCGCCATGTATAGACACTCCTCTTCTCGGGATTGGATGGATCCGTCCAATCCCGAGCAAGGGGGAGTGTCTATACACGGATCCGTGCATAGACACTCCCTCTTGCTCGGGATTGGACAGATCTGTCCAATCCCGAGAAGGGGAGTGTCTATAGATGGCGCGGCGGGCATTACAAGTATTCAAAGGAAAGCTTGTAATGCACGCTGTAATGGACGGGGATTAACGCGGCGGTATGCAGCGGCGGCTTTGCGGTATGCGGCGGCGGATGCGGGGTGGGGGGGAAAGTATTCTATTTAGGTATCGGGGGTATTTGCGGGAGTACAAGTACTCCCGCAAATACTCGGTATCGGTCCCGATACCGATACTGGTATCGGTATCGGGACAACCCTAACCCCCATGCTAATGTACTGTGATCTGTAGATATAGTAATTATTAGTACAAGTTACTTGAAACCAGAAGGTTATTTCAAAAGCTTCTCTAAGTAAAAAAAGCACTCACATTGCACAGCTTTCATTGAGATGGTTTAAAGTAAGCCAAAAATAGCTACCTTAAAGTGGAGCTCCACCCTAAAGTGAAGTTCTGCTGATCGGAACCCTCCCCTCCTCCGGTGTCACATTTCACACCTTTCAGGGGGGAGGGGGGGTGCAGATACCTGTCTAAAGACAGGTATTTGCACCCACTTCCGGCCACACGTCTCGGGCAAAAGACGGGTTTTTTCTGACATCCCGTCTGTCCCCCGTTGTGTGCTGGGAACACTCGGCTCCAAGCACACAGCGGGAGCCAATCGGCGGGCGCAGCGCAACTCGCGCATGCGCTGTAGGGAACCGGGCAGTGAAGCCGGAGCGCTTCACTTCCTGGTTCCCTCACCGTGGATGGAGCAGCAGAGAGACGAGCGATCGCTCATCCTCTGCTGCGGACGCCGCTGGACTCCAGGACAGGTAAGTGTCCTAATATTAAAAGTCAGCAGCTGCAGTATTTGTAGCTGCTGGCTTTTAATATTGTTTTTTGATGGGCCATCCACTTTAACCAGTTCTATTAGTACATAGCAAGTACCTCTGGTGTTGGGTATGTTTTTAATTTAAAGTGACTGTAAACCTCAGTCATGTAATCTGAGCAAAGCACATACAGTACATCTGTAGTGTTTACTTATCTATCACCAAAGCTCTAAGTCCCGGGTTAAAACATATGCAATGCGGGAACCAGCGCGATTTCCAGTGCCAGTTTTGGCTTCGCATGTCACCTGCCGGAACAGCAGTCCTTGCCAATATTGTGAACAAGCCTAAAAAAGGCATTTCTGATCATACAGGATTAGGCGTCCATATTATAGGAAAAGTCCAGCCTGTGCTTTTTAGGCTGGGCTTTTTCTCTGGGTCACAGAAGTGCAATTCGTTTGGCACTCCTGTGATCCTTTTTCAGTGGAGATCGGTCTGAAGTCCGTTCTCTGCTGACTTCACTGACATCAGTCGAGGCAGCACTTCATCCGGACTTCCAAGTCTGGATCCGCCAGCTGCTTTGACTGTTGGCCGCTACGCACCCCTCTACGGCTCAGCGCCCCAATGAGCGTGGAGAAGTAGAGCAGAAGAAATGCTGACTGACAGTCAGCATCGCTCTGCTCGGGGAGGTGAGAGAACAGAGCCATCAGCGGTGTTCGGTGGCTCGATTCTCAGTACAGAAATGCCGGGGGACAGATGCAGCATTGTCTGATGCTGCATCCACTGCGGTAGGTGTAACTAGCAAATAAAAAAACAAAACATACTTATCTTTTAAGGCCCATGCACCCTGCAAACTCTCCTAGAAGCCTTTCCTTCTAGCAAAAAAGTCTGACGCTTGTAAGTGTCTAAAGCTTTTACAAACTTTTAGCAACATTCACAGGCATCAAGAGCTTGGACATTAATTCATTTCATTGACCAGAATAATAATTTATTATTGGCATTGAAATAAATGCTAGGCACGTTTTGAGCATTCATTTAGGTGCATTTAAATGCGTTTAGCAGTATCAAGTATTTTTTTATACTCTGCTGCTCCAGGACACACTGACAGTGTTTTTTTCCCCTGCCACTAAACGCTGCTAAAAGCCTATGGGCCAGATTCAGGATGGCGAGCGGTACTTTTGGCCGGCGTAGCATTTCTCATTTACGTTACGCCGCCGCAACTTTATGCGCAAGTGCTGTATTCACAAAGCACTTGCTCCTAAAGTTGCGGCGGCGTAGCGTAAATGGCCCGTCATAATTCAAATTCGGCGTGTATGGGGCGTGTAGTATTTAAATTAGGCACGATCCCGCGCCGAACGTACTGCGCATGCGCCGACCGTCAATGTATCCCAGTGCGCATGCTCCAAATTTTGACGGTGTTTTCGACGTGAACGTAAATGACGTCAATCCCCATTTACGGACGAGTTACGCAAACGACGTAAACAATTTCAAATTCGATGCGGTCACAACGTCCATACTTAACATAGAATGCGCCTGCTTTTTGGTGCTTTATCTTTACGCCGGGAAACCCCTTACGGAAACGGCGTAAAGTCACTGCATCTGGCGGGCGCACGTATGTGAATTGGCCTATCTCGCTGATTTACATATTCTCGGCGTAAATCAGCGGGAACGCCCCTAGCGGCCATTTTAAAATTGCAGTTAAGATACAACGGCGTAGTAAAATTACGCTACTCCTATCTTAGCTGCAACTCGGTGTACCTTGTTTTCTGAATACAGAAAACAGATACGCCGGTGCAGATTCAGAGTTATGCCGGCGTATGACTGATACGCTGGTGTAACTCTACCTGAATCTGGCCCTATGTGTGCATAGACACAGGCTACCATGCAGGGTAATTTAGAGGCAGGGGGAAAAAAATGCATGATGCCCCTAGAAGTAGCTGCAAAACGTCCAGTGTGCAAAAGGCCTAGGAGTTACATAAGTACATACAGTACATACACACGCTTACACGCACAGCCTTTCTAAAATCTTCAGCACTCTAACTGCACTCACTGCCGGGCACTGCACTGTAAGGGGAGGTGGCGAGGTCAGGACTGTCTTCCCCCTGCCTTTGCACATGCTGTAACTATGCTGTCCAAGGGGCAGGATTGGTCAGATCCGAATGCCATTCTCAGATGGCACTATGGTTGAGAAAGGCTGATATAAAACTAACTGTAGGCATTCTCCACCTCTCTTTTGCCTAAACTAACTTTATCATCCATTCTGTAGCACTCATTGGTGTGGTTGCAAGTCAACCAACATATTTATGGTGGCAAACTAGCCCCAGGCAGCCTCTGTTCCTAGTTGTTGCTTCCCTGATCATGTCATCAGTTATTTCAGCGAGCTGAATTAGAAGTGGGCAAGATATGATGTACAACTTCTAATTTTTGCGAGGCCAGAAGAACAGAAGGTGCCTACGCACTGGCACTGTGTGGACGTTCTCTGCTGGTTTTAGCTTGGAATAATATGCTAAAGCTAAATTTTTTAATTCTGCTGCCATTTAAAAACTGAAATATGCAACTTACGTTTAGACCTAATGCACACTGGACGTTTAAAAAAATGTTCTAAAAACACCAGTAGCTTTGCAGTGAGTTTTTCTAAAATTTTCAATGTTTTGCAATAGCGTTTATTAGCATTTTTTTGCGTTTTTGCACGTTAGCTTTTTTTTCCCTATTATTTATTTATTTTCAATGGATCAAAAATATTTATGGACACATAGGATAACATGATGGAGAGTTTAATGACTGTAGAAAAAAATGTCTACAGCCAAAAACAGCCGCTGGAAAAATGTCAAAAAACATCCAGTGTGCATGAGGCCTTAAAACAGAGCTCCACCCAAAAATGGAACTTCCGCTTCACGGAACCCTCCCCCCCTCCGGTGTCACATTTGGCACCTTTCAGGGGGAGGGGGTGCAGATACCTGCATAATACAGGTATTTGCACCCACTTCTGGGAGAGACTTCCACGGGAAACACACTGGTCCCAGGAGACAGCGGGGACCACTGGGAAGAGCCGCGCTACTCGTGCATGTGCAGTAGGGAAATGGGCAGTGAATCGCTCGTCTTCTGCTGCCAATATCGTGGGCGCACTGGACAGGTAAGTGTCCATTTATTAAAAGTCAACAGCTGCAGTATTTGTAGCTGCTGGCTTTTAATATTAAATTTTTTCGCGGGACCTCCGCTTTAATGTTAAAAAGATTTTTATTTAGGTTTCCTAAAGAAAACAAAGTTGACATTACTATATCAGCCAATTACAGATTAAAAACTAACATCTGGTCCATGACAATGGTAAAAAAAGGGGGACATTTTCTTTTTTTCCCCTCTCTTATTCCCCCTTCCTATATATATATATATA
Organism: Rana kukunoris; assembly: GCA_029574335.1. Classification (NCBI taxonomy): domain Eukaryota; kingdom Metazoa; phylum Chordata; class Amphibia; order Anura; family Ranidae; genus Rana; species Rana kukunoris. The sequence continues at coordinate 190,978,780 of CM056051.1, forward strand.
TATATATATATATATATATAATGGCATAAAGATTGTATAAACAATAAAGAGAACATAAAATAGAGCAAGAGGAGTGTAGATCAACACCTCTGTACTTAAAAACATCTCTTTTGCAATCATCAATACATGTCAATGTGTATACAGTATAATGGCTGAAGTAATACCATAACCACATAATTATAAGAGGTATTAAAATAAAGAAAGGGTGAGAAAAAAGAGAAGAGGATAGGAGTAGATAAAAGAGAAGGAAAAGAAAAGGAGATAACACCTAAGGAACAAGAAAGGGAGTCTAGGTTACTGAAGAAAAAAGAAGTGATGAGGAACCCCATGGCCGAGGAGAACCCAAGGGTGGTGATAGAGGCACATGTCTATATGATGCCCATGGTTCCCAGGGTTAGTCAAACACAGATTGTCGGTCAATAACAATATTAGCAACCTTCTCATGAATCATAATCCACATGATTTTTTGTTTCAGCCTTCAAAAGAACACTAACGGGCTCTTCCATGCTCCTGCAATGGTGATTTTTGCCGCCAACAATAAAAAATTAATTAGCAACTTACATTTAATTGGATATATTGTACTTTACCCATGTTAGTTAGTTTTAGTTTATTTCGAACATGTAAAAAAAAAAAAAAAAACATAAAAAATAAAAGAAGCAATCATTCAATATTAGACAATCACAAAACAACTAGTTACAAGAGAAGAGACAAGAGAATTATTAATAAACCTTTTCTTTTCTCAACCTTTTTTCAGTCAAGGCACCCTTTAAAATTCTGTATCCTTAGTCTAAAATATAAAACCCTAAACTAATAGTTTTACATATCGCAGCAGCATCCACGCACATAGGACATTAGAGGTTATTTGTTTCTACAACTTTGCACACTGGTACTAACTGCTTAGTATTCCAGCATTTCTCTTCTCTCTCAGTTTCTCTTCCTCACGCAGCTAACACGACCCCAGTACTGACAAAGAGACGCAGGGGAGAGGCAAACAAGACTTCCTCGGGCGCCCCATGCCAACCTTATCAACATATGACGTTGTCACTTGTTAGGATGCCAGCATCTGGCTCCCACAGTGCCCAAGGTTGTAATGGTTGCAACAAAAACCTGTGGCTTTGTGATCTAGCCACTGGCTTGTTGACATTTTGTGGACAGTTTTTTAGGCACCCCTGTAGAACCCAGATGCCACCCCAGTTAAAAAAGGATGGTGTAATTCAACAAAATAAATTAATGCTGCCTCTTGATATGCATTGCCTTGCCGAGAATGTGGCAACTCTTCTCTATCTATGACCTTGTACAGTTTTCCAATTTTTCTGTTGTTGAAAAAATGGGCAATTTTTAGGAATTTTGTGAAGGTATGCCCCTGAAGAATCCAGAAGGTACCTAAAGGTGGCACCCTGGTTGAAAAAGGCTGTAATATACAATTCTACTATAAAAATAGGAGTAGGGTTCCTTTCCCATGGGGTTTTTGTCAATCTGTTTTCAACCAGTCATTGCAAGGATTAAAGACGGACTGCAATGTATCTCTATGGATAGCAAGATGTACGTGGATGTGCCTCCACCTATATCAACCCACATTTGAGTTTATTGGTCCATCCAGGTCCAAGTTTGTGTCTAGGTCTGCTTCAACTGACCTGATCGGATATGTGTGTATATACATATCACAGGGTGAAAAAAAATGGAATGGACCTAAATGTTACATGTGTGATGTTCATTTTGGTTTTAATCAAACTCAGAATGGGATCAGTCTAGGATCCCCTGCTGATAGACATGTACTCCCGAAAATCGTTTTGATTTATTTTGTTTTTCGTTGGGGAATAGCTTTCGTCCAAAAATCCAATAACACTTGGTTTCTGTCGAATGGTCAAAACATTATTCGACGGAACGTCAAATCTTTTTGGTTGCTGTCGAATGGTCAAAAGAATATTCAACGGGAACGTCGAATCGTACATTTCCGTTCGAGTATTACGCCTACAAGAATTCTAATGTTGTATGACTAGTAATAATGTTGAATCTATTCTCTATAATGTCGAATCTATTTTCTCATAAATCGAAATCTATTCTCTGTAATGTCGAATCTATTATTTCTATAGTGTCGAATCTTTTCTCTATGATGTCGAATCTTTTCCCTATAATGTCGAATCTTTCTATATCGAATTTTTACCTCAACGAAAATAAAGCATTTTTTATGTCGGATCTTTCGGTTTTCGTTTCTTGCACTTTCGTTATCGTTTGTTAAAACAATAACGAAAAAAACTGAATTTCGGACGAAAATGCATTGTAACGAAAACAAATGCACATGTCTACCTGCTGATATTGAAGGGAGGGTGTCTGTGTGAAAGGGGTATAAATATATGAAATTCTCTAAACATATAGCAAACACACATCCATGAATATGAGAGATTAAAGCATAAGTAAAAGACGTGAAATGTGTTTTAAACAGTGGCGGATTATGATTTACATAGGCCCAAGGCAGTACTTACACCATAAACAGCTCGCGTTTCTCTGAGACTTGATCGTTCATTGAAACATCGCCATAACTGCCTATTCCACGTTATTTCATTTCCATTTTTATTGGAGCGCACTTCACATTTCTCAGCATATCTTTTTTAACTCCAGAAAATTAAATATTTCTTGTATTTAAAAAAAATAATAATAATAATCATCTTTCGAAAAAAGACAAATGTTTTCAAGGCAGTTATTAAACTCTCTAGAACATACCAGTTATAATCTAACTGTAATGGTACTGAGAGTCCTACATCCATAAAAAATACTGACTGTTCTCACAGAGATGTTTGTTTTCCAATCAGTAACACATTATTCCCATAAATAATTCCCTGGAGTGCCATATCCTCTCAAGACCATTGAAATGTAGACCACAGAGCACTCATCTAAGCTCACTATATTTTGACAAGATCTGTCCTGTAGTATTGAACATACATGAGTAATGCCTTTCACTCTTTTTGTCATCATGGTATGACCCATTATGTTCTACTTCTGTTTGTACTAAAGGAGAACTTCTCTCAACACATAAACTTCAGTTTCAGTGGAAAAGTGAATATCTAATTTGTGTTTGATTTTTGTTGCCTTTATGTGTTCAATCCAAAAATTGGTTTTTCTACACATAACAGTGGGGCAGATTCACAAAACAATTACGCCTGTCTAACTGGGGTTAGACAGGAGTAATTTCAAATTTCGCGCGGCGTATCACTAGTTTGAATCCTCAAACCATGATACGCCGGCTTCGGGCTTCGATCCGAGAGGCTTACGTCTTCGTAAGCCTTCGGATCTACGCTGCCATCTATTTGCGGCCGCTGGGAGGAGTTTGCGTCGTTTTGGTGCGTCGGGATATGCAAATGTGTTTTTACGGGGATTCACGAACATACGAGCGGGTGTCGCAATCGTTTTCGTCTATTTTTTACTACGTAATGTTAGAGCAGCTTTTTGCTGCTCTAACTTTACGTAGCCCATGTTAAGTATGGCCGTCGTTCCCGCTTCGAATTTATTTAAATTTTTATTTTGTTTACGTAACTCGTCGGGACGTGGATCGGCCGTAAAGTACGCTACATAAACAACGAATGACGTCACGACGTGATTTCGCGCAATGCACGGCGGGAAATTTGCGAACGGAGCATGCGCAGATCGATCGCCGCGGGAACGCGCCTAATTTAAATGTTTCACGCCCCCTACTCGCGCAGATGGATTGCGACGGGAGAAATACACTACGCCGCCGTCGTTTACCGGAGAAAATCTACCTGAATTCCACGTAGAGCAAGGTAAAAAACGGCGGCGTAGTGTATTTCTGATACGCTACGCTAAGCAAAATGTCTGTGAATCTGCCCCAGTGTTTCTAAGAGAAATGCTGTCTTTTTTCACAAATACCCGTTTTAACCTCAAGACTAGATTCATACATTTTAATGCATGTTTTTATGTATTTTCAACAATTATTCATTTTTTATGTACTGCTGCCCCTATTATGCATGTCAACACATTACAAACATAGATAAGACACATCCATTACCATTCAAAACACTTACTAACCTGTTTATTTATTTTTCCACAAGAGCTTTCCCTGTTTGTTTTTTTGACATGCAATAAAGTATAACTTCAGGGATGGCTAAATTCTACATAGTTACATTGGCCCATCTTGGACAAATGCAATCATGTATATGGCATACCTAGCCAATACCACTGGAAGCTGGAATCACTGACGTAAACAACTCTACTCCAATAATTTCCACCTGCTTACGGGGGCCCACGCTGAGCGGCTGCACTCCTGCTTACTCAACAAATAAAGGTCAGTCACACGGCACAAGCGCCATTTATAGAATGCTTTGTTTTTTTAAAGACATTCTCTAATTGGATGAGGCATAGAGACAGGGTGGTGACATCATACTCTCCGCTTAGAATGCTTTGCATTTATTTAGAAAATGGAAAGCATTCTCTGAAAGGTGCACATGCTGTGCTGCCGACCTCCTCTGTTTAGAATGCATCAGGCTGGCTGCTCAGCATGGGACCAAGAAGAATGTGGAGATCACTGAATTAGTGGTCTTCACTTTAGTGATTTCCAGCTTCCAGGGGCATCAATCAAATATAGTATATGCCTAGTTACATTGGTCAAAACTGGACCAGTGTAACTATGTATAATATATGTAGAAAAAAAAAAGAGTGGTGAGGGAGAGGGAGGGGTGGACTAGGGGTAAGAGGGATAAGAAAAAAACAGAGGGATTTTACTCACATAGGCCACATCCGTAATATGGAATCAAAAAAATGAAAAACATTAACTATGGAGAGGTATTGATGGTCGGACTATCGAGGCCAAGGAAGTAGTTTAAAAACATAATTTTAATATAATCATTAAATAAAACAAATTAAATGCATGATAACATATACATAAAAATAACAATAACAATGATACATATATACAGGTGAACCACTATATACAAAATCCCTAAAGTCGCCGACGCACGTTTCGCCGTGGGGCTTCTTCAGGACGGATGTTAAGGATTTTGTAAGAAGATGTATAAAAATAGTTGTATGGCCGATGACTCTGCAACAAATGCAAACCAGGGCACACACCACAATCGGGTATTCGATAGTATGTAAAGTACTGGATTCAGAAAAGTCCTCAGAACTTGTTATAGATCTGTTGGTTGACAATAGAGTCAGAGTAAGGGTATTTCTAAAGTTCATAAAAAAGCGTGATGCTATTGGCATTGCCATTCAGTGACGAAAGACCATAGAGCCAGCTGGGACACATAACCAGGAATGTATTGAGCTTAAGGTTCTCGAAGTGTACTAAGCAACCATTCACAACGTGGATTTTTAAGCTTCCAGATATGAGCCAGCCAATCAGGTGGTTAATTCATAAGATGGTCCGTGTCCCAGGGTGTACATCTGCATGACACACCATCATGCAGATGTACACCCTGGGACACGGACCCTCTTATGAATTAACCACCTGATTGGCTGGCTCATATCTGGAAGCTTAAAAATACACCTCGAGAACCTTAAGCTCAATACATTCCTGGTTATGTGTCCCAGCTGGCTCTATGGTCTTTCATCACTGAATGGAGGCTGCCAATAGCATCACGCTTTTTTATGAACTTTAGAAATACCCTTACTCTGACTCTATTGTCAACCAACAGATCTATAACAAGTTCTGAGGACTTTTCTAAATCCAGTACTTTACATACTATCGAATACCCGATTGTGGTGTGTGCCCTGGTTTGCATTTGTTGCAGAGTCATCGGCCATACAACTATTTTTATACATCTTCTTACAAAATCCTTAACATCCGTCCTGAAGAAGCCCCACGGCGAAACGTGCGTCGGCGACTTTAGGGATTTTGTATATAGTGGTTCACCTGTATATATGTATCATTGTTATTGTTATTTTTATGTATATGTTATCATGCATTTAATTTGTTTTATTTAATGATTATATTAAAATTATATTTTTAAACTACTTCCTTGGCCTCGATAGTCCGACCATCAATACCTCTCCATAGTTATTGTTTTTCATTTTTTTGATATGTATAATATAGTCATGCCTGTAATTTTTCTTTAAATGGCTGCATTAATACACACAGGCCCGAACAGATCTGTTTCCCTTTACTTATGCAGGGCAAAACAACGGGTTTGCTTAAGGCACCTTTCAGACAAACCGCTGTTTTACCGCCCTGTGGCCCGCCCCCACCCCAAAGCACCTGTCCCCATGTTGATGAGGACAGGGCCTCTTCCCGACAACCTTGGCCGTTGGTTGTCGGGATCTGCGGGAGGAGAGCTTATCGGAATCCAGGAGCCTCCTTTAAGAAGGGGGCCCCCAGATTGCGGCCCCCCACCCTAGGTGAATGAATAGGGGGTACCCATTCACCTGGCTGAAATATTAAAAAAAAAAAACACTACACAGTTATTAAAGTAATTTATTAGTCAGCTCCAAAACCCCTCCCCCTCTCTTCTTTAGCTCTTTTACGAGGGGGGCCTGCTTATTCGATGTCTCCTCCCGGGCTTTTTCAACGTTTTCGGCGGGGGTGGGGGGGTGTGCTGGTCTTCACCGCCGTCTGGTTCTCTTCCGCCGGGGGGGGCGCTTTCTTCTTTAGCTCTTTTACAGTGGCCCCTCTCCCAGGCTTCTTCTTCAATGTCTTCGACGGGGGGTGCCTGGGTTTCTTGTCGCCTTCTTCTTCTATTCTTCTTCGATGTTGACACGTCGCTTCCTTCCGCTGTAATGCCGGGTGCGCGGCTCGCACCGATATATTTAGGCCTCTTATGACGTCATTTTTTTCGCCAGGTGAATGGGTAAGGGGTACGATGTACCCCATATTCATTCACCTAGGGCGGGGTGGCGGCATCTGGGGGCCCCCTTCTTAAAGGAGGCTCCCGGATTCCGATAAGCTCCCCTCCCACAGACCCCAACAACCAACGGCCAGAGTTGTCGGGAAGAGGCCCTGTCCTCATCAACATGGGGACAGGTGCTTTGGGGTGGAGGGCCACAGTGCGCCAGGCAGTACCACTGCCACAGCAATCTATTCACATGAAAGGGGCCATGGGGCGACTACCTTTGTATTGTGCATGGTTGCAGCAAGGTGCTGAAGGTTCTAAGCAGTTATAACAGAACCTTCAAGTCATCTGTCAGTTATTCAGTGCATCTCTGCAAAACATGCACATGCCCTGATGTTTTATGCTCTTTAGAAGCACTGTATGTGCAAAAATAGTTTAACATTGACAGTGTGTTTGAAAGCAGGCTAAGGCATTTTAAACTACTGCTTTTCACAATCCTGAGCACATTCTGTTTGTGTAGTTTACATAAAACACAGGTATAAATCCAGTAAGCTTCTAAATGTTTACAGCACAGTGACTTTGCTGGGCTGAAAGCTAATCCAATATTGTTAATCTTGCCTGGTGGACTACAGATTACTGCCTATTCCCACCCCTATATTTTCCACTCCACGTGAATACATTATTATTTTTCCCAGCAAAATAATAGGGCTGCCTTGACTCAAGAGTCAATTTATTGTTTATAGGGAAGTGTCTCTTGGGATTTGTAGTTCTGGGGGCCTGCCTATGTCAATAGAAAATAAGCTCCCAGCAGCTGTTGCGCAATTTTACAAGCCTAGTATTGGTATCATAAAGTGTAGTAAAAGCTATTTTATGATCTAGAGGACTCCATAACAACATACTCAAAGATGAAGAAAAACTTCACGATTCTGCTGCCACACAACAAGGCTTCCTTTACTGGGTACCCAACAGTAGCTCAAACCATAAAAATACAGATAGGTGTACCAGACCAAAATCATATAACCAAGACAATTTTAATTGATTGCTGTTAAATAAGTCATATGAAATTAGTCATTGCATTTTGGGGCAACACCACTCCCCCTTCATCTGGGCTTACCACAGGATAAAGCTTGGATGAACTCAAAGAAGACAGTGACATCACAGATCTATAATAGAGCAAGTATTGAACGCTACTCATCGAGAAATAACCTGATGGTTGCTGAGCAGCAATGGAGGATGTAGAGGTGGATAGGGTAATTTTATGGTACGTTTGAGCAATCCCTGGCGGTAAGCTTTAGGCCCCTTTCACACTGAGGAGTTTTTTAGGCGGTATAGCGCTAAAAATAGCGCCTAAATACCACCTGAAAAACTCCTGCCTCAGCATTCTCAATGTGAAAGCCTGAGGGCTTTCACACTGAGGCGATGCCCTGGCAGAAGAGAAAAAAAATCTCCTGCAAGCAGCATCTTAGGAGTGGTGAGAGGAGCGGTGTGTATACCGCTCCTTCCCATTTAAAACAATGGGAAACCGCGGTAATACCACCCGCAATGCGCCTCTGAAGTGGCGCATTGCGGGCGGTATTAACTATTTTTCGGCCGCTAGCAGGAGTTAATACCGCACCACTAGCGGCCGAATCCCGCGGCAATTCCGACAGTATATCGCCACTATTTTTAGCGGCGCTATACCGCCACCGACCCTCCGCTGCCCCGTGTGAAAGGGGCCTTAGGCATCAAGAAATTTTTGGATACAAATGTTTCAAAGACAGCAAAGAAATTGAAACTAAAAAGATGTTGCATAATACAACAAAACAATGATAAACAATATAAGAAATGTTAGATTTGGAACATTCTTTACTGACATCCAACTAAAAAGTGAAATATGGTCTTCTAAAAAAAATAAAAAAAATAACTCACATAGATGAATGCAGCATTGGTCCGATGATACATCTCTACCTCTAAGGCCGCGTACATCTCTACCCCACCTCTAAGGCCGCATACACACGATCGAACATGTCCGCTGAAACTGGTCCTCCGACCAGTTTCAGCGGACATATCCGATCGTGTGTACGACCTAGCGGACAGGTTTTTCCAGCGGACAAATTTCAAAGCATGGAAATCTACCGCATGCTTCGAATGGATTTGACGCATTCGTAGAAGTATTTTACTTCCTGGATTGGTGACGTGGCGGCGTCAACGTCACCGCCACGTCACCGCATTATCCGTCCGAGGGGATATTGGTCCGATGGTGTGTACACGCCATCAGACCAAATATCTGAGGAGACATGTCCGCTGGAAACGGTCCGTCGGACATGTTTCAGCGGACATGACTCCTCGTCTGTACGCGGCCTTAGACTGAGAACCAAACGAGTAAAGACCACTGTCCGCTTGGTTCTCAGCCAGATTGCTGAGCAGTGAAGGGGGTGGGAGTGGCTGGCTTAGGCTCTTAGTGGGTCGCTACCGGTCAAGGTATCTGGTAAGATCCCCACTAAAATCTTTTTAGAGCATTAACTGGCTGTTTGACATCAGCTGACAGAGAAATGTAGCCCGTTGTCAGCTCAAAACAGGTCACACTGTGATCCCCAGGAGAAATATAGCCAAATAGTTTTGGTTTTACTTATTTTTTCGTTTAAAAGATTTTATTGGTATTTCAGAATAAATAACATAGTAAACATATAATTAAATGTAGATAAAATAAAGTATCATAGGTAGTAGAATTGTAATATCAAATAAGAGAAAACAAGAATAGCAACAACATCAGTACATATTTTTGTTTAAAATTAAAGTAAATGTTAATTTTACTTCTTTTTTAACCCCTTTTTTGTGCCAAAACCTCCCGGCCCTTTCAAATTCCACGGGCGAGGTGGGCTTTATGATTATGTGGCCGACATGATTGGCTGTCAAGAGCAATCAGGAGCTTTCCGTTAGCCACTGGTAACTGTGCTGGAAGCATGCAGGGCACTCTGTCGGCACAGCTGTGTCTGCTAATGTACTGTGTACACAAATATGTAGTATCTTAGCACCAAGGCCCCCCTGCAGAGAGGCCGCATATTTGCATACCATCGGCGTCTAGGGGTTAAATACAATTGGAAATCTGTGGATAGATCTCAAATCATGCAGTGCATAGTAAATGATCTAAGCATGTCTCTGAGGTTTAAAGAGTTTTAAACCCAATAACAAAAAATTATGTATTGCAGCTTACCTTTTTTTAGATGTGGTGGTTAATGTATTACTTTTTTTCACAAATTTTTCAATGTTATTTTCACCTGGTAACAGCCCTACTATATCTAAGAGGAACATCGTTTTCGCGTTGGAAAGCTAATATGTTAGGACTGTATGACACCTCTCCTTAAAGCGGAGCTCCACCCTGATTTTTTTTTTTTCTAAAATCTAAAAAAAAAATAAAAAAAAAATAAATGGAAAAAAAAAAAATACTCACCCTAAATAGGCTGTTGCTATGCGGAAGTCCCGAATCTGCCCTCATCTTCCGCAGTGTGGTTTTCTTCCTCCTCCTCTTCTCGGTGTAGCCTTGTGAATGGGCCGCGCTGCATTCTGGGAACTGTGTGTATCCCAGAAAGCAGACGGACCATTCACAAAGAGCCGCACTGCTCGCACATGCGCAGTAGGAAACGGGCAGTGAAGCCGCACGGCTTCACTGCCTGTTTCCCTGACTGTGGATGGCGGTGCCGGGATCGAGGATCGGCATCGGCGGGGGCCGTCAGCGCGGGCGCCTAGGACAGGTAAGTGTCCTTATTCAAAGTCAGCAGCTACACTTTTAGTAGCTGCCAACTTTGAAAAAAAAAAAAATGCGGGTGGAGCTCCGCTTTAACATAGGGGACGTGTTTTGTAGTTTAGTCAACAAAGATTCCTGGGAATAATTCTACACTGTTCACAGAGGAAGAGAACACAGGACGGTATAAACTGCTTTTTTATTTGCACTTGTCTAATGCCGCATACACACCACCGTTTTTCATGACGTGAAAAAAATAAAATAAAATTTGATGTCATTAAAAACGATCGTGTGTGGGCTCCAGAGCATTTTTCATGCTCTATTTTTTCATGTCATTTTTTAGGTTGACATTTTTCACATCGTGAAAAACGGTCGTGTGTAGGCTTTAACGACGTGAAAAAAACGCACATGCTCAGAAGCAAGTTATGAGACTCATTCTGGTAAAACTAACATTTGTAATGGAGATAGCACATTCGTCACGCTGTAACAGACTGAAAAGCTTGAAGATTGAAAAGCGCGAATAGTCTCTCACCAAACTTTTACTAACACAAAATCAGCAAAAGCAGCCCAAAGGGTGGCGCCATCCGAATAGAACTTCCCCTTTATAGTGCCGTCGTACGTCACCAAACTTTTTTTTTCTAGACCATTAAAAATGGTCGTGTGTACGCGGCAAAACAGTTATAACATAATTCCTTCAATGGTATATTTAACAGACCATATAGTAGCAAATCTGATCATTTTATTGTTGCCGTTTACATTACACGTTTCCCGAAAAACATAAATCAAATCCTATTGCTAACTCCAAGAAATGTTAACCAATGCAGTTTTTGTCAAAGGTGCAGGAATATTAATATGTACCAGCAAAATGAAGGGCAGATTTCAACATGCTGCATGACTAAACTCAGCAGATAAACAGTCATTGTGCATTGATTGTACAGAAACACGTCATCTTCAAGATTTTTTCTTGCAGAGGCTGATTTTTTTTTACATAGAAAATCAACAAAATTAATATAAACATATTTATACAATCTGCATACATCAAAAAAGGCTAGATGTTCATTTGTCTGGGGTTATGTAGAAGGACCATTACATGAATACTATAGCTGAGTAAACATGTGGTTTAAAAACCTTGGTGTTTGAAAAGAAAACATGCATTGTTGTCCATAAAAAAAACAGATTCTTTCATTCTCTAGTAAAAAATGATATTGAATTTGGCAGTTTGCAAATAATTTGTTTTCAGACCTTTTCTATACCAGTAGCATTTCCTTTCCCAGCAAGTATGGATTGACTAGAAAGCTTTTATAGCAGATAAAAGGAAGCAGTGCCACTGAATGATTAGTGTTAAACGGTTCTGTATCAAAAATAGTTAAAGTGTTTGTTAACCCCACAACAACAAAAAACCTGTAACACCTAAAAAACCTGACTGATCCTGCCAGTTTCTCCCCACCCCTCTGTAAACTGACCACCGTGTATCATGGTTGCAGAGACCAGACACCATGGTCAGTTTACGTGCCTCTGTCATCAGCATGCTATCTGCTCTCCTTTCTGCTCCTGTGTCCTAAATGAGTGAGTGAATAACTTATATAGCGCTACAAATGCAAACTGAATTGTCTCAAGGCACGTGGCATCCATTTTCCTTCTATTTAGCCTTCAGAAAAGATGGGTCTTGAGTTTTTCTCTGAAGGCCTGGTGATTCTCTTCTGTTCGTAAATGGGTTGGTAATGAGTTCCACAGCCGAGGTCCTTGGACTGCAAATCTTCGTTCTCTTTTGCTCTTATAACGGGCCTTGGGGATTTGTAGTAGATTTTGGTTGGCTGATCGAGAAACGCGATTGGGGTTGTGGTATTTTATTTTCCCACATATACATTGGGGGGCGATGCCTTGTACACACTTGTGTTAGGCAGAGGGCCTTGAATGTGATTCGGTCCTTGACTGGCAGCCAATGGAGGGACCTCAGGGTGGGGAAATTGATTCCCATGGTGTTTTGCCTGTTACCAGTCGCGCTGCCGTGTTCTGGACGACTTGCAGACGGCAATCTGGTATTTAGGGAGACCTAGGTAGAGGGAGTTAGCATAGTCGAGTTTGGAGGTTATTAGTGTTGCTACTACTACTGCGGTGTCTTTTTTTTTGGAATGAAGGCCACGAGTCTTCTTAGTAGATGCAGGAGATGGTGAGACCCGCTGACTACTGACCCAATTTGAGCATCCATTGTCATGTCGGAGTCCTCCTCCTTCTTCCCTCTCTGTCTGTGTGTGAACCACCCCTCCTGCTGCTCTCATAACACTAACCTGTACACACCTTTATCACTGCCTCCCATTCCAGTGTCCCCCCTGATTTATAAATAAAAAAGCTGTAAATACCTCAGAGCCCGAGGTTGCGACCACATGACCAGCCAACACTCTCCTCCTCCCCTCCAGACTGACATCAGCAGAGGAATCTCAGCCTCGCCCCCTGCATCTCTCAGAGGAGAAAAGAAGAAAGCTGGCTGGTCATGTGATCGCAATCTCGGCAGTGAAATTAGGTATTTGCAGCATTTATAGTTATAAATCTCACACAGAGGGGGATACTACAATAGGAGGCAGTGCTGATGGTGTATACAGGTTTGAGTGGCTTAACAACCACTTTACTAGTTAAGAAAAAGAAAACATAATGCTACACCAAACTTCATCAGTGATTTGTTGCATATTTATAACCTGCCATAATTTCAGGTAGTGGAATCAAAGCTGATTGTAAAAACTACATGGGACCCTTAGTAAATTTTTTGTTTTACCTCTTATACCTTATTGTTATTAATGGATATGTTCCTAATAATAGAACATATGAATATTGTGCATAGAAATTTGGTCAGTAATACATTGATCTTCATTTAAGTTTTTTAATATACAAGGTCACACATCAGAACAAATAGTAGATGTCTGCTACACAGTATGAACCTATGAAGGTACCATAATGGCTGACTTAAAATTATAATCTCACAGTAGACCTCTCTTCCCCCATTCAAGGGTCACATTATATAGGAAAGCAAGTAACATAACCAAAGAAAGAGTTAGGAATACCACCTAAAATTGTAGTGATGAAGGAGCAGTGGGAGAAAGTACATAGTACAGCAGGGGGATACATCCAAAAAAGTGTTGGATGTGATAATGGGATCACATGCACCAAAAAAAGGCGAGAGAAAAGGGGGGGGAACCCAAACATGCATAGAGAAATAAAACACCATGAACCAATATAATTATAAAATGTTTATTAATGTACTTGAAACGTCCATGTATTTGACATCATATATGACCATCATTTGGGATAACATTGGCCACGGCCTGGTTCACTGGTTTCTTGAAACCGTTGATAACATATTAAACTTTATTTAAAACTTTAACTCTTGAAACACCAACTTTAATAACCACCAATTCCAGCCCAGCCACTTGAGACTCCAGCTGATCCATCATTAAGCATCAAAACTTGACTCAAATCTCCCCTCCGAAAACTATTTCCGGAGTGAGCCACCACGTGAACCGGCCGCGACGGGAAACATAGGGGGGGGGGGTAGGGCGGGGAGCTCCTCCTGCTGCCTCTGATGTAAGCCTGGCACCGACCCAGGCCCAAACTGGACCCTTAAGTAGGCTTTTGGTTGAGTTCCAGAATTTTCCTGAGCACCACCTGACCTTTATGGCCCAATACCTGACTGCCTCACAGCCCTCCTAACTCCACCTGCCCCTCATTAGCCATACCCTAGTTAACCGCTCACCTTCCAAAACTAAACTTTACTCTGGCTCTGGCTTTTACATAACCCCTGACCGCTACATAACCCCTAACCGCTACATAACCCCTGCCAACTGATTACCTAATTACCTTTGAACTAAACATACCTGCTAACTACCTAATGCTGCTGCAGTGATCCCATCCAGCAAGGAGGGCCTATACCAGGCACCCCCTTCCTTTTCAATCTTCTTAGCAGCAGAGTGAAAACTTCAAAAACACCTACCAGACCAGGTAAGTATAACTTCTCTTCCATTACAGGAGCTATTTGTATTCATTTTAGTATGACAGAGTCGATTTAGAACCAACAATAATATTAAGTATAACCTAGGTAAAGAATTTAAACCCAAGACCCAAAATAAAATTTGTATGTAGAAAGAGCTCTCATGATACCATGTCAGAAAGAAACATGTACAAATTTGAATATAAACCTTTCAGTCTATCTAACATAGGTTTAAGTTTAATGTGATTGTAAACGATCATCTCGTAAAACAACCCATTCAGTTTAAAAATGAAAGGCCATTCGTGTATAGATATAAAAACATTATAAATACCCTTTTTCCCCTTTTTATAAGTGATCACATTCCCTTTACCTTCAGTTACATAAGAGTTGGTTGAGGAGAAGCAACAGCACACTGATCTTCCCAGTAAATGGCTTGGGGGGGCGTGTCAGGACAAGTCTGATCATTGGAAGAGAGCAGCCTGAGTTTCCAGCATAGCTAGAGAACTGACAATGGTGAGCTCTCCTGCTTAGTGTGGTCAGTTTTTAACAGGACAGCAAAGGGACTGGCAAGAGCACCATGGATTTCACACAAAAGAAGCAAAAAAACAAACAAATCAGGATGCTTTGTTAATTTAAGTACCTGGTACAGCAGGCACATATCATGCAATCATAAAATGCTGGGGTAACAAACACTTTAACCTAACATCCTGCATTCAACAGTAATAATTAAAATCTATAGAGAAAAAATCCGATATACCTCCTGTTCCAGGTGTTAGCACTATATGTGTCCACTAGGTATGAGATTGTGACACAAACTTTATGTGTTTGCATTTCATTGAATGGGCCAACTAAATGGGCAATTCACCTGCCTGCCGAACTTCTGGCTGCTGCAGGAATGTCTGACCCTACTAAGTAAATTATTTCAGCACCTTGGTTGCTAGGATCCTGGCGGCCAACTGTGTCCTGGCAACCAAGGACACTGTGCTGGTTGACTGCGTCTTGGCAACTGACAATGTCATTGGTTGCTAGGACGCCAGCAGTTGCAGAACCATTAAGGGTTATAATGCATCACCCCATCCCCTACCGAACCTCACACTGACAGCTGCCTGCATGGTAAAATGCTGTGTTTTACCATGAAAACATGTGGGAACCAGCACTAAAACTCAACATAGATCCATGATGAACATTTAATAAAGGGTTAGAGACATTGGAGGGGTTGAATGCATTAAAGGTATAACCTTAGAATAACCTTAGAAGTACCATTGAATAACATTCTCCAACATTTGCTGTTACCTTTGGAATAGTGCTACTGTGCTGTTCATCCCATTTATAATCCCAAGGATTGCCACATCTACCACACATTTGCTCATTCTGTGGCAGTCTCTGTCTAAATGGCCCTCACATAAATATTTCAGCCAATCATGTGAGTGAGGCTGATTAAATTAAAGGGGGTGTAAAGGTTCATTTTTTATTTTCTAAATAGGTTCCTTTAAGCCGGACATGTCCAAAGTCCGGCCCACGGGCCAATTGCGGCCCTCTTTCCAGTTTAATGCAGCCCCACTGGTAATTTGGATATATATATCTTTTGTGGCACCCAATGAATCCCTGAGCGCCACTGGGATTTGTTGGGGGGGCCACAAAAGCTATATACCGTATTTATTGTTCTGGCAGCCTCGGAGAAGACAGGGAGGGGGCTGGACGAGTCCTGTCAGATTACTTACCGGAGAATCTCCTGTTTACTCGGCGGCCTCCTGGTCTCCTGGGCTGTCATTGGACGACTGTTCTGTCTATCATAGGAGGCGTGACTTTGTATTAAAGAGGCCTCCGAGCAAACATGAGATTCTCCTGTATGCAATCTGTTTACGCTCCTCCCGCCCCTTCCCTGCTCCCTCCGAGGCTGCAGATGGCCATGGATCAGGCTGCACTGATGGTAATGGTGAGGCTGCTTTCAGAGACTGCATTCATGGCAATGATGAGGCTGCATTGATGGGCAGTGAACCTTATTTAGCATCACAGTTATTTATTTAAAATAAAATAAAGTGAAGGTGTGTGTTATACGCTGATAAATACGGTATATCCAAATAACACGTCCAAGCTCATCCTTAGACTCTTTACTACACACTGCCACAGAGGCAAGCAAATTCTTGTTGGGAAGTTTATTTGTTTATTTGCATTTAATTTGAATGGTTCAAGGAATGTTAGACAAAATGGTCGGCCCTCATGCATGTTCACTTCATCAAATCTGGCCCTCTTTAACCACTTAAGGACCCCCGCACGCACATATACGGCCACAGAATGGCACGTACAGGCACAAGGGCGTAAATTTACGTCCCCGCCTAAGTGCGGCGTGCGGGGGTCCCCCTGGCTCCGGGAGCGATCCGGGATCTGGGGGCGGATGTCGGCGAATACCCGCCCCCCCGCGATCGCTCCCAGCCAATGGGAGCGCGCTCCCAACCTGTCACTTCCTCCTCCTGTGTTTACACAGGAAGGAGGAAATTATGTATTCTCTCATCGCAGCGCTGTTTCCCAGCGCTGCTGATGAGAGAAGACATCACAAGTAAGTGTGCACCAACACAACACTGACACACACTCACATAGGCATATTAACCCCTTGTGATCGCCCCCCCCCACCCCCCTGTCACAGTGTCACTGAATGCAGTGATCTAATCACTGCATTTAGTGTCAGTGTGACAGGCAGTGTAAAAAACAGTTAGTGTTAGGTTCAGGATAGCCCCCCCACCCCCCCTAATAAAGTTTTAACCCCCTGATCACCGCCCTAGTTAACCCTTTCACTCCCTATTGCCAGCGTCACTAAGCGATCATTTTTCTGATCGCTGTATTAGTGTCGCTGTTCCCGCTAGGTAGCTATTTTTTTTATTGCGATTTTTTTTTTTACTAAAGACATGTGGCTGAATTAATTTTGGCCTAAATATTTTACAAAAATTTAGTTTATTTGATTTTTTTTATAACAAAAAGTAAAAAAATAGTGATTTTTTTCAAAGATGTCGCTCTATTTTAGTTTATAGCGCAAAAAATAAAAATCGCAGAGGCGATCAAATACCACCAAAAGAAAGCTCTATTTGTGGGAAGAAAAGGACGCAAATTTTGTTTGGGAGCCACGTCGCACGAGCGCGCAATTGTCTGTTAAAGCGACGCAGTGCCGAATCTCAAAAACACCTTGGGTCATTTACCAGCGTATTGGTCCGGGTCTTAAGTGGTTAAAAAAAAGTTTGGACACCCCTGCTTTAAGCTAGTGCATTATTGGTTCACTTACCTTTTCCTTCGATTTGCCTTCTAAATGTTTTTTTTTTCTTTGTCTGAATTTCTCACTTCCGGTTCCTCCTCACTAAGCTGTTCTGGCTGACTAACCCCCAGCCAGAACTGCTCGGATGATGGAGGCAAGCTTACTGAGGAGAAACAGGAAGTGAGAAATTCAGACGGGAAATTGAAGGAAAGGGTAAGTGAACCAACAATGCACTAGCTTAAAGGAACCTATTTAGAAAATAAACTAACCTTTACAACCCCTTTAATGATCACATGTACCTGACTAAATCAAGGCTGTTGCACATAAAGCAGTATGGTTAGCCATTATACCAGCACACTAGTCTAGGGGCTTTGAGAATTGCTTTGTTGTTATTTACTCTTGATCATGCCCATTTTTCTTTTTGGAATGTTTTTGAACAGAATACCGTACTTCAAATCACGCAATGGCATATCTGAATGGTAGAGTTAATCTGCTTTATTTGTTATGACGAGGCCTTCTGCCCCAACAGCTTGTTGTGATTTTCAGTGAAAAGATGTTCTAAAGGTTCCTTTGTTATCTTGACCCATGAAAGTACTACTCTTGGCCCAAAATACTTGTAGTAAGCATCATAAGCATAAATCCTCTTATAAGCCAAACCCCACGCATATACTGTATAAAAGATTAAGATAATTGCAATGCTGGATCACTTAAAGTGGTTTTAAAGGTAAAAGTTTTTTTAACTTAACCATTTGCCTACTAGGCCAATTCTGACATCTCTCTCCTACATGTAAAAATCTGCTTTATAATCACTATAAAGTCAAGGTACACTGATTGGAAATGTTGATGCTGAAACCAAAAATTCAGGATTCGCCGACAATTACAGTTTTAAAACAAAATATTGACACTTTGGGTCCCAATTTGGAAATTTTCAGTTAGGGGTGTACTCACTTTTGTTTCCAGCGGGTTTAGACATTAATGGCTGTGTGTTGAGTTATTTTGAGGGGACAGCAAATTTAGACGGTTATACAAGCTGTACACTCACTACTTTACATTGTAGCAAAGTGTAATTTCTTCAGTGTTGTCACATGAAAATGTATAATAAAATATTTACAAAAATCTAAGGGGTGTACTCACTTTTGTGAGATACTATATATTTAGATATAATTGTACTATACTATACTTTTATACTATATTATATTTATATTATACTATACTTTTTAATTAATATCATGAATGTTAAAAATTTTGCTTGCTGCATTTTTGGTCAGTTAAAAAAAATGCACCAAAAATGCATCTCCTCGTTGAAATGCATTGAAAATGCAGCAAGAACGCATCAAAAAAGGCACCTGTGTTGTGTTTGATGTGGCTTTTGAGTCACATGACCTATAAAAAACACACCAAAAGCACAGTAAAATTGTGGCAAAATCTCTGTAAAAGTGTGACAAAATCGAGCAAAAGCATGAGCAATTGCATGATGGATGATCAATCAGTTCTTGGTCTCCTTCCAGTAAAGAACAGTAAGGGCCCTTTCATACTAGTGGACCGTTTAGGTCTGCCTGTCAGTTTTTTGGGTGGACCTGAACGGGCGCCACGGATGTCTCTATGGAGCCACTGACATCAGACCCGCTCCGATCTGCCAAAGTGTGACGTAAGAAAACCCTACTTTTTCATCCATCTGGCGGATCGAATGATGACGGACTCTATGGTCCATCGTCACCCGATCCCCCATAGGGGAGAGCGGTTCTATTAAATATGTTAACGCATTTCATGCAGATAACAGCACTTAATCATAACACAAAACAGTGATTAAGTGCTGTTATCTGCATGAAAGGTGTTAATATTTTTATCTCCTGGTGCTCGTCGTGCTGTAAATGCTTTTATTTGTTGATCACTACAATAAAGATTTGGCATCATTCTGTGCAGCCATTCATCCATTTTTCACTATTGATCTCAGAGGCAAGCCAGACGGGCACCTCTGCTTTTGAAACAACATCAGACTTGCAACACTCATACCTTGAGCGGTGTTTCCTCATCATTGGACAAGTATTAAGGTGTAGATCCTTTAGCATGCCAAACTGCTCCATCCTGTTATATGTACAGCTAGCAGTTTAGCCTGGAGTTCTTTAACCATTTGCTGACTTGTGTAATTGTATATACGGCTTGCCAGCAAGTGGTTATACCAAGCTTATGGCTGCACCTGCAGCCGTGATCTTAGTGTCATTTTTTACAGCCAGTGATCAGCTATTTACTAAAAGTGATTGGGGCAGCTCCTGCAATCAAGACTGAGGAGTAAAAGGTAACTGATGCACAATGCACTATTTACATTTTATTTTTTTCTTGGAATTAAAGAGGAACTGCAGTCTTCTTACATAATTTGTAATACAAACACCATTGCCATTCTGAAGCTTCCCTCCAACCACTTTGCATATTATTTTATATATACTGTGATTCTGTATTTGCCAAATATGCTACAGAAATCTCCATCCACTGAGTCTGGCTGCAGCGATTTTAACTGTGGGCAGCTGAAGCTGCTGTCTGTTCACTTCCTGGATTTACACAGATACACAGAGCTCTCATTGGCCCTCGAATGACTCACCCCCCCCCCCCTTCCTGGGATATGCTCACAAGCCTAGGCTAATGACCAGACAAGAAACAGGAAGTGGGCTGTATAAGATATTTACTTGCAGAAAAAAAAAAGTTTTACTATATGAAGTTAAAGGAACACTAAAGGTTAGTTTTTATTAGATCAATTGATTGCTGTAAGCTAGAGCATTTAAATATCACTTACCTCGTTTTTCTTTTTGACCTCCAAAATACAGTAATCCAGGTTTGAAAATGCCATTTCCTGTCTCTCCTCTTCTTGCTTTCCACCAGCATCTGCATGGTGGAAAGCAGAATGTGCTCACCCCCTCCCTATGACTACAGCCCTGCGTGAAGATGCTCTCTTAACCCTCACAGGCATGGAGGCTAAGCCTAATTGGAACTGTAGTCCCATTAGACCGTGATGTAGCAAGAATGAATGTGCACCGCAAACCAGGAAGTCAGTGAGAATAACGATTCAGGAGTGACGAAGGTGAATAAAACAGCTCGATTTCAACAGGTATCAAACTAGTTATAATGCAAAACATTACTTTTTACTTTATAAGCTACTGTCAGACTTTAATTTAAGAGGAAAATATTTTTGTCTTTATAACCCCTTTAAAACAACAAGGGCAGAAGATTTAATAGATGGAAAGAGGAAAGAAATGACCAAAGGTCCGCTTTAAGCTTTAAGAATCAGACTACAGGACAATATTACAGATCTTATATTTTCACTTTTGATGCATATACAGAAGTAGAGACATTTTAAAATATATGGTGCATTTAGTGAATCCCCTTCAGCTCATTAATCTTTAATTCCCCCCGCTGACGGCAAACACTGCCATTTCTACTGGACAGAGTTGATGAATGCAGTAGATGGATGTGGCTGTGCAGAAATAAACAATGTAATAAAATACCATGACTGTTCAACTGATTCCCTGCTTACATTATCAACTGTACAAATCATATTTTGAGACAGACATTCCATATTTCTTGTGGTGATTCATTTTGGAGATGAGTTGGATACTTAGTTTAGCCCTTGTCACATTTAATTCCAGGCCAGTACAGCAAAGAAATAACATAGCATTTAATGAATCCATTTCTTGGTTGCT
Source organism: Rana kukunoris (assembly GCA_029574335.1). NCBI lineage: Eukaryota > Metazoa > Chordata > Amphibia > Anura > Ranidae > Rana > Rana kukunoris. The sequence goes on from CM056051.1 coordinate 191,000,195, forward strand.
CATGTTTGGGCCTGTTTCAGCATCATGAAGTAGAATCGTAGCTTTGTTTAGAGACGCTTTTGTGTGTTTGTAGAACTGGTTGTGGCTGTGGTGTATGCAGATATCAGGTCTGGATGAGCAAGGGCCTAATTGTAACCACAGCAGCCCATTATGAAAGCTACATAGGCTGACTGTATAGGGGAACAGTATTCACAGTGATCAGTGGTCCATTAACGGGGGCTGTTTTGTTGACGACCATAATGTAGAGGAGTTGTGTTGTGTGCTATGGCAGGCCGCCAGTGTGCATGAGAAATCCACTGTAGTCACTGCTAAGCCATAGAACGGATAATAAAGATAACTGGCACAGTAAACTGAGTACAAAGCAGAGGCAATCAATACTACCATTCACAATCAGTTTTATTAGGCAGCTTAAAAACAAAAACGTGCTGTGTATAAACTGCAGCCATCTCTATTATGTTTATGATGTAAAGGGTTCACCCAGTTAAAATTGAAGAAGTGTAATAATAGTAGGTGTTGAAATACATGAGGCCTACTTCCCAACGTTTGGAGATGGAAAAGTAGGACACATTACAGCACAAAGTAGGCAAATAACACACTGCTGCCACACCCCAATAGTGTGAATCATGTCAAATAAAGTGAGGGGGCAAAAAAACAGTCAGGGAACAAAACATATGCCGTACATCAATGCAATATATGCACATTCCCTCATGTTTTATCTCTTTGAGCCCTGGTTCACATGGTTTAATTTGATATGCGATTTGGCATGTCAAATCGTATGTCAAATCAGTGGCATTTGCCAGCTATGGCACCATCCATCTGCAGCGCTGCACCAATTTAAAAAAGTACCGTATTTTTCGCCGTATAAGACGCTCCGGCATATAAGACGCACCCAATTTTAAAGGAGGAAAATGTAGAAAAAAAAGATTCTGAACCAAATACTGTAGTAAAATATTTGCCCCCCACTCGTCATCACCATCACACCACCCCCACATTAGTAATAGCCAGTAACATTGCCCCCACATTAGTAATAGCTAGTAACATTGCCCCCACATAGTAATTATAGCCAGTAACATTGCCCCCACATTAGTAATAGCAGCCAGTAACATTGCCTCCACATAGTAATAACAGCCAGTAACATTGCCCCCACATTAGTAATAGCAGCCAGTAACATTGCCTCCACATAGTAATAACAGCCAGTAACATTGCCCCCACATTAGTAATAGCAGCCAGTAACATTGCCCCCACATAGTAATAGCAGCCAGTAACATTGCCCCCACATTAGTAATAACAGCCAGTAACATTGCCCCCACATTAGTAATTATAGCCAGTAACATTGCCCCCATAGTAATTATAGCCAGTAACATTGCCCCCATAGTAATTATAGCCAGTAACATTGCCCTTATAGTAATTATAGCCAGTGACATTGCCCCCATAGTATTTATAGCCAGTAACATTGCCCCCATAGTAATTATAGCCAATAACATTGCCCCCATAGTAATTATAGCCAGTAACATTGCCCCCACGACTCACTGTTGTTGCAGATGCATGGCATGGCATGGCGCTCGCTCTGCTAGGGATAAACAAATCCACGAGCAGAGCAGTGATGACGTCAGCGCGCCGGGTGTACTAAGATGGCCGATCGCTCCGGAGCTAGGCCAAAGCCGCGGTCTTTCCTAAGGCCGCGGCGGCGGTGCGCTCTGCGAAACGTGGATCGGTCAGGCGAAACCGTGTATTCGCCTTATAAGACGCACCAACTTTCCCCCCCCAGTTTTGGGGAATAAGAAGTGCGTCTTAGGCGAAAAATACGGTAGTTTCTGCACTACTTTTTGTGATTTCAGGCTGCGATTTACATCTGTGCAGAAACCTGCACAGATGTCTCTGAAATTGCGGCCGAAATCGCGACTGACAGGCGGGAGTGAAATTGCGCGAGTTCAGCTGAACTCGCATGGCTTCATTCCCGCAGCTCGGTGTGAACATAGGCTCTAGATCAGTGTTTCCCAACTCCAGTCCTCAAGGCACACCAACAGGTCATGTTTTCAGGATTTCCCTCAATTGAAACAGCTGTGGTGATTACTAAGGCAGTGAAACTGATCAAATCACCTGTGCAAAATAATGGAAATCCTGAAAACATGACCTGTTGGTGTACCTTGAGGACTGGAGTTGGGAAACACTGCTCTAGATCTACCTGCTGATCTGCCAAAAATGCATTCAGCTCCAAGTCCTGCTGTAGGCTGACAACACAGCATTTTATGTGTACTGGGTGGTGCCAGGCCTTTTTCTTCTTCTTATTAATATTATTCTTTTACATTATTTATATAGTGCATTTTTCTTTTGATAAACTACTTAAAGTTCCACCCATATTTTAATCTTGATCTGAATGAGTCCCTTGCTGCAAATATAACAACATTTGGCATGATTTTTTATTTTTTATTTTTAACTTACTGTATGTGCCTTGTTGCTAGGGTGTCCCTTGTAATCTGCTTCTTCTCGGCCACAGCATTGTACATCATATCCTGCGGTTCCTTGGCTCCTGAAAGATGTTTGTCATTGTACTCAGGAGTCAGTGGGCATCGCTGCAACAATGGGGTGAGCACTTCCTCCGTCGCCGCCTGTTGTTATGGCAACAAGGTAATTTTCCTGTGCTACGCCCTGTGTAGACTGCACACACACGAGATCGGGAGGTGCATGCTGGGTAGCCAGCAGAATTCCAATTGAATTCAAACGTAAAAAAGACTGTAAAAAAGACTGTGGGTGTTATTAGAGAACCATTTTGAAATACAGGCGGTCCACGGGTTACAAACAATATACAATAAATGTATATAAATTACCACGCTACCCACATAAGCATATAAATGGCAGCCAACACCACAGAATAATATCAATCCTGCAGGCTAAGAAACATGGAAAACAAAAGGTGTAGCGCTAAATATATGTGAAACAATATACAGTGCGGAAAATAAGTATTTGAACACCCTGCTATTTTGCAAGTTCTCCCACTTGGAAATCATGGAGGGGTCTGATATTGTCATCGTAGGTGCATGTCCACTGTGAGAGACATAATCAAAAAAAAAAAAATTCCAGAAATCACAATTTATGATTTTTTAACTATTTATTTGTATGATACAGCTGCAAAGAAGTATTTGAACACCTGTCTATCAGCTAGAATTCTGACCCTCAAAGACCTGTTAGTCTGCCTTTAAAATGTCCACCTCCACTCCATTTATTATCCTAAATTAGATGCACCTGTTTGAGGTCATTAGCTGCATAAAGACACCTGTCCACCCCATACAATCAGTAAGAATCCAACTACTAACATGGCCAAGACCAAAGAGCTGTCCAAAGACACTAGAGACAAAATTGTACACCTCCACAAGGCTGGAAAGGGCTACGGGGAAATTGCCAAGCAGCTTGGTGAAAAAAGGTCCACAGCAATCACTAGAAAATGGAAGAAGCTAAACATGACTGTCAATCTCCCTCGGACTGGGGCTCCATGCAAAATCTCACCTTGTGGGGTCTCAATGATCCTAAGAAAGGTGAGAAATCAGCCCAGGACTACACGGGAGGAGCTGGTTAATGACCTGAAAAGAGCTGGGACCACCGTTTCCAAGGTTACTGTTGGTAATACACTAAGACGTCATGGTTTGAAATCATGCATGGCACGGAAGGTTCCCCTGCTTAAACCAGCACCTGTCAAGGCCCGTCTTAAGTTTGCCAATGACCATTTGGATGATCCAGAGGAGTCATGGGAGAAAGTCATGTGGTCAGATGAAACCAAAATATAACTTTTTGGTCATAATTCCACTAACCGTGTTTGGAGGAAGAAGAATGATGAGTACCATCCCAAGAACACCATCCCTACTGTGAAGCATGGGGGTGGTAGCATCATGCTTTGGGGGTGTTTTTCTGCACATGGGACAGGGCGACTGCACTGTATTAAGGAGAGGATGATTATGTCTCTCACAGTGGACATGCACCTACGATGACAATTTCAGACTCCTCCATGATTTTCAAGTGGGAGAACTTGCAAAATAGCAGGGTGTTCAAATACTTATTTTCCGCACTGTAAGAGGACTAAAATAAACAACTATGAAAATCATGTGATAATAACACCATAAGTGCTCAAAAGTCAGTGAATAATGAAAAAAAAATTGGAAAATATATAAATGAATATGTAAAGTCTCATAAATTATTCAAATCAATGAGTCCAACAAAAGGTGACTTAATGTTGAAAAAGTATAAAAATGTGTGAGTTTTGATAGTAGATCCACCACCAAGGTAAAAAATTGACCCAATTAAGCTTATACTTATCAGGTCAAATAAGCCTAAAGGTAGCAGCGTCCTGGTTCCAAAACCCCTCGGACGGCAGGCAAGGAGTTGGTTTCCACTCTGGTGCAGTGTATGGTAAATGGAGGAAGATAGCCAATAACAGCCAATGATGCCCATAAGCATATGTCAGTAACAAGAGATCCAGAGGCTCAAAGTATGGGAGGAATGAAAAGAAGAGAAGGGATGCACATAGTGTAAAACTGTATATATAATTTTTACTCGGCAGTAAATGATAAGATTTACACTCACATTTCAGCAGATAGAATCAGGCATGTAAAAAATAAGCAGTAGGGTCAGCGGGAGTCCCGACGCGTTTCGATCACTAGATCGTCATTTGGGGTCCACGGGTTACAAACATTCGACCTACAAATGACTCATACTTACAAATGGAGGGTAACAATGGGAAGTGAGAGGAAATCTACCCCAGCAAGGGAAATTCACTCCTGTAACAGTTATCATGGGAAAAATATATCTCCACTGAAGCTTTATTATCAATCCTTATTTCAACATCGGCCAATTCAAAATTTATCTATTCGAACGTTTCAAATCTAAAAAAAAAATAAAGGAAATTCGAAGGATATTTGAAAAAGACAAAACCAATTCCGAACACCCAAATATGAATTGGGTGAATCAACCAAATTAAACGGAGCTAATTAACTAAATTACCGAATCTGAATGAAACAAAACACATTTTTTCGTCATGCACATGTCTAGTCTGTGTGTGTCTGTGTCATATATATATGCAAACACACACACACACATGCACACATGCGTTTTGGGGAGCATAGCCCAATGCAATAGGCTGTGCACACCTATTGGCTATCTGTAAGAGTGTAAGAGGGTTATTCTTGTCCACAAGTGTAAGGAGCATTCTTCCCACGGACCATCACACTAATGTATCATGAATTGTAGATATAATCATTTTTAACCGGGGCTATATGAGACTGGAAAGTTGTTTCAAGAATTCCTCTGTGTTGAAAAGTTTGGGAAAGGCTGCTTTCACTGCACCCCTTTCCTATTACCCACAACATTGAAAGTACTCATTCTGTAGTGCCAAGATAACAACTAGACAGGGTAATTGGACTTCTTGAAATAACACAAGCACAAGACACAGAATTTCTGACACGATCAACAGGGGTTCTTTATCGAAAAGATACAACAAAGCACTTTCATTGCTTTCAGAAAAGCTCAGGGGTAAGGTTTTTCATGCATTTTATTATAGAGAAGATATTAATTTTATAATAGTCCATCATTTATTATACATGATTTTTATAGCGCCAACAGTTTGCACCCTATTTTACAAATTAAAGAGAGCTAAACTAATACCATTCAATTCATAAAGCATCAAAGGGCTCTGCTATTTGAAGCTTACAGTCTAAAAGGAAGGGAAAAGTAATACAAGTTAAAGCAGTATTAAACCCCAAACCAAAAATGTAATATATTGTAGCTTACAAACCATTAGATGGGGTGGACGCATTAGTTTTATTTGTTCATTACCCTGTCTCGGTGGGGCAGCGGGTGTCGGCGGCGAGCGGTGTTCTCCATGAGTCTCCTTCCGTCCTCTCCTCCTGATAGGCGTCCAATCACAGCGCCTGACGTTTCAGAAGATCAGGTGATGGGTAATAGACCAGAGCACCTGATTTGTGGAGAGGTGGTTCAGTGTTAGGCTCCTTTCACACGGAGCGGACCGTTTTTTGGTCCGCTCCGTGTGTCCGTCAGCTCAGCGGGGGGTCTATGGGGAGTCGGATGGAAACGGACCGTCTGTCCGTTTCCATCCGATCCGTTTGGCTGGACGGAAGAAAAATAGGACATTCTTCCGTCCGCAAAAACGGATGCGGATCGAGCGGACGTTAGCGGATGCATCATCCGCTAACGGATCCGCTCCCATAGGGACCCATTACAAGTCCGTAAACTGACTTGTAATGAGCAGACCGTTCATCCGCTCGTGTGAAAGGGCCCTTAGGAAAGAGTATAATCATTTGCTTTTCTAACACACCTGGGTGGACTGCGAGCAACAAGCATTGCGCTCGCAGGTCACCTTTTTTAATGCCTATGGCTCTAATCAGGTGCTTCAAAAAGGCGCCCGAAAAGGGGCGGGATGCCTGAATAGGGGGTAGCAGCGTGGCCATGGATAGATTCATGCTATGCATAGAGGGGGTGGCTGGAGAGAGGGGGCGGTGCCCGTGCGCCCTTATGGACAGGCCGCCGCCGCCACTGCTTGAGACACAAAAAGGGCACTTTGAACCTCCCAGCATTATCGTGGGTAAGAGGGGTGACCAGTACCTTTTTTATGCATGCAAACATTGGGCTATTAAGAATATCACAATCTGAGAAGATGATATTAGACCCCCCGAAATGTTTTCTGAGCGTGGGATTATGGATGATTTGACAAAAAGGAAGATTTTGGATAATACAAAGCTGCTGACCTATATTTTCTCTGCAGTGGGAACTTCTTTATGAAATTTCTTTTCATGTCTTGGCATTGTGGAATGCAATGGGGACAGCAGGGTGTATGCTGCTTCTGGTGTTCCCTGTCTGACTGACGCAGGAGCTTGTGTAGCTGTAATGTTTTCATGATGGCTGGAAAGCTTTTACCACCCAATTCTTGGCTAGAACTGTGCTATTTCATACATGCTGGCAATATTTGTTAACATGGAATGTGGGAAAAATGCCTTGTTGTTCGAATCCTTACTTATTATATTTAATACTATTTTTTGGGTGGAAATGTTTCAATTATTGTCACATCCAGCCTCATCTAGTATGTGATAAATAAATCAACTTTTGGTTGGAATGCTGTGATTGGCTTTACAAGTTATAAAAGAATTATGGATCAGAAAGTAGGTCATGTTGTTCTCTTCTATTTTTAGGTGGCAACGTGGGATGCACAAAGCCATATAGCCCTTGAATACATTGAACTATGTGGTTCAATGATTCCTTTTGTTGGAATTACTCTATAGAGTTCAGCAGGTTTACGCTTAATTATGTCATTTTGAATAAAAAATAAATAAAAAAGAAAGAAAAAAAAGAAAGTTGGTGGCTTAATAAAATATCAATTTTCGCTAGCTCTTAACTATGCATTTGTGGATCTGTTCAATATAATTTAAAATAAACCTTGACAAGGTGAAAGCTGCTATTTGCGTAATGAGATTACCAAGACTCTGAGGCTTCTCTGCCTGCTTTTAAGTTGTCATGGTGTCCTCACAAGGTATTCAATGATCAACGGTGTTGGATATTATTATGATGATAGGCAGCTATCACGGTCACCTACACAAGCTGCCGTGTTTACAATCTATGGTGATGACTGGATAAGGGCTATGGACTGGATTTGGTCCCAGCATACTGAGAAGAAAATTATAGCTGTCATATTTTGACATAGATTATAGATGCCATAACAACTGTGATTAAAGTTGTTGTACCTCAGACATGAAATATGAACAAAACACATCCCTCTATAGTCTATACTTGTCTCAATTAGGAGCACTAAGTGTCATTTCAATTTTTAAAGGGGCGGGCGGAACTCCTCTTTAAAGTGGAACTTCACTTTCCCAATCAACATGGATTATTTTTAATCCTCCTCCACCATTAGTAAATAGATAGGAAAGTATATAATATTAAACTTTTTTTTTTTTACATTTCTTCAGTCCTCGTTATCAAATAATATCATACTTCCCAGGAGTCTTTGCAGGAGGAGGAGGGTTTCCTCAGCTTATCACTGTCACAAAAATCTAGTCGCTCTCCGCTCGAGTGCTTCTGTCAGCATACAGCCTCCTAATGTCTGAACATCAGATATCAGATATTACAGCCCATATATTTGTACCTAAGAACCAGGCAAGACAAGCTCAGTTACACAGCTTGAAGATGAAATGATTTATTGAACAAATATATAGCCTTTTTATTCACTTGAAAAGTATATCAGTCCCCACATACACCATAACCCAAATACTTGCCCAAAACATCACACAATGGTTTAGCTAAGGAGGTAGGGTGGCTAATCCCATCACAGAGGGTCTGTAATTCCACCTGGATGACTCCTATGTCACATTACAGACCAATCTTGCCGACTTCAAGCTAACTGCAGACAATACACAATATCATAAGCATAAAGACAGCAAACTAATAACAATTATCAATACAAACAGTGATCTCCCCCCTCCTCAGCCTAGTAGGCAACAGACTATAGCAGGAGTAGACTGTTCGGCTCCTACACAGTTCTAGAGGCCTGTGACAAGCTCTTTCAATTAACACATTGAGTTCAGAAAAAAAACAGGAATAGTCTTTATATATATATATTCTGGGAGATATTGTGGATAAATATTACTGTTCCATTCTAAGTAACCACCTTCTCATTGTCCATTAAACAACTGTCCGTCACTTTTCTCAGTCAATAGACACAGGTCTCGTACACACGACTGAGGAACTGAGTTCCTTGTCAGGCTTGTCGAGAATCTTGACAAGCTTTCTTTGCTTACACACTGTCAAGACCAAATCTCGTCGTTCTCAAACGCGGTGACGTACAACACGTATGACGGCACTATAAAGGGGAAGTTTGATTCCACTGGCACAACCCTTGGGGCTGCTTTTGCTAATCTCATGTTACTGCGTGTTAAGTAAAAGTTTGGTAAGAAATGATTCGTGCTTTTCAGTCTGTTACGATTGTGCTATCTCCATTACGAACGCTACTTTTACCGAAGGTGCGCTCCCGTCTCATACTTTATTCTGAGCATGCGCGGGTTTCTAAGCATACACACGAACGTGTTTCTTGTTGTAAACCAGCCCGACGAAGAACATGACGAGGAAAAAAAGAACTTGTTCTCTTTTTTTCTCATCGAGTTCGACAACAGTTTTCTCGATGAAAAACATACACACAACCGTTTTGCTGTCGAGGAAAACGGTAGTGTGTACGAGGCCACAGGGTGATATAGACATAGGAGGTGCATGAGAAGCTGAAACAAGGGTTTCCCAACCTCTCCAAGGGATTCTGGGTTCCATGGCCCCCCGTCCACAGTGACTCCCGTCACAATCACACTCGCCTGCATGCATGCTTGAGCTAAGGGCAGATGGAGTCCAGGAAGTAAATGCTACATGAATCATTTGCCCTTACTCAAGATGGCCACAGACATAAATGCCAGGGGATGTTTTTCAAAGTGATTTTTCAACAAATGAAAGCATGAATACATGGATGGAGGGATGGGGGGACTCGGATGCAGAGAAGATCTGCTTTAACATCCTCCAAAATTATTTGCTGAAAATGAAAGAATATCCAATGCTTAACAGCATAATAGTGAATTTGAGGATGTTATTGGGCCTCAACCTGATAAACGCCAGGTCTTAGAGAAAATAATCAAACAGGCAAAGGCTGATGACTTTAAGAATCATATACAAATGCAACAATATTCATCCCACATATTTTCCATACAGAATTTGGTGAGGGTACCCTTTCTCCCTGTTTTGTTATTTACAGGTGCACAGAGTCCCAGGACACCATGCCCAATGGTAGTTTACTTACTGAATTATAGAGACAAATTATGTAGTTTGCAGAGAATTCCCACTCTGTAAACACTTCCTCTAGTTTCTACATTGGAATATGACTTAAAGCGGATGGTTCACCATAAATAAATATTAAAAGCCAGCAGCAACAAATACTGCAGCTGCTGACTTTTAATATTAGGACACTTACCTGTCCTGGAGTCCAGCGGCGTCCGCAGCAGAGGATGAGCGATCGCTCGTCACCCTGCTGCTCCCCCCTCCATCCACGGCGAGGGAACCAGGAAGTGAAGCGCTCCGGCTTCACTGCCCGGTTCCCTACGGCGCATGCGCGAGTCGCGCTGCGCCCGCGATTGGCTCCCGCTGTGTGCTGGGAGCTGAGAGTTCCCAGCACACAACGGGAAAAGCCCGTCTTTTGCCCGAGACTGCGGGCCGGAAGTGGGTGCGGATACCTGTCTTTAGACAGGTATCTGCACCCCCCTCCCCCCTGAAAGGTGTCAAATGTGACCCTGGAGGGGGGGAGGGTTCCGATCAGCGGATCTTCACTTTAGGGTGGAGATCCGCTTTAATAATGCACTGTGGTTGTGCACTATGAATAGTCTGTTATTCCTTACGTGTGTGTTGCAACCTGAGACTGACATTTATGGTATTTCACTGCCTAAATTTTTCTGACCCGTTTATTGGTTGCTTTTTGGGTTTAGACCCACTCTAGTTAGGGATCGGCTGGGTGGGGGCTTATTCACATTGTAGTCATGGCATATTGTCAGAGATATGATTTTTTCTGTGTATTTTACCGTGTTTTATATTACTTGTTCTGAATGTACTAAATGTTTTTCCCTTGCTCCTCCATTTGCCTTGTTGGGTACTGGCTTTGTTTCCCAGCAAGGAAACAATGTTTTTTATTCTGCCCCAGAGTTTATATGATTAAACTGAGCACGCTCAAGTTTTTTTCCTCCATATAAAATCATAGGTTTGATGGCAGGAGCTGAAAAAGACTGTGGGAGGGATAAGTAGGACCCCTCATGAACAGGTCAGGGGCGGCCATTGTGGATGCACAGGCGCTGCCCCCCATATCCATGCCGCCACCCTCCCTATACATGTGTGTTTTTTGAAGCTTTGATTACAGCCAGAGGCTCTATAGGCTTCAATATTGGGTGGGCTTGGGGCGCAGAGCATTGTGTCCGGAGCCCACCCAGGTGTGTTGTTAAAGCAAATGAATATTCGCTGTTGCAACACTGATCCTCCTCACGGCCAATCGGGAAGTGAGTCTGATATCCGTCAACCGATTGACTGAAAGAACTGTCGATCCTATTGGACGCCTAGGAGGAGTGCAGGAGACAATTACAGCAATCATGCTATTAGGTAAGATTATGATTAGATCTTTTTAACTAATTCCACTTTTTGACAACATCCTTGGGTACAACTCTTTCGTAAAGGCAGGGGGGATTTACTTTAATGAGTACACTCAGAATCCGGTGCAGGTGTGCATGGTAGCCAATCAGCTTTTAACTTCAGTTTGTTCAATTAAGCTTTTACAATAAAACCTGGAAGCTGATTGGTTTCTATGCAGAGCTGCACCAGATTTTCACTCTCCAGTTTTAGTAAATCTCCCTCTCCCCATTTCTTAAAATAAATCTCAAGTCAGGTTGAAGAACTTAATTGAGATCCTGGTCCTGTCCTCTCGTATGCCCTGAGTCTTGTTGTTAGTCCAACACTTTGATGAGCAGCTACTCTGGCCATTAATGAGAAGCCATGGGAGCTCAACCAGGGGAGCTTGTCAACAATTTCATAAGCGCTCCTCAGATTTACTGCACCTGGAGATTGAAAAGATGAATGAAGTTTAGCTTCAATATATAGTATAGTAATGGGCATTTTTCATTTGTTTTGTTGGCTCCCCAAGCTGTCCAGGCTGAGTGTCTTCTAAATTTACTGTAGCCTTTTACATTTACTTTGTGTATCACCTAATACAGTGGTGTGTGGTTGGGTGTAATTAGTATACCATTCCAGAAAAGTATGTAGCTAAGTTGCTACATGGCTAGTCCCAGTGGTGTATTTAGGTTTTGTGCTGCCCTAGGCCTGACTAAACTCGTGCAACCCCTAATTTAAAGGGGAGTTCTACCCACAATTTCACTTTTTAAATATAAATACCCCTGTAATACACAAGCTTAATGTATTCTAGTAAAGTTAGTCTGTAAACTAAGGTCTGTTTTGTTAGGTTGTTTCAGCATTTAGATTTAGTTTATAATCTAGAAATAGACCGTGGCCATCTTAAGTGTGGGCATCATGAAGCCAGACTGTATGACTTCCTGGATTTCAGCTTTGCATATCTCGCACATGCTCAGTGCTGCACAAGCAATGTAATAGGTTTCAGTCAGGTTTGAAAGGACTACTGGGAAACATGATGCCTATCCCAGAAACCCTTGCAAATAGCCATGTGACTTAAAAGCCTAGGCTAATAAGGAGGAGGAAGTAATGAAGGACTACAAAATAAAGGTATTTACAAGCAAAAGAATAAATAAAAATTGTCCATTCTGAACACTATGAGATTAGGGCATGCAGCACAGACAAACATAAAAAAATGTGTGGAACTCCACTTTAAATGTGATCTACTCCTTCCTGTCAAGGTCACACCCCTTCTTGTTTAAGACCTGTCCTGAAATTTTCCATTGGGGACACTAGTTCTGAGGGCCTTGGGGGGGGGGGGATTCCCTTATGACATATCAGTGGTGCAGCAGAAAACATGTAGCACAGTGATGAAGGTGAATGTGATCCAGGCAGTGAGCAAAAGGAGGATTGGGGGCAGGAATCAGCAATCAACAGAAATACAATTAAGATTCCTTAATATGTACAACTGGCACAAGCAAAGGATTGCAGGAGAGTCCTACTACCTAACTGACAGGTATAGGTGACCATGTCAGTGTCCCTTGTGTCTGCGCCATCCCTATCATACCGGCAGCAGTGTGGCCGCTTTATGGGGGCACCAGACCAATTTGTCTTGTGGCCCAGTCCACCTCATAAGACTGGCACTACACTAAAAGTGTAGCACAAGCCGGCGGGGACTCTTTTCATGCTGCCCCCTGCAAAGTGCTTCCCTAGGCCTGGGCCTTGTTGGCCTAGGCCAAGATACAGTGTTGGCTAGTCCTCCTGCTTTGCCACATTGAGGTCCCTGAAGTCATTTCCCACCACCTGTATTCATTTATTGTGTTTTTTTTTTCTCTGCACAATGTCTGAAATTTTAAATAGTAGGGTCAAATAATATTAATTGCACACATTTATATATGTTTATCATGGATATAGTGTCCCTTTGCGTATTTTAAATGTTGTAAGATAAGCTTTTGTCTATTGAAGTTTATATATGACTGCATTCCAGATTCTGTCTGCTCCAGCTTTGATGCATTCCTCTCATTATGTTTACAGGAAATTGGATTACACACGTGGTGTCTGCTCTTGGGACTTTAGGAACAGACTTTACTGGTAAATGCTTTTATTATGGCTTCCGGAAACATCAGTATGGTCGGCCAGGCTGGATCTGCATCCGGTGGCCTGCAATATGCAGTCAGTAAATTTGTAATTGGTTTATTATCATTCTAGCACTTCCAATCACATAATTTGAAAAACCCAAAGCTGTGTATTTTTATCTAAATGTTCTCCAAAGTGTGGATAGTAAAGATGGAGAGCCAACAGACACCTATTAAATAAGTTCTTATCAGTATATAACAAGGGTCTCCGAACTGCGGCCCAGGGGCTGGGTGTGCCCCTTCGCGTGTTTTTATCTGGCCCTTGGGTCACTATTCCTTTCACTGATACCAACATTGGGGCATAATTCCCCCCACCTAGACCAGTGAAGAGGAACAATTCCTCCTAATGACACCAACGATGGAGCACAACTCTTCCCACTGATGTCAACAATGGGACACAATTCCTCCCAATGACACCAATAACGGGGCACAATTCCTCCAAATAACACCAACAATTGGGCCCAATGACACCAATGATGGGTCGAAATCCCCCCCACTGACACCAAACATGGGGCAAAATTCCTCCCACTGGCACCAAGGATGGGGCGCAACACCTCTCACTGAGACCAACCATGGGGCACAATTTTTCCCAATGACACCAACAATTGGGCCCAATTAGACCAACGATGGGGCACATTTACCCCTGATTTGCCATGATTCTGCCCTCAATTTCAATGCGCTGAGTTGCGAATGACAAATCGCAGGAAAGCACATTTGAGATGCCATTCATTTGAATGGCACCTAAAATCACGGTGATTGTCGCATGGTAAACCCACAGCAACCCGCATCGTTTGAAGCATGTCACCCAAAAGTACCTAATGAACTTTTTTTGGGTGACTAGCTTCACGTCATGTGGGTTTCTGCTAATGCAGCGTGATTTATCGCATTCCAATCGCAGCAGAACCACACCGCCATTTTAGGTGCCATTCAAAATAATGGCATCTCAGATGTGCTTTCTGCGATTTGTTATTCAAACCTCAAGGCTTTGAAATCACAAACAGAATCACAGCAAATCTGCCCGCAATTTAAAAAGCTGAGATGTGAATGTAGCCTGAAAGGTTAAGAACTCCAGATAATGATTTATAAGCATATACAGCAAACAGTTTTTTTGTCTTTCTTTTGGGATAAAGATTTTACATAAATAAATAAAAGCTGATCATTGTAGGTACCCCCAACAGGGTTTTTTTCTTCAGCCCTCTAACTGTAACATCAACAGGAAACCTTATTCCGTTGAAAAACAACAGACTTACAGATTCACCTGGTAAAATGTAAAGTGTTACTAAGCCCAGGACCCTGCAATCACTGTATCTGGTCTCCCACAGTACTCAGAACATGCATTTTTTTTTAGTAAATATAAACTGCTAAACACCTTTTCTCATTAGCAGTATATAACAGTCTTGTGACTTCTATCAGTGTCTGGTTAAAGCTTGTGGGAGGAGTGTTCATTCTGATCTGACTGTTTTATAAAGCTGCATGACCTCTGACTTTGGAGGGAGGGGGCAATCCGTCAGTTACCAACCCCCCAGGTTCGGTCGGTGCCCTTACCCCATCGAGGTCGTGGCTTCCTCGGCTTCATGGCGGTGCAGCTTACCCTATGTCCTCTTTCTCCTCGGCGGCCAATAGGATTGCTTCTCCTCTCAGCCAATCGGCTCTCAGGCCCCTCTTCTTGAGCCAGATCAGGCCGGGAGGAGAAGCAGGAAGACAATAGTGAATATTAATTCGTTATTGTCACACAAGTGGGTGGGCTTTGCAGGGCAATGCACCC
The DNA here is from genome assembly GCA_029574335.1 of Rana kukunoris. Lineage (NCBI taxonomy): Eukaryota > Metazoa > Chordata > Amphibia > Anura > Ranidae > Rana > Rana kukunoris. Next base: position 191,015,288 of record CM056051.1, read on the forward strand.
TGAGCCCATCCTTTTTTTAAGCCAATTAGAGCCTCAGGGTCTAATCATGTGCTTCTAAAAAAATAAAGAAAAAAAAAAACACTATTGAAATCCATGTGTCCAGCACACTGCATGTAAATTAGGGGCTGGACGCATGGATTAGGGAGACAGCACCCCTGTGCTCCGTATTGATGAGCTGACGCTGCCCCCAAGGATCTGTTCTATCAGCAGATGGGGACAGTGGAAGAAGGGGAGATTCAGAGTAGACAGGATCAAATAGCCTTTCTGCACAATGCGGAGGATTAACCCCTTAGTTTACACAATGAGTATAACAAGCATGCTTTACTGCATATCTAGATTGATTTTACTGTTCTGGGTTTAGTAAAACTTTAAGAAAGAAAGCCTAAAAAAACTGGTACAGCAATCACATTTAAGTATTGGTAAGCAGCACTATAATAAATGTCTGCTTTTGGGGTTAATATTGCTTTAGATGTATTTTCATTTGTCCTACAGAATGGAGATAACCAGTGTCTATAAAAGGGGTGTTATTTAGAACGTGATGCCTTTGTTGCCATGGGAACCACACAAGCTACCCCCAAGGCTTTGTGTACCAAATTAATGGTGCAGTTTTGTCATTTACATAAACTGATAGCACTGATAGTGTGTATTTAGAAAATAGATGATCCATTATTTATAAAGCTGTCGAAGGAAATCTGGGAGCTGTGCTGCCATAATAGGTTGCTTCCTGGGCAGGATTAATACGTATCAGATGAACCCAGATGGCTTTGGAGAAAATGAATTTGTTTCAGTTTCATCACAGAAATATTTGATTATATTGTGTGTATAAGACATGGTCTCAGAGTATCAGAAGAAGATCTGTAGACCTCCTGTGGGATCAGGACATCTTAGGAGACATTGATGCTAATAACAGTAGCCTTGGAGAGTGTCTGCTGTCTGATTGGCTGGGGACTCAGGGGACGAATGGCTGTCAGACGCCATTAACCTTTTCCTTGCCAGAAAATAATTCAGATGACTGATGCCTAAAAATAATGCTTTTTATGTTATATATTCCTTGTAGTTAAATTCCCCCAAGAAACTGAATAATAAGGAGAAATAAGGTTCCTCGCTCCTATATGATCCAAAAGATTTGTACAGGCACGGTGGGGAGCAATGAAAGTTCTACTGCTTCAAAGGGGACATGGCCCAAAAAGTTTACTTACCATCATTTTTATGGTAGATCTATAAATATAATGTACTGGCTGTAGTGATATTATTCCCCTTCACGCCTAACGTTAAAGGGGTTGTAAAGGTAAAGGATGCATTAAGGATGCATTAAGGTAAAAAAACATCTCACAGCACCGCCCCCCCCCCCCTCCCGAGTCCCTGTTTTACTTACCTGACCGTTCGAAACTCTCGGGTGCGTCCACGTCATCCTCTTCGGTTCCCAGCCTGGCCGTTGATTGGCTAGGCTGGGCAGATTGATAGCAGCGCAGCCATTGGCTGGCGCTGCTGTCAATCACAGCGGATGACGCGGCGCGCCGGGGGACGGAGCCAAGTGATACAGTCGGCGGCTATGGCCGCCGCTGTATAACGGGAGCGCGCTCGCAAAAGCTTTCCACAGTGCGAGCGCCCTCGCATGAAGATGGAAAGCTTTTGCGAGGAGGGCGGAGCCGAGTGATACAGTCGGCGGCTATGGCCGCCGCTGTATAACGGGAGCGCGCTCGCAAAAGCTTTCCACAGTGCGAGCGCCCTCGCATGAAGATGGAAAGCTTTTGCGAGGAGGAGCCTAGACAGCCGCCGAAGGACCCCAGAAGACAGCTTTCCGGGTCACTTTGTGCAAAACGAACTGCACAGTGGAGGTAAGTATAACATGTTTGTTGTTTTTTTTTTTTTTTAAATCCTGACTTTAGTGTCGCTTTAAAATAAATCTTAACCACTTAAGGACAAAGCCGCTTTCTGAGATTTGGGGTTTAAGTTAAAAACATTTTTTTTTTGCTAGAAAATTACTTAGAACCCCCAAACATTATATATATTTTTTCTAACACCCTAGAGAATATATTGGCGGTCGTTGCAATACTTTCTGTCACACCGGATTTGCGCAGCCGTCTTACAAGCAAATTTTTTGGGGAAAAAATACACCTTTTTGAATAAAAAAAAATAAGACAATAGTAAAGTTAGCCCAATTTTTTTCTTATATTGTAAAAGATAATGTTACGCAGAGTAAATTGATACCCAACATGTAACACTTCAAAATTGCACCCGCTCCTGGAATGGTGACAAAATCTTACCCTTAAAAATCTCCATAGGCGACGTTTAAAAAATTCTACAGGTTGCATGTTTTCAGTTACAGAGGAGGTCTAGTGCTAGAATTATTGCACTCGCTCTACCGATTGCGGCGATACCTCACATGTGTGGTTTAAACGCCGTTTTCAAATGTGGGCTCTGCTCACGTATGCGACGGGAGCGCTTTAAAAAAAAAAAAATACTTTCTTATTTATTTTACTTTAATTTCCTTAATTTTACACAGTTTTTTCAAAAAGTAAAAAAAAAAAAAAAAAAATTGGGTCACTTTTATTCTAAACATCCCTTGTAATAGAAAAAAATCATGACAGGTCCTCTTAAATATGAGATCTGGGGTCAAAAAGACCTCAGATCTCATATTTAGACTAAAATGCAATACAGAAAAATGTTCCTTTAAGAGCATTGGACAGAAGTGACGTTTTGACGTTGTTTTCGCCCTGCAATGACATGGAGACGGGTGGGGGCCATCTTCCCCTCACTCATCTTCATACCCAGCCGGGGGGGGGGGGGTAAAAGTGATCTTGCGGTGGATCTGCCACAGAGACCACTTTTATATGAAAGGGTTATGGTATCTAGCTGCTATCATAACAACGGTATTCCTCTACAAAATAGCAATGTATTCCTGCGGCGGGTGGTCTGTAAGTGGTTAAAGCAGTATTAAAACCAAAATAATACTTTTTTTTTCCTTGTCAGTAAGTCTGTTGTTTTTCAGTGGAACAAGGAGTTTTCTTTTAGTGGTATTTTTTATTTTTTTTGCAATATGAACTAAAAAAGACCCACAATTTTCCTAATTTCTGCTATAAAACATATCCAAATAAAAAATAAAATAAAATAAAAAAACAATAAGGGTATATTGATTGGTTTGCGTGAACATTATAGTGTCTTCAAACTATGGTATAGATACTGGAATTTGTATTTACTTATATTTTATACTAGTAATGGCGGTGATCAGTGGCTTATAATGGGACTGCAATAGTGCAATGGAAACTCTGACACAAACTGACGCTAGGGAGGAGCCGACTAAGTGCCACTGACACTAATACAGTGATCAGTGCTAATAATATACAGTGTCACTGTACTAATAATTACACTGGCTGGGAAGGGCGGTCAAGGGTTTAAATGTGTGCCTAACAATGTTTAGTGTATGTACTGGGTGCCATATTCTCCCAGTGGTTAGTCAATAGGGGTTATTTACTAATACTAGAGTGTGCAAAATTGGGTGCAGCTGTGCATAGTAACTAATCGGCTTCCAGTTTTTATTGTCAAAGCTTAATTGAACAAGCTGTAGTTAAAAGCTGATTGGTTACCATGCACAGAGTGCATCAGTTTTAGGAAAACTCCTCCAGTGTGTCCTCTATGCTTTATATGGATGTCTCATACTTCTTCTGAAGGTATTTACAACACTAAATACTTATTGGTAGATTATTTATATCTATTTTGGTATTTTTCTTTTCTTTTGTGGCACCTCAGCACTAACATACCTTAGGCATCTCAAGTCTCCCGCGACTCGCAGGAGTCTCCCACATTTGATGGCTCGATCGCCCGGCTGTCAGCCGCAGCAGCCATGAGCCGCCTCCTCCTCCCAGCCAAGGGAGGCAGTGACATCTCTATGGGGATCGATTCTGCCAAAGCAGGGACTTCCTATGTGTCCACTGTTACTTCGCCCTCCTCTAGTAACCCTCCAGCTCCCCCAATCACTGAGCGCCCACCCGCACCAGTCCATCTCAGAGAGAGTTAGGAAGCCGGGACAGCCAATGGGAGGTGAGCAGCAGCTATATGGAGGGAGCTTGTGTTGGATTCAACAGCGGGAGGAGTGAGGAGGGAGGAGGGAGGAGTGAGTCCAAGAGTGAGTGGGAGAGAACTGGTGAGTGTGAGGACGGCATATATTACTGTTATACACTGCAATGTACTGCGCCCTGAGCCCACCCAGTTGTGTGACAATAGCAACTTAATATTCGCTATTATCTTCCTGATTCTCCTCCCGGCCAATCAGGAAGTGGTTCAGGGAGTCTTAGGACTTCTGGCCAGTCGGGTCTCAGGACCACTTCCTTTTTCGTCCTGGAGGAAAAGTAATGTCTTTGTACTGTAGCGAGGAGCAGCAGCCCTACCCTGGATCCTTGTCCACTGCCTCCTAAGGTAAGGAGGCCTCTGAACGTCCATCTCCAAAGTGGCCATTCCGTCCGGCTCCCATCGGGGGGTTGGGGTGAGTGTCGTTGGTTTGATGCCCCCCCCCCCAAATATAGAGCACCAGCCGCCACTGATACACAATTTTTCTTTTTTAGGGTAGATAGAATAAAATTGGGGGTGGAAGTAGATTTTAGCTTAGTTTTGACTGGAATTTCACTTTAAAAGGCGTTTTTTTGGGTTTGTGGTGCTCAGATGCGATCTAGTTCAACTTTCCTTTTCCTGGAATTCTGTTTTAAGCAGCATTGCTTTGTTTAGGTGACACCAATAACAAATGAAGCATATGGAAATAGTTTATGATATTGACATAACATTTATTTAATGCACTTGCATATAAAACAAGTTCTTTTTGTCTGAAGTGACTTATGAGTTGGATAGACGCTGTCGTAGGGTGGCTGACAAAGCGAAGTAACCATGGTTTGCAATGCAGTAATGCTTGAATTGGACGCTATCCCAAACAGGTCTGGGCCCACTTCTTTCTTTTTTTGTTACACAAGATTGAAAGTTTCCACTAACACATTAGTATGCAACAAAATGAGCCCTGATCTGGCTGTTAATGTTGTTTGGGTTACTAGCCTTCACTTCTGTTACTTTTATTTCCTAGAAGAGAACATTTCTGGTTCGCACTATCTATCTATTTATTCTTTTTAAAGGTATTGTAAAGGTTTTTTTAGGTTTTTTTTTAGTTTTTTTTTTAAACATGTCAAGCGGCCCCGAGCCTCTTTTTCTGGGGTCCTCCGGCGGGGCTCTCCTAGCTCCTCCTCTTCGTCGAGTGCCCCCACAAAGAGACACTTTCCATGGGGGCATCATTGTGCCTGCATCCACCCCAAGTTCCACACAGGCAGCCCTTTAGAGGTGAATGCTTATACAGTGGCTGCACAGACACAGCCATATGTCAAAGTTTGACATGTGCACGGATGAGAACGCACCCTGCCTGCGCACTTCAGCTCTGTACTACAACTGTATATGCAGGGGTTCAGTGATTGACTGAGATTCACACAGCACTCTTGCAGATGTTCGGTGCTAAAAATGGAGCATGCGCACTATATAGTTATCGTGTCCTCGCGAACAGTTGGCATCCTTTGTAGTCAAATGGAGAAAGTGGAAGAAGAATGCTATCACCAAAACTTTGACTATTGATGGAACACTGAGCCGCCTTCTTCCACTTTCTTAATTTTCAACGCATGCGCCATTTTAGCACCAGACACCTGAAAGAGATGCTTGGTGTGGTGATGACATTTATTGTGGTCACATGTTCTGTGTCTGACTTTTGGCATGCCCTTTTTAAAGAAGAAAGCTCATTAAAGCTGAATTCCAGGGATTCAGCTTGTTTGTAAAATGTGAAGGCAAACTCTTAGTTAAAGTGGTATTAAAGTCCCTTCTCTTTACTTGCGCCTACAGGTAAGCTTACAATCAGGCTTACCTGAAGGTACAATGAATATCTCCTAAATGTGCGCTGTTTAGGAGATATTCACATCGGCAATAGCCAATGATGTCTGTGCATGTGCAGTGACGCTCTGCATTCAGGACACACAATATGCTGTTGAATACAGAGAACTGTGCTACGGCCGAAAGCCAGTGACGTCTTTGCGGCTCCGGACAAAAGCGGCGCAAGTTCCCCAAGGTTGGATTCACACCTATGTATTTTTAGTGCTTTTTGCATTTTTTAGATTTGCACTACAGAACATTTACCATTGTTTCCTATGGAACACGTTCTGTAGTACAAATCTGCAAAATGCAAAAAGCACAAAAAATGCATAGGTGTGAATACAGCTTAAAGGAAGGAAAATCAGAGGAAAGGATGGAAGCGCCAAAGGAGCTGTGACAGCAGTGTGCTGGAGGGCTCCTTGTGTAGCTGCAATACATTTAGGCTAAGGCCGAGTTCACACCTATGCATTTTTTAGTGTGTTTTCAGTTTTGCAGAAACACCCTACAGTCCATTCAGCATGGTTTCCTATGGATCTCGTAGCCTTCAATAGACAAAAAAATGTGTATTGATAAACGCACAATGCACCTGGAATGTGCAAACTGCAACCTGCATAGGTGTGAACCAGGCCTTAAACCCAATATTGGGCCAAATTCACATACACTTAATATTGCGCTGCGTAATCGAAATACTCTACGCTGCCGTATTTTACCAGGCTCTACACCGAATCCTGGTAGATTTTTGCCCGTACGCTACGGCGGCGTAGTCTATTTCTCGCCGCATAATCGTAATACGCGATTAGGGGGCGTGAAGCATTTAAATTAAGCGCGTCCCCGCGGCGATCGAACTGCGCATGCTCCGTTCAGAAATTTCCCGCCGTAAAAAATAATAAAAGATGTCGGAAAACGTAGAAATTCGACGCGGGAACGACGGCCATACTTAACATGGGCTGTCTAATATTAGAGCAGCAAAAAGCTGGTATAGTGTTACGCAAATAAAAGATGACTAAAGGTGCCGTAAGAGATTGCGATTGAAGATCGTAATTTTGGGGATCGCCGGCAAAAGCTCATTTGCATACCCCGACGCAGAAAACGACGAGAAGTCCACCCAGTGGCCGCAATTTTATTGCAGCGTAGATCCGAAGGCGTATGAACACGTAATCCAGTCGAATTGAAGCCCGCAGCCGTCTATTCATGGTTTGAGGTTTTCGACTAGCTAGAAAACGTGCGTAATTTGAAATTACTCCAGTCTAACACCAGTTAGACAGGCGTAATGGCTTTCTGAATCTGGCCCATTGTTTTCTTTTTTGGTGGTTTACTACTGCTTTAAGTCCAATGAGGTGCATGACATCTCCTGGGCTTATCTCTATACCTGATAGGCGTCCAATCACAGCGCCTGTCGCTTCAGCCAATCAGGTGACAGGTAACCACAGACCCGGTGCACCTAATTGAGAGGTGGGTCAGTGTTAGGGAAGCAGGTCGGCACCGGGGACCCAAAGACCGACGAAGAACCAGCCCAGATGAGGACAACGCTGGATCCATGGACAGGTAAGAGTACTTTAATTAAAAGTCAGTAGCTACAGTATTTGTAAATGCTGACTTTTCATTTTTTTTGAACAGAGGACTGAAAAACCTCTTTAATGTATGTTTAAAAAAAATCAAATAGACTGTGCAATTAACCTTGCTGCACGACTGCAGTAATCAAAAGCTTGTACAAGATAATCTACCTAGACATTGTACAGTCTTCAGATGAGCATGCTGATAACCTTGTACTGAAGATGAGGTGCACGAAAGCACAATCAGTGTCCTGCATTACAAAGCAGGAAGAACAGCCAGCATATATAAGGAGAAAGCTTATCAATGCAGATCATTTCAAACCATGAATATGGGCCTAAGAGGATAAAAGGCACCTCCTGGGGGAGAATGGGGGATGGGACATTTGGGAATATGTCTGGGACACTTGGGATTAAAGGATGCAAAACTAAAAAACACAGTCACATGTAGTAAGTGGAAGCAGTGTACATATGGCTCAGTTTGCAGTGCAGTTGGCATTCACTATATATAGGATTTACAGTAAGCTGACCTCACACTTTTTTTAAACATACACTATAGGATTGTAGCCGATATGGGACACCTTTGGGTCCTACAAAGATAATGATAATGTGGCATTCATAGTGCCCCCTCAACCTCCTATAAGGCCCTGTTCTTAGCCACATTCCTGTCTGAAAATTGTGTCCAGGTTTAAGGCGGACTGAAACCCAGACACATGATTTATAACCCAAACTGTCCAGGTGAATCCCGAACATGTGGCAACTCTACCTCACACCCCTACAGACTTTAATGTAGAACTAAAGGCAACACTTTTATTTTTTTGCATTGGATAGAGGAATTTGAATATCTGTCAAGTTTTTGTTTCTGTCTGTGTCCAGTTTAGGAAGATTCCCCCTCCCTACTTGTCCTGTTTACCATTAATCACTAAAAGTGAAAGAAAATCCCAAATTTTCAATGGTCTCCACAACAGCTTAAGAGGGGAAATATTTCAATGGGGGCAATAATTCTGGTGACTATTGCTTTCACGTTGGAGTGATTTCCTCTCACTTCCTCTCCTACTCGATCCAAAGTAATAAAATGTTTCACCTTCTACGTTAAGAAAATTGGTACAATTTACATCTGTATTGGGCATTCTCTTCTAGAGTTTTTCAGTATTCTTTTTTTCTCAATATATTTTTTAAGAGTTTACAGATAACAGATATCGAAAAACATTTGTAGACAGTAACAGCTGTCGAGATCTAACAATGGGCGATTCATGCATTTAGATACATAAGACAAAGCATGGTGTGGTCACATAAAAACATTCCAAACAGTGATTACCATATTGGTCATCGGGGATCAAGTAAATAAAGAAGGAAAATTGGAACTTTGAATGAGGCTATTGACATTGTGTAGGTAAATAAGTAATAGAAAATATTTATTGAACATGGAAAGATGTAGAAAATACATATCAATAATGGAAGACACATAACAAATGCATAAGAAAAATAATTTCATATATATTCACACATATGTGTGCATGTAACATGGAGATCAAGGATACATAAATATATATCAACTTGGCACCACATGGTGGTCTGGAATAATTGATTGGTACATTCTATTAATTCATATATGTACATATGTCATCTAGGCAGCACATTGCAAAGAAAATAGGAATGTACGAATGCAAATTTTTTTGTGCTGAAAAAGCCCCCCTCGACTTATACTCAAGTCTCCCTGGCTCACTTCGCCCATCTGCAGCCTTGCTGTGACATAAAGTCTAGTCGATGGCCGCTCAGTGTAATAAAACCCTGCCTTCTCCTCGTCCATGATAAGCTGAACACTGACTCACTACTGGGAAACAAAGTCAGTGTTCCATCATGGATGAGGAGAAGGCGGGGCTTTGTTACACTGGACAGCTGCAGACTAGACTTCATGTCACAGCGCCAGGAGATCATAAGGCTGCAGATGGGCACAGTGCTGGGAGATCATAAGGCTGCAGATGGGCACAGCACCGGGAAACCAGGTACATGAGGCAGGGAGATGGGCACAGTGATGAATGCATATGGGCACAGTGAGGCTGAGGCATGCAGTTGGGCACAGTGAAGCAGCAAATGGGCACAGTGAAGCTGCAAATGGGCACAGTGAAGCTGCAAATGGACACAGTGAGGCTGCAGATGAGCATTGTTGATCCACATTTCCACTTACAGTAGCTGCTGCATTTCTTACCTTAGGCTTATACTCAAGTTAATATGTTTTCCCAGTTCTTTGTGGTAAAATTAGGTGCCTCGGCTTATATTCAGGACGGCTTATACTCGAGTATATACAGTAATTTGTAGATGATGATCTGAATTGATTGTCTAGTAGAGGCATATGTCTGCATCCTAAATGCCCCACACATTTTGTGTGTGAACACTCATCAGGGGAGGATGCTCAAGAATATCTATAAAGAATAATAAAGTATAATTAATCTAGTTGTAACTGGTCACAAAGAGTCAATGCGATTAGATGTAGTAACTATGGGGCCAGGGCCAGAGGGGTTGTCTGGGATCAAACTGTGTCGGGGGAGAAGACCACACCTCCCATCTGCTGCTTCTTCCCGATAGCAAAACAACTAGTTATGAACTATTAGGAACCAGAAATATGGTGTTGACTCATCTACAAAAGCGTAAATGAACAACCTATCACGTATCAGTCTTGGCTGAGTGTACTGTAAATGAATGGTACAGGTTGCGGTTGAAGGTATGTTTTCATAAATTTCAATCTATCGTATCCTATGTGCTTAAAGGGGTTGTAAAGGAAAAACATTTTTTCATAATAAGCATCCTTTACCTGCAGACATTCCTCTTTTTATTTCTTCATTGTTCGTTTTTGCTCAGAAGTTGCTCTATTTCTTCTCTGTTCTGTTCACTTCCTGCTTGTCTGATTTTACTGACCACTGTGAAGGGAGACTTTACTGCAGTGGTCAGTAACGTGCTCGCCCCCTCCTGGGAACTACATTTGTGCGGCAGGATGCTCTCTACGTGTTAGAGACTTCAAGGAGGTATGAATATATGGAAAGACTCCTGCGCTACCAAGGGGGATGGGTGGGAGTGGAATTGGGCTGGAAGGTGGACTGGGGATTCTGCAGCAGACTCCTGACACTCTGTCCTGGGCAGAGAGAAAAATGTATATGTAAAAGAAGGGGGTGTTGTCTGCGCTGAAAGTGAACAGGGGGGGAGGAGGGGGGGGGGTGTGGGTGATAGGGGTGAATGGATGGGACGGGTGGCTGGATGGGTGGATGCAGGTGGGTTTAGGACAACATGATAACCAACATAATCGAAACAATGATGTGAATGAATAAACACATAAGGGTGATAACCAATAAATACAAAAATTATTACAATAATTATTACAATAAGGAAAAACCCAACACACTAGCCAGTGTAATGTGAAACCAGTGAAAAACAATCCTAAATCCAAACTATAAGACCAGAGAAAATTCCATGAGGAAATGCCTCTGGATCCAGAGGCATTTCCTCATGGAATTTTCTCTGGTCTTATAGTTTGGATTTAGGATTGTTTTTCACTGGTTTCACATTACACTGGCTAGTGTGTTGGGTTTTTCCTTATTGTAATAATTATTGTAATAATTTTTGTATTTATTGGCTATCACCCTTATGTGTTTATTCATTCACATCATTGTTTCGATTATGTTGGTTATCATGTTGTCCTAAACCCACCTGCATCCACCCATCCAGCCACCCGTCCCATCCATTCACCCCTATCACCCACACCCCCCCCCCCTCCTCCCCCCCTGTTCACTTTCAGCGCAGACAACACCCCCTTCTTTTACATATTCAAGGAGGTATGAATTACTGGGCGTGCCGCAATTCATACTGGGAAATGTAGTTCTTACATGAACGAGCGCCGCAAACCAGGAAGTGAATGAGAGAACAGAAACTAGAACACCGGAGGTGATATAGATGAAGGAATTTAATAGGTATTTACTCGTTTGTTAACAGAATCATTACACTATTCTGTCTGTCTACCTTGCAGACATTCATTTTAGGCAAAACATTTTTTTCCTTTACAACTCCTTTAACTACATCTACATGAAATTTATCGAGTCACTTGCAGGGGTGGACTGACAACTCATGGGGCCCCCGTGCAATAGGAGATTATGGGGCCCCCGGACAATAGGAGATTATGGGGCCACGGGCAATAGGACATTATGGGGCACCCAGGCAATAGATTATGGGGCCACACAGTATACACACACACACATACAGTATACATACACAGTATACAGACACACAATATACACACACACAGTATACATACTGTAACGCTTGGGGGATCAGCTTGACCGCAGGACACAGGCTTTTAAATCAAAACTGAGGTTTATTGAACATAAATGGCTTTATAGCAGCAAAACAAAAATAAACCATTAGTCTCACCGACTTGTAGATCTCAGTACTGGGGTTGCAATTCAACAGTCCTTTGCAATTAAAGTCCTCCAAAAAACAGGCTTTCAGGCAGCCACTGCCAAGTCCTTTCAAAGTTTGTTTGTTCCCAGCTTCTCAAACTTTCAGCAGCACTAACTTGTTCAGCTTTACCATACACAGGCTCTGCTACACACTTCCACACACACACCTGCAACTTCCTGTCCTCACTTAAACCATCTCCTGGACAGGTGCATTAACCCTTTTTGTCCTCTTAAAAGGACCATAGCCCAAATAGAGGGGAAACATAACGTCCCTCCAGGACGCAGCCACGGCGACCTGTACATATCCCCCCCCTGTGCCCCAACGCCGAGGAGGTGGGGGCAACAGTGGAGCCCAAACAATGGACTCGGGAGAGGGCATCTGCATTTTGATGCAGTCTCCCGGGCCTATGCTCCACTATAAATTTAAATTCTTGGAGAGCCAGGAACCACCGGGTAATCCTGGCATTAGTCCCTTTACCTTGCCTAAGCCATGTTAAAGGGGCATGATCAGAAATGAGCCTAAATTTCCTGCCCAAAAGGTAATATCTGAGGGACTCTAGAGCCCACTTAATGGCCAGACATTCTCTTTCAATAATAGCGTAGTTTTTCTCCGCTGGTGTCAACTTTCTACTGAGGAAGACTACTGGGTGCTCCTCACCATGAACAACCTGTGATAATACAGCTCCCAATCCTACATCGGAAGCGTCAGTTTGGACAATGAACTCTTTGGAAAAATTGGGTGCTATCAGGACAGGGTGTTGGCACAGTGCTGACTTGAGCTCCAAAAAAGCCTTTTCAGCATCTGCATTCCACTCGACCATGACTGATTTCCGACCCTTGGTCAGATCGGTCAGTGGAGCCGCTAATGTGGCAAAGTTGGGTACGAACCTTCTGTAGTATCCCACCATGCCCAGGAATGCACGTACCTGCTTTTTTGTGAGGGGGTGGGGCCAACTATTTATAGCCACTACCTTGTTGACCTGAGGTTTCACCACCCCTCTACCCACGATATAGCCCAGGTATTTCACCTCCTCCATTCCCAAATGACATTTTTCAGGGTTTATTGTGAACCCTTCCTTCCAAAGAGAGTCCAGTACTGCCTGGACTTTGGGCAAGTGCGAGTCCCAGTCTCTGCTAAAAACGACTATGTCATCCAAGTACACTGAGGCATACTCCCGATGAGGTCGTAAAATCCTATCCATTGCTCGCTGGAATGTGGCTGGAGCAGTTTGCAGTCCAAAAGGCATTCGTTTGTACTGAAAACTCCCCTCTGGAGTAGAAAAAGCAGTTTTCTCTCTAGCAGCCTTAGTCAACGGGATTTGCCAATACCCCTTGGTAAGGTCTAATGTTGTGATGTACCTGGCTAGACCTAGTCGCTCAATAAGTTCAACCACCCGGGGCATGGGGTAGGCATCAAACCGTGAAACCTCATTAAGTTTCCGAAAATCATTGCAGAATCGCAGAGTCCCGCTGGGCTTTGGTACCAACACGATCGGGCTCGACCACTCACTCTGCGATTCCTCGATGATATCCAGGTCTAACATTTTTTCACTTCCTCTGAAACGGCCTTTCTTTGCGCCTCTGGGATGCGATAGGGCCGGACAAAAACGTTGACTCCAGGTTCTGTGATAATATCATGCTCTATCACACTAGTAAGCCCTGGCAAGTCTGAAAACTTTTCTTTATTTCTCTGCAAGAATTCCTTTGCTTGCTGACTTTGTATTTTAGACAGGGTATTTGCTACTTGGACACTCTCTACCCCAACCTGAGGCTCAAGCCTTGCACTAGCCAGGGAGGTCACTGGTTCCCTGTCTGTCCAGGGTTTTAACAAGTTAACATGATATATTTGATACGGTTTCCTCTTGCCTGGCTGGTGGACTCTATAATTTACCTCTCCTACTTTCTCCACAACTTCAAAGGGACCTTGCCATCTGGCCAAGAATTTACTTTCCACAGTGGGAATGAGCACTGCTACTCGATCTCCCACTTGGAAGTGCCTTATTTTTGCAGCCCTGTTATAGACCCGTCGTTGAGCCTCCTGGGCCTTTTGTAAATGTTCTTTGACTAGTGGCATCATGGTTTGGATCCTTTCCTGCATTTGTGAGACATATTCCAAGACACTCTTATGCTGAACAGGTTCACTTTCCCATTCCTCTTTAATAAAATCAAGTAGTCCGCGAGGTCTCCACCCATATACCAACTCAAAAGGCGAAAACCCCGTGGAGGCCTGGGGCACTTCCCGGATAGCAAACAGGAGAGCTGGTAACAGGCAGTCCCAATCTTTCCCATCCCTTTGCACCACTTTCTTGAGCATAGACTTAAGGGTTTTATTAAAGCGTTCCACCAACCCATCCGTTTGGGGATGGTAGACCGAGGTGCGCAGCTGTTTAATGCAGAACAGCTTACACACATCGGCCATAACCCTCGACATAAACGGGGTACCCTGGTCTGTGAGTATTTCCTTGGGGAAACCCGTCCGTGTAAACAATTGGAATAATTCTCGAGCAATGGCCTTTGAGGAGGTATTCCGCAGGGGTAGCGCCTCAGGATATCGGGTGGCATAGTCAAGAATCACCAATATGTAGGAGTGACCTCGAGCTGACTTTACCAAGGGACCCACTATATCCATGGCTATTCTCTCGAATGGGACCTCAATTATGGGCAGAGGGACCAAAGGGCTCCGAAAGTGAGTCACCGGAGCGGTCAACTGACAGGTCGGACCAGAGGTACAGTATCTCTTTACCTCTGCTTTCAGACCTGGCCAGTAAAACCGGTCGGTGATCCGTGCCTCCGTCTTCTCAACTCCCAGGTGTCCCCCTAGCACATCATCATCACCAGTTCCAGAACCTTTCGTCTATATTGTTGGGGTACCAACAATTGTTCTACCACATTTTCTCTCTCTTTGGTAACCCGATACAGCAATTCATTATATATTGCAAAGTGTGGCCACCTTTCATTCGCACCTGGCTCTTGGGGAACCCCATTTACTACTACAACTTGTTCCCGTGCACGGGCCAAAGTGGGGTCCTGCATCTGAGCAGTACCAAACGCCCCCTGGGGAACACCCAAATCCGGCATGGCAGGGGTAGATGCTACTTCCTCATCCTCTTCCCCCAGCATTACCTGAAGTGGGGAAGGCTCCTCCCCCTGAGGGTTTTGGTAGGTCTGTGTACCACATGTCTTGACATTCTCAATGGTATCAACACTACTTTCATCACCATTAACCACATCATGAGCATTTTCCTCATCTGGATCCACATTAAACACATTTGGCAGTTCAGGGTTATTCCTTTCAGCAGCAGGAACAGGGGGGCTAGTTTCTCCCCAGTCTCTGAACTGTTCTCCTTGTTCCCACAGTTTGGTAAACAATGGACAGTCTCTTCCTATTATAACATCATGTACCAAGTTCTTTACCACCCCCACCTCTTGAGTACAAGTGCCACATGCTGAGGAGATAGACACCGTGATGATGGGGTACTCTCTAGTGTCCCCATGTATGCACACCACCCGTAAAGTTTTGCTTACCGTACCGACCTTCCCAATTATTCTAGGATGAACAAGGGTTACCATGCTTCCAGAGTCCAACAAAGCCCAGGCAGAGAGGTGGTTCACTTGGACTTCACACTCAAACTTTTTCTCATCCACGTCAATATGTGTGGTGCATACTTTATTGGCACAGAAGGACCCCCTCCGCAGAACCCCGCATTCCATGGGTTCCTCTTGCAGTGGGCAGTGTGCCCGGGTATGACCCCAGGAATGACATCGCCAACATTGTACATCCCCTCCTCTACGAGCAGGAACAGAACGCTGAGGAGGCACCGGGAGTGACTCTTGGCCTTCCAGGCTGTTGGTTCCCAGGTCTCTTGGAATGTCCTTTCGAATGCCAGCAGTTGGTCGAACAGGCCGTGGCAAACTGGGCCCTATGCGCTTGGTAGGTCCGAGCAGGTCCTCCACTACTGTAAACCGTTCCACCATTTCAACAAGGAAGTTTGCTGTTTTGGGGTCTCCATGGCTGACCCACCGTTGAAGGTCATGTGGAAGGGACCTCAGGTATCGGTCCAGCACAACCCGCTCTACGATTTGGGGGCCAGACAACACCTCAGGCTGCAACCATTTTTTCACTAGTTGCACCAGGTCATGCATTTGAGACCGGGGTGGCCGACCTGGATGATATCTCCATTGGTGCACTCGTTGGGCCCGAACGGCCGTAGTCACCCCCAGACGAGCCAGAATTTCTGCCTTTAACTTTTGATAATCTTTATCATCCTCTGGTGGCAGGTCGAAGTAGGCTTTTTGAGAATCTCCTGTGAGAAAAGGAGCAATGAGGCCGGCCCACTGGTCCTGAGGCCACCCTTCTCTCTCTGCCGTCCTCTCAAAGGTAGCAAGAAATGCCTCTACATCATCGCTCGGGGACAATTTCTGCAGAAAATGGCTTGCCCTTACAGTTACCTGGTTGCCAGGGGCAATAGCCGCTTGTCCCTGAACCTTAGAAAGCTGCTGCACTGCTTCCTTTAAAGCAGTCACCTGAGTCTGCATAACCTCTTGCTGGGTTGTTTGCTGGGCTGCCAACTGAGCCACCAACAGGCGGGTATTTTCTTGCTGCAGCGTCAGCGCCTCTTTGTGGTAAGTGTGTTGTGCCTCCAGTTGGGTGGCTAAGCGCTGATTAGCTTCCTCATGGCGAGTCTGCGCTTGCATGTTAGCCAGGGTCAGCTGTTTAATTAGCTCATCCATTGCTTCAGCTTTCAATGCTTGTGCAGCTTTAACCCAGGACATAAATCCAATGCACTGTCTCTTTAAATGTCAGTTCAATATACAGTCCAATGCAAAGAGAAAGAGAAAAAAAAAATGTCTCTTTTTATGCCTGTTAATCTGTCCTGCCCGCATTCGAGCACCAGTGTAACGCTTGGGGGATCAGCTTGACCGCAGGACACAGGCTTTTAAATCAAAACTGAGGTTTATTGAACATAAATGGCTTTATAGCAGCAAAACAAAAATAAACCATTAGTCTCACCGACTTGTAGATCTCAGTACTGGGGTTGCAATTCAACAGTCCTTTGCAATTAAAGTCCTCCAAAAAACAGGCTTTCAGGCAGCCACTGCCAAGTCCTTTCAAAGTTTGTTTGTTCCCAGCTTCTCAAACTTTCAGCAGCACTAACTTGTTCAGCTTTACCATACACAGTCTCTGCTACACACTTCCACACACACACCTGCAACTTCCTGTCCTCACTTAAACCATCTCTTTGACAGGTGCATTAACCCTTTTTGTCCTCTTAAAAGGACCATAGCCCAAATAGAGGGGAAACATAACGTCCCTCCAGGACGCAGCCACGGCGACCTGTACAATACACACACTGAAAAGGTACTGGAGAGACAGTTTTACTGAGGCTGAATGGTTAGTCCGCCCCTGGTCACTTGTTTGTCTTGAGTTTTTCAGTATTCTTACCACGACTAATTTATTTATCATCATCAGGAACAGCTTGATGTATTCTATTTTTGCCCTTAATTTGGATAATGGCCGAAACATTATCACTGTGGAATCCAGAGACATAAATATTACATCTGTTTTGTCTCTTCACCTCTAAAAGTGTTAATGAATCTCTGAACAGTGTCTGGTTGTGTTATAACCTCCAGACCATTGTTGTTTTCTGAGCTTGCCATCAATTTTCTACGACATTGATAAAAACAGTCTTTTCCCTCAATAAACCTTTCCTCTTGAAGAAAAACCTTTCATTTCCATTTACTTCAAACAAATGCTCCTCCATTTCAAAGAGTTTAATGTTTTCTTCTTCTGAAAAAAAATCTCATCTCAGATAATATGTTCATTCTGCTGCTCTTCAATTGATAGTTATCTCTTGTTGTCTCTATTTTATTCTATTTATTTTTCCAAACTATATTTTACCTAAAATGAAGATCATTTTATATTGTGCTCCAATTATACAAGTTATACATTTTCCAGTGAGGTATTCATGTGTTTTTTTGTTTGTTTTTGTTTTTTTTGCTTAAAGGGTAAATTCACCTTTACAGAAAAATCTCTAAGATGAACTTACACTGGACGCCCTCCTCACCCCCCCCCCTGGTCCCGCTGACCTGGAGCCTGGCGATCACCCGCTAGGAGACCTCATATAGCCATAGTCCGGGGCTTGGATATCGCCTTGGCTTAATCTCCTAAACGTACCTCATCAGGAGGTATGTAAAGGAGCAATCTAATTGGTCGGCGCCGTCACATGGGCGGCGCAGACCAATCAGAACCCATGTAGCCGGTCCTGTCATCTCAGACAAAGAGGAGAGAAAGCCGCAGGGATTTAAAATCCCCAGACTGATAAAGCGGTTATATGATCAGTCCGAATGGGTGATCGGCAAACTGCAGGTTAGCGGAACTGGGTGCGATGGGAAGGGGGTCCAGATATTCTGTAAACGTGAACTTACACTTTAAAATTGATCTATATTGCATAGTTAGATTGTTTCAGCTTGGCTCTATCTAAGGCTGGCCATTATTGGTTCAAAATTTGGTTCAGCAGGAACTGGCCAAGATTCTAACCATTGAGCAGGTTAAATGTACCAAATTGATAGATCGATCAACTTGGTGGGGACAGTGTGGTTGCAGGAAAAAAAATTGCACCATGTATGGCCTGCCTAGGTATAGCCTAGTGTATGCCTCCTTCCTGCTCTTACAGTAGAATCCCCCCTTACATCAGAGTTCCCAGTATTCCCTGAGCCCCCTTTAAAATAGAGTTCCCCCTTATAGTGCATCAGAGTATACAGGGTTTGCCTTAGGCCTCGTACACACGATCGGACATATCCGATGAAAACGGTCCGCGGACCATTTCCATTTCCATTTCCACACCATCGGATCAAATTCCCCGCCGCCGGACGGCGCGGTGACGTGGCGGGTGGAGAAATCTGTCCGCTAGCCCATACACACGAGCGGAGATGTCTGCTGAAACGGTCCATCGGACCGTTTTCAGCGGACATATCCCCTCGTGTGTACGAGGCCTTACAGAGCAAGCGGGAACTCCTCAGGCCCTGATGTAAAGGGGAATCTTGTGGACTCTCTGGTTACCAGAGCCCCCCCCCCCACATCAGAGTTTGCAGAGTTACTCTTGCACGGTAATGACTAATTCTGATGTAAGGTCATTCATTTACATCAGGGTCCACAGAGTTCTCCTTTTGCACTAGAGTCTGCAGAGTGTATAGGGGTTCACTGATGTAAGAGGGGAGTGAGGACACTGATATAAGGGGACCTTTTAGATCAGTTCCCCCCCTCCCTTTAGGGTCTCCACTCGCCCTTTACATTTGTAACCCCCAATAAAGTGACTGACTGTGTCACACACTAATCTGTAATTGCTATCTATCTATCTATCTATCTATTAGATATGTGCATTCCCGTTCGTACGAATGTTATTTTCGTACGAAAATTTTCATTTTTCGTACCCGCGGGATTATGTGTACATACGAAAACGGTAAAGCACCAAAATACGAAAACGACGGGATAACGGATGAGCCGCATAACGAACGACCGCAAATACGAACGAACGATCCGATGGGAAAAAACGACAAAACGAAAATGGCAAAAGAACGAAAATGAAATCTGTATCAAGAGATTTGCATTGTGTATTTTGTTTGAATCCGTTTTGTGTTAGTTTTCAGTTGTATGTTCATTGTTCAATGACATCTATGACAAAAGAATTTCATTATGTATATTGAATGAATTCATTTTTCTGTTCGTATTGTGTATTTAAAATACTGAATGCAAATCTTTTGTTATAGGTGTCATATCAACATACGAAAATAACAGAATATAGAAAAAGGATTCAAATGCAAATCTTTTGTTTATCGTTTTTTTGAATGGCCAGAGAGTCAGTGACTGAAAGCAGCTTCTCTTTTGTGCCGAGTACACTAGTACTGAGTGAGAGTTGTACAGTAAAGCCAAATAAACTTTTCTGTGGATTTTCATCTGAAGGGAGATCAGTTGGCCAGACTTTTGAACCCAAAAATGGTTTTCTGATGCAGTTTAAAAACGAACAAATTTTCTGAGAACGATAGGAAAAATATCGTTTTTATGTTTGTTGTTAAAACAGTCTGACCAAGTGTATGGGGCTTAACAATAGTTAATATGGATGAGCCGCGTTGTGAAAGTGCCGCGAATCCCGCGATATATTTAGGAAAGTACAAAATGACGAAAATCCTTTTTTCTGTTCATATTTTCAGTCACATATTCCAGTGTTCATATGAACATGTGACTGAAAATATAAACAGAAAAAAGGATTTTCGTCATTTTGTACTTTCCTAAATATATCGCGGGATTCGCGGCACTTTCAACACGCGGCTCATCAGAAAACCATTTTTGGGTTCAAAAGTCTGGCCAACTGATCTCCCTTCAGATGAAAATCCACAGAAAAGTTTATTTGGCTTTACTGTACTACTCTCACTGTACTAGTGTACTCTCAGCACAAAAGAGAAGCTGCTTTTAGTCACTGACTCTCTGGCCATTCAAAAAAACGATAAACAAAAGATTTGCATTTGAATCCTTTTTCTATATTCTGTTATTTTCGTATGTTGATATGACACCTATAACAAAAGATTTGCATTCAGTATTTTGAATACACAATACGAACAGAAAAAGGAATTCATTCAATATACATAATACAATTCTTTTGTTATAGATGTCATTGAACAATGAACATACAACTGACACTAACAAAAGAAAAGCATTCAAGATACACAGAATGCAAATCACAGACGAAAATTCACAATAATTATTGTCTAACAAGTAACAAACATGAATTAAACAGAATAACGAACCATCCCGCATGTACGAAAATAAAGCGGTAATGGAAACGATCGGAATACGAAAAAATCACGTCGTACGACAAATGAACGGGAACGAACGTCTTACGAAAAACGAACGGAAACGAACCGACGGGACTATACGAAACGGAACACAAAAAAAAAACTTTTTTCTGTGCACATGTCTACTATCTATTGCTCCTGATTAACACTTAGGCTTCATTTCCATGGACGTTTTTACAGCCACTTTTTTAGCCTTTTTTACAGCTTAAAAACGCCTGTCCATGTTTTTTTTTTAACTGGGGCTCAAAAACGCAACGGTAGTGTTTTTTAGCGTTTTTGCGTGATTTTGACAGTTTTTTGCACGTTTTTTAGAGCGTTTTTTAACATCTGGCGTTTTTACAGCTCTAACGCTGAAGCTTCAGAACACAATGGTCCTGTTTTTTTTTTTCAGCTTGAAAACGGCTCAGCCATCTACAGCTCAAAAACGTCATGGTGGGCATGAGGCCATAGACTAACATGGAGAGCCGTTTTTAAGCTGCAAAAAACGCTCAGAAAAGTGGCTGTAAAAACGTCCATGGAAATGAAGCCTTAAGCTGCGTACACACGATCACTGTTTGTGATGAAAAAAAAACGTTTTCAAAAACGTCATTTAAAATGATCGTGTGTGGGCAAAACGTTGTTTTATGTCTTCAAAAAAACTACCAAAAAAAAAAAATTCGAACATGCTTGAATTTTTTGTGTCGTTTTTCAAAATGTCATTTTTTGTGTCATAAAAAGTGATCGTGTGTGGACAAAACGATGTTGAAAACGATGTTTTTAAACCCGCGCATGCTCAGAAGCAAGTTATGAGACGGAGCGCCGTCGAACGTGGTGTACGTCACCACGCTTTGCTAGAGCATTTTGGAAAAACGATGGTGTGTATGCAACATCGTTTTGGAAAATGAAGTTTGAAAAACGTCGTTTTGTTTCGTCGCATAAAACGTTTTTTTTCATCACAAAAAGTGATTGTGTGTACGCGGCATAAGGCTTCATTTAGATAAGCATTCACACCCTTTCTGTGTGCAGTCCTCATTTCCTATTGTGCCTGCATCCACCCCTGAGCTGCACGCAGGCATCCCTTTAGAGGTGAATGCTTATACAGATTTGTAGAAGAGAGCAGGAGTGTGTACTTCACTGAGATTCACACAGGACTCTTGCAGATGTTCGGTGCTGAAAATTGCGCATTGTGCACTATATGGTTATCGTGTGCTCCTTGCAAACAGTTGGCAGCCCCTGTAGTCAAATGGAAAATGGAGAAAGTGGAAGAAGAAGGCTTAGAGTGTTCCATCAGCGGGAAAAGTGATGGCGAATTCTGGGATTGCGAAGGTGTGTAGGAGCAGTGCAGAAGACTATCGCCATAACTTTGCCCATTGATGAAACACTCTTAGGCCGCGTACACACAATAGGTTAGCCAGAGGACAATGGTCTGATGGACCGTTTTCATCGGTCAAAACCGATCGTGTGTAGGCCCCATTGGTTATTTAACCTTCGGTTAAAAAAAGCCAACTTGCTTTATAATTTAACCGATGGATACCTAACAATAGGTCAAGACCGATCGTTAGTAGGCATGACCATCAGTTAAAAATCCACGCATGCTCAGAATCAAGTCGACGCATGCTTGGAAGCACTGAACTTCATATTTTTCAGCACGTCGTTGTGTTTTACGTCACCGCGTTCTAACAAGATCGGTTCTTTAACCGATGGTGTGTAGGCACATCAGACCATCAGTCAGATTTCATCAGACCGTTCTCATCGGATGGACTGATCGTGTATATGCGGCATTAGCCTTCTTCTTTCACTTTCTTCATTTTCAACTCAGTGCATGCGCCATTTTTAGAAAAAAACACCTAAAAGTGTGGTGATGAAGTTTCTTGTCTGTGTGGTCACTTCTTTTGTGTCTGGGACCTTTTGACCCTCCCCCCCAATAGAGCGACTGACTAACTGTGTCACGCACTAATCTATAAACTGACTAATGAAAAAAATGTCCATAGAGTATACTTCCCTCAAAAATGATCCATAGACCTAGAGATTTAGGTTACTAAAGTTATATACACATTTTCTGGTAAAAGTTTCAGACCTCATTATTGGTCAGTGAGGCTGCCTATCACTTGGGTGACTCATAAGGAGACTTAAAGGGTTTGTAAAGGATTTTTTTTATCCTAATAGCTTCCTTTACCTTAATGCAGTGCTGTTTTCATGTCCTCATTGTTCATTTTTGCTCTGATGTTGCTGTAATTCTTCTCTGATCTCCACACTTCCTGGTTGTCTGTTTCCTGATAACCACAGTGCTGGGAGCTTTCTCTCTGTGGTCACTAATCAAGGAGGTGTGATTACTGTGTGTCTAAAACCCCTCAGCACCAATCAGTTTAGTTTTCCAAACCATCACTGCCCTGTATTGGCTCTGTGGTTCTGTACAGCACAGGCAGGAAACAACATGCAAAATGAAATTAGAAACTGCAGGTACATTATATGATTGATTTGTATCTATTTTTAATAATTTTTAAAAGGAATCAGTTAACTATTATGTCTCTATACCCTGTAAACAGTCATTTCAGCAAAACGTTTTTTTTTTTTATTTACAACTCCTTTAAGAGACAGTGAACTCTAGATTTGCCCGGAACTAGTGCCGGTAGCCCTTAATCTTTTAATTGCTTTGTTAAGCAAAAGGTAACCACTGCTTATGCATTTTTTATCCAATGCCAAGTTTGAATTGATCAAGTAATGTTTAGGAATCTTTCTATTGTAATTCTTCATTGATTTCACATAATTGTTATGTGTTATGCACCTTCAATATAAGAATAAACCAAAGGAATTGATCAAACAGATGGAAAAATTGATCTTTTAGTAGAATTTGAATTGATCTAGCAAGCATTATCTTTGAGAAACAAAGGGGCACTGTAATACACCATACATATTTAAGTTACCTTTAGAAAAAAAAGAGTAAGTAAATTGCCCATGAACAGAATAAAAAAAAAATATGATAAAAAAAACAATCATAATAACCTGGTTCAAAAACAAATTGTCAAGAAAAAAATGAGTTTGATAACCAAAGTTTGTTTATCAGTAGTGTGTTTCCACTGCCAGTTAGAAAACTCTAGTAATCCTTATTGGCTATAGTTCACTACACATAGGTATTTGCAAGTGATTCAAACAAATAGCAGGCTATGATAATTTGCCCACACTAGCAGTGCTTGATATTGCATGCAGATATTTGGTAATATAGTAGACAATCTTTATTTATACTCAGTGATTTTTTCCCTGGAAAATGGTTCCTGCATCTTATATGTACAGTGTAAAGCATTAAAGCATATGTCCGCTGAAAAAAAAAAAAAAATTAAAAGTCAGCAGCTACAAATACTGCAGCTGCTGACTTTTAATATCGGCACACTTACCTGTCCTGGAGTCCAGCGCCGTCCGCAGCAGAGGATGAGTGATCGCTCGTCACTCTGCTGCCCCTCCGCCATCCTCGGTGAGGGAACCAGGAAGTGAAGCGCTCTGGTTCCCTCTGGCTGACTACCGCTGTGCTCTGGGAGCCGAGTGTTCCCAGAACACAACGGGGGGGGGGGGAGAGGTGACGTCCTGCCCGCAGACTGTGGCCAGAAGTGGGTGCAAATACCTGTCTTCTACCTATCTGCACCCTCCTCCTCCCTGAAAGGTGTCAAATGTGACACCGGAGGGGGGGAGGGTTCAGATCAGATGGAGGTAATAGGTAAGGTAATATTTTATATTTTAAATATGCCAGGAATAATACACAGAACAAAATACACTGTAAATGATGCAAAATAAAAATAAATCCAGGTATGAGGAAATATGGGACACCTCCATCTTCCCCCTGATTTCAACAGTACACCGGTGCTGCAATTGCCAGTTCCAACTTCTATCACTTGGGGACTTTGATTTTAGACCTTGTAAAGTCAGGCATTTATGGGCCTGCCTGGTGAGTGCATGTGGAGCCCATCATCAAGACAATTTGTTATTTTGACTATTTAAGTTAAAGAACAGGTTAGCTATAGTGCTGTAAAATATTTAAAAGAGCTAGCAGAGATTTAGGATACAGGATTAGAATAGGTGCAAACTTTATATAGGACCACCTTCTCTGTCAATACAATATATTCTGAGATACAAGCACAAAATAACAAGTCTATGGTGGCCTCTTTTTTTATTTAACCCCCACAATATTATTAAAATGAATTTAGTAGACATTGCATATGGAGAAATGCAGTATTCCATGGCTTTTAAGAACACTACCGTATTTATCGGCGTATAACACGCAGCCTAACTTTAAGAGGGAAGTTTCGGGAGAAAAACTTTCCACAGCCCCCTGCATATAACACGCAGGCACAGTTACAGTAGGTGACCGCGATATTGTGTCAATCTCGCTCCCTTTCTCAGCGAGACTGACCACCTACAAGCCCCATCGCGGGAGCCAGCGCCGAGCCTGCTTGCCGCGATGGGGACAATGCCGTCATAGAAGCGACGGGGATCCGACTTGGATTCCCGCCAATTCTACATGCAGTGTTTGGTATGAATCCTGAGGGGGAACTCCACGTGATACGTACCGGGGCATGATGGGACTGTGACATTGTAGGTGGCCTATATAAATCAGTGCGAGCCGCGCACCCGGCATTGCAGCGAAAGGAAGCGACGTGTCAACATCTACAGGAAAGAAGAAGCGAAGACAGCAGAAGAAAAAGGATAAGAAGAAGGCAGAAGGTGAAGGGAAGAAGAAGACAGAAGCCTGGGCACACCACCCCCCGCTGAAGACGTCGGAGGAAGCCGACAGGGAGGGGGCGCTTTTATAAAAGCGACCCCCCCCCCGGCGGCGGAAGAGAACCAGATGGCGGGAAGAAGAGCTGCCCCCACCCGAAGACGTCAAAGAAGCAAGCCCCCCCTCGTTAAAGAGCTAAAGAATAGAGGGGGGGCCCCGGAGCAGACTAATAAAATATTTTAATACCCGGTGTTGTTTATTTCTGTTTACACTTTGCTTGCAGGTGAATGGGTAGGGGTACAATGTACCCCGTACTCATTCACGTAGGGTGGGGGGCCGGTATCTGGGGGCCCCCTTATTAAAGGGGGCTCCCAGATTCCAATAAGCCTCCCGCCCGCATACCCCGACAACCAACGGCCAGGGTTGTCGGGAAGAGACCCTTTCCTCATCAACATGGGGACAGGGTGCTCTGGTGTGAGAATTGGCGGGAATCCAAGTCAGATCCCCGTCGCGTCTATGACACGCTCGCTGGAATGTGCTTTTACTATTCCAGCGAGTGCGAGATGTCGGCACCCTGTCGCTGAGAATCAGCGCGATGCTGTCGTGCTAAAATCACATTCTCGTCGGCAGGTACTGTAACCCTCTATTTTCAGGGGGAAAAGTGAGTGTTATATGCCAATAAATACAGTATTTAAATCCCTGAAAATTATTTCAGAAAGCAGATAAGTATGGTAAGCAAAGTATGTACTAATGATCTTTTATCCAAGATCTCTTTATGTATTATACATTTATGATGTTCTGAATACCGGTAACCCAAATATGTGATATTTCCCATTTCTCTTTTTAATGTACATTTATGTAAACAGAACATCTATGTTATTCCATTGTCTCTGTACCAATAATAACTCCTAATCTGTTGGTGTTAGGGATGTGTTCAGTAGTTATCCAATGATGGAGCTTGTTAGAAAAGATGCAAAATAAAAATACAATTTTACACTGTTTTGTAACCATGGCTTTTAGTACATTTTATTATTGTGCCACTAAAAACGTATTAGACTTGTGCATCCCAGCATTATAATAAATCACATTCAATTAGAAAGCTTCCATGCATGTATGTATGTATTTACGCATCAAACTGTATTAACCAGCTCCTGTATTGTAGATTTAGATATCTAAGTCCCTTGTAAACATGTTACAAAAGGATGTCTGTTTTTACATGTACACAGTGGAGTATTGAAAAATCTTAGTACCAGTCAGTACTAGGACTTTGTCCTTCAAGAGGCCATTAGTATCTTGTCATTTAGTAAATTTACTCTTAAAGGATTGTCATAGCAACCAATATATAGTAAATGAAGATAGATAACGTATCAAGTTCCAGTTTGTACCTGCAATGCTATACAGATACTCCTCGTTTAACGACTTACCTGTTAAACGACCGCTCAGACTTATGACCATCTCTCCCCACCCGAATGACGCTCTGTACATCATTGTATTGTACAGTACAGTACAGAATTTTCGTTTGCGTTCTGTACTTATGCAAATTAAAAAAGCGTTATTGAGTTGGAGTTTTGTGTTTTAGCCCTTTTTTTTCAAAATACAGTACAGTACAGTAGTTAAGAATGCTTAAAAGATTGATTACTTGTGACTCTTCGTTTAACGACGTGGCCGTTGTAACGGAACCTGGTCGTTAAGTGCGGAAAGCCTGCATTATAAAAAATTTGAGATTACTAGCTGCATTTGTATGGGAAAACAATAAATACAGCTTTATGAATTATGAATTATTTCTAATGTTCAGTTTCACAAAATATTAAAGTACAGGCTCCTATAGAATCGTCTAAACCATGGCCCTCAAGTTGTTCAGGAACTACAATTTCCATCATGCCTAATCATTTCTGTAAATGTCAGAGTTTTACAATGCCTCATGGGATGTGTAGTTCCGCAACAGCTGGAGGGCCATAGTTTGAGGATTCCTGGTCAAAACTTACATGAGTGGCAACTGAGTTGATGAGCAGTACGGCATTGTTGTCCTACCAAGGAAGCTGCATTAGGTGGGTGGGTATTTAGCATGGGCATCCGCTGACATTTTTTCAGAGGGGGGCGCTTCGGTAGCGGAGAAACACAGTCGCATTTTACCCTTTCTCCGACCGCTAGTGGGGGTTAAAAGCGCCCCCCTACGTTAAAATGTAAAAACACCCCACTGTGTCCCCTGCATCTTTCAATATCTCTTTGTCACTACTGCACCTCTGGACCCCTTTGCATTACACAGCACCTCACAGCTCTGGACCCCTTTCCATTACACAGCACCCTGCATCACTGGACCCCTTTACATTACACAGCACCCTGCATCACTGGACCCCTTTACATTACACAGCACCCTGCATCACTGGACCCCTTTACATCACACAGCACCCTGCATCACTGGACCCCTTTACATTACACAGCACCCTGCATCACTGGGCCCCTTTACATTACACAGCACCTCTTTCCCTTGACTGAAACACTACACTATGGACAGTATATTTATTTCAGGTCTAAAAGAGAAACCTATCGGAATTAGGGACGAATGGATTTGATTCCAGGAGAGGGACAGGCACTCTTAATAAGGGACAACTAAAGCGGAGTGCTTTAGTCACCGCTCTCCCTGGCAATTTCAGGGGGGGCAAACAACCCCCCTTGCCCTATGGAGCGGACGCCCACGGTATTTAGGGAGCTTTGCAGGGGTAAGACGAGAATATTGTAAGCGCATATGCACTTTTAATTGGGTTTAAATTATTATAACTTACAATTAATAATGATTATCACATTAATTGTTCAGCTACCCATTGACATGAGATAAGATGGATTGGTTGACACTAAATGTTGCTGTTGTGTTTAAAGTGGATGTAAACCCTCCATACACCAAGTGAAGTGAACAGCCTCAGATGATACACAGGGATGAAACCAATCTACCTACATAGGTTTTACATCCATATCTGCTATCTTTACATTTATATTCTGTTCAGAAAGTTGAGATCCTGTTAGGACATTGTATCATCCTGGTTAACATAGAGTGTGATGTCTGGGCATACAGCCAAGATAGCTAATATTGCTGATTGGAGGAAAGGCACACACCCCCTCTCTTCATAGGCAGAGACTCTCAGGCCTCGTACACACGAGTAAATAGATTTGTTCAAAACGGTCTGTCCGACCGATTTGAACAAATCTGTCTGCTGGCATTTTGGTTTGCTCGTGTGTACACACGAGCAAACCAAAATCCCCGCCAGCAGACAGCGCGCTGACGTGGAGGTGACGTTGACGCCGCCACGTCACCGCGCCAGGAAGTAAAACACTTCCGCGCATGCGTCGAAACCATTCGGCGCGTGTGTGAGAAGACATGTCTGCTGGTTAGCGTACTAACCAGCAGACATGTCGGGTGGACGGGTTCCCAGCCGACAGATTTCAAAGCATGCTTTGAAATCTGTCGGGTGGCCAAATCCGTCTGTTTGCCCGTACACACGATCGAATCTGTCTGCTGAAACGGTCTAGCAGACCGTTTCCAGCAGACAGATTTGATCGTGTGTACGAGGCCTCAGAGGTGTTTTGCAATAGGACCTGCTCTCTGCTTATCAATTTAAACAACCTCCCCGGACAGAAATTTCAGGCTGCTTTTGTCTAAAAAGTCTGAAAATGTGTCAGGAGTTATCAGGCTCATGACAAAAGAACTGTTCAGGAGAGAGCTATGGGACTTAGCTCATAGATGAGAGATAACAAAATACTGCAGATATATGTGCCCAGCTCAAATTTCTTGAATCGGGTTTACATCCTTTTTAACAGTTGATCAGCTAAATTAGAAAACCTATCCCTGATTCCTATCACTAAGCCTTGCAGCATACTGCCAAGAGCTTTCCCTGTGGACTGTCAGATCATATTTGCACAATCAATCAACCATCCTAAAAAGTTTATGGCAAATGTAGGACTTGGTAAAGTACCAAAAGACATGATCTGGCCACTTTTGGACAGGTTAGAAATACTCTAGATGTTATTTTATCCTGTTTGTAAACTTGGGTTGAGTAGGGGCTCCATTCACCAAGCAGTATGGAGCACCTCTAAAAATATAGTAAAATACCACTCAATACCACAAAAAGTTTTTTGGCTTTCCTAAGTTATTTTATGAAGTTGTGGTATTTTAGTTGTGAACAAATTTAATAATTGGCATAATTGTTAACATTAGTAAACACTGCATTGATAAGAAGCAGGCGGCCGCCCGCTCCTTAACCAGAAAACAACATGGTTGTTAACCCCCCTGGCGGTATTCCCGAGTCTGACTCGGGGTTACATTTTTGTGCTGCGATCGGTAACCCCGAGTTAGACCCGGGCTCGCCTCGCAGAATCCACAGTCAAGGTTTACTTAACTTGTTCCTGGATCCAGCGATGCATCCACGCTGTGTGAACGAGCGGGTGCTCGCTCGATTCACACAGTGCCTCTGTGTGCCGCCGAGCTCCGTTCCCTGCGACGTTACGACGCACGGGGGTGGAGAACGGTGCCATATTCAAAAAGGTAAACAAACACATTACATACAGTATACAGTAATCTTATAGATTACAGTACTGTATGTAAAAAATACACACCCCCCTTGTCCCTAGTGGTCTGCCCAGTGCACTACATGATCTTTTATAAAATAAAAACTGTTCTTTCTGCCTGCAAACTGTAGATTGTCCATAGCAACCAAAAGTGTCTGTTTATGTCAAAAATGGTTTTAGAACAGCTAGAAAACAGCGATAATAAATTAGAATCACTTGCAGAATTGAGCGATAGCGATTTGTGGGGAAATTTGTCATAAAAAAAAAAATAATGACAGCAACAATTCTGCAACTGAGCACATTTCAGTGATTTTGAGTTGATTACATTATTGAATAATTTTTAATATAATTATATTATTATAATTATTTATAATTATTTATTATATTATAATTTATAATTTTGTTTTAAAAAAAAATGTCATACCCGGGATGCCTATTAGACTCTTGTTTGGTCAGATTTAAGTGAGTTATTCCTAAGAATTACAAGCCTACAGTATAAATTTCCTTGCAAATAATGGTACCGCTTTCATCACCTAAAATCTGAAAGAATCATACCGCCAGGGAGGTTAAAGAGCGGACGGCCACCGCACCTTTTTTAACTTTTCTAGATCCCACACTGAAACCAATGAAAAGGGGTGTCCGCAACATTTTAGATGCAAACTTAAGCCTGGTACACGCTATTACTTTTTTTTGTTCAACCCAGTGGGCTGAACAAAAAAAACATAAGAGCTTGAGAAGCTCTCTGTACTGACTATGCAATGTTAGTATAACGATCTCCCCAGTGAGCTATTGTGTTCTGACAGGGGGATTGCCCCCTCCCCCCACCAGGACACACTGGTCAGTGCATGCAGCCATTGACTGCGAGCGCTGATCTGATGCCGATCAGCTGTTTTTTCTCCAGCATGCCCATTCAACAGTAGCAAGACATTTGGCTGTTTTTTGTTGGCCAGGCTGCTGTACAAATGGACAAACTGGGAGATACAGGTCAATTTTCTGCCTGTATGTGTCAGGCTTTAGACTTTTTTGAGATGACAAGGAGCACAAACAAAAAATAGAAAAAATAGCATACAATCCCAATTTACTGCAGGTAAATCTGGATAAGATTGTGACTTTACAAGGTTAATTGTCAAGTCTAAAAAATGCTCAATATAGTGTAAAATAGTTTTTTTTGGGTAAGTGTAACTTTCTGTTTCTTATGACTATTACATGAAAATTACCTTGACAAGGTTGTGCAACACAAATGTGCATATATGTAGAAAGAAAGAAAGAAAAACAAATTTTTGTCTTCTTGCAAAATACCTGAGCTGTGAATATCTTAATGGTTTTCCAAGTGTCATCTGCAATTGAGCAGTTCAGACCCTTTAGGTTAGCTATCTTTATTTTCAGAAAATGTGCTGAAGGCTGGATCACATCTCCTATTGAGTACTTTGTTCCGGTTTCTTTTTTTGAAGAGAAATACTGAAGGTTAAAATTGCCTTGCAGGTTGAATGCAATTTAGTGCACAGCATGTTGTTATTCTGTTGCACAAACACCTTCTGTTAAGTGCTAGAAATATATGATGTCATATTTTCTTTTTTTTTTTCTTTTTATAAACTCATAATTCACATTATTCTTTTGTTCTCAGCTTGAAAAAAGCTTGACATAGTTGTGATGTCAGTGTGCAGCACAAAAAATTTGAAACGTGGACAGGCTCGTTTAAAATGGTGAAAAGAAAAAATGAATGCTATGAAAACTGAATAAAATTCTAAAATAATAATAAAGCCTTGAGTAAATGTTCTTCTTCAGTTTATGCGTCTAGGCTTAGTGCAAATGAACATTTTAAATTAATTTGAGGCCAATTTGAGATTAGACGGATCAATTTATAGCATTCGACATCCAGCAAAATTGCTTCACAAACTGATGAAGTAAAAAACAAATGCAGGGCACACTATTCCTTAAAAATGTGTATTGCCAAAAATATCAAAGGCCACTCCGACGATCTAAGCTATAGCTTGTGTAGCACCCTCTTGTAGTGTGCTAGAGAGGATAGGTAAATTTAAGCAGGCCTGGCTGGTTGCTAGGCCTGTTAGTTTTCATTCTGGGCTGGGAGTGGCTCAGGGTATGGCTGGGTGACTCACAGATTGTGTCATCAGGACCTCCTATTGGTGGGAGTAAAGGTGGAGCCACTCGGGTTGTTTGAGGAGCCCTGACCAATCCCCAATCTGGATTGGCAGGGAGAATGCCTCCTTAAATACCCAGCGTCAGCTCAGCTGGGGAAGAGTTGTTGGGTGGAGGAGCTTAAGTGAGTGGGTCCAGAGGCTGTCGGACCTTTGAGGGAGCTCCCCAGTCTGGGGGTGACCTTGGGCCTGGGCTCAGGTGCAGTCTGGCCCACTTTTAGAACACATGAAGAGGTCCTGGATTGGAGGCAGAAGAGAGAGAACAGGTAGAGGACAGCAGGAGAGAGCACTGCTTAGAGACTCCAGGGAGGACAACTGGTCGCAACCAGGAGGGCTGCTGAGTGAGGCACAGTCAGGAGGACTTCAGAGGCACGCCAGAGAGGACTAGGAGCTTGCAGTCTGAGATGGTGCAGAACCAGAAGTGTGGACTGCGGTGGAAGAGGCAGTGGAAAGAGGCATCTGCAGCCAGGAGGCCTAGCAGGGCCTTTAGAGGGCTAACTGGCGTCAGTTGCCATAGTAGGGCAGCTAGCACAGGGACTTTTCTGCTACACCATTGGGGCCCGTGGTCCCAGCCTGCAAAGGGAATTTGCTAAAGGCCTGGCTGAGTCAGTGTCAGGCCTAACCAACAAATAGTGCTAGCTGTTCCTGGGGAATCAAGAGATGTGCTGGAGGTGACTAGAAGTAACAGTCTGCAGCAAGTGATGTGCTGGTGGAGTGGGGAGAAATTAGTTTCAAGCAAGTTTGTGCAGGAGGAAGCTGAAGGTGTGTGTACAGGGAGTGTACATAGTTGTCTCAAAACCAATTGCTGTTTCTATTGATCCAAATCACCTTGCTACTGAAGAAAAACATGTCCTTAAAAACAAACCAACAAACAAACAAACAAAAAAGCCATTTAGTGTGATAAATGTCTGCATGCAATCTATGCTTTCAGTATAATTCCTCTCATATTATACATGTGTTTGACCGTTGAACAAAAAAAAGCTCACATCAGTCAGTTGGCTCAATTCTTGCTCACAGGGTGTTCTTGATTATACATTGGTTTGCTATAATCAATTTAGGTGTGCCTCTCCAGGCCTATTTAATGTAATATCTCAGTTTTTTTTTTTACCCTTTCTTTCCTGCCTGCTTTTAAAGGGGTTGTAAAGGTTCCTTTTCATCATCGGAATAAAATACAAACCTTTACAACCCTTTTAAGTTATTGGAATCTCTACTACTGTTGTGAAATGTATCAATGCTCAATTTCCCAAACCTAACCTAGCTTTGTTTTTAGTCATGGTAGTTTTGAAGTCCTGTTAAATGGGTTGTAAAGGTTTGTTTTTTATTTTCTAAATACCTCATATACTCGAGTATAAGCCGAGTTTTTTCAGCAAATTTTTTTGTGCTGAAAATGCCCCCTCGGGTTATACTCAAGTCACCTTTTTGCGCCTGATCTTCCCGAATTTGGGGATCTGGTACTGGCCGGCAGTAGGTCCCCTGGGCAGACATGTAGCCCCACTCTTCCTCTACAAGTGTGCAAAGTTTGCTGTCTGGGGGACCTACGGCCAGGGAGCACCGATTTTTTAAATCCGATCACCCCTTCCATAGACTCCCATGTTAAACGGTAATTTCTCCAGTGAATTTAAGGACCCGGTACCAGCTGGTCGTAGGTCCTCTAGACCCGGAACTTGACACACAAGTAGCCCCATTTCTCCTCTACAAGTGTATAAAGTTTGTTGTCTGGGGGACCTACGACTGGGAAGCACCGATTTTTCAAAGCCAGGCATCCCTTCCATAGACTCCCATGTTAACCTCCCTGGCGGTATGATTCTTTAAGATTTTAGGTGCTGAAAGCGGTACCATTATTTGCAAGGGAATTTGGCGTTTTATACTGTAGGCTTGTAATTCTTAGGAATAACTCACTTAAATCTATCCAAACAAGAGTCTAATAGGCATCCCGGGTATGATTTTTTTTTTTTTTTAATTAAAAATTATAATATAATAAATAATTATAAAAAAATATAACAAATAATAATATAATTATAGTAACAATTATTCAATAATGTAATCAAATCAAAATCAATGAAATTTGCTCAGTTGCAGAATTTTTGCTGTCATTTTTTTTTTTTTTTATGACGAATTTCCCCACAAATCGCTATCGCTAAATTCTGCAAGTGATTATAATTTATTATCGCTGTTTTCTAGCTGATCTAAAACCATTTTTGACATAAAGGGACATTTTTGGTTGCTATGGGCAATCTACAGTTTCCAGGCAGAAAGAACAGTTTTTATTATATAAAAGAACATGTAGGGCACAGGACAGACCACTAGGGACATGGGGGGTGTGTATTTTTTACATACAGTATTGTAATCTATAAGATTACAGTATACTGTATGTAAAGTGTTTGTTTACTTTTTTGAATTTGGCGCTGTTCTCCGTCCCCGTGCGTCGTAACGTCGCAGGGAACGGAGCTCGGCGGCACACGGGGACGCTGTGTGAATCGAGCGAGCACCCGCTCGCTCACACAGCATGGATGCATCGCTGGATCCAGTAAGAAGGTAAGCCAGCGCGCGCTGCAGGCTCTGCATAGCTTCCCCGAGCGTGACTCGGGGATACCGATCTTTGCAAGAAAAAAACACCCCGAGTCACGCTCGGGAACACCGCCAGGGAGGTTAAACGTCAGTCTTGGCATGGGCACAGTGAGGCATGGGCACAGTGAGCTATGCACATGGACACAGTGAGGCAAAGTGAGGCATGCACATGGACACCCTAG
This sequence comes from Rana kukunoris, assembly GCA_029574335.1. Lineage (NCBI taxonomy): Eukaryota > Metazoa > Chordata > Amphibia > Anura > Ranidae > Rana > Rana kukunoris. The sequence continues at coordinate 191,050,181 of CM056051.1, forward strand.
GCTTATACTCGAGTCAATACGTTTTCCCAGTTCTTTCCCAGAAGCAACAATGCACTAGCTTAAAGGAACCTATTTAGAAAAAACAAAAAAAAACAGTACAACCCCTTTAAAGCGGAGGTTCACCCTAAATATAGTCTTTCCTATGTGATCCAGCATACAGGCGTCAGCGCCAGTATGCTGTTTTTTTTTTTTTTTTAAATCCCCCACTTACTGTGTAATCTTTATTTTTTATTTCTTTCCCCCGCGGTGGATGGCGCCTGTATAGCCAATCACGGCTTCCGAAAACAGCCGATTTTGGACTCGGATTTTTCTGGTGCAATGCCGCGCCTGCGCACAGACCTAGGAGCTGACTGCGCAGGCGCCGTATTTCTCCGGAAATACCCGAGTCCTAATTCGGCTATTTTCTGAAGCCGTGACGCGCTATACAGGCGCCATCCACCACGGGGGAAATAAATAAAAAATAAAGATTACACAGTAAGTGGGGGATTTAAAAAAAAAAAAACAGCATACTGGCGCTGACGCTAGTATGCTGGATCACATGAGAAAGACTATATTTGGGGGCGAACCTCCTCTTTAAGTTATAGTTGTTGTAATATACCCTTGTTATGACCCCCAAACCATATTATTTATAGTTTCAGTGCAGGGTTCCAGACTAGTGGTCTCCAAACTGTGTTCAGTGGGTCAGATGTTGCTCTTTGCTTGCCTTTATCCAGCTCTTCCTTCCATTGATACAAGGCACCATTCCTTTCCACTAACACCAACAATGGGGCACTTTTCCTACCACGAAAACCAATAATGGGGCACGATTCCTTCCGCTGACACCATGGATGGGACACTGTTCTGCCCACTGTTACCAACACTTAGCAATAATCCTCCCACCAATACCAGTGATGGGGCACTATTCCTCCTCCTACTGACCACAGATATTATGTCATTTTCTACCCACACTGACCACCAATCCTGAGTCATTGTTTACTCCCAGTGGCGCTGTGGAATTTTCTATTCCCATTGGCCACAGTCAAGCATCCCTAAAGTCTGAAGGACAGTAATCTGACACTTTCATTAAAAAGTTTGGAGACCCTTGCTCTAGACTCATCTCTTAGTTCAGTTTATACAGTATGGGGGTTATGGGGGAGGTGTATTGTTTCAAGATATATATATCTATATATATATTACATTCCGGTTTCAATGTAAGATTTATGAACTTCTCAAAATTGGAATTGGAAATAAAACTCCTTAAAGAGTAACACCCCTCACTTTTAAGTTTATGTCGGAGTAGGGAAGAGTTAGATTCTATATCAAAGTTTAGATGCCATCTTGTACCTTGTTGAAGAGATTTCCACAGAGTTCTTGTCCTCGTGACAACACTGTTATGGAAGGGAGTTCTGCTGTCCACCTGTGGCTCCAAGAGTTATGCTAATGAGAAAGTAAAGGCCACTCAAACAGCCCACTACAAAGGGTGGAGCATTCTTTAGGATTTTCAGATCCATCCTCTAAGACAATGTTTCAACTCCAGTCCTCAAGGCTCTCCAAGAGGTCATGTTTTCAGCCTTTGCATTATTTTACACAGGTGTTTGATCAGTTTCACGGCCTTAGTAATTACTACAGCTGTTTCATCTGTGGTAAATCCCGAAAACATGACCTGTTAGGGTGCCTTGAGGACTGGAGTTGAGAAACACTGCACTAAGAGAGTTAACCTTGACAGAAAGGTTTCCTAAGGGTATCAAGTAACTGGCTGGGGGAAATGGATGAATGATTTGTGGAATGTGAGAATTTCATATGAGATAAACATTATTGATGAGTAGAAGATACTTACTTACTCGCTGTGTAGGAAATATGATTAATTGTAAGGTAACACAAAACAATATTCCCTATATTTTGTAGTTGTGACTGTAATAAGAGGTTTTGGAGGATTTATTCTAACCATGTGGCGCTCACTTATCAAATCTGACCCAGGTACCTCTGGCATATATACAATCACACGTGTTCCAGTTGAATAAAACCCATAAGAGGAGAATGTACATTTTTATACCATGTTAAAGAAAATGTATAAAAATGCTCTAGGATAATTATAGTGGATCTCGATTCCCAGGTTGGAACGCAAGCTCTATACTGTATGAATCAAAGGTTGGAAAATAAAGTATACAAAAATACAGATATTATGGATTTACCTAGCTGTAGCTAGCAGATAAGATATTAGCGATGGAGAAGAGATATGACAGAGTGACTCCTGGAAAGCATAAAGCATATTGACTAATGCATCAGAAGGGAATAGAGGCAAACCCATCAAAGGAGAGAATATTAAAAAACGAGAGAGAAAATGGGCCCGGCTGTGCAAAAAAGCCTGCAGTACATATAGTCCAAAAGAGAGAGTGGCACTGTGAATGCACAGTGAAGATGTTATTTTGACGAGGGGCGAGGTACTTCTGAGGAAGCTTGTGCCTTATCGAAACATCAAAATAAAATCTCTCTCTTTTGATATTTATATATCTATATCTATAGATATATCTATAGACATAGATATATATCTATATATATAGATAGATATATAGATATAGATATATATATATATATATATATATATATATATATATATATATATATATATATATATAAAACTTCTTCTTCTTTTTTTAATTAGCTTTGTTTTACAAAAACGTTTAATATTGGGTGCAACCATGGCAAATTATTAAATGGTTCTGAGAGCACTAATGCCGTGTACACACGATCGGTCAAACCGATGAGAACGGTCTGATGGACCGGTTTCACCAGACCAAACCGATCGTGTGTGGGCCCCATCGGTTATTTATTCATCTGTTAAAAAATTCAAACTTGTTTTAAAATTAACCGATGGATACCTAACCGATAGTAAAAAAAACTATCATCTGTACGCACGTCCATCGGTTAAAAATCCACGCATGCTCAGAATCAAGGCAACGCATGCTTGGAAACATTTTTTCAGGACGTTGTTGTGTTTTACGTCACCACGTTCTGACACAATTGTTTTTTTAACCGATGGTGTGTAGGCACGACTGACCATCAGTCAGCTTCATCGGTTAACTGATGGAAAAATCCATCAGACCGTAGTTCCGCCTAAACAGTATACTTGGACTTTCTTACATACACATTTTTCTATTGAACTAATTTATTGCCTATTTTTGGCACTTGTGTCTTGGTGTACACACACATATATATATATATACAGTGCGGAAAATAAGTATTTGAACACCCTGCTATTTTGCAAGTTCTCCCACTTGGAAATCATGGAGGGGTCTGAAATTGTTATCGTAGGTGCATGTCCACTGTGAGAGACATAATCAAAAAAAAAAAATCCAGAAATCACAATGTTTTTTTAACAATTTATTTGTATGATACAGCTGCAAATAAGTATTTGAACACCTGAGAAAATCAATGTTAATATTTGGTACAGTAGCCTTTGTTTGCAATTACAGAGGTCAAACGTTTCTTGTAGCTTTTCACCAGGTTTGCACACACTGGAGGAGGGATTTTGGCCCACTCCTCCACACAGATCTTCTCTAGATCAGTCAGGTTTCTGGGCTGTCACTGAGAAACACAGAGTTTGAGCTCCCTCCAAAGATTCTCTATTGGGTTTAGGTCTGGAGACTGGCTAGGCCACGCCAGAACCTTGATATGCTTCTTACAGAGCCACTCCTTGGTTATCCTGGCTGTGTGCTTCGGGTCATTGTCATGTTGGAAGACCCAGCCTCGACCCATCTTTAAAGCTCTAACTGAGGGAAGGAGGTTGTTGCCCAAAATCTCGCAATACATGGCCCCGGTCATCCTCTCCTTAATACAGTGCAGTCGCCCTGTCCCATGGGCAGAAAAACACCCCCAAAGCATGATGCTACCACCCCCATGCTTCACAGTAGGGATGGTGTTCTTGGGATGGTACTCATCATTCTTCTTCCTCCAAACACGGTTAGTGGAATTATGACCAAAAAGTTCTATTTTGGTCTCATCTGACCACATGACTTTCTCCCATGACTCATCTGGATCATCCAAATGGTCATTGGCAAACTTAAGACGGGCCTTGACATGTGCTGGTTTAAACAGGGGAACCTTTCGTGCCATGTATGATTTCAAACCATGACGTCTTAGTGTATTACCAACAGTAACCTTGGAAACGGTGGTCCCAGCTCCTCCCGTGTAGTCCTGGGCTGATTTCTCACCTTTCTTAGGATCATTGAGACCCCACGAGGTGAGATTTTGCATGGAGCCCCAGTCCGAGGGAGATTGACAGTCATGTTTAGCTTCTTCCATTTTCTAATGATTGCTCCAACAGTGGACCTTTTTTCACCAAGCTGCTTGTCAATTTCCCCGTAGCCCTTTCCAGCCTTGTGGAGGTGTACAATTTTGTCTCTAGTGTCTTTGGACAGCTCTTTGGTCTTGGCCATGTTAGTAGTTGGATTCTTACTGATTGTATGGGGTGGACAGGTGTCTTTATGCAGCTAATGACCTCAAACAGGTGCATCTAATTTAGGATAATAAATGGAGTGGAGTTGGACATTTTAAAGGCAGACTAACAGGTCTTTAAGGGTCAGAATCCTAGCTGATAGACAGGTGTTCAAATACTTCTTTGCAGCTGTATCATACAAATAAATAGTTAAAAAATCATAAATTGTGATTTCTGGAATTTTTTTTTGGAATTATGTCTCTCACAGTGGACATGCACCTACGATGACAATTTCAGACCCCTCCATGATTTCCAAGTGGGAGAACTTGCAAAATAGCAGGGTGTTCAAATACTTATTTTCCGCACTGTATATCTATATATAAATATATAGATATATATATATATATATATATATATATAACATATTGATTTAATTAGCTTGTTTTCTATATATATGCAAGGGATATTTGGGGTATATTTATTTGAGCTGTTGGTGTAACAAACATGTTATACGTACCTCCTCTGTGCAGTTGATTTTGCACAGGGCAACCCGGATCCTCCTCTCCTTGGGTCCCTCTTCGCTGCTCCTGTCCCCTCCCTCCTGACGAGTGCCCCCACAGCAAGCAGCTTGCTATTGGTTCACCCGAGCAGAGCTGCAGCTCTGTGTGTCTATTGATATATGGAAAGGCTTTTGCGCTACCGAGGGGGATGGGTTGGGAGGGAGGTTGGGCTAGGAGGTGGGCTGGGGATACTGCAGCAGATGCCTAACACTCTGTCCTGGGCAGAGAGAGATAGCATATAGAAAGGAAGGGGGTGGTGTCTGCGCTGTAATGGTGAGGGAGGGGGGGAAACCGGGGGGGGGGGGGGGGGGGGGGGGTTGTGGGTGGGAGTCAGGCAAGTGACTGGATGGGTGGATGTGGTAAGTAAGGTGAGCTTAGAACAACATAATAATCAACATTATGAAATAAACAATGTGAATTGATATACACAATAGGGGTGATTACCAATAGGTACAAAAAAAGGGTGACAAAAAACACTAGCCGGTGCAATGTGAGACCAATAGAAAAAACCTTGTAATTAAGGCACAGTACTAAATCCAAACAAACTGTAAGACCAGAGAACATTCCATGGGGAAATCCCTCTGGATCTACAAAATTAATATGTGGTGACTGAATAAATGAATAGAGTCTCTAGTGAAAAAAACAAAAATGTCCAGGAAAGTCCAGGGTGGGATAGTGGTGCCAGGAAAGGGTGACAGCAGAAAACACCTCAGGTGGTCCCCAGCTCCCCACCTCGAGGCTATTGCATGGATAGCCTAAAACAACACCTCCCGGTGGAGGACAATGATCACTTACCGAAGGGTGATGGATGATGGGCCTATCTCCCACGAACAGCGAGTTCGTTCTTGGTCCGGAACTGGTATCAGGTACCCTCTTCTAGGATTGGCCAGATAGTCACTCAAAGCAATGGAACTCTCAGGTGGCATACATGATGAAAGAGAAAACGGAAAATTGTATACTCACCTTTCCGTAATTTTCCTTTCCTGACGCATCTTCATGGCAGCACACACTGGGTTGTGACTCCGCCCCCACAACCTGACAGGATTGGTTAGCTATAAATTTGAAGGGGAGACGCCCCGCATCATTCTCTGTATATATCATCATAAAACAGCAGGGTGGGCATCTGTGTGCTGCCATGAAGATGCGTCAGGAAAGGAAAATTACGGAAAGGTGAGTATACAATTTTCCGTTTTCCTGACGCATTCATGGCAGCACACACTGGGATATAACTCGCCAGTCGGGAGGGTGCAAGAAAACAGTAATATTTATTCTTTATAGCGCTGAGGAATTGGCTCTAAGAACAGATCTGCCGAAGTCGACGGTAGCCAGGAGAGCAGAATTCACTCTGTAGTGAGAAATGAAGATGTGTTGGGAAGACCAAGTTGCTGCTCTGCCTATGGTTTCCGGTGAAGTCCCGCAATATGCTGCCCAAGAAGTGGCCTCTGCCCCTGTCGAACGAGCCCTAATGCCCTCTAGGAGGCGTAAGTTGCTGGATGGAATAGGTCTCCTTGATAGCTTTAACAACCAAGAGGTAATGGTACGGGAGGTAGCTGGCTGACCTCGTCTGCTCCCGTGTGGGATAATCAAGAGAGAATCCGTCTTCCTGAGATGTAGCTGTGACGTAACTGGAGATGGTAGACTTGACATCCTAGTCATGGGACTCGCCCCTCTCATTAGTAAAAGACGAAAGGACGATGTCCTGGTTATAATGAAAGGAGGAAGTTACCCTTGGATAAAAATGGTCTGAGGGCTTCAGAACCACTCTGTCAGGGAAGAACACTGAATAGGGGTTCCATAGCCATAAGTGCTTGTATCTCCGGCGCCCTCTTAACTGAGGTGATAGCAATACGGGAAGCCATCTTCAGAGCTAGGTTCCACGGTGAGACTAAGTTGAATGGAGAAAAAGGTGGATTGGACAGGGCCTCGAGTACTACACAGAGATCCCCTGTTGGAAAGGCTGGCCTCCTAGGTGGTCTGATCTTACGTAGGCCCTGAGGAACAGAGTGACCAGATGATGAAGAGCCCATCTAGTACCCGTCATGGCTGAAAGGGCAGATACTCGCACCTTCAGGGTACCCAAGCCCAGGCCCTTGTTAAACCCTGACTGAAGAAATTCAAGAATTTGAGATGGGATTCCAATGTCTTTGCTGCGATGACACGAACCTCTCCCAGATCCTAGTATAGGTGACATCAGTGGAGCTCCTTAGAGCTTGTACTAAGGTTGATATTACCTCCTGAGAGTATCCTAGTTCCCCTAACCTAGCCCTCTCAGCTTCAAAGCTGGCAAATGCAGCTTCTCTGGGCTGGATGGAAGAATTGCCTCTGATGTATGAGATCCCAGGTTACTGGAAGATGTATTGAGGCCGCGTACCTAGTTGTAGCAGGGTCGTAAACCATGGCCTCCTCAGCCAGAACGGTATTAGTACAATAACTGTGGCTGAGGACTTCCGAAGTCGGGACAGGAATCTTGTAATCCGAGAAGTTGGAAGAAAAATGTACCCTAGCTCGCAGCTCCATGGAAGAACTAGGCAGTTTGTCCCTTCAGGTAATGGAAAGTGGGCTCTGGACAGGAACCTCTGACACTTGGAATTCTTTGGCGTGGCCGCTAGGTCGACTTCTGGTTCTGGTACTAGTTTTCGTAAGAATGGAGAATACCTGTTGGTTCAGGGACCGTTCGTGTGTTTGAAAGTGTCTCTCGGCTTAGGTAGTTGGCCAACGAATTCTGTGTTGCTGGGACGCATACTCCCCACAGATCTAACAGGTGCACTTGTGCCCCTTCCATTATGAAGCATGCGACTCCTGATGCTCCCCTGTCTCTGGATACATGAAACCGCTACTTGTTGTCCATCCTGATCAGGACACTCTTCCTCTATAGAAGAGGCGCAATGGCCAGGAGGGCCTGAAAGGCTGCTCTGAGCTCTAAAATATTTGACACTATGCCCTGAGCCCGAAAATGCCACTGTCCTTGGGCTACTCAGTCTAGATAGTGTGGACCCCATCACCCCAGGCTGGCATCCGATGTTACTACTTCTGGACTAGGGGGAACTTTTGGAATGGACTCCCTGAGGTCGGACGGGTGTGTCCACCACCATACTAATTGCTTTACCCAGTTCGGGATGTGAATGGTTTGGAGTATTGACGTTCTATTCCACTGCCTGAGAAAGGAGTTCTGTAAGACTCGCATGTGCCACAGGGGCCACTGTATCAAGGGTATGGATGCTGACATGGACCCCTGGGTACTGAGGCAGGCTCTGACAGTTAGACGTCTGGATGATAGCAGACTTTGTATCTTCTGGAGCAAGGGCTTCAGCCTCTCTTGAGGGAGTTGCACCCGGTACAACCTGGTATTTTATTCTACCCCTAGGAACACCCTAACTTGCCGAATGCTCTGGGTGCTGAGGCGATGCCGAATGGGGGGCACCAAAATTGGAAATGGGATTGATCGATTGAGAACCGAAGGGACCTCTGGAAGGTAAGATGAACTGGGATGTAAAGGTAAACGCCCGAAAAATCTAGAGATAGCATCCAGTCTCCCACGTCCACTGACAACAAAATGGACTGAAGGCTTTTCCAATCTGAGGGCCTCTATTTTGATCGTCTGTTGAAATTCTTTAGGTCCAAGACTGGACGTAGATCCCCGTTTTTTTTTTGTACCAGAAATAAAGGGGAATAAAACCCCCTCCCTTTCTGGTGCGGAAGTACTTGGTAGGCTGGAATGTGTTCCCTGGCAATGTGCCTATGAATTTCCAATTGTGACCGTTCTTGATAGAGGATAGTGTTCATGGATCTGTTATACGAGTTGCCCATATCCGAGCGAATCTCTTGAGTCTGGTGCTCACCTGAGCTGGGTGGGCAGACGGACCCTCAAAAAGGACTTCTGCTGTTCCCCAGCTGTGATTGGCTTACTGTATCTACATGAAGGAGGGTCGAGTCTTCCAGTCCCTCCTAAATTCCCTACCGGGGCGGTAGGATCTAACATCCCTGTACTTGACAGGAAGATCACGCCTGTAAGCGGGGCCCTTCTGGGGCTCTGGTTTTCCTATTGGAGAAATCAGCCCAGACTTTCCCCCGGTAACCTTGGAGATGGCCGAGTCCATCTTTGTGCCGAATACACTTGAGCCGCCATATGGAATTTTGCACCAGTTGATTTTGACGCTGCCTTCGCTATCCAGGGTCTCAGCCATAAGGCTCTTCCCAGCCATGAAGTCGCCCCCTCAGGAGCCGTAAGCCAACTTAATTTTCCTGCAGGGAGGAGAATATCTTCCCCTGGTCGGCTCCTTCTAGAATGGGATTCTCAACATTAGCTGCCTATGCAGCGATAGTTTTAGCGACTGCCGCTGTGGTGATAGCCGGCCTACAAGCGGCTCCTGTCGTGGAGCAGGCTTTCTTCAGTTCTATATTGATTTTATGATCAAGAGCATCCCGGAAGGTAACTGCGTCTTCAATCGGTAGAGAAACGTCTCTAGCGAGTCGCATTAAAGATGAATCGACCGTAGTTGCATTGATCAAAGAATCGATCTTAGACTACCACAAGGGGTACAATCTGCAAACTTGTTGCTCATACTGGGCCGCTTATGCGACCCCCCCACTTATCCTTTATGAGGTTCTCCAGCTCTTCGATGAAGGGAAATGATTCAGGACCCCCTTTTCAGCACCGGGAAATATTTCTGAACCTTCAGAAGTTCTGCCATAACCTCCTCCCAGCCGATCGCTTCCTTGAGTGAATGGGCAAATGGTTCAACCAAAAAGAGACAGTCCGACGCCTGCTCACACTCCTCATTCTTAGAGAGGGTTACTGCACCCTGGCGTAACGGCCGGGCGATGTGCTTGGGGAAGGATCGCCCACATATGATCCCTGTGGCGATTCTCCTGGGAGCTCAGTATCTACTCTGGCCTCTGAATTCTTGGTTACTTCGATAAAGCACGAGTGGCAGGCCAATTCCCCTGGCAAGGATGGCGCCCCGCATATTTGGCAAACATTTGCCGTGGTGCGGGTAAGATAGCTCTGTCTGGGATGAAGGTAATCGTCTGCGGTGGGACCGACTATGACGGGAGTGCTGTGACGCGAGCGGCTATGCCTTGATTGAAGAAATCAAGAGGGTAACCTTGAGCGATTTCTTGCGCCTTCTGCCGGAAGCATGGCTAGAATCTCCCTCTGTGCCGCAAACTTGCGTCTCTTGACCCGATAGGGCTACCAAAACTGTAGCGTCAGTGGCCAGGCTCTCTTTTTTGTCTCCCCTCTACTTACCACCTTCTGGACGGCCTCTATACCTGGTCAGCTGATGGTGGTCTGCGAGGGCAGTGGCTCCCATGAGGATAGCAGAGAGACAGCCCGAAAAGGTGGGAAAAAAGAGAGAAGGGAAAACATTACAATATGTTCCCCCCCAACATTTCTATTTATTAAATTAATATAATAATTTTATATACATATATCTATCCCTTTTTTTTTTGGATTATATTAATTGTTAAATTATGGATACACTTTCTTCTATGGTATGTTATAAATTAATATATAAATGTATTGAATGAATGAATGATGAAAACGTATATAGCGCGGCACATGCAAACTGAATCGCCTCTGGGCGCTTGTATAATATCTTCTATCCTATTTATTCCTTTTTTTTTTTTTTGTGTGTAATCAATTAGCCCAGGCTGATCTGGGACATGCCTGCACACACCTGGTGCAATCTTCACTCTGAGTAGAGCAGAGCAGAGCAGCAGTGCGGCAGCCAGAACTACAGAGCAATAGGACTGTTTCTTTTTTCCTTCTTTTTTTTAATGACGCGCGCATGTGCAGAAGCGTCCCGCTCCCCCAGCGCCATTTTGGAAGAGGGCAGAGGAGACAGGCGGCGTCATCACTGAGCTGCGCGCATGTGCAGAGCGCCAAGGGGTACGCAGCGGTGACCCCGAGAGTATGGGGTGTCAGAGGAACCACAGGGCTCAGCAGAGCTGAGAAAAAAACAACAGGCAGACAAAGGTACAAAACGGACTAACCTTAGGTGGTAAATGTAATGATACAAATACCTTTGTGGAAGGACACACTGCACTGGAAGGAAAGACAGAGCGAAAGTGGGGGCCACTGCGAGATTTGAAGCTTCTTTAAAGCTTGCTACAGATGCCAGTATAATTCCAAAGCCCCTGAGACCACCAGAACGGGGTTCCCACCATAAAGCTCATTTAGAGACTGTACAGGAGGGACTTCCAAACAGGAGAGGCTGAACCTGCTGGGGCGATTTGCGGTAAGAGGCATGCTTTTTGCTTGTTCATTCAATCTTGTCAGGTGAGGATGAAAAAAGAGAATGATGCGGGGCGTCTCCCCTTCAAATTTATAGCTAACCAATCCTGTCAGGTTGTGGGGGCGGAGTCACAACCCAGTGTGTGCTGCCATGAATGCGTCAGGAAACAAACCATAGCGCAATCCCGCAAGATAAAACACATTTATTAAAGGAATGACACTCACATTTAAAACGATCCAATGGGGCATGAAACAAACGGACGTCAGGTGGAACACTCTGCGTCAGGCGTATAGACTCTGTGGCTCCTCGATCCCTACGCGTCTCGTCACACCACGTGACTTCCTTAAGGGACACAAAACTGCCATTCGGCCCCGTCCCCTCTCTCTCCTGATTGACTAACTGACTTTGATTGGCAGCCATGGGAGCAAATGGAGCTGCTTCTGTGTCTCAGCTAATCAGGGAGAGTCCCAGAGGGACTCATGGACATCGCTGGATAGAGATGGGGCTCAGGTAAGTATTAGGGGGTGCCGGAGAGGCTGCTACAGACAGAAGGCTTTTTATCTTAATGCATAGAATGTAATTAGATAAAAAACCTTCTGCCTTTACAACTTCTTTAATTCACAGAATATTATCAGTGAAGAAACTAAAGTATGTTTAAAGTGAGACCAGTATTTGGTCACACTTACATGGGAACACGGCCGCCTGCATAAACTATTGTTACATTTGTTGAATTAGCTAGAATGTAAGTCTGGTAGTTTTGGGTGTACTGCCCCTTTAAAATTCAGCAAGTGAACCCCCTCCTCCTCCCGTCGCTTGCACTTGTTTGTGATATGTCACCCCAGGAATCGGGAGGGGGGGGGGCTCTGGTATTGTAGAATATGTGAATTTGCTTGACTTTATTGATAACTAAGCACTTACTATTGTAAAATAAAGTGGCACGGCCAAAATGTTTACGCCAACTCTGGTGTGGAGTGTTTTTCTTTGTTATTTTTGGAATGGTTGTCTCATTTGTTGTCTCATTTGAATGAATGAATGAATGAAAACTTATATAGCGCGGCACATGCGAACTGAATCGCCTCTGGTTAACAAGTTATGTGTAGCCTGCGTCCCTATGTAAAAACAGGTACCTTTCAATTCTATGTGCAGCTGAATGTTGGACACTATCACAAATAAATTATGAAAGGCTTGATGTGTTTAATAGAAAGATGCTTAGAGGAATTTATGCAGGTATTCTTGGAAATGGAATGTGGAAACTGGAAATTGAATGTGGAAATTAAGATATAGTAGCACGCTTTATGACAAAAGGGTGCAAGGCCATTCATCAAGAATACATGTTGCTTGTCTAAAATGGCCCAGTTGTATGAAATAAATGATTGAAGGTTATTTATCAAAGGAGATTCAGGGAGCATAATTAGGTGGAAAAAATAGTGTCACAGAGCACGATGGTTGAAAATAATCAAGAACTAAGCAAGGAGGATAGAAAACAGCAAATGGTGGGGTCTAGCCAAGGACAGAGAAGAATAGCGTAAGCTCCTGCAGAAAGATATGACTCTTGATAGTCATTGCACTATAACTGATGATACAGGAGAATTCATCTGGTCTAAGGATGGCGTGAAGATGATGCTCCATGTGGGGTCTGGCCTAAACAAAGAAGAGGACTATAAGTCCCTGGTTAATAAGGTGAGAGAGAGAGAGAGAGAGAGAGAGAGATGTATTTATGTGAGTACACATCAGTTGCATGCAATGGTCTATTTCCTGGTTTAGTGCTTTGGCCTCCCCACTCCTCGGCAAAAATAGGCAGATAGGTGGGTGTCCCTGCACACACATGCATATTTTTATCAATGCATCTTTCTACTTATGCCACAAGGGCTTTCACTCAACCAATAGGGTTGGCTCTTGTGGGAGAATACCTGGTAACACCATATGTGGTAGGAGTGGCCAAAGGGAAGGGGGGTGTGTCTGGTAGGTTTGTTTTGTGTGGGAGGGGTGGCCTATGGTCTGGGCACCTCTGCACATGCCCAGAGATGTATATAAATATCCGTAAGTTTTACTATTAGGGTGCAACTACAGACCACCAAGGCTCTGAGGAAAGGGGCACGCCCCCGAAACGCGTCAGCCATACCATCGGTCAGATTTTACTTGATCCGTGTAGTCACCGTGTTCTTCTGGCATTGCTGCGTATCAGCTGTACTGTCTGTCAAAGCATGTTTTACAACTCATTTTGTGAGTATAACCATTGATTTTAATTTATTTAATAAAACCCTTTTATACGGTATCACACTAGGTCGGTGCACCCTCCTTTCTTTTCTCTTTTTTAGCGATATGCATTCCCATGATTCTGAGGAGGGCTGCAAGACTACTGAATATATCCTGTAATTGGACCACGCTACCCTATAGCAGGAAATACCAGAGCGCAGGAGAATTTTTTGTTTGCCATGCCTCACTGTGCCCATGCCTTACTATGCCCATGACTAGACTGACTTTTAACATGGGAGTCTATAAAAGAGGGGTGCCCGGCTTTGAAAAATTGGTGCTCCCCAGCCATAGGTCCCCCAGATACTTATAGAGGAGAAATGGGGCTAAAAGTGTGCCAAGTTCGGGGTCCAGGGGACCTACGACCGGTCGGTACCGGGTCCCCAAAGTCCGGGAGATCAGGCGCAAAAAGGTGACTTGAGTATAAGCAGAGGGCGGCATTTTCAGCACAAAAAAATGCTGAAAAACTTGAGTATATATGGTACATTTAATGAAGGTACAACATTTAGCAACTCACATGGTTGATGACTGAAACAGGCACCTCAAAGTATGCCATCATCTGGGGTAAAGCTGTCCACATAGACCATCCTCCACACTGCCTCACTTTTAGGGTAATCTTCCCGTCATGATTGCAGAGCCAGCCGTATGAAGGACGGTCTATGTGGACAGCTTTATCCTGGATGTCGACATACTTAGATGTGCCTCTTTTAATCATCAACCATGAGAGTTGCTAAATGTTGTAACTTCATTAAATGTTAAAATATTAAATATTGCTACACTTAGAGGTGCCTCTCTTCTCTTTTATACTCTGTCGTTCCTGCTGAATTTTGCTTCTAATTCCCTTGGGAAGCCTGCCATTTGGGGATGGGAATTTTATAGTTACACAAATCACATTGCTATAATCTTTGTATACGGACTATAAACTGAAGGACTTATGAATAAATGGTTGTGGAACAAAGCATCTGCGTTTCCATTATTTCTTATGGGGAAATTTGATATACAAATGCTTTAGAATACAAGCATGTTTCCGGAACAAATTATGCTCGCAATCCAAGGTTTGACTGTATATCAAGTCAAAATGTATTTTACAATTTTGCTTGTCTTATAAAACGCTCTAAAACCAAATTACTCTAATACCAAGGTTTTACTGTATTTGATTGTGCGTTAGTGTGTGGGGTAGGTTTTCTTAAAGCGGAGTTCCACCCTTAAAACCACTTTGTTTCATCCCATCCAGCATACTGGCGTCAGCGCCAGTATGCAGTTTTTTTTTTTTTTATTCCATGTACTTACTTTATAATCGATCATGTAATTTTGGGCGCACCGCGGTATGTCGCCGCTATGAGGCGTTACGCCTTCCGGAAACAGCCGATTAGCGTTCAGCTCTTCTCGGCGTCTGCGCACAGACCCAGGAGCTGACTGCGCAGGCGCCGTAAATAGCCGGTCCTAGTTTGGCTTTTTTCGGAGGGCGTGACGCGGCTATATACGGCAAGAAGAGCCGAACGCTAATCGGCTGTTTCCGGAAGGCGTGACGCCTTATAGCGGCGACATACCGCAGTGCGCCCAAAATTACATGATCGATTATAAAGTAAGTACATGGAATAAAAAAAAAAAAACAGCATACTGGCGCTGATGCCAGTATGCTGGATGGGATGAAACAAAGTGGTTTTAAGGGTGGAACTCCGCTTTAACAATGATGTGATGGGCCTTGGTTGTATTATTTAGCTGGACCTCGAGCAGGATAGCTATATTCCAGGTGTTACATGTGACCTGTGTGTTCCATGTAAGGTGGCTCTCACAAGGTATGGGTGTGTTAGGGATGTTATTTTTAAACATGCAACATACCGTATATACTTGAGTATAAGAGTTTTTCAGCAATTTTGTTTGTGATGAAAATGCCCCCCTCGGCTTATACTCGAGTCACCTTTTTGCGCCTAATCTCCCGGAATTTGGGGACCCAGTACCGGCTGGCCATAGGTTCCCTGGTCCCCTGCACACATATAGCCCCACTCTTCCTCTACAAGTGTGCAAAGTTTGTTGTCCGGGGGACCTACGGCCGGGAGCACCGATTTTTCCAATCGGGCACACCTTCCATAGACTCCCATGTTAAAAAGTAATTTCTCTGGTAAATTTGGGGACCCGGTACCGGTCGGCCGTAGGCCCCCTGGACCCGAAACTTGGCACACATGTAGCCCCAGTTCTCCTCTACAAGTGTGCAGCGGAATGGACACAGTGAGGCACAGTGAGGCATGGACACAGTGAGGCATGGGAACAGTGAGGCATGGGAACAGTGAGACATGGGCCCAGTGAGGCATGGGCACAGTGAGGCATTTAAACAGTGAGGCATAGAAACAGTGAGGCATGGAAACAGCGAGGCATGGAAACAGTGAGGCATGGAAACAGCGAGGCATGGACACAGTGAGGCATGAACACAGTAAGGTATGCACATGGACACAGTGAGGCACAGTGAGGCATGCAGATGGACACCCTAAGCTTTTACTCAAGTCAATAAGTTTTCCCATTTTTTTTTGTGGTAAAATTTGGTGCCTCAGCTTATATTCGGGTCGGCTTATACTCGAGTATACATGGTATATGATATTTGAAGTCTGTATGCATTTTAGCATATTTTAGTAAAACTAGTCTGCATTATAAAAAGCACTCATCAAACCATTGTGCAAGGGAAAAGATGCAGCAACTTCGAAGAGAAATTGTAGGTGACATGGTAGACTTCCGAGCATTTTACTTTATGTTTGCAAAAAATTGAATATCACTGAAAAGCATAACACATACCTATTGTAGTTTGGTGGCTTAAAAAATAAAAAGTTGAAAAACCTGCATTAGCTCTGCAATCAATATCCCATTACTGGCGGCAATGATGGCTACAGGAAGTGCAGGAAGATTTTAGTGCATTGAATTATGTATGCTGCTCTCATTTCACTGTCTCCGGGCGGACTGAAAGGGGTGGCTGCAGTGACTGGGAGAATTTTCTGCATACAGTCACTGCAGTGAAACGCTTCATAGTTCAACATATACAGGTTATGGTGCTGGCTGAAAGGCTCAAGCAGATAAATCTGGAGCTTACAGCTAAAAATGCCTGATTTGATGGCAGTTCTACAATGCTCACAGACTGGTTCAGCGGTGATTAACATGCAGTTTATGGAAGGCAGAACACAGGATGTTCTCTACATGACTTTGCTTGCTGAGATCACATTGTGAAATCTCCTTCTCTCTCTCTCTCTCTGTTCTGCGGCAGACGGTTAATATGTGGAGCACCTTCCCAGGACTAAGTTCAATTTGAAATCCATATTCTCAGTAACCACAGTGCCTGTGTTCAGGTAGGTAACCTAATTTCTTTAATTAGGTTCATTATTTAGTATTTTGCTGAGATGGTGATTTTCATGTAACAAACTGCACTGATTGCTCACAAATGCCATAGTCAGGATTATCTGATACCAGCCGATGCTAAACACCCATAATGCAGTATATCTATACACTGCAGTATGCTACAAATTATATTAGGGATAATAACATAATAGCAACATACCGAGCAGCAGAGGAGTAATGGACTAAAAGGGAATGGAATTGTGTTTATTTTATTAGGAAATTATTATGCTTTTACTTACTGGATTAAAAATAAACATAGACATACTGGTAATAATATGAAAATGATAAATATGTAGTTTCAAATCTTAAAAAAATTAAAATTTTTAGAGTTGCGGTCATTAACAGTTTTATTATAATGAGTTCATGTTGCACCACTTGGCACACATCTGCCACACTGGCAAGGTGCACGTTATAAACTATATATGGTACTAAAGAAGAGAGGATTATTATCATAAATTGTCATTTTAGTTTTGGCATGCTGAACTGGGCTACATTTTCTTATGATAAAGGCCGATGAATAACTGTGATTATTTGGTCCATAAACAAATGCTTTTTTTTGGGACCCCATCCTAAGCAGATATAAGTTTTTATTTCAACTTCGAGATAGCATAGTGTACAAAAAAGTGCTTCTTATCTTTTGAGTTTTTCCAATGAGAGTATTTGTCTAAATGCATAATATTGTCAGCTTTTTGGATGTGGAGTATATTGTTGCATAAGAAAAGATTTATCAAGTATCATGAGTAAAAGTATTTCCACTTTTTTTCATCCTCATATGCCCCGTACACACATGCGGGATTTCCGACGGGAAAAGTTCCCATCGGAAATCCAGAGGGGAAAAACGAGAACCTGCTTGGGAACTTTTCCCCCTACACACGGCCGGTTTTCCCATCTGGAAAACTCAGATGAGAGCTTTGGTCGGGAATCCCAACCGTGTGTATGCCCATAGGAAAACTTCCAAAAACCGATGGTAAAAAGTCCGCTGGGAATTCCGGCGGGAAAAAAAGAGAGCTGGTTCTCTATTTTTGTCTGGCGGTTCTTTGCAGTTTTCCCGTCGGAAAAACTGCAAGTGAGGATACACACGGCCGGGATTCCTGGCTCTCCTCACAGTTTTCCCGCCGGGGAAACCGGCCTTGTGTACGAGGCTTTATTCTCTAGTAGGTTCAGGATTGTCAATTCTGTTTTTATTAACCAAGGACACAGGTTTGTATTCTTGGTATTTGCAGCTACCACACATGGGGCCCACTCTAAAGCCTACTGTTGTCATGAAAATCTTTAGCACTCTTTTTTTTAAAACCGTTATTAATTTCAGTAATTTTTTTTTGCATTTTTTCCGCATTCTAAACATCTTTGATTACAGGACCATAACGACCATAACGACAGCCTAAGCTGTCACAGAGCTTTGAGCAAAGAGTCCTACTTATAGGAGACATGTTTGCTAAGAGAAGTCAGAAGTCTTCCATCTCCAGGCATACAAAGTTAGTTAAAAATCTGTATCTGTATAGAAAAAAAACAGTAATAGGTCCAACGTAAACTTTACCCAAACTTTGAACGTAGTCATTTGCATGTATGCGCTATATTCCATTCTGAAGTCTAAGTCATATGCAACAAAGGTTGCAGCACAAGTAGCACATGAGTCCATCACTCTGGTCCAGGGAGGGATCTGTTCATCTTAGATGGAGTTGTAAAGTCAGAAGTTTTTTTTTTATCTTAATGCATTTTATTGTATTCTATGCATTAAGATAAGAAACCTTCTGTGTGCAGCAGCACCCCTAAAACTTACCTGAGACCCCTCTCTGTCCAGAGATGCCCACGAGGCAGTCCAAGACTCTCCCTTCTAAATTGTCTGAGACACAGCAGCGACGTTATTGGTTCCCGCTGCTGTGAATCAAAGTCAGTCAGCCATTCAGGAGATAGAGGGGACAGGGTCAGGCCGCAGCTTAATGTCTGAATGGACCCTGGGAGCTGTGACTCGGTTCGGGTGCCTTCAAAGCAAACAGCTTGCTGTGGGGGCACTCAACAGAAGGGAGGGGCCAGGAGCACCGAAGAGGGACCAGAGAAGTGGAGGATCTGGGTTGCTCTGTGCAAATTCACTGTACAGAGCAGGCAAGTATGACATCATCGTTAGTTTTATTGAATAAAAATGATACTTTACAATCACTTTAAGGTCACAAGTAAAACATTTCCTATGCATGGCCATCAATGAGCTACCTCCATAGAATTTTGACATAAATCTTTTTACATGTTGGCCTGGAAGAGGATTAGAGGATGCGCTTGTGACAGGACCTTTAGAAGATTTTTTTTCTAGAATTTAGGCATAAAAGTAATCTACATAACAGCGCCTGCTTCCTACTCATTGGATAAAATTGGAGTTCTACTCTAATCTTGTTACCTGTTTATGGGGATAATGATGAGGTGATATAATTTAAATTAAAAAGGAAAACCTTTGTTCAGTACTATCTCGCACGTGTTTTATCAACTGTATTTATGAAGTACTATCTCGCACGTGTTTTATCAACTGTTTTTATGAAGCAGCATTCTGCCTACCAATAATCTAGAAAAACAAAAAAACTGATGCCTGAGAGAAAAATTGCTACTTAAAAAAACATTGATTACCTTTGGATGATACACAGGGGTTGAACTGGAGAGTGCAAAATCTGGCGTGGCTGTGCATGATAGCCAATCAGCCTCTAGCTTCAGCTTGTTCAATTCAGATTGACAAAAAACCTGGAAACGGATTGGTTTCTATGCAGAGCTGCACCAGATTTTGCACTCTCCACTTTGTATAAATCAATCCCTTCACTGTCTATGTGGTTTAGTTCAAACCAACATTCTGATCAGTTATGCGTCAGTGGTTGATTGGTGGTGTAGGAGGTATGGCATGTCCTCATAAACCCTGTATAATAGGAGGTTGTCATTTCTGTACATACAGTATATTGCTAGACATCAGTTATGAAATATACCAAACTTGACAGCATTGGTTAATTTATATTCTGTTCTGCAACTCAAATTAACCACTTGTCACCCTTAGGCTGTAAAGACACTTGCCGGCCACTTTATTAGGTACACCTTGCTAGTACTGGGTTGGATCCCCTTTTGCCTTCAGAACTGCCTAAATTATTTGTGGCATAGATTCAAAACATTTCTCTGAGATTTTGGTCCATATTGACATGATAGCATCATGCAGTTGCTGCAGATTTATCGGCTGCACAATCCAAAGATGCTCTGCCGGATTTAAATCTGGAGACTATGGAGGAAATTGGAGTATAGTGAACTCATTGTCATGTTCAAGAAACCAGTGGTGAGATGATATGAGCTTTGTGACATGGTGCATTATCCTGTTGGAATTAGCCTACAGACGATGGGTACACTGTAGTCATAAAGGGATTGACATGATCAGCAACAATACTCAGGTAGGCCGTGGAGTTTAAACTATGCTCAGTTGGCACTAAGGGGCCCAAAGTGTGCCAAGAAAAAATATCCAACACCATTACACCACCAGCCTGGACCGTTGCTACGAGGCAGGATGGATCCATGATTTCATGTTGTTTATGCCAAATTCTGACCCTATAATATGACTGTCTCAGCTGAAATCAAGACTCATCAGACCAGGCAACATTTTTCAAATCTTCTAATGTCCAATTTTGGCAAGCCTGTGTGAATGGTAGCCTCAGTTTCCTTTTCTTAACTGACAGGAGTGGCACCAGTGTGTTCTTCTGCTGCTATAGCCCATCTGCTTCAAGGTTCAATGTGTTGTGTGTTCAGAGATGGTAATCTGCATGCCTTGGTTGTAACAAGTGGTTATTTGAGTTACTGTTGCCTTTCTATCATCTCGAACCAGTCTGCCACACAGGTGCCACTCACTGGATATTTTCTTTTCTAAACCCTAGAGATGGTTGTGCATGAACATCCCAGTAGATCAGCAGTTTTTGAAATACTCAGACCATACATCTGGCATCAACAACCATGCCACTTAAATCCCCTTTCTTTCCAATTCTGATGTTCGGTTTGAACTTCAGCAAGTTGCTTTCACCACGTCTAGATGCCTAAGTGCATTAAGTTGCTGCCATGTGATTGGCTGATTAACAATTTGTGTTACAAAGCAATTGAACAGGTGTACCTAATAAAGTGACCGATGTATATGGCCTTAGGATTAAGTGGTTATACCAGGATCATGGCTGAACTATCATGGCTCACATACATGGTAAAATACAGATTTTACCACATATGTGGGGAAAAAAAATGACTTGGACAGCACGTGGTTAAAGTAAAACTAAAACTCAGCAAGTAAAAAAATGTGTGACCCGAGGATATCAATTGTAAAAATAACAGTCAATTAGTAGATCTAGCTTAAGTTCTATGCATTT
Organism: Rana kukunoris; assembly: GCA_029574335.1. Lineage (NCBI taxonomy): Eukaryota > Metazoa > Chordata > Amphibia > Anura > Ranidae > Rana > Rana kukunoris. Next base: position 191,071,389 of record CM056051.1, read on the forward strand.
CCTAATCAATGAGCTTTGACGCTACCTTCTGCTTCCTGAGACTCTATGTGGGTTGTGAGATGAGCCAGCTTTTTGGCCATGAGGTTTGGGTAAGAAAAAGTTAAAATGTGTATATATCTTCAATATAAAGTTGTATTAAACCCCAAAACATAAATATATTATCATGCAGCTTATCAACTGCGGTGGCTACATTATGTTTTAGGCATTTTTCCCACCTTATTTAGGCTTTTATTTTACCTGTTTTTCTGGCCAGTTAGTCTATTATTTTTCAATTTCCTTTAACAGAGTGTGTGTTTGTTCCAAAAGGTTCTCAGATTCGAATGTCATTGACCATATTAGGCCAGTGATGTAATAAACATTCCTGCCTCTTTGTGTATGTCAATTGCAGGGCAGGGAATCCCCCAACCGCAACTCATTGGCTCAGGAAATGCAGAAAAATTTCCAGGTGCAAACCCTAACCCAGAAGAAACAAGAACTTGTCCCAATTTATAGATTTAGGTGATCAATTTGGACATTATTTGATGATTTTTTACACTGGTGATTGGACAAAATGGACCGTTGATTGGCACTGGTCACTTTTTATATATTTATGATAAGACATTTATGAATAATTGTCACTTATATTGTTTTTGAGTATGTATGATTGATAATTTTTTACATATGTTTATGAATTGTTGCACATGTTTAATACTATAATGCAGTCACATTTTTAAGTTTAAAAAACTCATCCCTAGTTGAGACAAAACTTTTACACTGACAGCGGTGCTTATGATGGTCAGCTTTATTCCACCAGAAAAAAAAATGTTGCGGTGACTGCTTAAAAATTGTTACCTGGAGATCAACTACAATTTGGTAGTCAAGTCTATCTAAATCTATTGGTTCATCTAATGCCTTGTACACACGATCAGAATTTCCGATGGAAAAAGTCAGTCTCCATTGCTCCTCCATTCACACTGGAGACATGATCATCCTTAGACAGGAAGGGTGTCACTGGATAAAACAGGGAAACTAATGCTGCCACCACGTTTAAAGTGGTGGAAACCCTTACATATACCCAGTGAAGGGACTATCCCCAGGTGATATACAGAGATGAAACACATACTCCTACATAAGTTGTACCTGTCTATCTGCCGTATTGCTGAGGTTATACTCTGCAGAGATCAGTGAGGATGGCTGATTAGAGGGGAGAGACATTACCCCCTTCACATAGCACACAGGAAGAGATATGAGGCTTTTCATTTGCTTGAGGTCCCTCCCCGTCATAATTTTTCTCTTGGTGTCAGAAAAACCTGTCAGAAGTTATTTATGCTGAGCAGAGGAACAAAGCAGCAGGCAGAAATTACACGTAGTGCTTTTAATTGAGACAACTAAACACAACTACTTTAAGGATTGGTAAGCTCCAGCATGTTATGTTTTTTTGTTTTAAGTTTTTGGGTTTATTACCACTTAAAATGTTATTTTTTTCATGGAAGGTATCCTCTTCTTATGTATTTTTCATTGTATGCTTAGTTTAAGCTGCCCAAGTTTGTGGCAGGTTTACTTTAACCACTTAAGGACCGCCTCCTGCACATATACGTCAGCAGAATGGCACGGCTGGGCACATGTACGTACAGGTACGTCCTGTACTAGTACCCAGCCATGGGTCACGGGTGCGCGCCCGTGGCGCGCTCCCGTGACCCGGTCTGAAGCTCCGGGACCGTGGGACTCGCAGACCCGATCGCCGATCGGTCCCCGGAGCTGAAGAATGGGGAGAACCATGTGTAAACACGGCTTCCCCGTCCTTCACTGTGGTGGGTCATCGATCGCGTGATGCCTTATACAGGGAATCACAATCGATGACATCACACCTACAGCCACACCCCCCTACAGTTGTAAACACACATTAGGGAACACTTAACCCCTACAGCGCCCCCTTGTGGTTAACTCCCAAACTGCAAATGTCATTTTCACAATAAACAATGCAATTTAAATGCATTTTTTGCTGTGAAAATTACAATTGTCCCAAAAATGTGTCAAAATTGTCTGAAGTGTTCGTTATAATGTCGCAGTCACGAAAAAATTGCTGATCGCTGCCATTAGTAGTAAAAAAATAAATAAAAAAAATGCAATAAAACTATCCCCTATTTTGTATACGCTATAAATTTTGCGCAAACCAATCGATAAACGCTTATTGAGATTTTTTTTACCAAAAATAGAGGTAGAAGAATACGTATCGGCCTAAACTAAGGAAAAAAAAAAGTTTTTTTTATATATTTTTGGGGGATATTTATTATAGCAAAAAGTAAAAAAAAAATGGATTTTTTTCAAAATTGTTGCTATATTTTTCTTTATAGCGCAAAAAATAAAAACCACAGAGGTGAGCAAATGCCACCAAAAGTAAGCTCTATTTGTGGGGAAATAAGGACGCCAATTTTGTTTGGGAGCCACGTTGCACGACCGCGCAACTGTCAGTTAAAGCGACGCAGTGCCGAATCGCAAAAAGGGGCAAGGTCCTTTAGCAGCATTTTGGTCCGGGTCTTAAGTGGTTAAAATGAGGGCCTAAAGTAAATGCTGGAAATTCTCCAGCCTGTTTGTACAGGGATTCTTTTAATTTCCAAGGCTTTCAGTGAACCAATGTGTAAGTTATAGTACTCTGTTCAGTAACTTTGCATGAGTACATTCCTGTATCACAGTATTCAACAGTATAATTTTTCTGAAAAGCACATTTTTAGTCAATGTTTTAAAGGTATATACAAAAAGGGTGAATATGACCGGGAGCGTGAGGTTGCTAGTAATGTCTTAGGCAACAATAGAGGGGCTTAATTATGTATATAAGAAAAGTGAGTAGCCACTCCTCCAATATGGGGTTATTGCCGTAGCCAACACATAGAGCATAAACGAAAGGGCTATCAAACAGGAGGTCTCCAAGAACTGGAGAGATCACTGTTGAAAAAAGAAGCTACATAGGTAATAATGGGCCATACTCAAATAAATAATATATACATGTAATTTTATTAGAAAAACCTCTAAAAGCACCCCCTATCCCTGACAAGGGAAGGCTGCAGTCAATCAAAGCCAAATTAGTCTCTAAATAAACAGTGGCACACCAATGAACAACCAGTCCACTGTGTACGTGTTGGATACCAACACACAAAGACAAATACAAACATAAAACAAAGATAGAACGGATGTCCAGACAGTGGTGAACACACTGATTGGGGTTCCCAGCGGTGTTTTAAAGGTGCAGCATACAGACAACAACAACAATCATCAAAGTTAGTATGCAGCCCTAGAATAGCAAAACACAGGGAGTACAAACGGGAGGAATCTGTTTGTCATCTATCTGCTGCAGGCAAGGGGAAGAATTTCCTCATTCCCTGCACTCCCAGGGATCATATTGCAATATCTTAATTTTGTTAGTCACAATATGAGAGGCTGCATCAGGTGTTGACATTTGCACGCATGGTTATACAAGTAGCACATACACCAGTATTAACATTATTGCTTTATATCTGAGCCAGCTTCCCTGTCCAGACTCTGCATGATGGCTGAACAAAGATGGCTCTGTCCTTCTGGACAGAAGAGCAAATAAAGGCATTTTTAGGGGGAGTATGTACTTTGATATTTGTGAAAATAATAAATACCTGGAAGGGTCACACCCAAGCTGGCAATACATGAAATTTGGCCCGTTCAGCAGGGACCGGGCTAATTTCAATCCATGCTAGGTGGTTGTACACAAGTCGATCGATTAATCAGCTTGTGTACAACCAGCCTGTCTTGTTCCTGCAGGTCAGTGCCAGCAACACTGATCATTGTATTCTGCTGCCAAAGAAGACTCCCTGCCAGGAGAAAACAGTAGCTCAGTGGGAATGTGTCAATGTTGGAATTGGTTCTTTTTTGTTTTACCCGCTGGTTGAATGGGAAAAAAAATGAATTGTGTATGGCTTGCCTTACACATTACTTAAGCTGGTCATACATAGATGGTTCAGCAGCATCTGGCAGAATTTTGATCAATGTATGAGCAGGTACTGTAGGTTGTAAAAAAGTTAATTTATAGATCAACTTCTGTACAACTGCCCTGTTGGATTTGCTCTGCTCAAGCAACGCTGCAAGCAATGCTAATCAGTGTATTCTGACAGCGGGGAAGTATGCTCACTTTCAAAATACAAAGACACATCAGGGACTCAGTGTGGATGAGAGAATCAAGTGGACTTACTCATCCTGAACCACGCGACCCATGGAGCTACCTGGTCCCTCATTTGGCACCAGATCTTTCTGTGGGTTGCGTGTGGGGTTGTTTTTTAGGGGTTGGGCTTGGCCCCTTAGTTCCCGTGAAGAGAACTCTTATGGTGTCAGCATACCAAGACATTTTGGACAATTTCATGCTCCCAACTTTGAGGGGACAGTTTGGGGATGACCCCTACCTGTTCCAACATGACTGCACAGCAGTGGACAAAGCAAGGTCCATAAAGACATGGATGAACAAGTTTGGGGTGGAGGAACTTGACTGGCCTGCGCAAAGTCCTAACTGCAGCCTGATAGAATACCTTTGGAATTAATTTGAGCAGAGATTGAGAGCTAGGCCTTCTTGTCCAACATCAGAGCCTGACCCCTCAAATGCGCTTTTGGAAGAATGGTCAAACATTCTCATAGACACACAGCTAAACCCTGTGAACAGCCTTCCCAGGAGAGTTGAAGCTGTTATTGATACAAAGGACCATGACTGGGGTGCATTTAAAGCTCATTATTTAAAGGTAGTTGTCCCAATACTTTAGACAATATAGGTTGTAAATATATATATATATATATATATATATATATATATATATATATATATATATGGATGTATCGTATATACTCAAACTCGAGTATTATCCAACCCGAATATAAGCTGAGGCACCTAATTTTACCACAAAAAACTTGGAAAACTTATTGACTCAAGTATAAGCCTAAGGTTTCCATCTGCATGCCTCACTGTGCCTCACTTTGCCTCACTGTGTCCATGTCCATGCCTCACTGTGCCCATGCCTCACTGTGTCCATGCCTCACTGTGCCCATGCCTCACTGTGCCCATGACTAGACTGACGTTTAATATGGGAGTCTATGGGAGGGGTGCCTGGCTTTGAAAAATCGGTGCTCCCAATCTGTGGGTCCCCCAGACAAAAAACTTTGCACACTTGTAGAGGAGAAATGGGACTACATGTGTGCCAAGTGCCGGTACCGGGTCCCCAAAGTCACCGGAGAAATTACCATTTAACATGGAAGTCTATGGAAGGGGTGCCCAGATTTGAAAAATCGGTGCTCCCTGGTCGTAGGTCCCCCAGACAACAAACGTTGCACACTTGTAGAGGAAGAGTGGGGGGAATGTAAGCACAAAAAAATGTGCTGAAAAACTCGGCTTATACTCGAATATATACAGTCTATCTATCTCTCTATCTCTCTATCTATCTATCTATCTATCTATCTATCTATCTATCTATCTATCTATCTATCTATCTAATCAGTGTTTGTATGACTTCCAAAAAAGTCCCATGGGCAATTGTGACTTTGCAATCAGAAGACTTAGATAAAATGGAGGGCTAAGTGGCCCATTGAGATGCATGGTGTTGCTCATAAATGTCTGTCAGCTTCCAACCAGAGCAAAGACGAATGGTAAGAATTATGCTAAGCATTTTCTCACGTGTTACATATGGTATATGACTTTTTAATTGTCCATATATTAATTCTAGGGTAGGCTTCCACTTTAAAGGCGAAGTACAGCCAAAGCTCACTTGGCTGTACTTCTCCTGTGGATCACAGGAGTGCAGTTAATTTTTCACTCCTGTGACTCGCTTTCAGCAGAGAGCGGGCTGAAGTCCAATTTCTCTGCTGATGTCACAGATTTGGTCCAGGCTCAGGCGTCATCAGGACAATAAAATCAGGATCTGCCCAGATCTCCCGCCCCCTCCACAGCCCTGCACTCCAGTGAACTCAGGGGGGGGGGGGGTTCAGAGAGCCACTGACTGACAGTCGGCAGCTCTCTGCTCATGGAGCTGTGAGAGCTATGTGATCTGCAGTATTCAATCACTTGGTTCTTATTGTTAGAGCCACCGGGGAACAGATGCATCTTTGGGACGATGTTGCATCTACCTAGGTATGCATGATTCTAAAACCACATTTATTTTTCAAGTAGGAAATGTATGCTAGAATAGTTTTCTTCATTATTATCTATTTAATGTCCCATTGCTAAAGAGGGTTATAGTATTCTGAGTTTTTTATTCAGAATAACTTGACAGGGTTTATAAATAAAAAAAAATTCTTCCAAAAAAATAAAAAATAAGAAAATTCAATTCGGTATTTTAGCTGTGGTTCAAGTAAGAAGAGAACTAGTAATTTGTAATTTGTACATTTAGGAAATATGGACAAACCTATTACTTGATTGATGGTTTGAAATCACAAATGCATCAATATTATTATTTTTCTATTCTCTCTCTACTAAGCATCTGTGGGACCTCCTGTAAATGGTATTTGTATATACAATGTACGCCTCAATCAAATTGCCTTTGAAAAGTGTTTGAGTCTTGTGGAGTCTAATTTAAAGATATCTCTTGGTCTATGTTCTATTTTTTGGCAGTAAAGAAAAAGCATTTCTCATAAACAATTATTAGTGATAATATAATTTACTTTAAAGTTTGTTGTTCACTTTTGGGGTCCACATCTTTAGTTGATAATTGTAGTCCTTAGTGAAGTCTACAATCCCTGTAATTTATAGCCGCAGTACAGAATTCATTATTATTATCCAAAACAAAGAATTATTTTTGTATAGAATTGAAAGACATAAAAGTGATGTCTGCATTTTTTTTTAAATGTTCTGTCAAACTTCATTGTCCTCTCTCCTCTTCCTGCGTGGCACAAGCCAACTTCAAACAGAGACCATACTTGTGAACATCTAGTTGAATTGAATAAGTGCATGTTTTCTGCCCTAATTGGATGAATTAATCATTGGAAAAAGGAAAGCAGTTTCCTGCACTAACTGCATGGATAGGCAGAATTAAAGGAGGTGATTTACTAAAGGCTAATAAGCTGTTTACTTTGAAAGGGAAGTTGCACTTTGCAAGGGAACACTTCTCACTGCTTACTGGAGGTGATTAAATTTCACTTTGCAAAGACTACCCAGTCATGTGCAAGGAAAAAAATGAATTTTTGCTCACTTATTCATAGAAATTTGCTCACTTATTCATAGAAACTAATGAGCTTCTAACCCCAGCTGGTTCAATTAAGCTTTGGTAATAAAACCTGGAAGCTCATTGTTTTCTGTGCAGAAGTGAGCCTTAGGGCTCTTTCACACGGAGCGGTCCGTTTTTCGGTCCGCTCCGTGTGTCCTCCTCTCAGCTGTCGGCAGACAGGGCGGTCCCTGCACAGTGTCTCTCCTCCGCTCTCCCCTATGGGGAGTCGGATGGAAACGGACCGTCTGTCCGTTTGCATCCGATCCGTTTGGCCGGAAGAAAAATAGGACATTCTTCTGTCTGAAAAAACGGATGCGGATCTGGCGGACGTTAGCGGATGCATCATCCGCTAACGGATCCGCTCCCATAGGGGTTAATTACAAGTCCGTTAACGGACTTGTAATTAGCGGACCGTTCGTCCGCTAGTGTGAAAGGACCCTGATTTTGCACTTTCCAGCTTTAGTAAAATACCCCATTGTGTACATAAAAGTGGGGTATGCCTGTAATATCCATATGTCGACTTTTTTTACATGCAAATATGAATGTAAATCACTGGTGCCATATACGTATTTTCTGTTCATTTTAATGTATATTTAAACCCAAAAACAAAAATGTAATATATTTCAAGATACCAGACCTTGTTGTTTGCTTTAAGTTTCTTTGTCCAAAGCTGTTTTCCTTTATTTTCACTTGGTGATTCTGCCAGTAAGGCCTCGTACCCCACGACCGAGAATATCATCGTAAAAGAAACATAGTTTTCCTCAACGAGTTTCTTGTTAGGCTTGTCGAGAATTTTGTTAAGCTTTCTTTGCATACACAAATTGAGACTCCTGACGAGAAAAAAGAGACATGTTCTCTTTTTTTCTCGTTGAGATCCACAACAGTTTTCTCGACTAAAAACATACACACGACCGTTTTCCTTGGCAAAAAAGCTCTGCCATCAATTTTCTTGATGGATTTTGTTGAGGAAATCGGTTGTGTGTACAAGGCCTAACATACTTTCAGGCCTAGGATGACAATGCTCATATTCTGTATAGAAAGCATTATAGAATCCCACCTCAGTTTCGTTCTCTATTACATAGAGGGGTGTCGTTCTGCTAGCACAGACAGAAAACACAGGTTATCAGCTCACAAGATCAATGGGTAATTTTTTTAAAGTGGTTGTAAACCTTCGTGTTTTTTCATCTTAATGCATCCTATGCATTAAGGTGAAAAAGCACCATGCAGTATCCGCCCCCCAAAAGCCCCCATTTTACTTACCTGACCCCTGAATTTCTGTGGGCACAATCCTGCATTGCTTTTCCCAGGTCTTGTTGGCTCTTAATTGGATAGATTGATAGCGCAACCATTGGCTCCAGCTGATGTCAGTCAAATCCAATGATGTGGCTGCCGGGGGCGGGGCCAAGTCATACAATCGGGCGGCTATGGACAGTTGTATGGAACGGGAGCACACCCGCAAGCTAACCCTCTCAGGAGAGAGCTTCCCAGAGGGGGTTAGCTCTTGCGGGGAGGAGCCAAAGGGCCACTGTGGGACCCAAGAAGAGGACGATTGGGGCCACTCTGTGCAAAACGAACTGCACAGTGGAGGTAAGTATGATATGTTTGTTATTTAAAAAAAAAAAATCGAAGCTTTAGTACCACTTTAACTTATCAAACCAAGATAACAAAATACTTTCAGTGGTATATTTAACATACTAAATGGAACCAAATATTAGAAGTTCATTGTGAGAGTTTACATACACTTTAAGAAATTTTGAAACGATGAAGTTGAGACAAACTATTTAACACTGATAGGCTTGCAATATTTATTTATTTATTCATGTACTAGGGGTATTAAACTCAATTTCATTGAGGGCTGCATCAGTATTATGATTGCCCTTAAAAGGGCCAGTTGTATCTGTAAGATTAGATGTCCAGCGCATCCCCTCCCCTTACATTAGATGTCAAGAGTCACCCCACCATCAGAAGTTGAGTCCCCCACTCTCCCTTACATCACAGTTCACCCCCCTTTCCTTATGCTCCTGCTGGGAAGAAGCTAGATGCATTGCTTAAAAGCAGAAAGTAAGGGTCTGGGGGAGGACCAGAGCTCCTCTGCAGCTGCAAGAGAGGTGCAAGGGCCACATGAATTTGCCTGGAGCTGCATGATTTAGTCCACTGGACTTGTGTTTGACACTTGTGATGTAAAACCTTTATCCCAAAAAAAAAAAAAAAAGAAACGCTTGCTGTAGCTGGAATTTGGTATAATTTTGTTAGTGTAGCTAATATTGACAATGCTGTTGTCCAAAGGTTCTCCTTCATCCAGAGTAGAGGCACTCTAAAACAGGAGGTCTGTTACTAGCCAGATAACCAGGTGAAAACAGAGAGGAAAATCTGAAAAAAATGTAATAAAAAATTGGATGTAGCCACCATATCTAATGGCGCGTACACACGGTCGTTTTTTGCGATGAAAAAAAACGTCATTTTTTAAAACGTCATTTAAATTGATCGTGTGTGGGCAAAACGTCGTTTTTTGTCTTAAAAAAAACGACCAAAAAAAATTCCAACATGCTTGAATTTTTTGTGTCGTTTTTCAAAACGTCGTTTTTTGTTTCACAAAAAGTCACAGTGTGTAGCAAAAACGTCGTTTAAAACGACGTTTTTCAACCCGCGCATGCCCAGAAGATAGTTATGAAGCGAGCTTCAATGGAAAAGAGCGGTGAATGTAACCTCGCTTTTTGTGAAAAAACGATGGTGTGTATGCAACATCGTCTTTGAAAGTGACGTTTCAAAAACGTCGTTTTTTACTTCACAAAAAACGTCGTTTTTTTTCATCGCAAAAAACGACCGTGTGTACGCGGCATAAGGATTGGTAAGCTGCAATATATTACATTTTTTGTTTTGGGTTTATTAATAACATTTTAATTACCTTAGTTTGTTTAATATATTATTTAAATGTGATTTCCTTTGTGCATGACTCAAATTGAATACGACTTCTTCATACCTACGAAGCTGATCATCTCTCAATATGTACAAATTTAACAGTTTTCACATTATTTTCAAAGCACTGGGGCTGAAATGTTTTTGGGTTTAAACCAGGGGTGCCCAACCTTTTGAAGAGCGAGGGTCACTTAAGCGACTTGGTAACAGGTAGCGGGCCACAATAAGCGGAGCGGGTGGATGGCAGGTCCATGGCAGCTCTGTATATGCAGAGCGGACACGGACACAGCTCGCTATACACTCCTTTTGTTTTTTTTTGGATTGGAGGTACGACACAAGTCGGTTTACATCTGCAACTCCTTAGAGCCCATTCACACAGGGGCAACACGACTTTGGGAGGCAACTTGGACACGACTTGAGTATGAATCATCAGGCAACTTACAAGGCAACTTCAAGTTGCCTCCAGGACAGTACAATGCAACTTAATTTTGCCTCCAGGACAGGAGGCTTTCCAGTGGCCAATCGAACAATCAGCTCTGTGGGAGGGAGGGGGAGGGAGGGGTTTGCCTGGGAAATGTATGTTATCTTCCTGTATTGTTGCTTCAGTTAAGACGGTGATCCGACTTCTGATTGAAATCAATGGGTACAAGTTGCCTAGAAGTCACCTAGTAGTCAGATTGAAGTAGTACAGGAACCTTTTCTGAAGTCGGAGTGACTTCAGTAGTGTACATTAAGACGGCTCCCATTCACTTCCATTCATTTTCTCGACCACGCAACTTGGGGCAAATTGGGGCGTCTTGAAGTCGGATGCCAGGTCGCCCCTGTGTAAACCGTCTCTTAGAGGTGAATGGAGAGTCCAATTGGGTTGGACTGCCCGGGTGAAATGGGCCCAAGGCTGCTTTCACGCAGATGCGCTGCAGTTTAACCACACTGCTGGTATCGTATTCGAAAGCACTGCAGAACATATATGCCTATATATACACTGGGATTTTAGTAGTAAAACTGACCTTTAATAACAGTATTCTATTCTATTTAATGCCAGAGCAGGAGGTCATGGGCCACATCAAAGGGCTTAGCGGGCCACTGGTTGGACACCCCTGGTTTAAACCATAAAAGCTAAATAAATTTAACATGTGAATTACGTAAAAAATTACTTGAAAAACGAACACAAAAGAGGCAGATGCTCTTATTATACCCTTGATCTGTAACAGTAACTTGATATATTTAAAGTAGAGTGGAAGAATGATCCAAAAGTTATCTAAGCTTAGTTACGTTGCTGAGTCAGATCAAAGTATTTCAAAAAGGATATTTTGTGCTGTCGTGTTAAGTAGAAAAAAAACGAAATGTGAAAGTAACAACTATTATTTTGATACTGATACAGGAGATGTCTACTGCCAGCACATCTTTCAGTGTAATCATTGTAATACTGAGTGCTAGGCTATCATCCTCTCAAACACCTTGCTGAGCTAATACATCCTTTATACTGGTTTTGTCCCAAGGTGTCCTTTTAGTTTTTTTATTTCACATGCCCATATTTTACTGAGGAATGCTGCAGTATGTTCTGTTTCTGCTCTATAACTTCATAGTTAGCCCAAAAAAAAAAAAAAAAAGAGAAACATTTAGTATAAAGCAATGAAACATTTGCAAACCTAACCTATATTGCTTGCATTAAATCTGGTAACAACTGAATATTTCCTGATTCTCCTGGATCCTGGACAGGGCTAAAACAATGATTCTCCACTCATCATCTGTAGAATCAGTTTTAATTCCTTTTTAATGCACAAACCATTTACAAGCTCCACACAAATCAAACAAATGATAAAATCTCAGTAATCCTTTTGAATATAGTTCAAGCCTTCCCATCAAAGCCTCATTATTCTCTATGTTTGCAGCCAAAGTTGCACAGCTGATATTGAAATGGAAAGGTCAAAATATACGACAGGTAAAATGTTATTGTGTTGAAAAATACTTTTTATATATTTGACAAGAAGAAAATTAATAAATAAATTGCAAAAAAAATAAAAATAAACGACAGGTTATCAAAAAACAAAAAAAATAAAAAGTCTTTAAATATCTTGATTTTTATTTTAAATGGACTTGATTTGAGCTTGCAGTCCTTTGTAAAAATAACTTCAAATATATTATTTTTTAATATTAATAATATGATTTAATAATAAATGAACATATTCATTCTGTATACACTAAGGAAATGATGGCACTGATTTATAATTTAGCACTGGTGTACCATACAAGAACTGCCTAATCATTCTAACCAAGAAGATCTTAAATTATTTACCTGCAGGTACTTTTGCTTGTCGTGTACGCTAAGGGCATGCGTTCTATTTTGGGTCCCTATTATATGAAAAGCATTGGAAGCACTGGTTATATGAGGTGAAGCACTGTAAGATTGTGTGAAATGAACCAAAATAGAATATAATGTTCATGAATTAAACTTATTTTAAACTGTTCAATAGTTAAAATAGAAGTATTGGATTCTTTTTTACCCCATAATCATACTTATCTTGGTGGATGCAGCATCGGTCTGAGGCTGCATCTGTCCCCCGCCACTTCTTCTCTGAGAACCGAGCCACCAAACACAGTCGATGGCTCGGTTCTCTCACCTCCCCGAGCTTAGAGCTGCTGCCTGCCAATCAGCATCTCTCCACCTCTGCTCCTCCACGCTCATTGGAGCTCTGAGCTGAAGAGGGGCAGGGAGCAGCCACCTCAGCCTCTCAGCAGCTCACTGAGAGGCTGAGACACCTATCAGTCCAGGCACCTGGCGGATCCAGACTCCCAAAGTCGGAATGATGCCTGGACAGATCTTGGTGACGTCAGCAGAGAGCGAACTTTAGAGTGTTCTCCGCTGAAAACGGGTCACAGGTATGAAAAACAAATTGCACTCCTGTGACCCAGAGGAGAAGCCCAGCTGAATGAGCTCAGGATGCACTTCTCCTTTAAGTTAATCAGTTAACAGGGCATTAGTCTCTAAATTTGGAATGTTTAAAATAAAAGTGAGGACAAATAAAAAAAAAAAATCAGATGCTTGTTTTGGTCTTCTGATAACATAAGTAAATAAAGCCCACCTTTGTTTGCAAGTGACAATAATTATTGACTCCAGAGCACATCATGCACATATTTCACCATAGCGATAATTGTTCTCTCTGGTGATTGCTCTATTACTACTCATTTCGTTGACTGCTTAACACACACCAGAACCTTCTTAAAGTATTTAGTGTCAGGAGAAGGGTCAATTAGTGATGTTGCTTTTTGAAACATTCAATGACCAAAAAAAATACAACCATTTGTGGTATTCAATAAAGTACTAAACACAGACATTTCTAAATAATGTTTCTTTACATAATAAAAGTGTAATTTTTATTTTATTTTTTATTTAATGGTTCATTTAAACAATAGGGTCATATACTGTGTGTGTGTATATATATATACATTTCATTAGCATGCCGGATAATGTAATAGAAAGTAAGAACCGAGACCCCTGTGTGCTAGGCTATCTCTTGTATTTTTAGATTCATTTTAATGAGACAACTTTTCAGGAAAGATGTATACTGTATGTTTTTCCATTATTTTAGGAGAAGTAAAAAAGAATAACCCTCAAACTAAAGATTTTTCAAAGGGGAATTTACAAAAATATATTATAGAGAATAAGCTGATAACAGGCACTTAAAGGGGTTGTAAAGATTTGTTTTTTATTTCCTAAATAGGTTAATTTAAGCTAGTGCATTGTTGATTCACTTACCTTTTCCTTCAATTTCCCTTCTAAATGTTTTTTTCTTTGTCTGAATTTCTAACTTCCTGTTTCCCCTCAGTAAGCTTTCCACCATCATCCATGGGGGTTAGTCAGCCAGAACAGCTTACTGAGGAGGAACGGGAAGTGAGAAATTCAGACAAAGAAAACTTTTTTTTAGAAGGGAAATCAAAGGAAAAGGTAAGTGAACCAACAATGCACTAGCTTAAAGGAATCTATTTAGAAAATAAAAAACAAACCTTTACAACCCCTTTAACATTGGTTTCTCGATAGATATGTTTTGTTTAATTAATTACATGATCAGTTTTACTGAGGAAGCAAGTTCAAAATTATTGCAGGAATTGTTATTGATTTTGCATTTAGTTTGATTGAATTTTTTAATTGAGATCGTTCTCCTAGGTCAGGCATGTCCAAAGTCCGGCCCATGGGCCAGTTGCTGCCCGTGGGCTGGTTTTATATGGCCCCCACTTGCAATTTGCTTTTATCACTTTTGTGGCCCCCCAAGCTCCGCACTGGGTAATGATGAGCTTGGTATATATATATATATATATATATATATATATATATATATATATATATATATTCTCTAATCAAATAAAAAAATAATAATAGCTCACCCTTGCCCTGAGTGGAGCTTGTGGGCCACAGAAGAGATAAAGGCCAGATTTCTTAGGGGATAAAGAAGAGAAAAAAATATATATATATATATATTTCAACCTGAGCTCATCCTTACCTTGAGCGGAGCTCTGGATTTGTTGGGGCCAAAGAGGATATGGATATATATATATATATATATATATATATATATATATATATATATTATAATATATTCACCACACACAGCCACAAAGGTAAAATTATTGTTGGGTGGTGTATTGGTGCTCGGACGACCACACTGACACAGAATTTTAATGGTTCAAAGAATCTCAGTCAAAATGGTCGGCCCTCACGCACATTCACTTCATCAAATCTGGCCCTCTTTCAAAAAAGTTTGGACACCCCTATCCTAGGTAGTACAGTAGTTGTGAATGGAAAGATTAGATACAGTAAATTTCAGATTAAAGAAAAAAGGACACAGACTAGTTATTATTGGAACATACAAGAAAATGGCAATGGCTACCACCAAGTTATGCACAATCTATTACTTAGTAATCTGCTGGATGAAATAGAAAATCTTATTGACGTTCTATTGGAAAGTCATATTGACATTTTTATTTGCAGCATAACACTTTTTCTTTACAATATAGTACATTCGTTCTGAAACACTTTCTGTTGTTCCTACCTTTAGAAGTAAGAGTACTGGTAATTTGAGTAATTAATTGAGTAACATGTGCCAAGTTACAGTGACTGTGAGAGACAGCCAAAGCAAATTATGGGAGCAAACTAGGTGCAATAGTTACATTTGTAAGTAGGAAATTTCATCTGTATTGTAAAGAGTGGATTTAATTTAAATCAACTTGATTTTAAATCATAATTTTTAAAGGGCAACTGTCATCTCTGTCCCGGAGCGACTCCTCCTCTAACCTGCTGTTACCTCACCGACAGTCCCATTCACTTTAATGGCACCACAAGGTGCCATTGAATTGCCAGCAGGTGAGGGATGTGGTGGCAGCAGGTGAGTGGATGCCTGCTAACAGGCACTGCCATGATGAATCTGAAATGACGGGTGATCTTTAAATGTAAGGACTTATTCTTCCTGGTAGTTAGAATCTTTAATATTCACAAACAAAATTAAGGTTTCCTATTTAGAATAATAAGCTGTCAGGTTGGTAAAACAGCAATATCGGAACTGATTCATTCATACAGTTTGTAGTATACACAGATTTGCAAAACAATAGGATAAAGAAAAATTCCAAAACTTTGTTTTATCTCATGGTTACTGTGCCTTTGTATGAATGCATCAATGCAGTGCATGTTATCTCAGCTTGCAGAGCTTGGATTCATTGAATGAGTTTACCAAAAATGTATATATTGCAGAATATACAGCCTAATGCTACATAACTAAGCTCCATTTCATGCTGAATAAACAAAATTTGCGTTGAATCCTAAATAGAAAACTATCTTTAGATCTGATTTTTTTTTTAATCGTTGATGTATATCCACCCTGGTATTGTAAATAATACACATTTTATACAAAATGCTGACTTTATTTCATTGCAATAGGCAATCTGGAAAATTTGTGTCCACTATTTTTCTTTACAAATACAATGTCACATTGCTTAATAATTGTCAAATGACAGTGCCTGTGTTATGCCTACCCCCAACCACCTTATTATTATTATTATTATAATAATACAGGATTTATATAACGCCAACAGTTTGCACAGTGCTTTACAACATGGGGGCAGACAGTACAGTTACAATACATATCAATACATGAGGCATCAGAGGGCCTTGCTCATTAGAGCTTACAATCTAGAATAATCACCCATCCAATGATTTCTTATTGCTCTTTCCTCTCCATCTACCAAATTACACTATGGGATCGTAGGCAGGAATGCCTGAACATAAATGAAAACTCAATAAGCCAAACTTCTTTTAACCACTTTAGCCCCGGACCATATTGCTGTCCAATGACCAGAGCACTTTTTGTGATTCGGCACTGCGTCACTTTAACTGACAATTGCGCGGTCGTGCGACGTGGCTCCCAAACAAAATTGGCGTCCTTTTTTTCCCACAAATAGAGCTTTCTTTTGGTGGTATTTGATCATCTCTGCGGTTTTTATTTTTTGCGCTATAAACAAAAATAGAGCGACAATTTTGAAGAAAATGCAATATTTTTTACTTTGTGCTATAATAAATATCCCCCAAAAATATATAAAAAAAACTTTTTTTTTCCTCAGCTTAGGCCGATACGTATTCTTCTACATATTTTTTTGTTAAAAAAAAATCGCAATAAGCGTTTATTGATTGGTTTGCGCAAAAGTTATAGCGTTTACAAAATAGGGGGTCGTTTTATGGCATTTTTATTAATATTTTTTTTTACTAGTAATGGCGGCGATCAGCATTTTTTTCAGTACTGCGACATTATGGTGGGCACTTCGGACAATGCATTGTATTACTATAAAAATGCCATTGGCAGTGAAGGGGTTAATACTAGGGGGCAGGGAAGGGGTTAAGTGTGTTCTTGGGTGTGTTCTAACTGTATGGGGGGGTGGCCTCACTAGGGGAAATCACTGATCTTCTGTTCATACATTGTATGAACAGAAAATCAGCGTTTCCCCCGCTGACAGGAACGAGAGCTATGTGTTTACACACATAGCTCCCGTTCCCCCGCTCTGTAACGATATCAGATATCTGATGAAGCTGATTTTTATCAGTCTTGCCTACACACCATCAGTTAAAAAACTGATCGTGTCAGAACGCGGTGACGTAAAACACAACGACGTGCTGAGAAAAAATAAGTTCAATGCTTCCAAGCATGCGTCGACTTGATTCTGAGCATGCGTGGATTTGTAACCGACGGACGTGCCCACAGACGATCGGTTTTTTAACCATCAGATAATTTTAAAACAAGTTCCTAGTTTTTTCACCGATGGATAAAAAAACGATGGGGCCCACACACGATCGGTTCGTCTGATGAAAACGGTCCATCAGACCGTTTTCACCAGACGAACCGATCGCGTTTACGCGGCATAATAATCTGAAAAACAATATGTCTTCAATATTATTTCACAAAACTGACCCCTTTTACTTTAAATAGCAAAGGGGACCTTAGCACATAATATAGCCGTGACAAAGGGAAGGGGGTGGGAAGTTCCACTGTTGATCCTCTTCAAGCGACTGGCCCGGACCCTACAGACTAGCCCTTTATATAGGGACCCCCTGGAATTCTAGAGGTTTCCAGGGGGTTATTTGACCCGGCTGACCTATCCCAACCATGGGGGTCCCTAATTCTAGAATATTCCACGTCAGCTGACCCTGAAAACCAATCCCAGGCTTTCCTGCCATTTCCTCACAGTGGGGAGCCAGGAAACTGCTCCTACCATGATCCAATAAGAAAAAGGGGAGCCTTAAGACATGCTAATCCCCTTCTACCCCCATGCTAAATGGTGTTGGAATGCAGAGGGAGCAGTGGCATCATTCCCTCTGCCATGTGATAGAGCTCGGGCCTTGTGATTGGCTGCTAGGTATGAACATGGTGTTATAAGAGGAGCTCACTTCCCTGTCTTCTCCCCCTACTAGACAGCACCAGGTATTTTGCATAAGTGGCCACAGAGCAAAAAGGGACTCAAGAATACCGGAAAGGCGAGTAGATATAAGATGATATATTTTTCCTTGCATTTTTTTCAACAGTATGCAGTTTTGAAACATTTATTTTTACATGTGATGAAAAACAAAATCATAATTTGCTGGTAGGCATTGCTTACTGCAAGGACAGATAAACAGAAGTTGCAGTAGCTTGAGATACAGCAAACATGATGAAGGATAAGTGCATGTTAAAGGCATATTGCTATCAAATGTCCCTGAGTCAGACTGCCTATTGTTTCTGATATTTAGGAGAAAAGCCGACTTGAAATAAGGATATGATCACAATAATATCTTTATATGTTTTGTGTAGAATAATTCTGGCTTTGATCATTTTGATTTTTTGATGTAAAGACTGTTACTAATTGGCTGTTACTTGTTCCCAGAAGTAAAAAGGATAATAGAATTATAGAGACATCGAATTGTTGTATACCACAGTCATGCAGTGTGCACTTAACTAATATGTAACAAATGCACAGTGTTCTTTTCTGTGCAATTTGATGTTCACAGAGTTCGTAATGGCTTCTAATACCAGCACGTTCTATAAAAAGAGCAGAGGTCTAATTGTGTCTACTTTGATTGCGCACAGCGTCCACTGGTTCATTAGGAAAATGCAATGCAATTAATAGTTACATCTTTATCTAACAAAGATTCCTCAGTTCTTTTTCATATTTTATTACACATCACTCTGCTGTGTACAGTTTATTGCTTACTATTGTAACCACATAGCAGAATATGGGTTGACAACTGTTATCCTGCATATCTAAGGGCTAGCTCAGTAGGGAATTTTATCTACAAGCTCTATGTTACCTAGCAACTCTCTCTGAATTGGAAGGTTTCTACATCATCCTTACATCTGCCAAGGATTCTTAAAAACAACTATGTTGTTCTGTGAATGAACAAGGAAAATTAGTCATTGCCTGATACAAACGAAAAGTTATCTGCTTCCAATATAAACTCAATTGGTCTACGTATGTAAATTTTGATTGCAATTGAGTTGATTTTGCAGAGGTCAAATAGCTTTCCCGAGAGACAGTTGCAATATTTTACAGTATTTTTGTATTTAGTCCTTCTTGTTTTCAGCTCTCTATACTGAAAAGTTTCTACAGTAAAATTTAGAGCTGAGGGAAGCTTCTCTGAGCTCCTCCTCAGCTCTGCCATGTCATATGACACAAGTCAAGAGGGAGCCTGGGATGAATCCCTTTGCTTACCACTTTGCACTCCTGACTCCTCCGCTATGTGAATTAATCTGACCTGATCCCTGCACTATATACGTTACACACCCCTTACCCTTGCACTCTGCACATTATATACTCCTTAGCCTATTCCTGGCACAATTGCACATTCCTGGCACATGCATTTTGTACATTATGTACTCCTGACCCCTCAACACTGTTGATTACTTACCACTGATCCCTGCACTCTGTGTTTTACACTCTCTTGCCCCCTGTACTTTGTGCAATTTACCTCTGCACACTGTGTAAGACACTTCGGGCCACTGCACTTTGTTACATACTCTTAACCCCATCAGCCTGTGTGTTATGGACCAGTGACCCCTTCACTCTGTGCACTACGTTCCACTGACCGATACACTTTGTGTGTTAAACATCCTTGACCCTTGCACTTTTGTGTTACACACTCCTGATTCCTGCATTCTGTGTGTTATATACTCTTGCCCCTTGCACTTTGTGTGTTACACATTCCTGATCCTGCATATGCACACAGAGCATTACACACTCCTGACATCTGCATTACGCACTTTACACACCAATGACCCCTGCACTATATATAATGTAGCACTACTCTGGTTGACCATTTTAATAAAGTTCTTCTTTAAAGTTTCACTAAACCCACATCATAAAAAAACAAATCAATAAATGGTGTATTACATTCTGTTCATACTCATTGAGACATTATGAGATTTGTTTCCTGTATTCTGAAAAAAAACTGTCTGACCCTACTGTTTATCTCCCCTTTCTGTCCCCTATTCAGCCAGGTATTTTTCAGAGCAGTGTTGGCAGCTCTGCAAATGCTCAGTTTTCAGTGGGTTTCTATGCTGAGCATTTCCTCCCTATCATATCTGAGCAGCCCATGACTATAGAGTCAAACATATGGGTGTTTACACATTAGTAATTGACACTCTCTCCCTTCTCCTCCATGCCCACTAACCAGAGAAATACAATGGGGGTGGATAGATTAATAGTGGCTTCATCTTCCTCTTATTCTAAGACACAGACTGGAGGGGCGTGACAGCCTGTGACTGGCAGAAATCTGCCCACAGCGTATTTTTGCCAAAAAATGATAACAATTTAATTTCAATATATTTTTGTATGATAATTTAAAAGAGTTTATTGATATTAAATATTTATTTTCACTCCGTATTCTAAAGGCTGTTTTTTTGTATTTTATTTGTTAAAACAGATTGTGCTTAGGTTTATACATGTCTGCAAGATCCTTGCTTGTGGCACAGCAATTAAAGCATGTTTCATGGGTACGAGGCCTGTGGCATATATGTGCCGTGCATACAATGAGTAGGCTTGAGTTTTAATTACACATGCCCTTTAAGCCCTTTCCACTGTTAACAGAATTTGGCTGCACCCACCATTTGCCACCAGGTGCTGCAGATCATTTACAGTCCTATTAATACCTCTGCACTACAGCCATATTTCACAGAGCTTCTTCCTGAAGCCTGTAGTAACATATTCTCTTTTTTCTAGCTTGTTTAAAATTATTTGGTGACTGTGAAAAAAAAAACATTTGTAAGGATACTTCCCTCATTAAATTAATCGATGGGTTTCATTGCTGATGCCAGCTGAAAGCAGAAAATTAATCGATGGGTTTCATTGCTGATGCCAGCTGAAAGTGTGAAGGTCTATTTAGATAAGCTTAGCCACAATGAAATGTAGAAACTACTCGATTGTTGTATGGTTGTGCAATTAGTTTTTTTTCTGTCAGGATAACTACTGTATTTTCAATACCAAATAAACACAATGCTGGCGCACACAGGAACCACTGTAATTTAAATTGTCTTCAGTGCAAAGTCCTGTAAGCTATGGAAAGCTTTGTAGTGATTCACAGTTCTTTGATAAAAGGCAGCCTTGTGTGGGGAGCCGAAGCAATGCTCCAAGGACATGTAGATAGAAAACAAAAAGACAGGCGTCACTAAATAAACTGCTGGACTCTAATGAAAAAGTAACACAAAAGCACTCACATAATAGTTGAAGTACACAGGCATAAGGTGAAGGTCTTCATGAATCGTCCAAACCAGCCGAGGATTGATAGGGTCCCAGGGAACTCTTCATGCTGATGTCTGCTATGCAGGAAGGACAAACAGCGCTGATTTCCGGAAGCGTGCAGGTGTTGTGTGCGAGCGTGTCAGCAAGGGAAGCTGGAGCGCACTCTGGAACGCACGCTGGGACGCTACGGTTGTGGCTTGGAAGGGGGGAATGATGTCATCACGCAGGACCTCAAGGATACGACGCGTTTCAATGCAAGTGTCGTGTGTTGAATGTCTGATGACACACAGCGCGCACCCCTCCTCTTGGCTTGATATCCTCCAAAATGACCACTGCCTTGCTAAAGAAGCTGATGGTAAAGATGATGGACTGGCCAAGCATGTCTCCAGTGGCTGGAGACATGCTTGGCCAGTCCATCATCTTTACCATCAGCTTCTTTAGCAAGGCAGTGGTAATTTTGGAGGATATCAAGCCAAGAGGAGAAGTGCACGCCGTGTGTCATCAGACATTCAACACACGGCACTTGCATTGAAACGCGTCGTATCCTTGAGGTCCTGCGTGATGACGTCATTCCCCCCTTCCAAGCCGCAACTGTAGCATCCCAGCGTGCGTTCCAGAGTGCGCTCCAGCTTCCCTTGCTGACACGCTCGCACACAACACCTGCACGCTTCCGGAAATCAGCGCTGTTTGTCCTTCCTGCATAGCACACATCAGAATGAAGAGTTCCCTGGGACCCTATCAATCCTCGGCTGGTTTGGACGATTCATGAAGACCTTCACCTTATGCCTGTGTACTTCAACTATTATGTGAGTGCTTTTGTGTTACTTTTTCATTAGAGTCCAGCAGTTTATTTAGTGGCGCCTGTCTTTTTGTTTTCTATCTACGTATTTTCAATACCAGCTTGTCTTGTAAAATACAGATTAATAGAGCAAAACTGCAGCAACACTGGGAACAACTTGACAGAAGTTGCTGAGCAGCAATGGAGGCCCCACAACTTGGCCCTGATGAAGGGGCAATAGTGTTGCCTTAAAATGCATTGGCTGTGTCTATATGCCTTTTAGACCAAGTAAAATATTCTTGCACTTTTTTTTATCTGGTTTTGGTTGGATGATCTTTTCTGTATTTCTACAGCCCCGTACACACAATCGGAATTTCCGATGGAAAAAGTCAGACGGACATTTTTCATCGGAAATTCCGACCATATGCCCCATCAGAGTAATTCCATTGGAAATTCCAAAGAATTCCATCGAAGTTTAGATAGAGTCAGAGAACATGTTCTCTTTTACTCCGGTGGAATTCCATCGGAGTTCCGATGTGATTTTGGTCGGGCAAAGGTCCACCCGTATGTACTTGGGCTTTAGATATTCTATATTACCTGTTTTCCTGTTTGGGAGATAACCATTAACTTCCTGTACTGATGGAGAGCTCTGTTGCCACTAAAGCAGGACTTCTTACTTTACTTCTTGTTCCTTTCATTTTGGTTTTTAAAGTACTGGCAGCATTGTTTGGCACGACGTGAGGACAGGAACAGCAATACAAACCTGAGATTAGGCCTTTCTCACTCTAAAACATTCAAATTTTTATCTGGGCATTGACTTTCAATGTGCACCTAGTATGAAATAACCAATAAAGAAATATTGATTTTTGAAATGTATAGCTGTTTTCCGGCACTGAAATGTGCATAATCAATATGACCGTGAACCTAAAGGCAAATACCATGCTTTAGAATAGTTAAAGCAGGTGAAAATGATGAAAGTGCTTTTATCATAATTCTGGTTCCATATTATAGCAAGTCGATTATCACAGGAATTGATTTACTAAAACTGGAAAGTACAAAACCTGGTGCAGTTCTGCAAAGAAACCAATTGGCTTCTAGGTTTTTTTGTCAAAGCATAATTGAACAAACTGAAGTCAGAGGCTGATTGGCTACCATACACAGCTGCACCAGATTTTCCACTATTAAGTTTTAGTAAATCAACCCCAGCGTGCCGGAAGGATATTATATAAGGGTATATAAGGGTATTTGTGTAATTTCTCACAATGCCTTATATATTTAAAATATTTTTGGAGTGTCAGAACTTAGGTTATCAAAACATAAATGTGTAAAACTTGAATAAGGATCTTGTTGGGTGCAGTGTTTGCCTGTTGTCAGCTCATGGAAAACCAGCTGTTAAGGTGAACACTTGCATTAATAGTCCAACCCAGAAAAACGTTTAGCTGACTCTTCATACAGCATGCAATAACAGAAGCTTGCTGTTTCTGTGATGTAAAAAGATTATCCATAGAGTAGGTCATAGAGTAATTAATGCCAATGTTAAATTAATTACTAAAGTGACAACAGTATAAAAATGAAAACAAATGATCTGAAAAGACTTGGCGTCCTGTGACAGGCAATCCATGAATCCAATCAAATTAGACTTTTCCGTTTGACTGATTCAGTCGAAATAGTTACATCTCTGAAATCTGGCCGTTGGATTTAATCCACAGCGGGAAGGTTTTGTGCAGGTTTTTAATATTTACTGAAGTGGGGTAGGGGACTCAAATTTAACTATATATTAACCCGTCATACATACAAGTATGATAGAAAAGCTTTGGGGATAACTGTTCATCTCTTTAAAATTCTGGGCTGCCCACCTTAAATGCAGAGCACATATTTAATCTGACTAGAAAGACACAATAGATACATAGACAGGCTCATTTGTCAAATGGTGGCAAGGATTAGTCATGGCTATTAAAACCATGAAGCTTGGTAAATACCAGGCAGTAGAATCCAAGGGTTGATTCAGTTTGTTTCCATTCCTGCTCAGTATCTTAATCTGTTTATTGCAGTAATTGTTTTCAAGATGAGGTGCCGTGAAACTCAACTGTGCTTCATCTTATAGTCTATTCATGTAGAACATGAAGACTTGAGAAACACAAAATTCATTGTTAAGTGACATTGCCATATTGTTTATATTAAAAGACCTCTGCAATATTACCTAGTAACAATTACAGGTGTGGCAAGGCCCCTCTTTTAGGCCTTGGTTTTTGTTGCATTTGTACTTCTTTGTTGGTCATAGTGTGTGAAATCCTTTTACTATGTAACATTGTGCATATTTATATACACTTTATATGCAGTATCTCACAAAAGTGAGTACACCCCTCACATTTTTTTAAATATTTTATTTTATCTTTTCATGTGACAACACTGAAGAACTGACACTTTGCTACAATGTAAAGTAGTAAGTGTACAGCTTGTATAACAGTGTACATTTGCTATCCCCTATAACTCATCACAGCCATTAATGTCTAAACCGCTGGCAACAAAAGTGAGTACACCCCTAAGTGAAAATGTCCAATTTGGGCCCAACGTGTCAATATTTTGTGTGGCCACCATTATTTTCCAGCACTGCCTTAACTAGAGCTTTCCAGGTTGCCACTGAAGTCCACTTCCACGCCTCCATGACGACATCAAAGAGCTTGTGGATGTTAGAGACCTTGCGGTCCTCCACCTTCTGTTTGAGGATGCCCCACCGATGTTCAATAGGGTTTAGGTCTGGAGACATGCTTGGCCTGTCCATCACCTTTACCCTCAGCAAGGCAGTGGTCATCTTGGAGGTGTGTTTGGGGTGAAAAAGTCCAAATTGGGCCCAATTAGCCATTTTCCCTCCCCTGTGTCATGTGACTTGTTAGTGTTACAAGGTCTCAGGTGTGAATAGGGAGCAGGTGTGCTAAATTTGGTGTTATCGCTCTCACACTCTCATACTAGTAACTGGAAGTTCAACATGGCACCTCATGGCAAAATACTTTCTGAGGGTCTGAAAAAATTAATTGTTGCTCTACTTGAAGATGGCTTAGGCTGTAAGAAGATTGCCAAGACCCTTAAACTGAGCTGCAGCACAGTGGCCAATACCATACAGCGATTTAACAGGACAGGTTCCACTTAGAACAGGCCTTGCCATGATCAATCAAACAAATTGAGTGCACATGCTTAGCGTCATATCCAGAAGTTGTCTTTGGGAAATAAATGTATGAGTGCTGCCAGCATTGCTGCAGAGGTTGAACGGGTTGGGGGGTCAGCCTGTCAGTGCTCAGACCATATACCGCACACTGCATCAAATTGGTCTTCATGACTGTTGTCCCAGAAGGAAGCCTCTTTTAAAAATGATGCACAAGAAAGCCCGCAAACAGTTTGCTGAAGACAAGCAGGCTAAGTACATGGATTACTAGAACCATGTCCTGTTGTCTGATAAAACCAAGGTAAACTTATTTGTTTCAGATGGTGTCAAGCTTGTGTGGCGGCAACCAGGTCAGGAGTACAAAGACAAGTGTGTCTTACCTATGGTCAATCATGATGGTGAGAGTGTCATGGTCTGGGGCTGCATGAGTGCTGTCGGCACTAGGAGCTACAGTTCATTGAAGGAACCATGAATGCCAACATGTACTGGGACATATTGAAGCAGAGCATGATCCCCTCCCTTCGGAGACTGAGCCACAGGGCAGTATTCCAACATGATAACAACCCCAAACACACCTCCAAGACTACCAATGCCTTGCTAAAGAAGCTGAGGGTAAAGTTGATGGACTGGCCAAGCATGTCTCCAGACCTAAACCCTATTGAGCATCTGTGGGGCATCTTCAAATTGAAGGCTCCAACATTCACTAGCTCTGTGATGTCCACTTTGAACATTTTCACTTAGGGGTTGTACTCACCTTTGTTGTGGCCAGCGGTTTAGACATTAATGGGTTGAGTTATTTTGAGAGGACAGAAAATTTACACTGTTATATTAGCTGTACACTCACAACTTTACATTGTAGCAAAGTGTAATTTATTCAGTGTTGTCACATGAAAATATATATTAACATATTTACACAAATGTGAGGGATGTACTAACTTTTGTGAGATACTGTGTGTGTGTGTGTATATATATATATATATATATATATATATATATATAATTTATGAATATAGTTAAATGTAAATATTTCATATTTTTCTTTTCAATTTTAAACAGAGAGAAACTAAAGACGTTAAACAGAATAAGTGGAAGAATTGCTCCAAAGTATAATCTGTTAAAATGTGGCCTATCTTAACTCAACTTTTATTGTACATTTTCTTCTGCTGGGCAGGTAAGATCTTTTAGTTTTATATACAAATATTATAAGTACTGCAATGTGGTTCACATAACCTTTAAAGGGGAGTTCCACCCACAAGTTCACTTTTTAAATATAAATACCCCTGTAATACACAAGCTTAATGTATTCTAGTAAAGTTAGTCTGTAAACTAAGGTCTGTTTTTCTAGGTTGTTACAGCATTTAGATAGTTTAAAATCTAGAACTAGACCGTGGCCATCTTAAGTGTGGGCATCATGAAGCCAGACTGTATGACTTCCTGGATTTCAGCTTTGCATATCTCGCACATGCTCAGTGGTGCACAAGCAATGTAATAGGTTTCAGTCAGGTTTGCAAGGACTACTGGGAAACATGATGCCTATCCCAGAAACCCTTGCAAATAGCCATGTGATTTAATAGCCTAGGCTAATAAGGAGGAGGAAGTAATGAAGGACTACAAAATAAAGGTATTTACAAGCAAAAAAATAAATAAAAATAGTCCATTCTGAACACTATGAGATTAGGGCATGCAGCACAGACAAACATAAAAAAATGGGTGGAACTCCACTTTAATACCGTACATGTACAGCATACTCAAATGTTCATGCTTAAATTGTATCTATACCCACAACCATTTTTTTAAAGTTTTGAATTGAATAGGAAAGGGTTAAATCCCTTAATAGTTTATTTTTTTTGCAATACGTATACTGTTGGGGTGATTTGCTCTTCATTTTTGTCTTAGAGACGCAACAAGATATTATAATAAAATATCACCTAAGTGAGTGAAATTCCCATCTTAGAGAGTTGTCACTAAAATGTTTGTCCCCATTGAGTGATTAACCCTTCTTTCTTGCTCTGCAGACAACCCAAAATGTTGGATTTACACTTACATAAAGGGATACAGCTCTGCAGTGGGAGAAAGGGGGTCCAACCCTTTCTCTATCCAAATTTAAAGAGAAAAAAGTACTTTAACCACTTAAGGACCCAGTCTTTTTCTGACATTTTCTGAGTAAAAAACGATATATACTTTTTTTTTTAGCAGAGACCATAGAGAATAAAATGGTGGTAATTAATTTTTTTTATGCCACCTGAGTTTTGTGCATCGGTTTTTCAAATGCATTTTTTTTGGAGAAAATACACTTTAACCGCTTAACGCCTGCCACATGTATATGTAAGTCCACAAAATGCCACGTACAGGCAGATGGACGTACATGTACGTCCCTGCCTTCTTGCGGGTCGGGGGTCCGATCGGGACCCCCCCCGCTACATGCGGTGGGCGTCTTACCTGTGGGAGAGATCCGGGATGAGGGGGCGGCTGTTCGTTTTTGTCCGCCCCCTCGTGATCGCTCCCAGCCAATCCCCTGAGCCTCCGCCGTGTGACTTCCTCTGCCTGTATAATGTAAACACAGGCAGAGGAAGTGATGTCAGCTCTCCTGTCGGCGGTATTTTCAATCCGACGAGAGGAGAGAAGACATCACAGTAAGTTGCACCAACACAACACTGACGCCACACACATATGCATATTTAACCCCTTCCGATCACCCCCCAGCCCCCTGTCACAGTGTCACTGATTGTAGTGATCATATATTTACTGATCACTGCATTTAGTGTCAGTGTGACAGTTAGTGTGACAGGCAGTTATTGTTAGGTCCAGGGTAGCCCCATACCCCCCCTAATAAAGTTTTAACCCCTTGATCACCGCCCTAGTTAACCCTTTCACCCCCTATTGCCAGCGTCACTAAGCAATCATTTTTCTGATCACTGTATTAGTGTCGCTGTTGCCGCTAGGTAGCTAATTTTTTTTTTATTGCGATTTTTTTTTACTAAAGACATGTAGCTGAATACATTTTGGCTTAAATGTTTGACTAAAATTTAGTTTATTCGATTTTACTTATAACAAAAAGTAAAAAATATTGATTTTTTTTCCAAAATGTCGCTCTATTTTTGTTTATAGCGCAAAAAATAAAAATCCCAGAGGCAATCAAACACCATCAAAATAAAGCTCTTTTTGTGGGAAGAAAAGGACGCAAATTTTGTTTGGAAGCCACATTGCACGACCGCGCAATTGTCTGTTAAAGCGACGCAGTGCCGAATTGTAAAAACGCCTCTGGGCATTTAGCAGCATATTGGTCCGGGGCTTAAGTGGTTAATGAATAAAAAAACAAACAAAAACATTAAATATACATATATATATATACAGGTGAAACTCGAAAAATTTGAATATCGTGCAAAAGTTCAAAGTTCATATATTAGTTTCACCTTTTAGGTTGCATTAATGAAATAAATGAACTTTTGCACGATATTCTAATTTTCCGAGTTTCACTTGTATATATAGATATATCTATCTATCTATCTATCTATCTATCTATCTATCTATCTATCTATCTATCTATCTATCTATCTATCTATCTATCTATCTATCTATATATATATATATATATATATATATAAACAATTTTGTTGTTTAATTCAAAAGATGATGTTACACTGGGAAAATAGATACCTAACATGTTATGCTTTCAAATTGTGTGCGCTCAAAGAATGGCGCCAAACTACGGTACTTCAAAATCTCCAATAGCTCCCCTTAAAACATTTCTACAGCTTACCAGTTTAGCGTTACAGAGGAGGTTTAGTGCTATAGTTATTACTCTCACTCAGATGTTTGTGGTGATACCTCACATGGTGGTGCAAACGCTGTTTACATATGTGGGTGTATGTGTTCACTACTGCGTGCGAGCATGCGGGTACGGGGGCGCTTAACATTATTTATTTTATTACATTTTTTAAAATTTTGACACTATCCCTTTAAAAAAAAATAATGTTAATCACTTTTACTGAACGACCCCAAATTTCTCCTTTAACCTTATAAGCAAATTTTGCTTTAGGGAGAAAAAAAACATGTTTACATGGCCCGAGAATCGGAAGTGACACATGACGTCGTTTCGGTCCTCCAAGGGCATAGAGATGAGCGGTGGCCATCTTGCCATTGCTCATCTCTATAGAAAAAAAACACTGCCAACGCAGGATGGTTCCTAAACACAGCAACGTAAGCCCAGGAACCACCGGGAAGCAGGTGGGAGGTACCTATCCCGCCACTTCTAAAAGAGATCCCAGAAGAGATTATCGGAAAGCTAGCTGCTAAAGAGAAAACATTATACCAGGGTTATGGCATCTATCTGCAGACATAACCACAATATTTAACGTCAAATGTAAATTCCCAGTTAGGCGGTCTGTTGGGCTAGGTGGGAAGGTATGATAGATCGTGTACCTCAGCTCACCTGGAATCTGTATATTCTAGCTGTTCTACACTGGTACATGTGTTGTCAGGTAAATGTTAATAAGTCAAATGCATGACAGTATTCCATTTACTTCAAACATATTCCAATGCTATTTTAAACATAACATATTTCAGAAAAAGGGTGGACAATTTTAGTTAATGATTTGTTGGTTAGACTGTGATATGCTATAGTTTTCACTATGTACACTTGCAGAAAGATTTTTCAAATTCACAGAAATAAATCTTGTCTTCTCTTAGAGAGGTGCATGATAAAGTGGAGTATCTAAGGGTATTTTCTTTTCCTTTGTAGTTTATTCATATTGGTGTCGTGTCTATATTACAGGAAGTGAAAAAAAAAACACCCAATGAGACAGGAAACAAAAAGTTTTTTTTAAACCATGCTCTACTTCATCCAAAATTAAATAAAAAGTTTTGGCTATCCCTTTGCACCCCCAGCACAGACTCCCTATATGAGTATGGCCCAGCTGCTGCCATCCTATACCCTGGGGGCCACACACTGGATACACATATTTTACTTACCAAGGAGCTACCCCCTGCTATGGACACTGTTCTGTTTCTTGGCTGAGTGACAAGGAGTCTGCTGCCCTGCTTTGCCTGCATGTGGATGAGCCACATGCAGGTTACCTACCTGGCACCGGTGTGCCTCCTGGCTGTGTCTGCCTGCATAGAGCAACCCTTCTCTTCCCATGCTGAGTTGCTCGCCTGAGACAAAGGCTGCACTTCCGTCTGTGGGGTGTGGGAGCCAGTTGTCAGGGCAATCCAACACCAACCCCTGGAGTTGTCTAGATGTGAGTTTTCCCCCAATCGACAGAGTTAAATATTGGAGCGAGGCACGGTTTCACTGTCTCAGACCCACTTTCCCCACACTGCTGCCTATGTAAGTCCAGAGGCTGCAGCCAGGACACACACAGACCCTTAAGGCCCCTGATAAGACCAAGAAATACTGACTTGACCCTGACCTGTAACCACTGGACCTCCTCCCCTGCTGCCCTCTCTGGATCCCCTGAGCTGAGGCTGCTGTCGACGAGTAAGTCACATAACCGAGGCTGTGCCAGAATGATCACTACGTGTTAAGGACTTAACCACTGCTGTGCCAAACTCTGCCCGGATCCCTGCCTTGTGTGCTAAGAACTTAACCACTGCTGTGCCAAACTCTGCTCTACCCAGATCACTGCCCTGTGTATTAAGGACTTAAAGTGGATGTAAACCCAATTTATTTTTATTTTTTTGGGGGCTGGCACAATGTTTAGTATAGGATTTCAGATCATCTGTGCCCAGTCTTGCCACAAAGAGTTAATCCAGCTCTGAGCAATCCTCTTATCTTTTTTCAGTGAGATAAAACAGACAAATGGAGAAAACCCTGTCTATTCTTCCCCCCTGCTGTAAGTGACAGGTGATTTACATATCTCATGCACGAGCCTGAGACAGGCATTATTTTTTTAATTTCCTCCCCCACTCCTTACTTCTCCAGCTCTCCCAGGATTGGCAGTTCCACACCTCAGCATGATTGGGCATGCTGAAGTCATGTGGTTACTTTTCTGGGGATTGACTGGATGTTAGTGATCATACCAGAATCTAGTGTAAGAAATACACAGGAGAAAATGCATGTTGACAAGGGGAGTGTAGAGGTGGGTGGGAGTCTACTGACATCACAACTCCACCCACCGAGCTCCTGACAACAGAATCTGCAGTTTTTCAGGTCTCATAACAGACAGGGAGACATTTGACAGGTAAGAATACATGCAGGAGGCATGTATATCCTTATAGATAACCACTATGGCAGTAGTCTTAGAAAGGATGAGAGTGGGTTTACATCCCCTTTAACTCCTTTTGTTCCAAATTCTGCTCTGCCCAGATCACTGTCCTATGTTCTAAGGACTGAATCCTTGCTGTGACACACTGTGTTCTGCCTGGATTCCTGCCATGTGTGCTAAGGAGTTAACCCTTGCTGTGCCAAACTCTAATCTGCCCAGATCACTGCCATATATGCTAAGAATTTATCCCCTGCTGTGCTAAACTCTGCCCTACCTGGATTTCTGCCCTGTTTGCTAAGGACTTAACCCGCGCTTTTGTCGGCGAGTGAGTCACAAACCCGTGGCTGTGCCAGAATGTTGTCCATTATTGCTGTATGCCCTGTGTACTAAGGACTTAACCCCTGCTGTGCCAAACCCTGTTCTGCCCGAATCCCTGCTCTGTGTGTTCAGGGCTTAACCCTTGCTGTGCCAAACTCTGCTCTGCCCAGATCACTGCCCTATTTTGCTAAGGACTTAACCCTCGCTGTGCCAAACGCTGCCTGGGTCTCAATGCATGCAAAGCATTCTCTGAATGGCACCCATTATGAGCGGCTGACCTACTGTGGGATTCCACAGATTTACAGTCGTATATGCATAGTAATATTGGACCAAACTGGACCAATGTACCATGTATGTATATAATGCCATACCAGTTTAAAGCACCTCAGTTACCAATAGTCTTTAAATATATCATCGTATTGGATCCATGTGTTAAATGTACTATAAATATTTAGAATGATGACAAGCATAGCTTATACTCAAAGAACCCAGGAACAGTTTCATGTATTTAATAATGTCAGGTATAAAATAAAAATAGCTAGATGGGGACAGGCAGGGAAAACAAGCTTAAAGTGGTTGTAAAAGCAGAAGTTTTTTTGTTTTAATCCATTCTAAGATAAAAAAAACCTCTGTGTGTAGCAACCCTTCTCAGCCCCCTTAAAATCTCAACTCTTGATCCAGTGAGGTCAACGAGTACCTCGGCCACCTGGGACTCTCCCTTCTCATTGGCTGAAACACAGCAGCAGCGCCATTGGCTGTCGCCGCTGTCAATCAAAGTCAGTTAGTCAATGAGGAGAGCGAGAGGGCGGGGCTGAACCAACTCTGTGTCTGAATGTACACAGAGAGCTGTGGTTTGGCTGGGTGCCCCTATAGCAAGCTGCTTGCTGTGGGGGCACTTAAAGGGAGGGAGAGGCCAGGAGCACAGAAGAGGGACCCCGAGAAGAGAAGGATCTGGGCTGCTCTGTGCAAAACCATTACACAGAGCAGGTAAGTATAACATGTATGTTATTTTTATAATTTACAATCATTTTAAGGTAGCAATTTTTTGCGAGACTATACATTTAAAAGATATGATATTCCACCATTTCAAACCTCACATAGTCATTCCAAATGGACACAATTTTAATTGATATCTGTTGACAAAAGTACAGCAGGTTATATGATGCTGTCCACGACAACGTGCATACAGGAAATGTAAGTAAATATAATGATATATTTAAATAATAGGATTTGCTGAACATGTAATATGTGAGACTTTATGTAGAATATTTAGTTTATGCTTTAATGTCTGTACTTTAATAGGTGACCTGAAACAGATACGTGTGGCTTGTTACTACAGTGTACATGTGGCCATTTATTTATGTTCTTTAATGTGTCACATAGCACATTGATGTCTGTGCCTGGAGTGAAAAGAAGACCTCATTTGTAAAGGTCAGCAGCAGTTAGAGGCAGTAGGAGTATGTGCATGACAGTGTGAGCTGCGACAGATGTTTTACTTCAGTAAGAGGAAAACCTTCCTACACTGCCTGCTGTAACTAATGCTGCATAGAACAAGAAAGTTTGCAATAACAAAAATTCATAGGATAAATCATTTTTTGTGTCCTTTATCTCTACGGGATTTTAAATTAATAGCTGGGATGATGATAAGTCTGCATGTTTCTTTGCAGTAGAATAACCCAGGGACCCTGTCCCATACCTTTGTAACACCTGCATGGCATAATAACATAGTTGCTCACATTTTTTAAATAATTTTCAGGACTGTTTTGTTTCGCTGGTTTCTCTCTCTCTTTCTCAAGATTATAATTATATATAATCATATAAATAACATATATTCTGTGCTGTACAAACGTTTTAGGCAGGTGTAATAAATTCTGTAAATGAAGAATGCTTTTAGAATAGAAGTGTTAGTAGTTTATTTTTTTATCAATTAACTAAAAGGAAACACATTTCTCTGTTTTTCGTATTGTATCTCTTTTTAATATATTTTTAATAAATTGTTAAAAATTATTCGTTAGAAATCTTTATATTTAGCACCGGTATAGTCCCCTTACTGACCATACTCTTTACCCTAAAAGGAAATAAAATGAACACAAAAGAAATCCAAATGAAATCAATATTTGGTGTGACCACTCTTTGTCCTCAAAACAGCACCAATTCTTCTAGGTACACTTGTACACAGTTTTTGAAAGAACTTGGCAGGTAGGTTGTTCCAAACATCTTGGAGAAAAAAAAAAACGCAGATCTGTGGATCTAGGCTGCCTAAAATATTTTTGTCTCTTCATGTAATCCCAAAACTCTTTCTGGGAGCCACTTCCAGGACGCCTTGTGCTACTTTACACTGAAGATAGTTCTTAATTGACAATGGCTGTATGTTTGGGGTTGTTGTTCTGCTGCAGAATAAATGTATCTGCCTGTATTTCTCAGCATTAATGACACTATTGATCCTGACCAAATCTTCAACTCCATTTGCAAAAAAACGCACCCCAAGCTTGCAAGGAACCTCCGTCAGGTTCACTGTTGCCTGCAGACAATTATTATTGTACGGCTCTCCAGACCTTTGTGAAAAAAACTGCCTTTTGCTACTGCCAGATATTTCAAAGAGTCCAAAGCACCTGTTCCAATTTTTCTGTACCATAGTTTCTACATTTTCATGCATAGGATTTGGAAATGAAGCTAAGTGACTCAACTATGCACGAAAACTTAAGAACTGGGTACAGAGAAATGGAAGAAAGTCAACATCATGGAGTCTGTCTGGGATTACATGAAGAGACAGGAGGATTTGAGGCAGCCTACATACACAGAAGATCTGTGGTTAGCTATCCAAGATGTTGGAACAACCTACCTGCCGAGTTCCTTCAAAAACTGTGTCCAAGTGTTCCCTAGAAAAGCTGAAGAATGTATGCTGTTTTGAAGAGAAAGGGTGGTCGCACCAAATATTGATTTGATTTGGATTTTTATTCTGTACCTTTACTTTCCATTTTGTTAATTGATTAAAAAAATAAAAAAATATATTAATACAGGCATACCCCACTTTTAAGTACACAATTGTGTTTATTTACTAAAGCTGGAAAGCACAAAATAAGGCTCACTTCTGCACAGAAACCAATGAGCTTCCAGGTTTTATCACCAGGCTTAATTGAACAAGCTGGGGTTAGAAGCACACTGGTTTCTATGCAGAAATTAGCCTGATATTGCGATTTCCAGCTTTAGTAAATAAACCCTATTGTGTACCTAAAAGCGGGGTATGCCTGTACTTATTTCTCTGGAAGCAATTGTAATTTACAGCATTTTTTCACACTTGCCCATTTTTTTTGCAGAGTACTGTATACAGATGTACAGTATATATACACATTCTGATCATATACACATATGTTCTTACACCTATGTGTGTTTCTTCCTAAAAAAACATTATGGCATCCACCCAATTTGGCTACAATGCATTTGCTTTGTTTCTTTATTGAGTGTAATGGGACATTCGACTGCAAGGCCAGTCTGATGTGTTACAAGCGGCAAAATTTGTTGCCGGTTTATTTAGGAGTACAGTAAACTGAATATATGAGAATGGAAAAGTGTCAGAAGTTTTTTTTTTTCATTTTTTGCAGCTGAACTCTCACTTTGGCTTTCCTTGTTAAGACAGGAGCTTAGAATGTGTCTTGTAGGCCTTGTACAGACGATTAAATCTGTCTGTTCAAATCGGTCGGACCGACCGATTTGAACAGATCTGTCTGCTGGCATTTTGGTTTGCTCGCGTGTACACACGAGCAAACCAAAATCCCCGCCAAGCAGACAGCGCGCTGACGTGTCGGTGACGTGGTGGTGACGTTGACACCGCCACGTCACCGCACCAGGAAGTAAAACACTTCCGCGCATGCGTCGAAATCATTAGCATACTAACCAGCAGACATGTCGGGCGGACGGGTTCCCATACGCATGCTTTGAAATCTGTCGGGTGGCCAAATCCGTCTGTTTGCCCGTACACACGATCGATTCTGTCTGCTGAAACGGTCTAGCAGACCGTTTGCAGCAGACAGATTTGATCGTGTGTATGA
Organism: Rana kukunoris; assembly: GCA_029574335.1. Taxonomy (NCBI): domain Eukaryota; kingdom Metazoa; phylum Chordata; class Amphibia; order Anura; family Ranidae; genus Rana; species Rana kukunoris. Next base: position 191,107,250 of record CM056051.1, read on the forward strand.
GGCCTTAGAGGAAAAATACCTAATTTGTGCTCCTTCATAGACGGATCTCTAAGGCTGCATTCACACCTAGGCGTTTTGTCGCCCTACGCCCGACGCTGTAGCAGCCTGAAATACGCTGGAGGGGCAAATTAACATTGTCGGCTATGAAGATGGTTCACATCTCCACGTCGAACGCCGAAATGCCGTACGCCTGAAGCTCAAAACAAGTCCCGGACCCTTTTTTTCAGGCGTCTTTAGCGTTCGGGCATAGCCGACAATGTAAAAATCACCGCTCCAGCAAAAAACAAGGCGCGTTTTGTCGCCGCAAATCACGGGGACAAAACGCCTATTTCATGTCGCCGCAATACGCCGCATACCGCCTACGTTTAGGTGTGAATGCAGCCTAAAGGACTTTAGTTAAAGTTAAAAACTGTTTTGGCCTTTGATCTTCATTTATTTTTATTTTATTTATTTATTTTTGATCTTCATTTTACTTTGTACTTACATTTTGACACAATTGCAGATTCTGCATTAAAAATTAACTTGGCTCGTATTGTCTGTCAATTTATGTTGATTGAAATGTTATTAGTAATGGCTAGATTTATTGATTTTTGTAGTAACTCTTTCTGTGGATTGAATTTTAGAGGATGGAAAAAGATATGGGCCAGTTTTTGAAGAGCAGCCAATTGACACCATTCATCCGGAAGAATCGCCCGATGGGAAAATTTCAATGAACTGCAGAGCCAGAGCAAATCCAACTCCAACATATAAGTAATTATTGTTTTCATGTACATGACATTATTGAGTTTTGTTAATCAAATACATGAAGTAAAAAGATTTGCAGGACCACATTGCAGGTTTATTTATGATTGGGATACTAGGGATAACACAGAAACAAATATATTATTGCTTAAAAGGAACCTGGGTATTTACAGTATATTGCCTTCCAGGGTTTTCTTGGGCCCAAAGTGCAGACATATCTTCAGCTTATCTGCTAAAATTTACTTCCCAAAAGTTTACTCGGCTTATGCCATCTTACTCAGCCCACTATGTCTTCCCATTGGCCAGTAAAATGGGTCATCACTTTTGGTGGACAATATGAAGAAAACAGGGACCTTGGACAATTTCTCAAAGATCTAAATCTAGTGTGAAAATCTTTAAACTACCTCACTATCTCATTTCCATATGGAAAGTTTTTTGTAATTACAGTGCTTTGCGAAAGTATTCGGCCCCCTTAAACTTTGCGAACTTTTGCCACATTTCAGGCTTCAAACATAAAGATATAAAACTAATTTTTTGTGAAGAATCACTAACAAGTGGGACACAATCATGAAGTGGAACGAAATTTATTGGATATTTCAAACTTTTTTAACAAATAAAAAACTGAAAAATTGGGCGTGCAAAATTATTCAGCCCCCTTAAAGGGTCAATAAAGGAATTATTTTTTTTAGCTAAATAGCTTCCTTTACCTTAATGCAGTGGTGTTTTCATGTTCTCATTGTTCATTTTTGCTTTGAAGTTGCTGTAATTCTGCTCTGATCGCCACACTTCCTGCTTGTCTTGCTCCTTATATAAAATCTCATGGCAGCGTAATCAGAACCAATCAGATTCATTTTAAAAACAAAACACTGCCCTGGATTTGTTTGTTTTTGTTCTGTGTGTCTTCTGTACTTTACAGAAACATGAAACCAGTTTAAAAACGAAAGTTAAACTAAAGGCACATTATATGGATGATTTTTATCTATTTTTAATCATTTTTAAAAGGAATTAGTTAACTGTTATGTCTCTATACCCATGTAAACAGTCATTTCAGCAAACAATTTTTTTCCTTTAGTGACCCTTTAAGTTAATACTTTGTAGCACCACCTTTTGCTGCGATTACAGCTGTAAGTCAATTGGGGTATGTCTCTATCAGTTTTCCACATTGAGAGGCTGAAATTTTTGCTCATTCCTCCTTGCAAAACAGCTTGAGCTCAATGAGGTTGGATGGAGAGCGTTTGTGAACAGCAGTTTTCAGTTCTTTCCACAGATTTTCGATTGGATTCAGGTCTGGACTTTGACTTGGCCATTCTAACACCTGGATATGTTTATTTGTGAACCATTCCATTGTAGATTTTGCTTTATGTTTTGGATCATTGTCTTGTTGGAAGACAAATCTCCGTCCCAGCCTCAAGTCTTTTGCAGACTCCATCAGGTTTTCTTCCAGAATGGTCCTGTATTTGGCTCCATCCATCTTCCCATCAATTTTAACCATCTTCCCTGTCCCTGCTGAAGAAAAGCAGGCCCAAACCATGATGCTGTCACCACCATGTTTGACAGTGGGGATGGTGTGTTCAGGGTGATGAGCTGTGTTGCTTTTATGCCAAACATAACGTTTTGCATTGTTGCCAAAAAGTTTGATTTTGGTTTCATCTGACCAGAGCACCTTCTTCTACATGTCTCCCAGGAGGCTTGTGGCAGACTTTAAACGACACTTTATATGTATTTCTTTAAGAAATGGCTTTCTTCTTGCCACTCTTCCATAAAGGCCAGATTTTTGCAGTATACGACTGATTGTTGTCCTATGGACAGAGTCTCCCACATCAGCTGTAGATCTCTGCAGTTCATCCAGAGTGATCATGGGCCTCTTGGCTGCATCTCTGATCAGTCTTCTCCTTGTATGAGCTGAAATTTTAGAGAGACGGCCAGGTCTTCGTAGATTTGCAGTGGTCTGATACTCCTTCCATTTCAATATTATCGCTTGCACAGTGCTCATTGGGATGTTTAAAGCTTGGGAAATCTTTTTGTATCCAAATCCGCCTTTAAACTTCTCCACAACAGTATCTCGGACCTGCCTGGTGTGTTCCTTGTTCTTCATGATGCTCTGTGCGATTTAAACGGACCTCTGAGACTATCACAGTGCAGGTGCATTTATACGAAGACTTGATTACACACATGTGGATTCTATTTATCATCAGTAGTCATTTAGGTCAACATTGGATCATTCAGAGATCCTCACTGAACTTCTGGAGAGAGTTTGCTGCACTGAAAGTAAAGTGGCTGAATAATTTTGCACACCCAATTTTTCAGTTTTTTATTTGTTAAAAAAGTTTGAAGTATCCAATAAATTTAGTTCCACTTCATGACTGTGTCCCACTTGATGTTGATTCTTCACAAAAAATTACAGTTTTATATCTTGATGTTTGAAGCCTGAAATGTGGCAAAAGGTCGCAAAGTTCAAGGGGGCTGAATACTTTCGCAAAGGCACTGTATCTGTTTAGAAAATGCATCATAGGGCAGGTGAAGCCAGTTGTATGCGTCTTTGGCATTTAAAGTAAATAAGGACCAATATTGTTATTGAAGTACCTTAATGAGGCACAGTCTGTATTGCCTTTTGCAAGAGAACAAAATCTGACCATCTTTTTTTTCCAGTGCGTGTGTGAAAATGACAGAATAATTTTCAGGCCATGGTATAGCCAGTAACAGTCATGTTCAGCTGGGGATGTGTGTCCTGTAAAATGTGACTAACTACTACTCATATCTTGCATATACAGGTGCATCTCAAAATTTGAATATCATCAAAAAGTTCATTTATTTCAGTAAAAAAGTGAAACTCATATATTTTATATAAATGTGTTACACACAGAGTGATATATTTCAAGCATTTCATTCTTTTAATTTTTGATGATTATGGCTTACAGCTAGTGACAACCCCAAATTCAGCATCTCAGAAAATGAGAATATTACATAAGACCAATAAAAAAAGCATGTTTAATACATAAATGTTGGCTTACTGAAAAGTATGTCCATATACAGTATAGTAAGCACTCAATAATTAGTCGGGGCTCCTTTTGCATGAATTACTGCATTAATGCGGCAAGGCGTGGAAGCAATCAGCCTGTGGCACTGCTGAGGTGTTATGGAAGCTCAGGTTCCTTTGATAGCAGCCTTCAGCTCGTTTGCATTTTTGGCTCTGGTGTCTCTCATCTTCTTCTTGAAAATATCCCACAGATTCTCTATAAGGTTTAGGTCAGGCGAGTTTGCTGGCCAACCCAGCACAGTAATACCATGATCATTAAACCAGTTATTGGTATTTTTGACAGTGCGGGCAGGTCCAAGTCCTGCTAGAAAAAGAAATCAGCATCTCCATAAAGCTAGTCAGCAGAGCAATTCAAGACGTGCTCTAGAATTATCTGGTAGAGGGCTGCACTGACTTTGGACTTGATAAAACACAGTGGACCAACACCAGCAGATGACATGGCTCCCCAAATCATCACTGACTTTGGAAACTTCAAACTGGACCTCATGCAACTTGTATTCTGTGCCTCTCCACTCCTCCTCCAGACTCTGGGACCTTGATTTCCAAATGGAATGCAAAACGTTTCACAGTTTGTGATAATTTAGGGAGCCATGTCATCTGCTGGTGTTGGTCCACTGTGTTTTATCAAGTCCAAAGTCAGCACAGCCCTCTACCAAGAAAATTCTAAAAAAAAATCATGCTTCCCTCTGCTGACCAGCTTTATGAAGATGCTGATTATATTTTCCAGCAGGACTTGACACCCGTCTACACTGTCAAATGTACCAATATGTGGTGTAATGATCATGGTATCACTGCGCTTGATTGGCCAGCAAACTCCTGACATAAACCCAATAGAGAATCTGTGGGGTATCATCAAGAGGAAGATGAAAGACACCAGATCCAACAATGAGGATGAGCTGAAGGCACCTATCTAAGCAACCTGGGCTTCTATAACACCTCAGCAGTGCCACAGGCTGATCCCCTTTATGCCATGCCGTGTTGATGCAGTAATTCATGTAAAAGGAGAGTGCATACTATACTGTATATGGACATACTTTTCAGTAAGCCAACATTTCTGCATTAAACATCCCTTTTTTTCCCCCAGAGATACTGAATTTTAGCTGTAAGCCATAATCATCAAAATCAAAAGAAAGAATTGCTTAAAATATATCACTCTGCGTGTAACACATCTATATTAAATATATGAGTTTCACTTTTGGAATTGAATTACTGAAATTAATTTTGTTTTGATGACATTCTAATTTTATGAGATGCACCTGTAATATTGATAAAAGATGTACAATGTTATTTAGTAAAATTGCAGAAGTAGAAATAAAATGACATAAAATTTTAGAGGTCCAGATTTTTTGGGGTTTCCATACTTGTAGAGAAGCAAATAAAAGATTGTTATTGTAATGTTACTGTAAAATGCATTGTGCCATACATTTAAGGTAAAAAGATTAACGAAGTAATGCAGAACAATATTTTGATGGATTCAGTTAAAAATAAAATATTAATACTTATTAAGTGCATTAATTGTCCAAAGTAAGGTATCACCCTTGCTTTTGAAAGTGTTCATCGCCCCAAAATTAGTATGGACTATATGGTCTAAGACAGGGGTGTCCAAACTTTTTTCAAAGAGGGCCAGATTTGTGTGAGGGCCGACCATTTTGCCTGACATTCTTTGAACCATTAAAATTTGGTCTGAGTGTGTTCGTCCGAGCACAAATATACGGCCCAACAAGAATTCTCTTGCCTTTGTGGCTGAGTGTGGTATAGAGATGAGGTTGGGCATGTTTGCATACACTGTATATATCTCTTTTGTGGCCCCAACGAATCCCTGAGCGCTGCTCAGGACTAAGGATGAGCTTGGGTGTGTTATTTGGATATACCGTATTTATCGGTGTATAACACGCACAGACTTACCATTGCCATTAATGCAACCTCACATGTGCCATGAATGCAGCCTTACCATTGCAATCAATGCAGCCTTACCATTGCAATCAATGCAGCCTTACCATTGCAATCAATACAGCCTTACCATTGCAATCAATGCAGCCTTACCATTGCAATCAATACAGCCCTACCATTGCAATCAATGCAGCCTTACCATTGCAACCAACGCAGCCTCACATGTGCCAGGAATGCAGCCTCACATGTGCCAGGAATGCAGCCTTACATGTGCCACGAATGCAGCCTTACCATTGCAATCAATGCAGCCTCACATGTGCCATGAATGCAGCCTAATTAATGCCCATCTGCAGCCTCGGTGGGGACAAGTGCCTACAGATTACAAACAGGAGAATCTCTTGTTACTTCTTTAATACAAAGTCCCGCCTCCTATGATAGACAGAACAGTCGTCCAATGGCATCCCAGGAGACTGGACTTCCTATTACAGACGCCGCTGAGTAAACAGGAGGTTCTCTTCATGTAATCTGATGGCGCTCGTCCCGCCCCCTCTCTGTCACCTCCGAGGCAGCACTGATAAATACGGTATATATCTATACCCAGGGCCACAAACAATATATATATCCAAATCCACAGGGGGGGCGTATTAAATCACCAGGGGGGCTGCAATTGGCCCGCGGGCCGGACTTTGGACATGCCTGGTCTAAGATGAAAATATTTATGTTTCAGATGGAGACTAAACAACTGGGACATTGATCTTCTAAATCCACGCTACAGTATGATTGGAGGTAATCTAGTAATCAACAATCCAGATAAATCAAGAGATACTGGAAAATATGTCTGCATAGTGACCAATGAATATGGAACAATCAGAAGCCATGAAGCCAGCCTCAACTTTGGATGTAAGAATTCATTTAAACATCTGAAAACAATGGGGGATACTAAGTAAACCGCAAATAACACTTTGTTTATTACCAGATTGTTAGTCTTTGCATATCCATGTTACTGCATCTCCTAAATGATATGTATCATAGTTAATGTACTAGTCATTTTTAACAAACTGGACACCAGTTACTATATCTCTCCCTTAACTTGATTGTCTGCCCATCTGCACGCTTTCCTGTCTTTTTTTTTGTAGAGACGAGCAAAACAGTATGGAAATATCACAATTTGATCATTGCAAACATTAACAAAGATTTATGTAATACTTTGCCATATCAATGTTGCTTAATCTACCATCCTGATTGTATTCACTCTCTTTGTTTTAACTTGTCACCACATTCACTGTCCTGAGCTCTGCCAGGATTGTGATTTAAATATATGGGCTATTAATTCCATAGCAAGCCGACTTGTGTGCCAGTTAGTAGAGGGCATGTATTTAAATTAAACAATAATGCTTGGTAGTAGAAAAGGGTTGGCACAGTATTTTTTTTTACAAAAAGTAGTGAAATTGCAGTCTGAACCATAAATTGAAGCAACACATTCAGATGCAAATCTGGTACAGAGCTTATGGGTTGAATTGTTAAACATTATTTATCTATCTGCTACCCTTCTATATAATGATAATAATAACAATAATAATGAATACATTTTTATTGTTGTTTTTTTGGGTGTTGGTGTACTAGAAAATGTTTGTTATGGTGTTTTAATAGTGCACAGTTTTTACGCATCACGTCTTTGTGTTTATATACAGTATATTGAATTGTTAATCCATTGTGTGGGTGACTACAACAAGTAGTATACAGCCGTATAGTATGTATGGCAGTGTGCTTATTACACGTATTTTCCTATCCTGTGTAAGATTTAAGGAAGACGACAAAATAAGTACCAGTTTGAAGGGATTGGCATTGCTCCCAGAAGCTAGTTGCCATGACAATGCCACCTTTCTGATTTAGTAACATACACTGCCCACCATAAGCAAGCACTATAAACTCTGAATAGAAAATGTGACCATATATACAGGTTTATCCAATATATTAAGTTTTTGCTTAGTTTATGTTTAGCTAGTATGTTTTTATTTTTTCATACGCTCCCTGGAATGCAAGTGTGGCTAGCAAATTTTTTTCTTTCAAAAGTGTATTCCAATTCTCTGATGCCACGTACACACAATCACTTTTTGTGATGTAAAAAATCGTTTTATCTCACGAAACAAAACAACGTTTTTCAAACCTCATTTTAAAAAACGACATTGCCTACACACCATCGTTTCCTGAAAATGCTCTTGCAAAGCGCGGTTACCCACACCACGTTTGACGGCACTCTGTTCCATTGACGCTCCCGTCTCATAACTTGCTTCTGAGCATGCGCGGGTTTAAAAACGTTGTTTTAAACGTCGTTTTAGCCCACACACGATCATTTTTTATGACACAAAAAACAACATAAAAAATTGAAGCATGTTTCAATTTTTTTTTGGTCATTTTTCAGAAGACATAACTTGCCCACACATGATCATTTTAAATGACGTTTTTTAAAACGTCGTTTTTTTTCATCACAAAAAGTGATCGTGTGTACGCGGCATTAGGAACATTTCACTGTATGGTTGCACACTGTCCTTTTTATTTACCATGTCCACAGCAAGAGCTTTGCCCAGTAATTCAGTGCAACTGTGTCTGTATGAAAAGTTTGAGAAAAAACTCTTGTGTATATTACTAGTCCATGTAAAATATTTTTCCTGGATTTACTTGTTAAACTGGACAGCAACATTCTCTCTTGCATATGTTTTCATGAACAGCAAAAGAGCTTGCATAGTAAGCCCTATTTTTATATACATGGGAGCAACAATATTTTTTTATCGCATACAAAAGCTCTGCTTTATGTTTTCCAATGATACACTGTAGTTGTGTTTTCACTGCTCCATCCCACAAAGTTAGACCTTGAAATAGCCAATTCATTGATAAGTGCTTGCAGCGGTTGGCAATAGAGAGTGATTGCACCTAATCAGTGAGAACTTCCTGTATTGGCGGTTCTAGAGATCACTCAATGTTTTTCAAAATCCTGAAAGAGCTAGCTATAAAAAATTAAATAACAAAATTCCTAAGATAAACACTGCAACAATATCTCAAAAATGTGAATGGACTAAAAACACTGTGCGTTCTCTTTATTCGGGAATATGAAAAAGGATTGTTTTTCAGTGAAATTGTACCCATTTGTCTGACTGCCATTAATGTCTAGTGGCTAGATGTGCAAGCAACAAGCAATTATACTACAAAAATCTGTTTTTTGAAATGGCTATTCAGGAGCGTTGAAAACTCAAATGATTTTCCCCGAGTCTATGGTCTCGTACAAACAGACATGATGGATAAATGCAATAGTACCACTATTAGACCCTTTTCTAGGAAAAATATGAAGGAGGACTACAGCATGAACTCTAAGGCCGCGTACACACCACTAAATAAATCCGATCAAATCGGTCTGACAGACCGTTTTGATCGGATTTGTCTGCTGGGCTATTTTGGTTTGATCGTGTACACACGATCAAACCAAAATCCCCACCGGCAGACAGTGCCGTGACGTGGCGGTGATGTTGACGCCGCCACGTCACCGTCACCAGGAAGTAAAATACTTCCACGCATGCGTCGAATCCATTCGACGCATGTGTGGACAGATATGTCCGCTGGTTAGTGTACTAACCAGCGGACATGTCAGACGGACGGGTTCCCAGCAGACAGATTTTAAATCATGCTTTAAAATTTGTCTTCTGGAAAAACCTGTCTGTCCGCCCGTACACACGATCGAATTTGTCTGCTGAAACGGTCCGTCGGACCGTTTCCAGCAGATAAATTCGATCATGTGTACGCGGCCTAACAGACTCTTCAATCCTTTCTAATGTTAAAATAGATTTACCTAATGCAAAGTCAACACTTTTATAAACAAGTGTTTATTGGTCCATTTGACTGAGTGCACTTTGTTTTTCCCAGGGGTCAATGATTACCCAGGATGCCCATCATGAATGTAGGGCAAGCAGCTTGATTTAATTCTTGCGTGTGGGACCTAACTCCCCTTGCTGAGTCATTAGACTATGATATTGTTGACCTAAGCATCAAACAACCCTGTAAATATAACCTATATAAGGTATATTTGCATTTTTAAGCAAACTGTGCTGAGTTTTCTTTGCTTTATATGCTGTACATCACTTTAATTTACACTTACTGCCAAAAGCCTTCATATTGAGCTGTTACCCATTTGAGTTATTTTACTGACTGTGTATTAATTTGAGTCATTAGCATACATTTCCTTGTATTCATCTAATGACATTTCTTCATTACTTTACTGTATTATAATTTAGACATTATTTTATTTTCAACCGTATTCATGTTTATTCATATACATGTTCTCCATGGTGTCTCCACAAAAAGCATAGTTAAGGCTTAATAAATCATTTGTAACGGTTTATATTTATGAATTCATTCTTTATTAAAGCTCTTATTATTGCTTTAATGAAAGTATACATAAAAAGCTACATCAGACTTTTCTTGATTTCATAGTGTTTAGCATTTTTCTACAACTTTAGCTTTGCAACAAGCAAAAAATACAGGAATTTATTTTTACCCTGTTGCATCTTTTGAGCTACTAAGATGCAGGTAAAGGTCAGCTTTACATGACCACTTGACCTTGACTTTAAATGATTTTTGTTCTACAGAAACCCACAAGTATATAATTATTATTTCAGTGTTGTTAGCTTACAAGAGTTACCATATACAAAATACGGTGACATTTTTAAACATTTCAAACTAGTGCAACTAGTGACATACAATGCCCAACAAACCATGTTAAAAAAATAATCACCTAAAACCACACATTGCATAAGACTCAAAAAGTTCCTTTTTACAAAAATGTTATATTTTTGTACAGAAAAAATACACAAATCCATAGTGCATAATGAAACAAAGAATGAATCTTTTGGTTAACAGTGCCAAAGCTCCAAATGTGTATCCAGCTTGTATAAATTAGTAGAAGTCCAACTTGCATCAATCAAAACAATCTAAACATGTCCTCTTGGAAATGATGCACTTCAATGAATGTGCAATTCCACACTCTGTGCTTACAAGGACATGACCTTTTTCAATATGAAAGAGTATAATGCTCTTACTCATATCTTTCCTTTTGCTGCAATCTCTCCATGTGGTCACCACTGCAGCTTTAGAATTGATCTATAATAACACAAGCCCTTACATTTTCTGTCCAGATGCAGAGAAGATTCTTTTTCATGTTTGAAGAAAATTAAAAGAAAGCAGCTACAAATACTGTAGCTGCTCACTGTTAATGGAAAGATACTTGCCTGTCCAGGAGTTAAGTGCTGTCCTCACCTGAACTGGTTCTTTGCCAGTTTTCTGGTCCCCGGTGCTGGCATGTTAACTGCAAGCAGACAACTGTGATTCCTTCACAGCCCTCTGCACTTGCACGAGTCTTGCTGCACTTTGTGAATGGCCCTACAGCCTTCAGGGACCTGTGATATGTCCCAAAATATTGGCAGTGGGGGCATGGCAATGCGACCAGAATTGGGTCCAGTCAAAACCAGGTATCCGCTCCCCCCATGCATAAAGCGCCAAAAATAGAACAGAAGGGAGGGGGAGGTGGGAATAAGATGATTGACATTCATTTACTCATATCAGTGTCAGTGCATGATGTATTGCTTAGCTGGATGACCTAATAGAGAGAGATTTGTTTTTCCTTCCAAATTTCCTCTCTTCCACTGACATCCACAGTGTCTTGTTAGGTGCGCTTAAGCTTCCCTACAAAGCATAAAGGAACAAAAATCAAGAAGCTTATCAGAATCTATTTTTTTTATCATAGATCTGTAAATACGGTCAAGTTTGGTTGCCACGTGAAGAAATCTTGTAGAGATGTGGAAATTGATGGAATCCAAATATATATACATATATACAGTACAGACCAAAAGTTTGGACACACCTTCTTATTCCAAGAGTTTTCTTTATTTTCATGACTATGAAAATTGTAGATTCACACTGAAGGCATCACAACTATGAATTAACACATGTGGAATTATATACATAACAAAAAAGTGTGAAACAACTGAAAATATATGTCATATTCTAGGTTCTTCAAAGTAGCTACCTGTTGCTTTGTCTACTGCTTTTCACACTATTGGCATTCTCTTGATGAGCTTCAAGAGGTAGTCACCTGAAATGGTCTTCCAACAGTCTTGAAGGAGTTCCCAGAGATGCTTAGCACTTGTTGGCCCTTTTGCCTTCACTCTGCGGTCCAGCTCACCCCAAACCATCTCGATTGGGTTCAGGTCTGGTGACTGTGGAAGCCAGGTCATCTGGCGCAGCAACCCATCACTCTCCTTCTTGGTCAAATAGCCCTTACACAGCCTGGAGGTGTGTTTGGGGTCATCGTCCTGTTGAAAAATAAATGATGGTCCAACTAAACGCAAACCTGATGGAATAGCATGCCGCTGCAAGATGCTGTGGTAGCCATGCTGGTTCAGTATGCCTTCAATTTTGAATAAATCCCCAACAGTGTCACCAGCAAAGCACCCCCACCCCATCACTCCTCCTCCTCCATGCTTCACGGTGGGAACCAGGCATGTAGAGTCCATCCGTTCACCTTTTCTACGTCGCACAAAGACACAGTGTTTGGAACCAAAGATCTCAAGTTTGGACTCTTCAGACCAAAGCACAGATTTCCACTGGTCTAATGTCCACTCCTTGTGTTCTTTAGCCCAAACAAGTCTCTTCTGCTTGTTGCCTTTCTTTAGCAGTGGTTTCCTAGCAGATATTCTACCACGAATGCCTGATTCACACAGTCTCCTCTTAACAGTTGTTCTAGAGATGTGTCTGCTGCAAAAGGTGGCTAGTTTGAAGAACCTAGTATATGACATATATTTTCAGTTGTTTCACACTTTTTTGTTATGTATATAATAATTTATAGTTTTGATGCCTCCAGTGTGACTACAATTTTCATAGTCATGAAAATAAAGAAAACTCTTTGAATGAGAAGGTGTGTCCAAACTTTTGGTCTGTACTGTGTATATATATATATATATATATATATATATATATATATATATTAGATTTGAATAGAACAGCTGTCCATTTTATTGCTGACTGTGTGCATGTTAGAGTAATTACTACTTGTCTCTTGTCCTAGTGAAAATAACTGAGTGTGAATCTTCCCAGTGGGAACGCATTAAAAGTTGTATGTTTTAACGAAAGCTTTTCACCGCTTAATGGATTTTTTTTTTTTATTGCTGCCTGTTTCCCAATAATGTGAGAAGAAGTGTTCCCAGTGGGAACACAGACTACTTATAGCAAAGCATTAAAACGTACCAGTTATAAAATGATATATTGCATTGTGTGAGTGGATAAAATGTCATTGTTAATTATTATGTAATTTATTTGAATATAGATCTTGAACCTTTCCCTCCTGAGGAGCGACCAGAAGTGAAAATAAAGGAAGGCACAGGAGTGATGCTGATTTGTGACCCTCCTCCACACTTTCCAGGTAATAACCTTTAAAATGATAATTAAATTGTTTCTTTCTTTCCCGTGTCATATATCATACCGTGTTTCCCCAAAAATAAGCCCGGGTCTTATATTAATTATGCCAACAAAAGACTCAGTAGGGCTTATTTTCAGGGTAGGTCTTATCATGTAATGTGATGTCTTCTCTCCCTCTCCCTCCCTGCCTGTCAGGAATCCCCAGTGTGAACTGAGTTAAAATGCTTGTAAAATCCTATAATCCACTCTTAAAGTATTATATAATGTACAATGTGTGCGTTTCTATAATATAATTGTGCCAAATACATTTGTTATAGCTCCGCTCTGCGTTTCTGTTACCCGCCGGAGCTCTCTTCCCCGCAATTATATTACAGAAACACACACATTGTACAATATATAATACTGTAATAGAGTGGATTACAGGATTTTACAAGCATTTTTAACTAGGGCTTATTTTCGGGGTAGGGCTTATATTGCAGCCCTCTTGGAAAATAACGCTAGGTCTTATTTTCAGGGTAGGTCTTATTTTTGGGGAAACGTGGTATATGTTGAGTATATCATGCCAACAAGACCAACAGCATATGTTTCATTATAATGTGAGCTGCCTTATTTTCTTCCTTTTTGATTACTAAAACAACTTTCTATGTTAAAATATAAGTCTGACTTGTAAATTTCTCAAATATTGGCTTTCCTTAGAAAGTCAAGTATTTACTTTTTTTATGCTGAAACCACTCCCTCCAGGCTAGTAACATCATTCCTTTCTACCACCACTTAGTGGCAGATGGAAGTGACTAATTCATGGTGCATGACCAAGGTCTTAACTATACAGGTAATCAATGATGGCCTACACCCTCCTTTCTGCTGTGATGAATAAGAATAAAAATGGCACACTGGGAAATTATTCCTATGCTACCCAGTAAGGTCAGATGGCTGCTTACAAACATATAGTGGATATTTATAATTGTTTTGAATGTAACATTGATTACAGGTTTTCATAACAGGATAAGTACACTTTCAACTGTTATCCAATATGTGCCCACTCCTTGCCCTCAGTAGCAAAATACTGTATAGAAAACCCATGAATTGGTACATAATTTAACCACTTGCTTACTGGGCACATACACCCCCCTCCTGCCCAGGTGAAATTTCAGCTTCCGGCACTGCGTCGCTTTAACTGACAATTGCGCAGTCGTGCGACGTGGCTCCCAAACAAAATTGACGTCCTTTTTTCCCCACAAGTAGAGCTTTCTTTTAGTGGTATTTGATCGCCTGTGCGGTTTTAATTTTTTGCGCTATAAACAAAAAAGTGCGACAATTTTGAAGAAAAATACAATATTTTTTACTTGTTGCTATAATAAATATCCCAATTTAAAAAAAAAAAACACATTTTTTTTCTCAGTTTAGGGCGATATGTAATCTTCTACATATTTTTGGTAAAAAAAAAAAAAAAAAAAATCGCAATAAGCGACTGGTTTGCGCAAAAGTTATAGCGCTTACAAAATAGGGGAGATAATTTTTTTTTTATTTATTTTATTTATTTTTTTAGAAATGGCGGCGATCTGCGATTTTTATTGGTACTGCGATGTTATGGCGGACACATCGGACACTTTTGACACATTTTTGACGCCATTCACATTTATACTGCGATCAATGCTATAAATATGCACTAATTACAGTATAAATGTGACTGGCATTGAAGGGGTTAACACTAGGGGGTGAGGAAGGGGTTAAATGTGTATCCTAGGTGTGTTCTAACTGTGGGGGGAGTGACTGGGGGGGTGACCGATCTGTGTCCCTATGTACAAGGAACACAGATTGGGCTCCTCCTCTCCAGAGACAGGACGCTGTCTCTGTGTAAAACGGCAATGAGAGATGATCTATGAGATCATCTCTCATTCGCCCACAGAACGCATCGCAAACGGCCACTCTGACTGGCCGTTCGCCGCGATCTGTGATTGGCCGTGTCCAAGGGACACGGACAACACAGGGCTTCCCGGCAGCGTGCTCTACAGCGCGCGCTGGGAACACCCAAAGGGGCGGCCGTCAAAAGACGGCATGTTGGCTATTCAGACCCGCGCTGTTGCCGTCATTTGACGGTAGCGCGGGTCTGAAGTAGTTAGGCTATTAGGCTACCCTGCACATACAAATCCTGTATCCTGGGCTATTTGGATTAAATCCACAGCAGAAAGCCTGTTGCATGCAACCGGTGATAACAGGAATAAGTCATAGATCTAAATGGAAAATCTGCAGCTCGGCACATACTACTTACTGAAAGATTACCAGTATATTGTTTATTACCTTTGGCTTTCTGCTCTGTATATGGTGTGAATGTAGTACAAGCTACAGTAGCTCTGCTCAGGCAGTGAAACCTAAAAAGATAAGTATACTCAAAAGCAGCAAAAGGTATTGCAATTTTTCTTTAAGAACTTGCAAACCTTATTTTCTTACAGTATACATTTGCTGCCCTCCTTACTATTAAGCTTTTCTTCCAGTGTGGAAACTGCCACTTAAAGGGGAGCTCCACCCACAATTTCACTTTTTAAATATAAATACCCTTGTAATACACAAGCTTAATGTATTCTAGTAAAGTTAGTCTGTAAACTAAGGTCCGTTGTGTTAGGTTGTTACAGCATTTAGTTTATAATCTAGAAATAGACCGTGGCCATCTTAAGTGTGGGCATCATGAAGCCAGACTGTATGACTTCCTGGATTTCAGCTTTGCATATCTCGCACATGCTCAGTGCTGCACAAGCAATGTAATAGGTTTCAGTCAGGTTTGCAAGGACTACTGGGAAACATGATGCCTATCCCAGAAACACTTGCAAATAGCCATGTGACTTAATAGCCTAGGCTAATAAGGAGGAGGAAGTAATGAAGGACTACAAAATAAAGGTATTTACAAGCAACAAAATAAATAAAAATTGTCCATTCTGAACACTATGAGATTAGGGCATGCAGCACAGACAAACATAAAAAAATGGGTGGAACTCCACTTTAAGTAGGATTTTACAGAACGGTATCACTATAATCATTGTAAATTTACAGTACTTGCCACCATTTAGCACACTGATCACCTACTATAATAGTAAGTATTAGGATATGCCCCAATCATTGCTGAGAAAGGGAGTTATATTACAGAAAACAAAATACAAAAACAGAAATGTTAGAGAATTTAGCACACAAGAAAAGATTGCTCATTTACCGGTATGTTCCAGTGCTCATTATTAATTAATCAGCTAGTCAATGGCAATGCTTCATTTCCAAGCACTAATTAAAACAGTCAATATCCATTTCACAATTGGTCCTGAAAGCTTATGAGCCATTTATTTATTATGGCAAACTAGAAAATGTGCGTCACAATGTGAAACCTGTAGTAGTTAGTTACTATCAATAAGGCCTGTTCAGTAATGTTATAGATAATTCATAGTTTCCCCAAGCCACTGATTTAGTTCTACTGAGTGTCAGAAAGATACCCCAGCATTTCTATGAACACCAGTAGCACAGGCACCTTAAAGCAATCACTATGGAATATGTAGATGCTTATACACAAATGATAGTTCACTTCTTATTATGAAGAAAGGTTGAACAGTGTACAGAATATATAATCAAACAGTGAAACAAATCATTCAATGAAAGTTTTTAGTCCATATGCCGCAAATAGATTACATATGTAGTGTAAAAAGAGGGTTTTGTATTCTTTTCAGGATAGTGATGCATTCAACTGAATGTACAGCCATGTACAAAGGTTGGAAAGTCTACCATACTCACGTGCCCTCCACCGCAATATAAGCTACTTACTCGATGGGTATGGTCCCCAGTAACAGAGATCAAATATGCATGCATAAAGAACAACTGACCCCTTCAGGTGTCTCTAAGCTAAACCAATACTGTTTATTGGGTCCTGGCATGTAATGTTCACCAATATAATAATAGCCTCAACCCCTCAAAAATAGTCATCATGGAAGTAAAAGGAACATGGGACGCATATAGCGCGAATACTGCTAATGTACATTTATTGTTAACATTTTTAACTTAAAAAATAAGAATATTTTTTGAATCAAACATATGCAGTCAGGTAACACAAAGCCTCATTGACAGTCGGTATAGATGGTTGAATTACGTCACAGGTTCGTATAGCCCTGCCCAAAATTTGAGTTGGGCTACAAACCGCTGACGTTATATGGCCACCGATACCAGCTGTTGGCAAGGATTTGTGTTACCTGGCCAGGAAAAGGGGGGGGGGGTATGATCTTGATGTCCCTTCCTAAACCATACCAGGTCACATGCCCTAAACATGTGGGGGGGGGGGTAATGATTTTGATAGGACAAGGGCCACTTCCCCACAAACCAGGCCCAGTGATGGGCTTATTGGAAACTAGAAGCTCTCTTTAACAATAAGGGGGCACCCAGATCAGAGCCCCCTCATGTGAATGAGTAAGGGGTACATACTCCTACTCATTCACATACAATCATACAGTAAATAAAGACACACACACACACAAAATACCTCACAATGTAAATCCATCATTAGTCATGCCATTCACCAAAAGAAAAATCTTGACTACTCTAACACAACAACCATCAGTAATGAAAGGGGTGGAGAAAGTGGTGACATCATGTTATTGCCCAAATATGGCCATGTGGATGATGAACTTAACACCAAAAAAAGGAAATTAAACATAAAACACATTCTTCAACATTGTTTGTGTGCTGCTTTTAATAGACATGTATCATGTTTTTAGGCATTTTGGTTTGGTTAATAAAAATCCTAATTTATCTTAAAAGCGCAGATTTGTAACATTTATGCAAGGTATTTATAAAAGGCCTGAGATCTGATATGTGATGTTCTATTGCCAACAGATATTGCTCTTGTACTGAATTTAGCAGAATCACAGAGGAAGGAACTTCTCCTTCAGAGAATATAAAGTCTCTTCTCTGAGACACTTTGAAGATGGCACACTGTTCTCAAAGGTTGGCAGTCAGAAAGGTTTTGCAGAGTTTTAGTGAGTAGAGTCGCAACATAAAAGTAAGGTGAATCCTTCATATCCTTCATATGAGGAATGCCTAATTCAGATTCTTTCCTGACTGATGCCTTAGTAAGAATAGTATAACTATTAGTAACTTTATTTTATATATAACGTTTTATTACATTTTTTATTCTTTTTTTTTTTGAGTGTGCTTATAACCAAATTTTGTCGATTGCAAATATGGTTTTACATTTAAGACAATACTTTAAAAATGTATTCACCTTGAGAATTTGAGAGACAAAGCTTACCTCTTATAAACACACAAGGAATAACAGCACAGTACACGAGACAAGTTGTCAAATATCCCCAATGCTGGATAATTGGATGCCAGCCTATATACCATTCGGCACCTGGGGGGCATTTGAGATAGGTCTTAAAATCAAGAGTACTCTTTCCAACTGCTGCCAGATGCTAAGGCTCAGTTTACACCGAATGCACCTGTCTCTGTACCAAGATTTGGTACATTAGCTTCTTTGGAGCGTTTTTGGAGCAGTGGGAGGCCCATTCAAATGAATAATGCTGCTCCAAAAACACTCCACAAAAAAACACAAAAAGGCTAAAAAAAAAAAAAACATGCTGCAGCAGCTGTCACTGTGCTGCGCCCAGGTGTGAAAGAATCCTAACCAATGCTGGACCTTTGGTTCTACTAGGGGGTAATGTACATGCAACCTGCTTGGCTGTAATACCCTCAATTGTGAACTGGTAAAGAAATCTTTGGACCCCGTACCTGTTATAATCTGAAGAACAAAGAAGAGCCTATTGTGAAGCACAGAAAAGAGAAGATAATGGGGGTTCCAAGGCATTGCAAGGCTGATAGTTACAAGCATGACTCTCACAGGCAGAGGCATGATGGGACTTATAGATTTGCAACAGCTGGAGGGCCACCAGTTTGAGACACCTGCTTTAGACCTTTTAGTAGTTCATTCAGAAGAGGGTATAAGAATACTGGACACCTCTCTAAAGACACTGAGGTGCTTTTCAGGTGCTTTCAAAAAAGCTCCTGAGAAAGCTCACGAAAACCTATTTCCATTGAAATCAATGAATGCTTTCACACTGGGTCAATGCACTGGCAGAGCGGTGAAAAACTCCCCTCTCCATTGAAATGAATGAAAAGCTCTTCAAAAGCACCTGAAAATCTCTTCAAAAGCTCTCAGTGTTTTACTGGCAGTTTAGAAGCACCTCAGTGTGAAACTTGCAAAGGGTGCCGCTCTATTTGGGGACCACTCTAAAAACCCACCTCAGTGGTAAAGAGCTTGCAGGTTGGTATCAGCATGGCCACACAGTAACCATGATATTGATGTTTTTTTATTTTTTTTATTGCAAAAAATAAACAAAAATTTAGCCCTCCCAGGGCCTGTATTTTGACTACAACAATGAGCACTTTACACTGCGTATAACACTAACTTTTACTATAAATTAACATGTGTCATTACTTATACATTAAAAAGATACAAAATACATATTTCTGTGCAGAATGTTCATCAATTTTTAGTGCATTAGGCCAAGCAGCTTTTTTACCATATAAAACAGACAATTTAACTGGCCTTTTTTCTCAATTATTATAATTATAATTAGGGTTGTCCCGATATCACTTTTTTTAGGACCGAGTACAAGTACCGATACTTTTTTTCATGTACTCGCCGATACCGAATACCGATACTTTTTTTTAAATGTCATGTGACAGTTTTCAAACCACAATACAGACTAAGGATATTTTCTTTAGAATTATGAAGAACTCTAACTCAAGACATTATAAAATAATAAAAATGTTTTATTTGCTTGTCACGCAGTAGTAAAAAACTCAAAGAATTTTCACAGAACATGTTGATAAATACAAAAAAAGTATCGGCAGAAGCATCGGGAGCATTTGCGCGAGTACAAGTACTCCCGCAAATACTCGGTATCGGACCCGATACCGATACTAGTGTCGGTATCGGGACAACCCTAATTATAATACATCATGTATACTGTATAGCGCCAACAGTTTACGCAGCACTTTAACAGACATTTCTTTATTTCCTTTTTACACAGATGACCTTAATTACAGATGGATCCTAAATGAATTTCCAAATTTTATTAATGTGGATAAACGCAGATTTGTTACCCAGACAAATGGAAATTTGTATATTGCAAAAGTGGAACAGTCAGACAAAGGAAATTACTCCTGTTTTGTATCCAGTCCTTCAATCACAAAAAGTGTATTTAGCAAATATACTTCACTGTTGCCTCAATCAGAATGTAAGTATCTCTCTACAACATACAGCATATAAGTGATATGCCATTGTCATTATAATAATTATTTACAGATGTATAAATATTAATTTGCACTGATTGTAAAAAATCAAATGTCAAAGCTAGACACCATAGAATAAATGAGCATATTTAATATGTGCATTGGGTACATTGAAAGGGGAGTTGTGCATGGTAACCCAATTTAATATTTTTCTGATTTAACTACACAAAATAGGATGGTTGCCGTTACTTTGGTTTGCTAAAGCATTGAGCATTATAAGCATCTTTTTAAAATAAAACATTAGGTTGATTTACTAAAGCTGGAGAGTGAAAATTCTGATAATTTCTGCTTTTGCACATCTTAAAGTCGAAGTCCAGGCTCTAACTAGCTAAGCCTAAACCTGCTTCCACCCCCTCCTATCTTCTATTCTAACTCCCCTGCAAAAGGAAGATACTTATACTTAACTATTCCCAGAGTGCTCCGGTCTGGTCAGGTGATCGGATACCAGTATCGGCTTCAGGGGAGAGGAGGGACAATCAACAATGGATGACGCACAATAAGCCTATGGGTGATGCTCAGGCATTCCATCTGTTGTCGACACCCTCTCCTCACCCCGGAAGCTGACCACTAGGGAGATTAGGTGGCCGAGTCAGAGTGCCCTGTTAATAGGTAAGTATAAGCATCTTAATTTTACAGGGTAGTTTTAATAGGAGGAGGTAGGTGGGAGTCGTTTTAGCCCTAGTTAGTTAGAGTCCCCGACTTCCACTTTAAATACTTTAGTGTGAGACACTCTAGTTCTTAAATTCTGAATTGTTTAACATGTTTAGAGTTGTCTCCTTAAGGCATTTAGAAACCAGTATGCCATCTTTCGTACATATATACTACTGTGCAAACGTTTTAGGCAGGTGTGAAAACGTGCTGTAAATTACAAATGCTTTCAGAAATAGAAGTTGTATTAGTTACATTTTTATCAATTAACAAAATTGAAAGTAAATGAACAGAAGAGAAATCCAAATTAAATCAATATTTGGTGTGACCACCAGTTGCCTTGAAAACAGCATCAATTCTTCTAGGTACACTTGCACACAGATTTTGAAGACATTTCCAAACATCTTGGGGAACTAACCAGAGATCTTCTGAGGATGTAGGGCTGCCTCAAATCCTTCTGTCTCTTCATATAATCCCAGACAGACTTGATGATGTTGAGATTAGGGCTCTGTGGCAGCCAAACCATCACTTCCAGGACTAGTTTTTGTTCTTTAAGCTGAAGATAGTTCTTAATGGCATTGGCTGTGGGTTTGGGATCATTGTCCTGCTGAAGAATACATTTGGGGCCAATCACACACCTTGCTGAGGGCACGGCATGATGGGTAAGTATCTGCCTGTATTTCTCAGCATTGAGGAAACCATTAAACCTGACCAAATCTCCAACTCCATTTGCAGAAACGCACCCCAAGCTTGCAAAGAACCTCCACCATGCTACAGTGTTGCCTGCAGACACTCATTATTGTACCGCTCTTCAGCCCTTCAGCAAACAAACTGCCTCCTGCTACAGCCAAATATTTAAAATTGACTCATCAGTTTTCTTGGGGAAAAAAAAATTGACTCATCAGTCCAGAGCACCTATTGCTATTTTTCTGCACCCAAGTTCCTGTTTTTGTGTATAGTTTCTTAGCCTTGTTACCACGTCAGAGGTATGGATTTTTGGACGCAATTTATAAATACAATTTTTTTGGCCAAACCTCTCTGGATAGTAGATGGGTGTACCTGGGTCCCACTGGTTTTCTACAGTTCTGTGCTGATGGCACTACTAGACATCTTCTAAAGCCGAAGGGAAGTAAGCACATTGTTTCTTTCTTCTGCGACATAAAAGTGATTGTAAAGGATTTTTTAAATAACAAACATGTTATTCTTACATGCTCCGTGCAATGTTTTTGCACAGAGCAGGCTCGAACCTTTTCCTCTCAAGTCCCACATCAGTGCTCCTGGCTCCTCCCTGTCAACAAATGCCCCAACAGCAAGCTACTTGTTATGGGGGCACTCATTTATGCTCGTTCCTGAGCCCTGCTCTGTGTATTCATAAGACACATAAGCCAATGGCTCCCACTGCTGTATCTGAGCCAATGAGGGGCAAGAGAGTCGAGAAAGCCTTGGCTCCCATGTACATCACTGGATCAGGAATGGGCTCAGATATTGGGCTTGGGGGCTCTGCATGGAGAAGTTTTTTTTATTTTACTGCATACAATGCTGAGGGGTAAAAAACCTTCTGCTTTTAAGTTTCCTTGGCCGATTGCTGTGTCTACGGTCCTCAACATTGTCCGTTTCTTTGAGCTTCTTTAAAAGAGCTTGAACAGTGCGTCTTAAAAACCCCAGTCTGCTTTGAAATCTTTGTCATGGTGTGTGACTTGTGACATGAAACTGTCTTCCACAACATCACCTTATTAGCAGCGTTTGGCTGTTCCTCACCCAGTTTTAAGCCTCTTACACAGCTGTTTCTGTTTCAGTTAATAACTCTGTTTCAACCTATGTATAAAAATTGATGATCATTAGTTAATCATACACATGACTCTAATACTACAAAAAATGTAATTTATTTAGATTTTGTTTATTTGCTCACTTTGCATTTCGGAAATTGATAAATATAAACAATTGAAATATATATATTTTGAAAGCATTCTTACTTGACAGCATTTGTTTACTCCTGCCTAAAACTTTTGCACAGTAATATATAAATATATTTATATATATTATATCCCTAAAACTAAACCCCCACTTTTCAGAAAACAGACCCAAAGTATATTAAAGTAGATGATCTTTACTGGCGATTAATACTTTGTTTAGCAATAGGGGTGCTTTTTGGCTGTAATGGCTGAATTTTGTTGTTGATGTCCGATGTTATTTGTTGTGTTTGTATTATAGCTGCAAAACGCTATGCCGCTGATATTCAAATTGGATTCTCAGATATTTATGCTCTGAAGGAACAAAATGTCACACTGGAGTGTTTTGCTTTGGGAAAGTAAGTACTATATTAGCACAATGAATTTACAAATGCTGAAAAATGACAAATCTCTACTGACGTAACAGTGTAGCAGTAGAAAAAAATAAATACAATTTTATGGAAAAAAACATATTTACACAGCTGAGTGGTTGATTTAAATTGGAACCCTAAATCCTCAGGTTTCAGTTGCTTTCTGTACTTCCACTTGAGAGGTTTACATTCACTTCTGTGTTGTCACCAGTACAGGAAGTGAAAGGAATCGGTCACAAAAACAGCAGAAAAACACTTGTATATTAATGTGGAAGGGTTAGAACAGCTGAGTTTTTATTATTACCTGTATTCCTGTTAACCACTTGCCTACTGTGCACCTACACCCCCTTCCTGCCCAGACGAAATTTTAGCTTCCGGCACTGCATCGCTTTAACTGACAATTGCGCGGTCGTGCGACGTGGCTCCCAAACAAAATTGACGTCCTTTTTTCCCCACAAATAGAGCTTTCTTTTGATGGTATTTGATCACCAGTGCGGTTTTTATTTTTTGGGCTATAAACAAAAATCTAGCATACATTTTGAAAAAATACACAATGGGCCAGATTCAGAGAGCGATTACGCCGGCGTAACAGGAGATGCGCGGCGTAAGTCTAATTGTGCGCGTGCGTTTCGATGCACGGCATCCCCAAAACGAGATACGCAAGAAATCTACTTTTTTTTGTCCAGCGTAATTTCGTTAGACAGGCGCATCCGTCCGCGCAAAACTGCGCTAGGCACACCATTGATTTGCTATTCAAATATGCTAATGAGGGAGTTACGGGCATCCACAAAAGAACGTTGGTGCAGCGCACGCTACGCGCTGTGCGCAACAGCTAAATGTCCTGTCTAAAATTAGACCATATAAAAGCTGGTCTAAAATTACAAAATTCGTCTACATGTCAGATAAAGCAACAATGTTAGTGAGGAGCAGAGCAGTCACACATGTTGCCCAACAAACTGTATGCCAACATGCCAGTGTCATCCATGCTCATAGCTATACTACTGACTTTAGATGAGCAAAGAAGGAGGAGGGCACTGAGGAGGGCACAGGATTTTTTTTTTTTTTCTAATTTTTTTTTTTGGCTTATATAAACTTTTCAATTTAATCTAATCTAATACAATATTCTTAGCTGATACAATCCCCTCACTCTTCACTCTTCACGGGAGAGGATATATCACACACGCCTAGACATCTATGGCATGGGTGATTCTGAGGTGTCTCGCATCTTCAGATTCACCCCTCATGCCATCATGGAATTAACCACAACCCTGCAGGAGGACATCACCAGCCCAACACATGACACTACCCATGACACCCATGACAGCTACATATACAATCAGAGCCCCATCCCCACAGATTTCGAAAAGAACATGTATGGGGACAGCTGGCTGGTTGGTGAGTGACATGGGTGGCAGGCATGACTGGCCCCCCCCCCCCATGATGCACACATCACAAGGGGCACATGCACTACTAACATCCTCCTGTCTTTTCCCTTCAAGGTGACTCTGCATATGCACTGGGACCCCATCTCATGCCAGCTCACATTATGCATCTTTGCACATTAAACACACACATTAATCATGGCACAATGAGAATGCATGCATGCACACCACTGTGGTCCCTAGCACACACACCCCACATCCTCATCACATTGGATTGGCACCAGTCCACCATGCAGGACTTGTGAGCAGCAACGCCACGCCAAGGCTCCAATTATGTCACTGTACATTCATACACCATTCACACTGACCTGGGGATCACTTCTCCACCACAAATGAGGGTGACACCCCTTTTCCGGCAGGAATGTCACCCCCCACATTCCCAAACAGAACCAAAAAATATATAATTTAAACAAAATAACAACAAAGAAAACACATAAAAGACAAAAATCACTCTGCAAAACAGTCCCCAAATATATCAAAGACACGTCACAAACAAACAAACAAACGCTAATAAACAACAGAACAAAAGCACCTTGCTGTATAGGGAGGGATACAAAGGGATGTACTTTTTCAAAGGAAGTGCGTTTGTGTCTGTCTATTTATGCTGTTTGCGTAGTTCACTAATTTGCCTGGGTCTACTTCCAATTTCACTGATTGCGCCGTTCCCGAGTTGTGAGCATGCGCACAGAGGTGCTGACCATGGTCTGCTTCAAGCACGCATGCGCGAGCCGGCCGGCCCTTCATTTGCATGGAGTAACGGCTCATTTCCATGTAACACGCCCACGTCCTTCCCAATTTGTATTACTCCGCCTTGCGCCTCTGAAATAACGTTGCGCAGGCGCAAATTTCTGCGTAAAAGCGACGAGAATAGGGTGATTGCGCCGCTACATTGCGCCAGTCTAACGTAAAGGCGGTGCGCTACGCCGGTCCAATAATGCGCAGATGTACCTGAATCTGGCCCAATATTTTTTGCTTTTTGCTATAATAAATATCCCATTTAAAAAAAAAAAATATATATATATATATATATATATTCAAACAAAACAGTAAAATAAACAGAATAGTTAAAACTTCAAGTCCCAAAAATCTATTGTAAAACTGTAGCAGCGCTACTTCCAAACGGACGTCTGGTATACTTCCATATAACAGTCAATATATAGGAAAATAAGATCCCTGATTCAGTGGCAGATTATTAGAGAGGAGCTGTGGAGTACACCTGCTGCAGTGAGAAGCGAGAACAACAACAAACAGTGCAATACCCAGGACATACAGGGAGACACTAATTCAAGGCTCTATATTTCCATAATTGTGGTGAGTGCATCCCCAAAAGGGGAGTTAATACCCCCCACGTGGTGAACACCCCCCCTTGGTGAAAGGAGCACTAATTGAGGAAGTTTATCTGTATATTACATCCGTCTGCACCATCATCTTATTTTACTATATATTGACTGTTATATGGAAGTATTCCAGACGTCCATTTGGAAGTAGCGCTGCTACAGTTTTACAATAGATTTTTGGGACTTGAAGTTTTAACTATTCTGTTTGTTTTACTGTTTTGTTTGAATATTGTCACTTTTTAAGCAGCTGCTGCACTATTTATTTATCTATCTGACTATCTGTGGCCAATCTATCTCTAGGGAATTATTCTAAGCGCTGAGCTGTGCTAAAATACTGAAGGAAGGGCTACACTAGCACACTTTTGTATATATATATATATATATATGTATCTCAGTTTAGGCTGATACGTATTCTTCTACATATTTTTGGTAAAAAATAAATAAAAATTAAATCGCAATAACCGTATAGTGACTGGTTTGCGCAAAAGTTATATTGCCTACAAAATAGGTGATATAATTATGATTGGCGGCGATCTGCGATTTTTTTGGGGGACTGCGACATTATAGCGGACACATCGGACACTTTTGACACATTTTTGGGACCATTTACATTTATACAGTTCCTGCACAGTTACTGGGCAATCGCAGGTGCCCGGTGGCCAGCGCGGCCGCCGAGCACGCGCATTGTGTTCCCCTAGCGGCTTTGAATGACAGGACGTCATATGACGTCCTGTCAGAACAGAGTATTCTGCCTGCCATCATTTAACGGTGTGCGGTACCCTAGCGGTTAAGAAGATTGTGCTAACAAAAAATTTCAGAGTGGGGACACAATAATAAAACAGAGGCTCTAATCCCTTCCCACTCTATCCAGAAGTAGAAATACATTTGGAAACTTTACAAATATTTTTGTTGATTGAAGAAATCTACTTTTAAGTTACCAGGTTCATGTTTTGTCTTTTAATGGTGCAGGTTTCAGCTGCAAGGTTCTTGCAGCACCACTCTGAGCCCTGTGTACATTTTTATTACTGTTGGGCCTGCAGAGTTCCGTTGCCTAGTTGTTGCCTGTTCTTTTATTCATTGTTTTAGAATATCTTTTGGTGCATCAACATTGCCTGTGTCCTGTACTGTACGATTAAGATATAAGGTACTTATCTGTAAATTCCAAATCTTTGAGTATAGTACAGGGGAGGCACCACTGGGGGGGGGGGGGGAGTGCATGTTCTCAATAGCTTGCTACTGTTCAGTCACCTGAAGGTACCCATGGTGTATGAATAAGTTGCTTGTGTGCTGTACTGTACTCCAAGATATGGAATTGACCGGTAAATCAAAATTCCTCTTGTATAATTTTGTGATTATTTACCTTAATATGCTTTTCAGTTCATGGTAGCTGTGGGTAAGTTGCTGTTACGAAGTCTATGAAAGATGTACAGTGCGGAAAATAAGTATTTGAACACCCTGCTATTTTGCAAGTTCTCCCACTTGGAGATCATGGAGGGGTCTGAAATTGTCATCGTAGTTGCATGTCCACTGTGTCAAAAAAAAAAATCCAGAAATTTTTAACTATTTATTTGTATGATACAGCTGCAAAGAAGTATTTGAACACCTGTCTATCAGCTAGAATTCTGACCCTCAAAGTCCTGTTAGTCTGCCTTTAAAATGACCACCTCCACTCCATTTATTATCCTAAATTAGATGCACCTGTTTGAGGTCATTAGCTGCATAAAGACACCTGTCCACCCCATACAATCAGTAAGAATCCAACTACTAACATGGCCAAGACCAAAGAGCTGTCCAAAGACACTAGAGACAAAATTGTACACCTCCACAAGGCTGGAAAGGGCTACGGGGAAATTGCCAAGCAGCTTGGTGAAAAAAGGTCCACTGTTGGAGCAATCAGTAGAAAATGGAAGAAGCTAAACATGACTGTCAATCTCCCTCGGACTGGGGCTCCATGCAAAATCTCACCTCGTGGGGTCTCAATGATCCTAAGAAAGGTGAGAAATCAGCCCAGGACTAGACGGGAGGAGCTGGTCAATGACCTGAAAAGAGCTGGGACCACCGTTTCCAAGGTTACTGTTGGTAATACACTAAGACGTCATGGTTTGAAATCATGCATGGCACGTAAGGTTCCCCTGCTTAAACCAGCACATGTCAAGGCCCATCTTAGGTTTGCCAATGACCATTTGGCTGATCCAGAGGAGTCATGGGAGAAAGTCATGTGGTCAGATGAGACCAAAATAGAACTTTTTGGTCATAATTCCACAAACCGTGTTTGGAGGAAGAAGAATGATGAGTACCATCCCAAGAACACCATCCCTACTGTGAAGCATGGGGGTGGTAGCATCATGCTTTGGGGGTGTTTTTCTGCACATGGGACAGGGCGACTGCACTGTATTAAGGAGAGGATGACCGGGGCCATGTATTGCGAGATTTTGGGCAACAACCTCCTTCCCTCAGTTAGAGCTTTGAAGATGGGTCGAGGCTGGGTCTTCCAACATGACAATGACCCGAAGCACACAGCCAGGATAACCAAGGAGTGGCTCTGTAAGAAGCATATCAAGGTTCTGGCTTGGCCTAGCCAGTCTCCAGACCTAAACCCAATAGAGAATCTTTGGAGGGAGCTCAAACTCCGTGTTTCTCAGCGACAGCCCAGAAACCTGACTGATCTAGAGAAGATCTGTGTGGAGGAGTGGGCCAAAATCCCTCCTCCAGTGTGTGCAAACCTGGTGAAAAACTACAAGAAACGTTTGACCTCTGTAATTGCAAACAAAGGCTACTGTACCAAATATTAACATTGATTTTCTCAGGTGTTCAAATACTTCTTTGCAGCTGTATCATACAAATAAATAGTTAAAAAAATCATACATTGTGATTTCTGGAATTTTTTTTTTTGATTATGTCTCTCACAGTGGACATGCACCTACGATGACAATTTCAGACCCCTCCATGATTTCCAAGTGGGAGAACTTGCAAAATAGCAGGGTGTTCAAATACTTATTTTCCGCACTGTAATTGTATTAAAAGGGATACATTTGTTTTCCCTCAAACACTGATATATGTCGCCTTCTCACTTTTAGCCCTGTACCTGTAATCAGATGGCGTAAATGGAATGAAGCAATGCCTGCCACAGCTGAAATTAGTCAGTCGGGAGCTGTGCTTAGAATTTTTAACATACAGCCAGAAGATGAAGGGACATATGAGTGTGAGGCTGAGAACATTAAGGGGAAAGATACAAACCGGGCGTATGTTCATGTACAAGGTAAGAAATTGGTACCTTTTCCTAATATTTTTCAAAAAATTACAGTATTTATTGGCGTATAACACTCACTTTTTTACCCTGAAAATAGAGGGTAAACTGTGCCTGCGTGTTATACGCAGGGGGCCGTGGAAAGTTTTTTCCCTGAAACTTCCCTCTTAGGCCCTGTACACACGAGGAGACATGTCCGATGAGACAGGTCCGACGGACCGTTTTCATCGGACATGTCTCCAGGGATCTTTTGGTCTGATGTGTGTACACACCATCAGTCCAAAATCCCCGCGGACAGAGAAAGCGGTGACGTAGAAGACACCGAGGTGCTCAAACAAGGAAGTTCAATGCTTCCACGCATGCGTCGAATCAATTTGACGCATGCGCGGGATTTCGGTCCGATGGTTGGGCGTACTAACCATCGGACATGTCCACAGCTAATCACAACAAAACTGACTGAATGATTCAGTTTATTTCAGTAAAATGCTTGTGTATAGCAATGTAATTCACTGCTATAAGCAAACATAATGTGTGTTCTGGTCACAGCGTGTTAAAACAAAAAAGGGGGGGTGCTTTGGGGCAGGGGGGGCTCCAAGGGCCTCTTCCCCACCACCCTGGGTGCTCTCTCCTCCCCCATTTCCTGAAATGCCAGGCTGAATACTCGGATAAAGTTCTGGTATGGATTTTGGAGGGACTCCACGTTGTTTCTTTGAAAAATGGGCATTGGGTTCCCTTTAAAATCCAAACCAGGCCTGAAGGGCGTTTTTGTTCTTTATCATTTCATTGCTGGTATTCTTTTCCATCCATCTGGCAGATCAGATTGTATAGGATCAGATGAAAACAGACAGGTGATGCATTTTTATCCGATCTCCCCATGGAGGAGAGACGGGGCTCTGACACAGTGCAGTGGGTGGAGACGGACCTGTCATCCGCCTGCTCAGCGGGGATCAGTGGAGCGATCTCGCGCCGAGTAAAGCAAAGTCCACGGGGCGGACTGCCTGTGTGAAAGGACCCTTAAGACCTGTACACACGATCGGATATCTGATGGAATCTAATCCGATGGATTTTTTCATCGGATATCCGATGAAGCTGACTTTCATCAGTCTTGCCTACAGCATTTTTAAGATGGGTGCTGGTGATATTGCATCCCATTGGAAGATTTTCCCTCTACTCCTTATTTCTAAATTTTGGATTTAACCTTAATCTCCCTCCCATTGACATTGGTGATTGTGGCAATTAGATGAAGCAAATTTCTTTATCAGGGATCCAGACAGCAAGACAAATCTGACAGTGGTTCAAACCCCCCTCCCTACTCCATTCAAACCTAAGAAAAAAGTTGTTTCCCTAAAATCAAAGTGCCAGGCCTATTATTGCTATCCCCAGTAAGATTGTATCTATTAGTTCTGCATTTTAACACTGCATTTATGATCATTCCTTGAGACAAACCTATTTTAGTTGTAATGCAAAAATCTCCTTACTAACTGAAGGCATGCACGTTTGTTAGATGATCCATACATAAAGCAAAGCAGATTGTGCTGCACATGCGATCATAGGCTATGTAGTAGAATTACATCCCTACTTAAGAGCATTTACTAATGACATTTAAAAGGGATTTTCTGGGATAAATGTAAGTTGGACTGCTGCTTCTGACCTATCTCTCTTATAAGCAAGATTCTCTGCATACCCTACTGTAATTTAAAAGTATCGGATATTGAGTTACCAGGTATTTTTACCAGGTGGCTCTACAGGTAAACTTTTAAGCTGCAGTTCTAGGTATTAGTGAAGTACTGTATACTATGTGTGTAGAACAGAGGTCTCCAAAATGTTAGTACAATGGTCACATCACAAGGCCCAGATTTCATGGGCCAAAAAAAAATCTGTTCTATAAATGCATAAACACACTCCAAGAAAGAACTTCACACCAGAAGCCCTCCTGGTCCCCCTTAACACTAGATCCATTATTTCACATCAGCCACTTCAAAGCCACACCTTCACATCAGAGCCCCCCCCCCCCCTTGTACATCACAGCTCCTCTTTTACCATGAGAAGCCCCCATCACATCAGAGATTCCTTTACATGAGAATCTCTCTTTTCACATCAGTATTCCCCCATCACATCTAATGCCCCGTGCACACAATCACTTTATGTGATGAAAAAAAAAACGACGTTTTCTGTGAAGTAAAAAACAACGTTTTTGAAACTTCAATTTTCAAAGACGATGTTACCTACACACCATCGTTTTTTCACAATGCTCTAGCAAAGCGAAGTTACGTTCACCACTCTTTTCCATTGAAGCTCTCTTCATAACTAGCTTCTGGGCATGCGCTGGTTGAAAAATGTTGTTTTAAACAACGTTTTTTTGCTACACACGGTGACTTTTTGTGAAGACATAAAACAACGTTTTCCCCTACACACAGTCAATGAAATTTACGTTTTTAAAAACACGCTCTCTTTTTTCTCTTCGGGAGTCTCAATTTTCTCGTCGTGGTTCTCGTCGGGCTGGTTTACGACAAGAAACACGTCCGTGTGAATGCTTAAAAACCTGCGCATGCTCAGAATAAAGTATGAGACGGGAGCGCACCAATGATAAATGTAGCGTTCGTAATGGAAATAACACATTTGTCACGCTGTAACAGACTGAAAAGTAAAGTAAACTTTTACTTAACACGTGGTAACATGAGATTAGCAAAAGAAGCTCCAAGGGTGGCACCAGTGGAATCGAACTTCCCCTTTATAGTGCTGTCGTACATGTTGTATGTCACCGTGAGAATGACAAGATTTTGTCTCGACGGTGTGTATGCAAGGAAAGCTTGACAAGAATCTTGTCAAGCTTAACAAGAACCTCGTCGAGGAAAACAAAGTTTATTTTACGTGTGTACGAGGCCTTAGGGTGGAAAGTGGAGCAGGTTTGGACAGAGGATGGGATGTGGAGCTAGTCCTCCTCTGAATGCTGAAGGGAAACTGAATGCAACCTACCCTAGATCAGTGTCTTGTGTTTCCATAGTGTAGTAGTGCCAGCCTCCAGCACCGAAGAAACAAATGTATATCCTGGTCACTCTGCATTATTGGTTGTTATGTGCTGGCCGGCCCATCTGCACCCTCAAAATTCATGATGCAAATAAGGAAAAATATGCTGGGGACCAGAAAAAAAAAACCTTAGTGGGCCGGATGTGGCCTGTGGGCCATAGTTTGGAGACCCCTGGTGTAGAGGAATAGTCAATGCATTTTACTGCAATAATTAACCACGTACAATTTTATGTTGCCATGGGAAAATTTATTAAAGTGGAACATTAGCTAACAATAAATTATATTAAAGTAGTATCATGCATTTTTAATCCTTTGCATCTTAGTGCTTCTGATCTCCTGCAGCCTTTTCATTTGCCATCTACATACATGGCATTTCTCAGGGCAGCTTTTCCTGATGGTGCCAACAGTGGACTATGCCTTGTATAAAATATGTTAAAACAGTCACCATTGGAAACCAGTGTGATAGGATGACACTCAAGAGCACAACTAGAACAGAAAGTTTCATATTAGAAACACTATTCGCTTAATGAAAGCTGCATATTTGAAAGTATTAAAAAGGACTTTTGAAATCACAAAAACATGTTAAAGGTCATATAAAGTTTTAGTGATTGGGTTTACATTTACTTGGAAGGTGAAACCGAAAATAAAAGAAAAGCAAATTATGTGATGAGTTCATGCTTATACCTTTGTATTACATTTGGTAAATCTCTGTATTTGTGAAACATAACATCAGTTTTTTTAAATTTTGCGTTTTTCAGCTGCACCAGAGTGGGTGGAACATATAAATGATACAGAAAGGGATATAGGCAGTGACCTGCATTGGCCCTGTATTGCCAAGGGAAAGCCAACTCCCACCATTAGATGGTTGAAAAATGGGGACTCGGTAAGCACATTATTCAGATTTATCTGAAAACTGGTATAATAATTACTACATAATTTTATATATGTGTTAAAAGAGATCACTTATTATATGGTGCAGAGAGCCGTACATAGTCAAGAAGAAGTGTATTTTTGCAACCAGCAATTGAAGGTGTTTGTGTGCAGCTGGGGCCAGCAGCCTGTATAAATCAATGGACAAAAAAAGTGTTGCGCTAAAAATAAGTGATAGGTGAAAAAATAAAAAATAGAATATAAAACAGTGCAAAAATGTCTGTCTCTCGGATGGACCATGATAATCAAATATCAAAACTCGTGATTCAACTGTAGATAAGAATGGATCCAAATCCCTCCACCAGGTGAGTATGCCACCACCACGATAAATTGGACTCTTACCAGACAGCCTGGAGTCTTTATTATGAAGACCGATGTAATAATCCCAGTAGAAATCCCGTCAGAGGATGTGTGATGTACCACGTCAGGAACAGTTCCAAAGTATCCAAAGGACTCTACCCACACAGTGACCATACAGCCAGATCCAAACAAAACATAAACGCTAGATAGTGTAAAACCGCTTAGGGGTTGAATTTATTAAAAGTATTGGACTTACAAGTATCCGGGTTAAAACCAGCATTGCATAATATAAGAAAGTCGACCGCCACAGGACATCCAGACATGTAAAGTAATGCTTGATAGCAGCAACAAGCAGCTTAGCCCGACAAAAGGACTTCTTCCGAGGCATGAACATCATTGCCATTGCACTAAATAAGGAACCAAGTGGTTCAAGCATTGCTTTTATCTCTGCAGCCTCAGTGAGGAAAGAGTAGGACAACCATTGCTGTCCTCTTTCCTCACTCAAGCTGCAAAAATGAAAATGAGGCTTGCTTTCTTATTTAGTGCCATGGCAGGAAATTATGCTCATGCCCCGGAAAAAGTCCTTTTGTTGATGAAACCCACGGCTGAGCTGCTGGTTCCTGCTATTGTGCATTCCTTTACATGTCTGGATGTCCTGTGGCTGCCGCCTTTCTTACATCATGCAATGCTGGTTTTAGCTTGGATACTTGTAAGTGCAATACTAAGAGTTTTTACACTATCTAGCGTTTATGTTTTGTTTGGATCTGGTTATATGGTCACTGTGTGGGTAGAGTGCTTTGGATTGTTTGGAACTGTTCCTAACGTGGTTCCTTCCCCTGTCGGTGATTTCTACTGAGATTATTACATTAAGCCTGTTTGACCCTTCATAATAAAGGATCCAGGCTCTCTGGTAAGAGTCCAATTTATTGTGGTGGTGGCATACTCACCTGGTGGAGGGATTTGGATCCATTCTAATCTACAGTTAAAAAACAGCGTTAGATATATGATTATTGTGGTCCATCTGAGAGACTAACATTTTTTGCACTCTTTTATATTTTAATATATACATATATTTGATCTATCACTTATTTTTAGTGCAACACTTTTTTTTTGTCCTTTGCTATATTGTGAAAATATCTCACATTTGTGGTGCTGCTTTTTGTTTCACACTCAATTTTTTGAACAATTTATTCACATTATTATTTTTCTTGAATGTATAAAACAATGACCGGTTGACAGATGCCACGACTGTGCAGTTCCACCGAAATGCGTTCAGCCACCAACTTATTTTTTGTGGTATGACGCTGTGTGCTTTTTGGGGATTAAAATGACAAGGAATAGGCCTGTCCAGTTGTTGTTAAACTACTGAATTTGTAACCCCCTCATCTTCATAACATTGGTCAGCAGTCCAAGAACTGGAAGTTCACACAGGAAGTTTGCACAGAACTCAGGGCAGCTGAATTTTTGACATGATGAACAAGTAAATTGTTTTACTTAATAAACCGATTTAAAGGCTAAGTCCACTTAAAAAAATGTAATGCACATGTTTTTGCAAGAATTTTTTTTTATATTCATTTTTTTTTCACAGAAGTCTGCAAAGTATTGAATCTGGGATCAGTATATCATGGGTGCAATGCCAGAATATTCCTCCAGCTCTTTGCCCATAATGAGGTACAGGCTTTAAGGGGAAAGTGTTAATGGACTATGAATGCGGTGATTATCGCACTTGTACTTCATTGAGAACCACTAGGGGGCAGCACAGTGGCTAAGTGGTTAGCACTTCTGCCTAGCAGCGCTAGGGTCATCAGTTTAATGCCCTACCTGCCTGGATTATGCATGTTCTTCCTGTTCCTACGTGGATTTCCTCAGGGCACTCTGGTTAACTCCCACACGCCAAAGACATGCTGGAAGGTTATTTGGCTTCTGTCTAAACTGGCCCTAAAATGTGTATATATGAATGCGAGTTACAGACCTTAGATTGTAAGCTCCTTGGGGGCAGGGGCTGATGTGAATGTACAATATATATGTGTAAAGAGCTGCATAAATTGCCGGTACCTGTAATAAATAATAAACAAGTGATGCTGCATACACACGATTGGTCAATCCGATGATTATTTATCCATTGGTTAAAAAATGTGAAACTTGTTTTAAAAATAGCCGATGGATACCTAACCCGATAGAAAAAAAATGATCGTTTGTAGGCACGTCCATCGGTTCAATATCCATGCATGCTCAGAATCAAGTCGACGCATGCTTGGAAGCATTGAACTTCCATCAGTCAGCTTCATCAGTTAACTGGTGGAAAAATCCATCAGACCGTTCTCATCGGATTGACCGATCGTGTGTACAGGGCATTAGCCTGTTGTGGTAACAGATAGGATGCTACAGTAGATTCACAGATTTCTGTAATTCAGCTGTTATGGGAAGGGGGTTCCCATTTACACCATGTTACACCCTAAATACAGGGTAACGTGTAACATGGTGCAAAAGATGAAGTTTATCAAAACACTTTTTACAGATATATTTACCAGATAAAGAGCGAACAGATCAAAGATGTTAATTTTTCAAGGTTTATGTACATTTTTGAATTGGTTTATTAAAGACAAATAGGCTGTTAACTTTGCAAGGGAATTTTCACTAGAGCTTAGTGAATGGGGTGAAGCTCTGCTGACGTCCATCATCCAATCATGTGCAATCATAAATATTTTTTTTCACTTTTTACATGCTTGGGTACTCTCTGTAAAGTGGAATTTCATTGCATTCACTAAGCTCTGGGGTTAATTTCCTTGCAAAGTGCAACTTCCCTTGCAAAGCGAACAGCCTATTGAAAAAAAAGAAACACACATAGGAGAGATGTTAAATTTATATTGCTGTCCAAAGCCCCACTGGGGAAAACCATTATTTTATCAGTGAACAGCCTATTTGCCTTTATCAAATCACCCCATTTAGGCCCCTTTCACACTGAGGAGTTTTTCAGGCGGTACAGTGCTAAAAATAGCGACTAAATACCACCTGAAAAACTTCTGCCCAGCCTTCTCAATCTGAAAGCCCTGGGCGATGCGCTACAGGAGAGAAAAAAATCTCCTGCAAGCAGCATCTTTGGAGCGGTGAGAGGAGCGGTATGTATACCGCTCCTTCCCATTTAAAACAATGGAAAACCACGGTAATACCACCCACAATGCACCTCTGCAGAGGCACATTGTGGGCGGTATTAACCCTTTATCGGCCGCTAGCGGGGGTTAATACTGCACCGCTAGCAGTCGAATCCCGCACCAATTCCGACGGTATAGCGCTGCTACTTTTAGAGGCGCTATACTGCTACCGCGCCTCCCGCCCCAGTGTGAAAGGGGCCTTGAGGAAAACCATTCAAATGAAAACAGAGGAGCAGATGGGGGCTGACAACTCATGGGGCCCCCGGGCGCTAGAAGATTATGGGGCCTCTTGGCTTACAGATGGTCACCACGCCAGGAGGCAGTACAGAGGTAGGACAGCTAAAATCTTGGGATTTTTACATCAAAAGCATGTTGGTTTTAGACATATCAGGGACAGATGTAAAAAAAACACAGATTTTTACATACAATCCATGGTTTTACTGAGCCTGGCAACCCTGATGGGGCCCCCTAGTGGCATGGGGCCCTCGGGCAGTGCCCGAGCGCCTCAATGGTCAGTCCGCCCCTGCAGAGGAGCATAGATTCCAAATATGGCCTGTCCTTCTAAATATTACTGGTTGCCTATCTTTCATGCTAACGCTGCTTCAGTACCTGCATCAAACATGCAAATATAGATCTCTTACAGAACTCTTTATACAGATTTTTTTCTGGTTTTCTTACTTGCATACCTTGTTTTGGATCAGTGATTTACTCAGAAAGAGGTCAGCAATGGCACCCACCATGCATCGCCCATGTCAAGGTTACTTTAAGAATTCATGTTAAATTTTATTAGCAGATGAGTCAATTTTTATGTAAAGGTAACTATTACTAACTTACTAACGAACTTCAACACCATGTTATTATACCTCATATACTGAAAACGAACCTGATAAGACTTGTGTTCATTATTTTAAACACGTATTCTGAAATTGTGCCATCAACATTATATTTTTGTAAATAATAATGTAATAAATATTTTCTGTTTGCAGTTATTAAATTATTGGTCTGCATCTGCCGTAAAGTGTTATATCTACAGTAGCATCCAAATAAAACCACAAATGGCAGTTGCAATCCAGTTGGTTCTATTTTTCTTCCCTTCAGCTTTTTGGAAAAAAGTTTGATTTCCCTTTAACCTAACCATATACAGTACACTCACCGGCCACTTTATTAGCTACATCTATTCAATTGCTTGGTAACGCAAATTTTGAATCAGCCAATCACATGGCAGCAACTAATTGCATTTAGGCATTAAACCAAGTCAGCCCTGGACCATTTGGCGGCCCAAACATCAGAGCACTTTTTGCAATTTGGCACTGCGCCAATTTAACTGACAATTGCACGGTCGTGCGTTGTGTCTCCCAAACAAAATTGACGTCCGTTTTTCACACAAATAGAGCTTTTGTTTAGTGGCATTTGACCATCTCTGCGGTTTTTATTTTTTTCGCTATAAACAAAACAAAAGAGTGACAATATAAAAAAAAAAGCTATATTTTTTACTTTTTGCTATAATACATATCCCCAAAAAAGATAGAAAAAAACATATATTGTTTCCTCAGTTTAGGCCGATATGTATTCTTTTACATATTTTTGGTAAAAAAAAATTTGCAATAAGCGTTTATTGATTGGTTTGTGCAAAAGTTATAGCGTCTACAAAATATAGGCATACCCCACTTTTAAGTACAAAATGGGGTTTATTTACTAAAGCTGGAAAGTGCAAAATCAGGCTCACTTGTGCATAGAAACCATTAAGCTTCTAACCCCAGATTGTTCAATTAAGCTTGGTAATAAAACCTGGAAGAGCATTGGTTTCTATGCAGAAGTGAGCCTGATTTAGCATTTTCCAGCGATAGTAAATTAACCCCATTGTGTCCCTAAAAATGGGGAATGCCTGTAGTTGATAGTTTTATGGCATTTTTATTAATATTTTCTTTTTTACTAGTAATGGTGGGGATCAGCGATTTTTATTGCGACAATATGGCGGACACATCGGACACTTTTGATGCCATTTTGGGACCATTGTCATTTATACAGCGATCAGTGCTATAAAAATGCATTGATTACTGTGTAAATGACACTGTCAGTGAAGGGATTAACCAGTAAAGGGCGCTGAAGGGGTTAAGTGTGTCCTGGAGATGTGTTCTAACTGTAGGGGGGGTGGGCTATGTGTGACACGACACTGACCACTGCTCCTGATCACAGGGAGCTGTGATCAGTGTTCTATCACTTGGCAGAATTGGGAAATGCTTGTTTACATAGGCATCTTCCCGTTCTTCCTCTCCGTGAGACGATCGTGTGACTCCAGGCGGACATTGAGTCACACTCACGGAGCTCGCGGGGGGTGAAATACAGTCACCAGATCTCAATTCAATAGAGCACCTTCAAGGCCGCGTACACATGGAGGGACATGTCCACTGAAACATGTCCGACGGACCGTTTCCAGCGGACATGTGTCCTCCGGATTTTCGTCCGACGGTGTGTACACACCATCGGATAAAAATCCCCTCGGCCAGGGAACGCGGTGATGTGGCGGTGACGTTGACACCGCCACGTCACCAAACCCGGAAATAAAATGCTTCCGCGCATGCGTCGAATACATTCGACGCATGCGCGGACAGTTCTGTCCACTGGTTAGTGTACTAACCAGCGGACAGATCCGACGGACAGGTTTGTAGCGGAAAAATTTCAAAGCATGCTTTGAAATTTGTCCGATGGACAACCCTGTCTGCTCGCCCGTACACGCAATCGGATTTGTCTGCTGAAACGGTTGATCGTGTGTAGGCGGCCTAAGATGTGGTGAAATGGGAAATTCGCATCATGGATGTGCACCCATCAAATGTTTCCAACACCTTGCTGAATCTATGCCATGAAGAATTAAGGCAGTTCTAAAGGAAAAATGGGGTCCAACCCAGTACTAGCAAGGTGTACCAAATAAAGTGACCAGTGAGTGAACTGCTGTGAGCATTTGCCTAAAGTCATGTTATATTAGAAATAAGAATATTTTAACCATGGCTCACCTTTTGTTTTTCAGTATGGTAAAGGTGAACTGAAAATCAGAGGTTTAACCATGTTCCATGCTGGAATGTACCAGTGTATAGCAGAAAATCACTATGGCGTCATCCAAGCAAATGCTGAACTGAAGATCCTTGGTTAGTGACCCTTTGCTTTAACAAAAATGTGAACTTGTTCATAGTCCAGTTTGCAACGGTAATTAGGGGCACTTTTCACTAACTGTCTTTGATTTGTTTGTCTCCTCTTTAGCTTTAGCACCAACATTTGAATATAATCCTATGAGAAAGAAGATTTTAGCTGCAAAAGGCGGCCGTGTCATTATAGAATGCAAACCAAAGGCTGCACCAAAACCCAAATTCTCATGGAGCAAAGGAACAGAACTGCTCATAAACAATAGCAGGTTTGTGTTGAAAACTTCGCACTGCATTACATTTTAACTGAAAGCTCATTGGTTTATATGGGCAATGGTTGTGCAAATCATCATTGCTCTTTGCTTCATCTATTATTTCATTATTTTATTGGAGGATAGATGTGTCCATATATCACAAAATCACACTGCTTGAACTCAACATTAGACAGCCTTAAGGCTGCATTCACACCAAGGCGTAGGCGGTATGCGGCGACATGAAATGGGCGTTTTGTCCCCGCGATTTGCGGCGACAAAACGCGCCTTGTTTTTTGCTGGAGGGGTGATTTTTACATTGTCGGCTTTGCCCGAACGCCGAAGACGCCTGAAAAAAAGGGTCCGGGACTTGTTTTGAGCTTCAGGCGTACGGGGTTTCGGCGTTCGGAGTGGAGATGTGAACCATCTCCATAGTCGACAATGTTAATTCGCCCCTCCAGCGTATTTCAGGCTGCTACAGCGTCGGGCGTAGGGCGACAAAACGCCTCGGTGTGAATGCAGTAAAGCCCTGTACACACGATATGATTGTTGGCAGGGGATTGTCTGTTGACAGACTGTTATTCCTAAAATCAGACCGTTAGTACGCTCCTTTTAACAATTTTTGTCTAACTTTTGGCCAACAAATGTTGGATGACAAGCTAGTAAATTTTTCGGCGGACAACAGTCTGACATCAGATTTTCGTATGGTCAGTACACAAATCACACAAAAGTCTAAAGTACAAACACGCATGCTCGCAATCAATGTTCACCAAACACAAAATTAGCAGAAGGGGCCCAAAAGGGTGGAGCTCAAGAGCTGAAATTTCTCATAATACGTCACTACGTTAGTGGCACGACAATTGTGTAACGTTAGTATGCAAGACAAGATCCTGGCAAACGCCCTTTTGACAAAAATCAGACACTCGGTTGGCCAACAATCGTATTGTGTGTACAAGGCTTTAATGTTATTGGTGAGGCTGCATACATCCCTGGATATTCTGGATGGCTGTATCTTGGGAGTTGGACAGAATGTCATCCAGAAGACACGAGAGATGGTTGTACAATGGCCACAACAATATATGTTTAGAATTTCATTTTATTTTCCAAGTAATAAGTGCCGAATAAGTGCTTTTTACCACATATTTAGACCTCTAATTGTCAGGATAGGCTAAATATCCTGTGAAGATGCTGACACTGTACAGTAATGTACCTGAGACAGTCTTTGTGCTCCGATTTGTAGAATTACCTGTTACTGGAGCAGTGAAAAAAGCCTTTTTTCTTTTACACCTTGTATTTCTTAAAGCATTTGCCAAGTCAGGTTTTATTTTTTTCAATTACATTAATAGACATGTTGTACTTATAACAGAGCCACACAAATATAGCCCCAGATCCTCCTTTTCTAGGGTCCCCTGTTGGCGCTCTTCTTCTCTGACGTGCACGCTCGATCCTAAGTCGAGCTGTGTACATCTGTTGACACACACAGCATGGCTTAACCCTGCTCACAGGATTTGACTTACAGGAGCAAATGGTTTCATAAAGACATGGATTAATGAGTTTGTAGTGGAGGAAATTGTCTGGCCTGCAGAGTCCTGACCTCAACCCAAAAATAACACCTTTGAGGTGAATTAGAGCGGAGACTGCCAGTCAGGTCTTCTCGTCCAACATGAGTGCCTGACCTCAAAAATGCGCTTCTGGAAGAATGGTCAAACATTCCAATAGACACACTCCTAAACCTTGTGGACAGCCTTTCTAGAAGAGTTGAAGCTGTTATAGCTGCAAAGGGTGAAGCAACTCAATATTGAACTCTACAGACTAAGACTGGAATGCCATTAAAGTAAAGGCAGGCATCCTAATACTTTTGGTAAAATAGTGTATGTTGGGTTGGTAGACCTCAGTGGAGATGCCCCAGATTCAGACCTTGATCAGTGACCCTGTCAGTGACATCTGCTGGGTATTATACAGATTCCTGTCCCCTGTTCAGACCTGCATCCCAATGCCTGGCCAAGGGAAGTCTTCCAGCACCAATTTAGTCTGTTAGTTACGTGATCATGATCAAATGTGGGGAGCCACAGTGGAAGTTGATCCTGGAGGACTTTCCTCTGCCAAATGCTATGATTGAAGGTCTAGTTTTATAATGTCCTTAGCTTTTGTCCCAGGTCTCTATAGAGCGGAATAGAAGCCCGAATAGAAGATCAGAATACATTTCATGGTACTGTCTTTTTACAAATAAGAAAATATGATAAATCTGATACCAACACAGTCTCACTTCTAGCCAGCCCTGTTGCCTCCTCTCTTCTCCATCCACAATTCAGTCTTAAAGGGGTTGTAAAGCTTGATTTTTTTTTAACAAACAGGTCATACTTACCTTTACTGTGCAGCTTGTTTTGCATAGAGTGGCCCCGATCCTTGTCTTCTGGGGTCCCTCAGCAGCTGTCTCGGCTCCTCCACGCTTCTGGTATACCCCCTGGGAAGCGCTCTCCCAAGGGTGTTACCTTGCGGGTGCTCTCCCAAGTCCTGTATTCTGCATCCGTAGCCACTGACATAGATGCACTGCTATCAATCTATCCAATGA
This sequence comes from Rana kukunoris, assembly GCA_029574335.1. Lineage (NCBI taxonomy): Eukaryota > Metazoa > Chordata > Amphibia > Anura > Ranidae > Rana > Rana kukunoris. Next base: position 191,150,062 of record CM056051.1, read on the forward strand.
AGAGCCGAGAAGACCGGGCCGAGATTAAGCGCGTTCTCGATGAAGGACTTTCGAGGGCTCAGGTAAGTAAACCGGGGGGCCGGCAAACATCAGATGTTTTTTCACCTTAATGAATAGGTTGCATTAAGGCAGTGTTTCTCAATTCCAGTCCTCACGCCCCCCCAACAGGTCATGTTTTCAGGATTTCCCTCAGATGAAAAGGGTGGGAATTACTAAGGCAGTGAATCTGATCAAATCACCTGTGCAAAATAATGGAAATCCTGAAAACCTGACCTGTTGGGGGGACGTGAGGACTGGAATTGAGAAACACTGCATTAAGGTGAAAAAACATGAACCTTTACAACCCCTTTAAAGGCTCCCACACAATCCAATCTCACATATTTTTACAGACTTCTTTGTTAATGCACTTTAAAAGTGGTGACGCTATAGTGAGATTTTGTTTATTGAAGGTTTCACCAGTATTGATTTTTATGTGATGGTTGGAGATAAAATCAACATCTAGCGCTCATCCATGTTGGCTCATTTGGTACATCATTGTTGTGTGCTTTGCACAAGATAGTGGGATGAGCTGTAAAGGTGGTTTTATTATAGATTTATAGGTTTATATAGGAATCTGTGGTGCAGAATTGTTTTACTTATTGAAAAAAAAAAAAAAAAAGATGTTGTGTTTAAAAATTCGATCACATTTGGAAGAAAATAAGAACAAATGAAATATAACATGAACAGGAACATTGGCTGGTTCAGCTAGGGTAAAATGTCAGACCCTGCCTTAAACTGAACGATTGTATGGCCTTGATTGTAATTTGTGTAGTGTGAAAAATATCAGGTTGCCTTTGATGCAGTTGAAGGTCGTTGATCAGGGAATTCACGGCTCATTAAATGCTCTGCTGCACCACCACATAGGTAGTGATGAATGATCTCTGCAATATTTGGGATCGATTTATTAAAACTGCAGAGCGCAAAATCTGGTACAGCTCTGCATAGAAACCAATCAGCTTCCAGGTATTTTTGTTCAAAGCTTAATTGTAAAAACTGAAGTTAGAAGCTGATTGGCTACCATGCACAGTTGCGCCCGATTTTGCGCCTCTCCAGTTTTAGTAAATCAATCCCACTGTGTAAATTATAAAGGCGAAATTGTAAAAAGCACTGGCTTGATGTTGTCATCCGTCTGTCTTGTTTCATGATACATATGATTGACTTTGCTGCCATCTAGTGTTCCTAAATGATAACAAAATATGTGTGCAAATATGTTGCATGTTAAGTTTCGAAAAACACTTACCGGTAGTAGTTCATTTATAAAGCAGTAAATGAGACATTCATCTGCATTTACTACAGTTGTATTTTGGTGATGCATACGTTTTAAATTGCAGTGAATGTCACTATTATTGCTTCATAAATATGCCTCCTAAAGTGTATCTAAACCCAAGAACAAAAAATGTATTATTTGCAGCTCATCAATCTGTATATGTGGTGGCTGCATTTGTTTTCCTATTTTTCAGGCTGGGAACATTTTTAGCAAGTGCAGGGTTTATTGGTTGATCTTGACAGAAGTACAGTGCCCTTGTCACTTAATGTGAGCTCACCTCTGGCATAAAGGATTGCCATCTTTTTTTTTATATAAACAGATAATTCCATCATCCCCCATGTACTGTAAATAAACAAAAGCAGCCATAAGGTCCAGTCTGCGTGACAACCATGGCTCCCTTCTTGGGTACCGTGGAGGAGTAAGCCCAGGTTCACACTGAGCTGTACGAATAAAGCCGCTCAACTGAACTTGCGTTATTTCACTCCCGCTTGTCAGTCCTGATTTCAGCCACTATTTTAGAGACTTGTGTGCAGGTTTCTGCACAGATGTCAATGTAAATCGCAGCCCGAAATCACAAAAATTAGTACAGAAACTTACTTTTTGAAATTGGTGCAGCGCTGCAAATGCGGCGGCGCACCGACTAGGACGGTACCACTGCTGGCAAATGCCGCCGATTTTACATGCGATTTGACATGTCAAATCGCATGTCAAATTTTACCAATATGAACCAGGACTTAGTGTAGGCTTAGTGTAGGCACCCTGGGATGTGCCGTTTTCAGGATTACCAGGTGAAAATAATGGGAATAAAAGCATGAAAAAATAAAACAAATGCAGCCAGCTAAGGACTAGTAAGCTGCAATATATTCCATTTTTGCGTTTAGATATGCTTTAAAGTGTTTTTGTCACCATAGTCAGAGTCTTCTCAGGTCTTTTGCTTTCTAACAGCCTCTTTAAGTCAGACTCAGCTCACAATTGTAAAGGTATAAAAGCAGCACGCCACTAATCCCTAATATTTACATTACTGCTTTTCTCTCCTTCCAGTTTATCTGCAGTAATTCATGACTCCAGCCTTGCCCTTTATGACTGTCCCATAGTCAATGCCAGAAATTGATTTATTTGCCGTATTTTTGCCTTGCCTAACCACTTCCTGTATCATTGTTACTTTGGTTTGCTGTCTTACACCACTCCTATAATGCACTTATAATTCCACTATAGAGGTGTGCTTTTTTCTTAGCATGACTTGTTACCGCATTGTTTATTAGGATATCAATCTGGGATGATGGCAGCCTGGAAATCATTAATATAACAGTTCTTGATGAGGGAAGCTATACTTGTTTTGCGGAGAATGATAGAGGAAAAGCTAATAATACCGGAATGCTTTCTGTTACAGGTAATACACTTTATTGTTATTATTTATTACTATCACCACTACTGTTGCTTCTACCACTACTACTGCTTTTTATTTATTTAACACTAACATATTCTCAATACCAATTTTCTGCAGACATACATTGTGGATGAAGTTAGGTTTGCTCCTTATAAGTGCTGGATGTATGAATTCATGATATATTAGCAGGAGCAAGGTATTTAAAGCAATGCTCCATGGTGCCATCGGTGTTCCCCCGGGGTGCCATGAGTATGGGATCCATTTTGCCCTGGATAAACAATATGTTGTGGGTGGGCTGGCCCCCCAACTGCACCATGGCTCTACGATCAGGACACACAGCTGGCTCTCCTGTACCATAACCGTGCACGAGTCAGATGCAAGGCATGTGGCATACAGGGCTCAGGATGTAGTCAGGAGACGATGGAAGACTGCCTCCTCCAGACCGTCTCGAACTCCCGCCTTCTGCTACACTACTGGAGCAAAAAAGGCAAGTCTCTGATGTGACTGTGTGATTGGCGGGCTCTGTGATGGAAATTATGAACAGAAGAGAAGCAGAAAACAATATTAACTGGTCAGAGTCTTGGCCTGAAACCAATCGTGTTTGCTGTGGCCAGCAGCTTGACATTTGCTTCAGGTTTGTGTGCTCCTGTTTCATAACGTCTTGGAAGTTGGAAGTGACAGCTGACAATGCTGAAATGTATAGTGCTGCCCAAGAGATTCAATGCTGTTTATTTTACACCCTCATTTTTAGTGATCCCTCATTCAGCACAGACTTATTACATTACTTTGATAGAAGACCTAATTCATCTACAATTACTTTTCTTTTGTTACCTTCTGTGAATTGCTTCCAAATGTAATAATGCAGAAGGCTCCGCGAGGTGATTAAAATAGACAACAATTCATTTACTTGAGGTTATTACTCCAAATATTGAAGTAACATTTCACAAGTTATTTTTTTAATAAAGAATGACATACGTGCTTACAGCAATTGCAAGAACTGCTTTCAGTCACTATATTTTTACATAATTTATACATTTCAGGAGTATATACTGTGAAGCCCTGTACACACGGGCCAGAATCTCGTCAGGAAAAAACCCTTGTTTTTCCTGACGAGATTCTTGCCAAGAATCTCTTGCTGCCCGAGTGTACAGACTTTCCTTCCAAAAGAACTGTGGTTCTCTTGAAAGGTAAGATTGCAGTGACGTCATCGCGTACGACGAGCATGCGCTCCTCACATTCGATGCCGTCGCTGCCATCCTGCTGCACCCTACCTATGCCTAGGAAGCTACTGCGCATGCGTCAAAGTCATTTTGACCATGTGCGGGTTTCCACCCGACAGGTAAGTATACACACTCTCGGGTTTCTTAGCAGGAAAACTGCCGAAAATCTCACAACGAGAAAAATAGAGAACTTGTTCTCTTTTTTCTCTCGTCTAAATTCTGGGCAGTTTTCTTGTTGAGAAACCTGAAAGCCTCGTACACACGCATGGTATTCTAGGGAAGAAAGCTCTGCCAGCAGTTTTCTTGCTGGTTCTTGCTGAGTAAACCAAGCGTGTGTACGAGGCTTGAGGTGTGAAAAGCTCTTCCGACTTCCATTCTACCAAATGGTGTTTTCTTTGTCGGTTAGAAAAGCCTCACTCTGCCAACACATTTAGGTTCCAGCGGTTGTATGGTTATATTTTCCTTGTCTGCCCTGTTATTGTAGTGCACCTCACAGATAACACAGACCTATATCATGCTTAGCTCTCTGTATTCCTGGGCACATGAAGCAGACTGTTATCATTTAATTTTAACATTTGTTTTTCTCCAATCAGAAGCAAGCTGTTTTAGTTTGATATTTATGGACATGCTTTTGCAGTAGACGTTGCAGTAAAAGTTATTGATCTTGTCCTTCTAGCAGGTGAACTACAATTTTATGGCACTCATAATCAGGACTGTATATACTGACAGAGGTGCTCTGATCCTAACTAAACAGGAAGAAGTAATTTAGGGAAAGAGAGGGAGAGCTTTGCAACTCTCACTGCGCACACACTATGAAAAAGCCATTACTGCCCCCAACATACTAAAGAGCAGGGGAGACAAAATATTTTAGGAGGATGAGATAGTAAGCTAATATAGAGTTGAATCTAAAGATGTTGATGTTTTTTTTTTGTGTTTTAGATTCAGCACCAAGGCCTAGAGATTTTTAGCCATGCTTCTGTGCCTTTTGTTGATTTTATATTCATATTCATTGTTTAAACTGTTATCAACTGGATTTTATGATAACTTTTTGACTGAATGACCATCATTGTTGTATTGTATGACTAAAGGGTTTTGATGACTTTGTTTGTATTTCATATCCTCTCAGCGGCCACAAAGATCACTCTTGCACCATATAATGCTGATGTGACTGTCGGGGAGAATGCATCCATGCAGTGCCATGCATCTCATGATTCTGCTCTGGACCTTACTTTTATCTGGTCTCTAAATGGCTTTGTGATTGAATTTGATGACGACAGCAACCACTACGAAAGACATGTTAGGGTATGTTGACTAATTGTATCATTCAGTAATGGTTTGGGGTAAATAGGACCCAACAATATGTTACAAGTTATGATCACCGATAGTATTATATGTTATAAAAAAAACTGAATTTTACACGTTGTATACACAAATCTTCCTCCATTATTTTTAATTATAGGAAGGCAGTCAAATATAGGGTTGTATATATAATTTAAAGCGGAGCTCCAGCCGCAATTTTTTTTTTTTAAAGTCAGCAGCTACTAACAGTGTAGCTGCTGACTTTAAATAAGGACACTTACCTGTCCTACTTGCCCGCGCTGATGGGCCCCCCGATGCCGGTCCCACGATCGCTCCGGGTCCCGCGCCGCCATTCACACTATGGGAAACAGGCAGTGAAGCCGTACGGCTTCACTGCCCATTTCCTACTGCGCCTGCGTGAGTCTCACGCTGGCTTGTGAATGGGCGCGCTGCTCTCTGAGAACACACACAGTTCCCAGAAAGCAGCGCGCCCCATTCACAAGGAGAAGGACAAGAAGAAAAGGCACCGCGGAGTGGAAGAGGCAGATTACGGACTTCCGCATAGCAACAGGTATTTCGGGTGAGTATTTTTATTTTTTTTTCAGGTTTTTTTATTTCATTTTTTTAAACAACATGGGAAAATGTTGTTTTCCTGGGTGGAGCTCCGCTTTAAGCCAACAGTGTAGCTGTTATATTGTATAGACTCCAGCTTGAGGACCACCATAGGATCTTGTGCTAGAGTAAATGGCCAAATGTGTTACTGGTAGTAAGCGTTTGTCTTCCCAACAAACTCCAGAATTGCCCATTGTAAGAAATACACTCAGACAAGATAATATATGTTAATGTTAAATGACACGGATGCAGTGGTGCATACTGACATCCAGCACCAGTTTATATGTTATCACTGATAAGTACCTGCAGCTAAATGATAGATTTGAAAATTGTCACCTACTCAAGACACTGCAAGACTATTGCTGACTGGTTTCTATATGCCATTACATTTTATGTCTTCGTCAGTGGCGGCCCATAATGCAGGGTGCAGGGGCGCTGCTCACCCATTCATGCATCTGGCCCCCTAATCTACATCCCAGAGGCTCTAAAAGACCCACTTGTGTGACAATAGTGAATGAATATTCGCTATTGTTACAGTGATTGTCCTCCTGGTCAATCATGAAGCAGGTCATGAGATTGGCCGAAAGGAGAGGTGATCCGATTGGTCGCCTAGGAGGAAGAGGTAGGAAATGAACGGCGCACAGAGGAGATGAGGCAGGAGACACACGGCGTGATGCAGGGGAGGAGGAGATACAGGGGAAGCCACCACTCACCTCCTGGATCCGCCGCGACCTAGAAGGGGTAAGTGCAGGGCCGGTGACCTGACCGACCATGGTGGCGGGAGGGTCTTCATCCCTATTATTAACAATTCTCAAGGCAAGCATACATATCCAAAATAACAAATTCCAAAGTGAGGAATCACAAAAATATATATTTTTCTGAAAAGTCAGTTTTAACATTGCAATACCAAAGGGCTCATATCTTGTGAACTCTTGCAACAATTTTATCCAGGTTGGATTTGCTGCTGACTGTCCAACACGATTACAAAAATCAGCTAATGGTATCTTGGTTGTATCTCTAAATGTGTCATGCTATTCTTATGTTTTTTTTTGTTTGTTTTTTAAGAACACGGTAGTGATTATTTACTAAAACTGGAAAGTGCAAAATTGGGTGCAGCTGTGCATGGTAGACAAATAGCTTCTAATTTCAGCTTGTTCAATTAAGCTTTGAAAAACAAAAAAAACAAAAAAAAAAAACTGGAAGCTGTTTGGTTTTTATGCACAGCTGCACCAGATTTTGCCCTCTCCAGTTTTAGCAAATCAACCCCTGTGTTTAGGACCAACGTATTTTCTTTCCTTTTTATTGTGTTGTCTCTGTCATATGGACAGCAGCACCATTTTCTACTCAGTAATGGATCTTTCACACAAGCATTGAAAATAGGTGGTTGGGTCACATTTTTACCACTTCCTGACTGCCTAGCAGCACCACTCAAAATTGTTAAAATAGGGAGCAGATGGAGGTGAAGCGAGGGAGACAGCATGACCATTCTGGTGTAGTAAGTTCCAACAAGGTTTAATTACAAAGAACATTTAAAAATTAATACTCGCAAAAGTATAAAAAACACACATATATATGGGAGTCCATGGGAGAGGGTGAGTCTGTGGTGGGGGCGCATTCTTGAAAGGGTACAGCTGGTTGGATAGATGATGAGCTGCTGCAGGCACAAAGTCCGGATCTATGTACCACTGTCTGTTAATAGGGAAATGGCTCTGACAGCCCAGCAAGCATGTAGATTTTGTAGGAATTTCAGAGACTTGGTTTAACACCTCTCATGATTGGCTGGCAGCCATTCAAGGGTATTCCCTATATCGCAGGGATTGAGAGGGTAAAAAAGGGGGAGAGGTATGCCTGTAAATAAAAAATGATGTACAAGTGAATGTGAGAGGCGATATCACTAATGGAGCAAGGGAGGAGGTGGAATGCTTATGGGTAGAGCTACAAAGGGAGGAAACTACGGGCAAAGTAATACTGGGAGTATGTACAGGCAATACCCCACTTTTAAGTACACAATGGGGTTTATTTTCTAAAGCTGGAAAGTGCAAAATCAGACTCACTTCTGCATAGAACACAATGAGCTTCTAACCCCAGTTTGTTCAATTAAGCCTGGTAATAAAACCACAAAGCTCATTGGTTTCTATGCAGAAGTGAGCCTGATTTTGCGCTTTCCACCCTTAGTAAATAAACCCCATTGTGTATTTAAAAGTGGGGTATGCCTGTAATAGGCCCCCTAAACAGAGGATGGAGGTGGAGGCAGACCTCCTATCACAATTTGGATTAGTAGCAAGGATGGGAAGTGTCATTATAATGGGGGATTTTAATTATTCAGACATACCGTATTTTTCGCTCTATAAGACGCACCTGACCATAAGACGCACCTAGATTTTAGAGGAGGAAAACAAGAAAAAAATATATTTTGAACCAAATGGTGTACTAAAATATTTACCATGAAATGCAGCCTGACCATTGCCATTATTGCAGCCTGACCTGTGCCATCGCATGGGGTAACAGTAAAAAGAATTTAAGTAACCATCAACCAATCAGAAAAAGCAGGAAAAAAAATATTAATCTCACCCCCAGACTGGTAGGATGTCACAAATCCCGCCAAAACAGCTCAAATAATCCAAATTCACAGGAGGGAATAGTAAAATGACATGCTGTTTAGTGCCTTTATAGTACCGTACCTTTCTATTATCAAAATGGCGTGGTCCCCAATCATCGTGGGGACGGACCAGCTGTCAGGGGGCATCTGTTCTAGATCAGTGCAGGGATTGGAAGCGGTGGGTGGGTGGGTGGAGATTGTGGCAGCAATCGCAGGCCGCGCTTCCACAATGCAGCGGCAGTATCCAAGGCAACCAGGAACGCTGTAGTGTCGGAGGGCGCTGTGGCGTGAACGACGTGTGACGGTAGACGTTTTTGCTATGATGCTAGGCTTACAATATCCACCGCCGGCCGCACATGCGCGTTGTGCCGGCGGTAGCCAAGTCACGAGGGACGCTGCTGGGCTGGGCAGTGGCTGGGGGATTGCCAGAGGTGGCGGGGGGTGTTGCCAGAGGCGGCGGGGGGAGGTGCCTCATGTACATTCGGATCATAAGACGCAGGGACATTTTTCACCATATTTTTGGGGGAAAAAAGTGCGTCTTATGGTCCGAAAAATACGGTAGATTGGGTGGAAGGAACCTCACATTCCTCTAATGCTCGCCAGTAAATGTCTTGCAGGACAATTTCATGGGTCAGACGATAAAGGTAAATGCACCAACTAGAAACCAAGCATTACTAGACCTACTAATTAATACCAACAATACAGACCTGATCAAGAATGTGGAAATACGGGTCAATTTGTTTCAGTATGAATCACACAAATAGGAAACATAAGGGGAATATAAAGACACTGAATTTCAAAAGAGCCAACTTCCCTAAACTACGATCCTTGCTAGAAGAAACTAATTGGGTTAAAATCTTAGGAACAAAAAACACAGAGGAACAATTTGTATTCTTTAGGAGCATATTAAATAAGAGTATTGGCCAAAGCATCCCACTGGGAAGTAAAATTAAAAGAGCTAATAAAAGTCCTGGGTGGCTTAACTCCATCGTAAGAATGCATGTAAAAGCAAAGGAGACTTTCTTCAGAAAATACACGACTGAGGGATCAACATCAGCTTTCCAACTTTACAAAGAATGCAACAAGAAATGTAAGGGTGCAATCAGGGTGGCTAAGATAGAACACAAATGACACATAGCGGAGGAGAGTAAAAAAAATCCCAAGAAATTCATTAAGTACACAAATAGTAAGAAAGGGAGGTCCATTCATATTAGTCCCATAAAGAATGATGAAAGGAATCTGGTTACTAAGGATCTTCACAAGGGAATCGGGGGGCTTAGTAACCAAAACTGCAATGCTTATCCTCATGACACGTAACAGGAAGCACCCTCATGGCTAACAGAGGACAGAATTAGAAATAAACTTGAAATAATTACCATTAATAAGTCACGTCAGATGGCTTGCACCCGAGGGTCCTTAAAGAACTCAGTCAAGTAATTGCCAGACCATTGTTCCTATTTCTTACAAACAGTCTACTGACTGGTAGACATGTGCAGATTGAAATATTTCATTTCGTAATTTAGTTTTCGTCCGGAAAATACATTTATTTCGTTACTCCCGAAAATCGTTGTGATTTATTTCGTTTTCGTCGGGGAAGTTTTCGTCCGAAAACGACGATTTTCGATGCTTTGTCGAATTTTCGTCGTTCAATTCGACAAAGCATCGAAAATCGGCGTTCTGAATACAGTGAATAGGTAGGAATTGAACGACAAAAATTTGACAAAGCATCGAAAATCGTCTAATTGAAGCATTTTTTTATGTCGGATCTTTCGGTTTTCGTTTCTTGCACTTTCGTTTTCGTTCGTTAAAACGAAAATACCCGATTTTCGGACGAAAATGCATTCTAACTAAAACGAATGCACATGTCTACTGACTGGAATGGTACCAGCTGATTGGAGAAAAGGGCCAAGATACTACCTAGGGAATTACAGACCAGTTAGCCTAACATCAACTGTATACAAGCTCTTGGAAGGGATGATAAGGGACTATATACAAGAGTTTAGTAATGACAACGGTATCATTAGCAGTATTCAGCATGTATTCATGAAGAATCATTCTTGCCAAACCAATTTATTAACCTTCTATGAGGAGATGACCTGCCATCTATATAAAGGAAGGCCCATAGACGTGGTGTATCTGGATTTTGCAAAAACATTTGATACAGTTCCCCATAAATGTTTACTGTACAAAGTAAGGTCCGTTGGACTATAGGGTGAGTACATGGATTGCGAACTGGCTACAGGGTGGAGTTAGAGGGTAGTGATAAATGGGGATTACTTGGAATGGCCCGAGGTGCAAAGTGGGGTCCCCAAGGGGCTCTGTCCCAGGACCAATTCTATTTAATTTCTTCATAAAAGACCTGGAGGATGGGATAAACAGCGCAATCTCTGTATTTGTGAATGATACTAAGCTAAGCAGGGCATTACCTTCTCAGAAGGATGTGGAAACCTTGCAAGAAGATCTGAACAAATTAACAGGGTGGGCAACTACATGACAAATCACGTTTATTGTAGAAAAATTTAAAATAATGCATTTGGGTGGCAAAAATATGAATGCAATTAGTCACTGGAGGGAGAACCTCTGGGGGAATCTACGATGGTTATGGACCTGGGGGTCCTAGTAAGATGACAGGCTCAGCAATGGCATGCAATTCCAAGCTGCTGCAAGAAAACAGAATATTGGCATGCATTAAAAAGGGGATTAACTCCAGAGATAAAACGATAATGCTCCCACTCTACAAGACTCTGGTCCGGCTGCACCTGGAGTATGCCATCCAGTTCTGGGCACCAGTCCTTAGGAAGGATGTGCTGGAACTGGAGAGAGTCCAGAGAAGGGAGGAGGACATAAGTTATGAGGAAAGGTTAGGAGCACTGAACTTATTCTCTTTGAAGAAGAGACTCTTGAGAGGGGATATGATTTCAATGTATAAATACCTAACTGGTGACCCCACAATAGGGAATAAACTTTTTAGTGAAATGGAATTCAATAAGACACGTGGCAATTCATTAAAATTAGGAGAAAGTTGGTTTAACCTTAAACTGCATAGAGCAGTACGGTAAGAGGGATAAGGATGTGAATTCTCTTCCTTAGACAGTGGTTTCAGCAGGGAGAGTCAATAATTAAAAAAAAAATATTGGATAAGCAACTGAACAACCTCAAAATTGGATATTATTGGACTTGTTTCTTTTTTCAACCTCGCCTATTATGTAACTATGTAACTATGTTAAGCATGTGTAGTGCCACAGCTTCCTTGTTCCCAGGTTTCAATGGCCTATGGATGGTAATGTCCACCTGAAGACCAGGGTCACAGGAAATGTTTTGGGGGTCCTTCTTCTTCCTCAGCTAACCTGAGGAAGATGGAGGTGTTCACAATGCAGCATTTGCGTTGCGTCATAACAAATATTGATGCTGCCTGCAGTGTCAATGGAACTAAAGCATTCATTAACACTAAGGCCTTGTACACACGATCAAATGTGTCTGTTCAAATCGGTCGGATTTGAACAGATCTGTCTGCTGGCATTTTGGTTTGCTCGCGTGTACACACGAGCAAACCAAAATCCCCGCCAGCAGACAGCGCGCTGACGTGGCGGTGACGTTGAAGCCGCCACGTCACCGCACCAGGAAGTAAAACACTTCCGTGCATGCGTCGAAACCATTCGGCGCGTGTGCGAGAAGACATGTCTGCTGGTTAGCGTACTAACCAGCAGACCTGTCGGGCGGACGGGTTCCCAGCCGACAGATTTCAAAGCATGCTTTGAAATCTGTCGGGTGGCCAAATCTGTCTGTTTGCCCGTACACACGATCGAATCTGTCTGCTGAAACGGTCTAGCAGACCGTTTCCAGCAGACAGATTTGATCGTGTGTACGAGGCCTAAAGGTGCTTTACTGCAAATTAAGGCTGCAGGTAAATACTATAGCACTATACATTTCAGCAGGTAAATACTAAACAAAAGAGCCTTAATTGGCTTTCTGAAGAGGACTATCAGAGACATCTAAAGTATAACTAAAGGTAACACATTTTTATTCAGTTTTGAATAGATTGTCAAGGTTTTTGTTGCTGTCTTTGCCCTGTTAATGAGATTTATGTTCTCTAATTGCCCTAATCACCAATGTTACAGGGATTGGAAATATGTGTAAACTCAAAATTTAAATTTGCCAATAGAACAGGAATTAAGAAAATATCTTTCAATGTCTTTCAATTTGACACAGACTCCTGTCTGTGTCAAAATAGGATTTATCTCACATTGGAAAAATATTATATCTCTTCCCGTCCAGTCTACATGACACAAAGTAAAGGGAAATCTCCCTAATGAGCTGCAGACGGGCATAAAGCAGAAACAAAATCAGTGGTTTTAACCCTCCCTTACTTAAGTTTTTTCTTTATGTATACTTTAACTGCCAATTAGATTTAATTGTATTGCCCTTAAAAGAGTTTGTTTGGTAAATAATTTGATGTGTGCTGTATTAAACACACAACATTTTTTTCTTTAGTGACTTGTTTTATTCCTGTAATTTGTTCCTCAGTTACATTGAGGCTTTTGACATCATGGACTAAATACTGTATGTGGTCAGAAACTGCTGATGCATTCCTGTATGTGTGCTTTGTAAGCCTTCTCTGTGCCATTAAGCTCACACAGCCTTCAGGAAAGGATGCCATTGTGACACCACAAACTACATGTTGGGAGGACTGCACGCTTTCACTGGGAAACTATGTTCATTTTCCCCTTTACTTCAGGCCAGTAATACTCCCCAGTGTGCAATACTGCTAAATGCTGGTTAGCCACTGGAGACATTTACAAGGTGGAACCATAATGTGGTAAAACCTATCATATTAAAGTTATTTTTGGAAACCACAGCTGCGCTGCTTTTAACAGCAGCATTTCCAAAAATACATGCTTCTGTAATTGTTTGCATCACGTATTGATTACATGGTATGACCTTCATATATCATAATCCTTATAAATCAAATACAACCATGTCTTAAATCGGCAGTACAAATGTACTGAATAGTTTGTTAAGAACTGTAGCAATCCATGTAAACTCACCTTTGTTAAAGGGTCACTAAAGGAAAAAAAAATTGGGCTGAAATGACCATTTACAGGGTATAGAGACATACAAGTTAACTGATTCCTTTTAAAAATGATTAAAAATAGATAAAAATCGAGCATATAATCAACCTACAGTTCTAGTTTCGTTTTTGCTGTTATTTCCTGTCTCTCTGATGTACAGAGCCAGAGAGCTAATAGAGGGAAGTGATGGTTTGTCTAAAACAGCTCAGCACCAACCCAGTTTCAGTTTACAAACAGTAATCACACCTCCTTGATTAGTGACCACAGTGAGAAAGCTCCTAGCACTGTGGTTATAAGGAAACAGACAACCAGGAAGTGTGGAGATCCGAGATTACAGCAACATCAAAGCAAAAAACGAACAATGAGGACATGAAAACAGCACTGCAGTAAGGTAAAGGAAGCTATTTAGCTTATTTGTTTTCCTTTAGTGACCCTTTAACTAATGAGAACCTTTAAGTTCCGACAGAAAGGTAACTAGCTTTAAGTGGAATCCCCAACCACAACATTACATTACATATCACAAAAATTAGATGCACTGATAACACAAAACTGCATGGACTATTACCAATTATGACCAATTATGTCATTCATAAATGTAAAATAAATCCAAAAATACAATAAATAAAATCTTGTACTATTTTAAAAATTCTTATGCCCTGTACACACGATCGGTTCATCCGATGAAAACGGTCCAATGGATTTTTTCATCAGATATACAATGAAGCTGACTTTTATCAGACTTGCCTACACACCATCAGTTAAAAAAACGATTGTGTCAGAACGCGGTGACGTAAAACACAACAACGTGCTGAGAAAAATGAAGTTCAATGCTTCCGAGCATGCGACGACTTGATTCTGAGCATGCGTGGATTTTTAACCGATGGACGTGCCCACAGATGATTGTTTTTTTCGATCGTTTTTTTAACCATCAGATAATTTTAAAACAAGTTCCTAGTTTTTTCACCATTGGATAACAAACCAATGGGTCCCACACACGATCGGTTTGTCTGATCAAAACGGTCCATCAGACGGTTTTCATCAGACGAACTGATCGTGTGTACGCGGCTTTAGTGAATATCCCATTTGCATGCTCCAACTATTTTGTTATAGGTCTAGTATACTGTATATACAGTATGTACTGTAGTTCTAAGTAGCATTTTGGTATTAGGCCTTTTAGAACACCAAGTACAAAGAGATTCTTGAGTGGTCGCTTATCGTTACTGTAGGACAGGGGTGCCCAACCAGTGGCCCGGGGGCCACATGTGGCCCGCGGAGCCCTCTGATGTGGCCCGCGGCCTCCTGCTCTGGGATGGATTTGAATACTGTTATTAAAATATCAGTTTATTACCAAAATCACAATTTATATATGGGCATATCTGTTCTGCAGTGGTTACTGGGCTGCTTTCAAACTGATCCGTAGGTGCAGACCAGTTTACCTGCGGGTTACCTGCACTGAGCCATAGAGTTTGGTTATTACCTGCGAGTTTAGTGAGCTTTCTGAAAGTGCACCAAACCTGCAGATATATAATAGAAGTCTATTGCAAAGTGCAGGAAAGCCAAAAGGTACACTGCGTTGCACCCACGGTTTGGGTAAACCGCAGCGCATCAGTGTGAAAGCAGCCTTGGGGCCCATTTTCACATGGTCATTCCGACCAATTGGACCCTTCATTCACCTCTAAATAGTGGGAGACATAAACCAACTTGTGTCCTACCTCGAATCCGATCCGCAAAAAAAAGTATAGTGGGCTGTGTCCTTGTCCGCTCTGCATATGCAGAGCAGACACGGACATGCTATCCACTCCGCTCATTGTGGCCCGCGACCGGTTACCAGGTCGCTTAAGTGGCCCTCGCTCTTTAAAAGGTTGGGCACCCCTGCTGTAGGGATATTGCAGGTTTTATATATAAGGTACATTCCACAGTGGATTGTGTTCATTTCTCATTGTATTATTTCAGAGTTGTTTGATATCATTCCAGTTATTTTACTTTTCTAATTACATCTGTACTTCTAATAAACAAGTCTAGTACTGTTATTTAAATCCATGAACTTTGCATTATTTTATAGAGACCAAAACTCACTATTTATACAACGTAACCAGGATTTCTCTTTAATATTAACTTGTGTAATTATTTTTGATTATTACTTTTCACTACTAAATGTAATACTAGTATTATCACAATTAAAAGTAATACTGTTATACTTTGCTTTTAAATCTTAGACTATATTCACCTCTTTAGGCATGCATTTAAAGTGAGGTACATTTTGAATATGTATTTTGCGTATCATACATCCCTCTCATATCCCTATCATAAACTGCAGCCCAAATGCGACAAGCAGATCATTTTGTTTTGTTATTACACTGCACTTACAAGCAAGCTGTGCATTTAGGTTAGTTTATGACTGTACAAATTGAAAGAAATATTCTACCTTGTGTAAAGAGTATGAGTTATCACCAATTGTATTGTGCCTAGGTCTAGGTTGGGTACAGTTTCATTGTAAATAGCTAACTACACATACAAGCATCTTCTAGACCCACTACTCCTAAAAAGCTGTGTGTGAAGGGTAATGTGGGGGTTTCTGCAAATGGCATTTCACAAACAAATTCTGATGAAGGTGAAACTTATGGGTCGCTACCAGTAAGTATCTGTTCACCTAGACAGCAGCATGATTGAAATGTGGGACTTAAACAACTTATATCTCAGTGTATATTTTTCTTTTAAATAATTACTTTGTGCAAAATGTGTCAGGATCCTGCTTCTGTTAATGTCAGTGTAGCACCCTCATCCTAGAATAGGGCTACAGGCAAATTTAGTTATGCTGGGTGGTAGCCAGCCTGGCTAATTTGTAGTGCTTAGTGGTCAAATGACTTCTATTCTTATTTAATTCAGTTGTGGCTCCTCCCCTTTGTCAGTAGATGTTACTGTTGCCCTTGACATTAGTAGGATGAGTTACAGTTCATTCAATTTATGGATAAACATACTTTTCTCAGCCAATCAGATTCACTGCTATGAATGCTGGGAGAAGCTATTTATTGGAAGAAGAAGTCAGGTGATCTGAGACTTCCCGCCCAGGGCTGCAGCCTGGGTGGGTGGTGTGTGCAACAGCTCCTGGCTGCTAGGCTTGAAGCCTGAGGCCTATGCAGGTGGTCTCCTGGCTGATAGGCCTACCCAAGGCCTATGCAGGTGTTCAAGTTTCTGTTAAGAAAAGCCTGCTAAAGGTGGATCCATGAGGTGGCTGGGAGAGCTTCAAAAGAGAATTCATCCAAAGAATTCAGTATGTTGCAGTGAGTAAAGCTAAGTTACTATATGAGACATCCTATCCTACAAAGTACAGATGTGCGGGTTCAGCTTAAGGGCTTTTTTTCCTGTACTGCTGTCTACCTTTGCGCACCTATTTTTGTCTAAGGAATTTTCCAATCTGCCCATTTGCTGATCGTTACAAATGGTGTCCTGTGCCCTATCCCCTCTCTTTCCTGTTGGAGAAAGAAACTTCTCTCTTGTTTAAGCATAAAAGTGACTGGTGCCCAATTTTCTTTCTTGTTCATCACCCACCATGCCCAGTACTCTGCACCCTAAGGAATTATGTCAGCCCTCCCTACCTCTGGTAATCAACATCAGGCTCCCAGAAAATCGAGGTAGGCACTACATCTGTTTACCGGCGTCTTTTGCACAATATACCCAAGGTTAAGCAGTATTTGGCCCTATTGTATTGTTTTTGTTTGTTGTACATTCCGGGACTGGGCAGAGTTTTCTTGGGCTCCCAAGGACTTTGCTGCCTGTTAATGTAGTACATTTAGGTTTTGTACAAATGGACTTTAGCAGTGTGTACAACAAGTTTTACAAAACATCTGCAAAACTTTCAGCAATCTATGAGCAGCTTTTTGCACAATTCAAGGTAACCATTAACTTAATCAAAGAGAAGAAAAGGTGCCACTCACCAACCCAGTGCATTAGTATGTAGATGAATGTGGTCTCAGCAAGCGGCACTCCAGCCATGCCCCCTGATATTTCTTAATTCCTGTCCTGGAGTGGCACTGGCTGAGGCCACATTCATCTACATAGTAATGCACTGGGTTGGTGAGCGGTGCCTTTTCTTTTCTTTGATAATTCTCTTACACCTCTGAATGGTGCACTGACCCCAGCTCCCTTCACTACAACCAGCAGGGAGATCTGTCTCAGCTTAGTGCAGCACTGCAAGTTTTAATTGAACCGTTAACTTAAAGTAGAACTATAGTTCAAAATGTTTTCTTTGTTTTGGATAGAGCAAGAAAGGCTTATAAGCCCTGTTAGGTTTATTTTTGTCATCTTTGTCCAATTGGGGGTATTTACCTTTGCTTCCTGTCCCATAGCCAAACAAAGTGAGAGAAAATCCCTCCAAATTAGGGGACTCTCTTGGGGACCACCAGGTCACCTGTCACCTTTAAAATTATTATTGGAAATTGAATGATCCAATAAATATTGTCGATATGTACTCTTTGTGTGAATTTGTTAATATCTGTGCTTTTCTATGATGTTTTCTTTCAAGCAAAAGAAAAATTACACCTCTTACCAGAAGGGGTGGATCCCAGGTTATAAGGATCAAACAAAAAAATTGGGTGATATGGCGCACTCTGGTTAAGATTCAATGATGAAAGGAGAAATATGGGGAAGGGGAGAGAGGACTGGGTGGTGGAGGTAGTTTGTTTAAAAAAATAGTTTTTATGGGGGAATTAATCCATGTAAGGTAAAAGGACAACTGTTCGAAGAAGGCTGCCAGTTCAGAACAAGTGTAGAAGTAAAGAACTCTGTAATAAAAGAAGGGGAGAGAGAACAATGCCCTCTAGGTGCAGTAATATGTTTTAATATGACACAATAGAAATGATTGCACTCACAGAAATGTTGTGGAAACAGGCATGGTAAAGATCATCTGCTCCGACTTCCGGGTGCAAAGAGAAGAGGAAGGTGAGTCCGGCGTCGCTGTTGTGAACGGGTCTCAGCAGTGGGGTCTGTCTTCCGGGAACAAAGCTGGAGACGATGCTGCCGGATGGATGGAATACAATCTGCGTTGCACAGACGACATCTTCACTTCTGGGTCTGGTCACTTACAGGTTAGGTCAGCAGGGTGGTGCTAGCTTTCATACTCGTTCTTCAGGCATTGGATGCATTTATTTCTATTGTGTCATATTAAAATGTAATTTCTGCGCCTAGAAGGCGCTGTTCTCTCTATCCTTCTTTTATAGGGATCAAACACACTTAGTTGTAATTAAGACCAACTGCGATGTTTCATTTCTTCCACTTCAGCGAGAGAGCTCCCTCTTGGTATAGTATTAACTTTGCCTGGATATGGAGATACTTCTCATATACTCCCAGCTCCACTGATAATCCTGCTTAGTGCTGTCCAGCACATAGAGGTATTAAGAACGAAGAAACTTCATAGTGCAGTATGTAAAAACAAGCATTTAAAAAAAAAAGTCTCATTACACTTACAGAAATAAAAAAAAGAAGATATTTAAACACAGCTTTGGACCTCGTCCTGCAGGCTGGTGCATGGTGACATCACAGAATATGAAAATACTTTACACATGCAGTGCATTTGAGAAAGAAGTGTTCTGTTATCTCCTCACCACCTGTATTAACCCCTTAAACCTGGCACACAGGCTTCTGTGATTGTGGAATGCCCTCATTCGGTTTAATAGGCTACTTTTGGAAGGTAGTACTGCCTGCCGAACGTCACAGTGGGGATAATTTTTGATGCACCGCAATGTAAAAGGTATCCTGGCTATGATACAAAGCGGTGAGAGGCCGCATATTTGCTTGCGGCCGGCACCAAGGGATTAAATAAATGATAAATGCACATCTGTTTTCAGGTAAAGAAATGTTAAATATATATTTTTTATTATTGGGGGCCTGGAAAACATTGCACCCTCGACCAGCAGATTGTGGGTGCAAAACGTAGGGCTCTTGCAGACGCTAACAGTGAGGACTTTAGGACCCAGGAGCACTGGTGCTTATACTACAAAAGCCCAGAGCAAACATGGCCCCTGTCAGGCCTGAGAAAGGAGCGCATGCTCCGCAAACGCGTTGCCTACTGGCTCCCCCACATTACCTGGAAGTATTGCCATCCATCTGACCTGCCTACTGGCTCCCCCACATTACCCGGAGGTATTGCCATCCATCTGATCCAGCGTCCATCTGGAACTGACGTCACAGCTCGGCTCCCAGTGTGTCAGAGACAGAGGAAGCGACGGCATCAACTGCTCCACAACACAGCCGCATACAGTGACAGCCGGGGACGTTTCTTTGGTGATACATGCCTAATCTCACCAACGTTTGTGCTGTTTTTATCCAATAAATGTTACACTATTTATTACACTTAGAGTGGCGCCTTTGTGTTTTCCTCTTCTGCCTTCAGATTCGCTTCCAATCTTCACTAGGCTGCCTGCAAGTGTTTTATAACGAACTTAAAGGACTATATCAACAGTGCAAAGTTTTAGTTAGCTCTCATGAGCTCACCTGTTTATTTGTTTTAGCTGCATTTCCACTGCTGCTGGTGCTAGCGCTTACTCTCTCTTATGTGTATCTGTATGTAAGCTGTCTGCCATGTAAATCGTACAACCAAGCAGTTACACACTAACAGGAAGCATCAATGAACTACCACAGCACTCAACAGCGCCTTGGTGCTTCATTGAGAATTACAAGCTGACAGCCGCAAAGGCTGTTGGACGTTGTAGTTTTCCATTCACAAAACTCTGTAAATGAATAATGCTGCTGGGCAAACAGAGCCCCACACCTCCACGTTCTTTTCAGATTATGACAGAGAGCTGCTCCCTGTCACAGTGGTAAGTTGGGAAGTGCAGGGGCTGGTGGATTTGTAACATGTTACACCCTGGATATGGGTGTAACATGTAATGTATTACAAATGGTAAACTTATTTATTAAGGGCAAGCAGTGTGAACAAGGCATTAGGGTGTACATTCCCTTTAATATATACCAACTGTACTTAAAGGTTGTTTTAAAGGATTCTTGAAGCTTGCTGAAAGCTTTGCAAATACTTTTTAGTGGTGTACACACTTTAGAAGCCTGAATGTACAATGCCTGATTGTCTTACCCACCAATCATGATTATATTGCATGTATTTTGTTCTTACTGAAATGCCTAAAATTGACTTTTATTTGTGCATTTCTTCTAACTGCATCATGGCTGTTTGTTAACAGCACATTTAACACTAGAGCCAATCAGCTAAAAAAAATGCATATGCTTTTTATCCATCTTCAGAGTTGTTTTTACTGATTTCATAAGTGCTGCCAGCATATTTTGATGTGCTAGTTTCCTGCAGCAAAATGACCAAGGGCACAACTACTTTGCAGTTATAATTGCCATGGTTTGTGCGCCGGATGCCAGAATCATCTCTAATGACTTAACACATTGCTCAGCTCTTAAACATCTGAGTAATCAAAGAGCTGAAGGCCTGGCAGTTTTTGTAGTCTGGTATCTGTTCGTGTTTAGTTTTTATTGCTGGTGTTAATTAATATGTCTTAATTATCTGAGGTGATTTTAATTACTTTGACATTGAAAATCACAGCTTTAATTTCTAAGCCGTAGTTTGTGAACATACTGAGCATTAATTCAGAAGTGCCTAGTTATGGATTTTCAGAAAAGTGCGCAGTTAATAATAATAGTCTTGTACATTTGAAAAAACGAAAATAAATTTAAGTTTCTCTTAAAAATGAAACTCTGCATAAAAAAAACAACATCAAAATTCTCACTAGTTGAAGTTAACTTGTGTATTTATGATTCCCATTTTTAAATATGATGAAATCTTTTATGGTTTTCTTTCATCTTTTCTGCTCCCAGCTATGCATTTATAAAGTAAAACCAAGCTATTTTAATCTTTTGAAGTTATACTGCCAACCCCTCCATTGCCTGCCACTCACCCAACAAATTAAATTCAAAATACTAACAATAACTTACAAAGCCATTCACAACTCTGCCCCCAGCTACATCACTAGCTTAGACTCAAAATACCAACCTAATCGTCTTCTTTGTTCCTTTATAGACCTCCTGCTCTCTAGCTCCTTCATCACCTCCTCCCATATTCACCTCCAGGACTTCTCCTAAACTTCTCTCATCCTCTGGAATACTCTACCCCAGTCTGTCAGACTATCCTATACTTTTAGGAGATCCCTAAAAAACATTTCTCTTCAGAGAAGCCTACCCTGCCTCCACCTAACAACTGTTATTTTATTTTCTCAATCAGCTCATCCCCCACAGTTATTATCTTTCGTATCACTTGACCCTCCCTCCTAGATTGTAAGCTCTAAGGAGCAGAGCCTTCTGATTCCTCCTGTATTGAATTGTATTGTAATTGTACTGTCTGCCCTACTGTTGTAAAGCACCGAGCAAACTGTTGGTGCTATATAAATCCGGTATAATAATAATGACAGCAAAAGCAGAAAATCAGCGTAGAGATATATTGGGCAATCCACTGGGACTTTTTCTATTCATTAGTGAAATTTGCAAATGTTTGTGTCTGACAAACAGAAGAAAATTGTTTAAAACATGGGCAAATTGGTTTAAATTTAAGAATACTACATTGTATTATGGAAAAATGTTCGATTCTTAAGATAAGTAAAGTGAGTCAGGATATGACTTATTAGTTATTATTTATTAACCTTTACCTTTTTTGAGCGTGTCATTTATATAATTGTCATAGGTTTTCCCCCTTTTTATTTTTTTCTCCCTCCTCCTCCTCCTCCCCACCTTTTGTTTTCGTTCTCCCCCCCTCTTTTTATATCAACAATTTCCCTATCTGTTGTTCCCTTCCTCCTCCCTTGTATTCCTCTTCTTGAAGGCGAGACTAAGGAAATGAAAGGTGTGTGTTTACAATGTAAGCTGTACCTATGCTCGAAACATGTTAATATTTAAATTAAATTTGAATTAAGGGATAACTTTGTGAGTTACAGAAAGATGCGGTTCATTGTATTGTTTCTCTATTTGAAATAGCAAAACAATTTAAGGATTAAAAAGAGGAAGAAAAATGGGAAAGGGAAGAGAAAAAAAAACAACAAAAAATAAATAAGCAGAAGAAATATGTCCGGTCACCCCTGGTACAATAATGTGTCTTGTAAGCATTAGGCCCATGTTTAGTTATAAACCCTCAAATTTGCAAATTGCAGCTTAGTTAGTATTTTTCTAATTCCTTTATATGGAAGGATATTTTTCTTATAAACTCCCTACGCAGTTTATAAGGAGTTAGGCTAGTTGGCCACTGCAGTGATTCAGGAACCCTGTGAATCCACCAGAGGTGTATTTAGGTTCTGTGCTGCCCTAGGCCTGACTAAACTTGTGCACCCCCTAATTTAAATATGACCCACCCCTTCCTGTCACGGCCACACCCTGTGTTGTTTAAGACCCGCCCTGAAATTTTCGAGTGAGGACACTAGTTCTGAGGGCCTGGGGGGGGCAATGGATTCCCTTAATTTACTTAGACTTCCTCTTACTTCCTGGTTGCCCATAGAGCAGGAAGTGAAGGGAAATCTTCGCAATGGGACAGGGATGGTAAAAAATAAACTGACAGGGGCTATAACCCTCCCTTACTCTACCCAAAATGAAAAAAAAAAATGTTATCTATAGTTCTACTTTAAGTGGATGGTGCAGCAAAAACATATAGCACAGTCAGTAAGAAAGGTTTGTGGTCCAGGATGATAAAACAGTCAAAATTGGAAGCACCCCCCACAGTTGCGAAATGCCGGCCGCCCGCATACCAGAAGCAGCGCGGCCGCTTTATGGGGGCGCTAGACTAATTTTCCTAACAGTGTAGCGCAAGCCAGCGGGGACTCTTGTTGTGCTGCCCCCCTGCAAAGTGCTGCCCCAGGCCTGGGCCTTGTTGGCCTAGGCCAGGATACAGCTCTGGAATCCACTGCATGTTCCCGCATCGCATGTCTCCCGGCGGCAGTTCACACTGCCCTATGCAAACTGCATGTCAATTTAATGTTAATGACACCCCAATTCCGTTTGCATATCACAGTGCGAACTACAAATTTGCACATGAATCATAGCGCATGCGTGAGAACACCCATGCGCTCCGATTCTGCTGCAGACCAAAGAAAGGGTACTGTGCGAGTTTGGTCCGAATGCGATGCAAATTCAGCCATACTATTTGTATGGCTGAATTTGCATCGCACAGAGATCGCATGTAATTTGCACTGCAATGTCAGACATTGCAGCAGTGGGAAGAAAGGCACGTTCTTTTAACACCAGTAAAGAAATATTGCAGAATTAAAGATGTAAACCTTATGAGGCCTAACTTTATGTGTCATTAATATAGTATACATGCAGGTGATTTGAGTTTTATTTTTAATTTCAATATGCTCAAAAGGGAGTATATGCAATGGTACCGATTTAAATTACAATTAACAATTAACTATTAAAACATAGACAAAGCTGGTATTAACTAAAGTTCCTACAAACATTTTTTTTTTTTTTACAGAGTGATGTTGGTAGTGAACTTATTATCAGAAATGCACAACTCAAGCATGCTGGAAGATATACTTGTATTGCGCAGACCATTGTGGACAACTCTTCTGCATCAGCTGACCTGGTAGTCAGAGGTAACCATTGTTATGTATAAGCATGTAAATAGGCCTTTATTCAGAATTTATTTTCAAAGTGTATGTATAACCATAACTTTTTTTTTTTTTTAGTTTTTGGTAGAAATGGAGTGGGATAGATCGTCTGTCAGGTTTATTTTGCTTTGTGTCCCTGCTGGGGGAATTCATCCAATCTATTTGTCCTGGTGAATGTTGTCAAAGAAAGAGCTGGGAAATCTAGTGTTATAGATGTCAGAACACAAGGGGGGTGCAAATCTTGGAATAGGAACACCTGTTACTGTGACAGCTGTGTAAGGGGGAAATTTTGGCCAAAATACCTTAAAGGGGTTGTAAAGCTTTGTGTTTTTTCACCTTAATGCATTCTATGCATTAAGGTGAAAAAACACCTTGCATGCTCGGGCCCCCCAGCCCCCGTTTTACTTACCTAAGCCATGAAACCCCGTGGCCTCGTTCCCGCGATGGTTTCCCCCAGCTTGAGGCGGCTCATCATTGGCTCCCGCTGCTGTCAATCAAATCAATTAAGCAGTGCGTCGTGGGGGCGGGGCCGAGTGATGCAGTTGGCGTCTATAGCCACCGGTTGTATAACGGGAGCGTGCCCACAAGCTAACCCCCTTGGGAGAGCTCTTCCCAAGAAGGGGGTTAGCACTTGCGGGGAGGAGACACCAAGGAACCCCAGAAGACCAGGATCGGGGCCACTCTGTGCAAAACTAACTACACAGTGGAGGTAAGTATGGTATGTTTGTTATTTAAAAATATATATATATACCTTTACAAATCCTTTAATCATTAAGCCTCCCTAAGCAAATCTGAGGAACTCTGTATATCAGCAACAGAAATGTATTAAAATCCTTAATGAGTAAGCATTCGGTAAAAATATTTACTTGTTTAAAATTTTAAAGTGCCCTTAAAGGGCACTTTTTCTTTGTTATATTATAATAATTATTGTAATTATTATTATGATTATTATGATTTTTAACACAAATATCGATTGTTAGAATTGTTTTTTCATTCTTCACAGCTTCTACATTGCTATATAAGGTCTGCACTACTCACTGTTATACTGGAGTAATATAATTTTCTTTGCTAGGTCCTCCTGGTCCTCCTGGTGGTGTTAGAGCAGAAGAAATAAAAGACACAACTGTGAAACTTACATGGAGTAGTGGCACAGACAATCACCAGCCAATTTCTAAATATACTATTCAAGCACGGAGTTCATTAACAGAAGAGATGAAGGCTAGAAATGCATTGTCAGATGAATGGAAGGATGTAAAGACAGGTTTGCAATGATTTCTTATGCCATATCTGAGAAACTGCAGGACATCTAATCACTTTAACATAGTATACCCTAGACCCTCTAAAGCATTTTCTTTTAATCAACACACGGAGAACATGGGTGAGGTGAAATTGGAATTGGGACATTATGGAGGAGAGCATAGGAGGCAGGAATGCTACAGGGCAGCATTTAGGAGCATAATCGAGTTTCATGAAGAAGACTAGGCAAGAAGAAAGGAGCAGAGTGGGGACTGTGCATTTTGAATCGAACAAAACAGAGGATGGGGTCAGAAATACCTTTAACACTCTGGAATGAAGGTCAGCATTATTGTTACTATTATTATTACACAGGATTTACACAGTACCAACAGTTTGATCAGCACTTTACAAAGTGAGGGCAGACAGTACAGTTACAATACAATTTAAAACAGGAGAAATCAGAGGCTCCTGCTCGTTAGAGCTTACAATCTAAAAGAGAGGATCAAATAATACAAAAGGTAACTGTGGAAAAAGAGCTGATGGAGGCTTCTTCAAAGAGATGGGTTTTCATGGATCACCTAAAGGTGGATAGAGTGTGATAGGATTGAGATTCAAAGTTCAAGAGAATGGGAGAGGCTCTGGAGAAGTCCTGGAGCCTAGCATGGGAGGAGATGACAAGGAGCTAGAAAGCAGGATATCTTGTGAGAAACAAAGAACAGTTTGGTTGGTATTTTTAGACATGGTTACTGATGGACGTGATGGTGTTTTAAGGTGTGGAACATTCAACAATAACTGGATATAAATCTGAAGGCCAGGGCATGTTGGTTGAACATTTATGCATTTTATGCTGTAACTTTCAGATTTGCCCCACAATGTCTTGTGATTATTTTTTGAATGTTAAATTCTGGTCACATGATTTAATGTTGTTACACATACATTAATGTTTGTTTCCTCATTTAGAGATTCCTAATATTGAAGGAAATATGGAGGCAGCGAGGTTAATAGACTTAATTCCATGGATGGATTACGAATTTCGTGTAATAGCAACCAATACATTAGGAACTGGTGAACCTAGTTTACCATCACCAAAAATTAAAACCGATGGAGCTGGTAAGTGCACCGCATAGTACATAAACTGTGTAGACATTACAAGTGTGTTTTATTATAAAATGTGTCAAATGTGTAAAAATGTGTAGGTTTTTCTAGATTCATGAAAAAAATATTGGCAAATAGACGTATAGGCCGATTTGTGTTTGGACAGTATTGTTCCCATTTAAGCAACCAGAGGCACTGCACTATCATGTAAAGAAAAATACAGTATCACTTTTACGTGATTTGGCCTTTTAATGGAGCTCATTGCATTGTTGCTGTAAAAAATTGATAAATCCAGACTCCATCTTGTGGCTTGTGATGCAAACCAATAAGGGCCTTTTAATGTTTTTTTTTACAAAGCTAAAGCAAAGTCACCATTTTTGTTGATATTTCCTGCAATCATTATATGTTTAAAGGTGAATTCTAGGAATGGCAGTATAAATATGTGCATGCCTTATCTGTGGGATACACCTGGAAGATGTGCCTACTAAGGTGACCTACACTGGCTTCTGGGTCAAGTGGTTGGACTTCTGCTTACTGAACACCGGAAGCTGGAAACCGGAACTAAGCGCAGGCACCTTTCAGGAAACACTTTGTGTTTTTCAGTGTTGGTTGGTGTGGGTGTCAGGAAAAGTAATGCTGCGTACACACGATCGGAATTTCCGAATGGAAAAGTTTGATGAAAACTTTTGGTTGGAAATTCCGACCATCAGTAGGCCCCATCTGACTTTTTCTGTCTGAATTTCTGAGAGCTGGTTCTCAAATTTTCCGACGGGAAAAGTTATTGTCGGAAATTACGATTGTTTGTATGCAATTCCGACATGCAAAAAAACATGCATGCTTGGAATCAATTTGACGCATGCTCAGAATCAATTTGACGCATGCTAGGAACCATTGAACTTAATTTTTCTCAGCTCGTTGTAGTGTTGTACGTCACTGCGTTCTTAATGGTCGGAATTTTGTGTGACCGTGTGTATTGCAACACAAGTTTGAGCCAAGATTCAGTCGGAAAAAAATCCACGGTTCTCTTGTCCGAATTTCCGATCGTGTGAACTGTCCTGTCTTCTTTTTCAGACATCACTTGTTTTTAACATTTTTCTGTATATTTCTGTTTGTATAGCAATATAAAATGGTCTGTACTAATTAGCATCCTAAGCTAAAAGTTAGAGTTATATTTTTCAGATAGGATTGCTTTTTCTATGGCAACAAAGTCAATTGTTGTGTAGTGTGATATAATAAGCTATTTGTTTTTATGTTAAAGCTGCCTGCATACTAACTTCTTAATGATGTGTGTTACAGCTCCAAAATATGCTCCTTCAGATGTTGGGGGCGGAGGTGGAACTAATCGAGAACTTACAGTGACATGGACAGTGAGTATGCAAGAATTATTCTAACACTGCAAAGGAGAATGCATTAACTTCAGATGCTTATAACCACTTTAATTACATGAGCAATGGCATTCTAATAAGGATTTTACTAGTCCATGTTACAACACCAAATCAATGGCATTAAAACGTTTCCTTTGTAAAGAATATAATGCTATTTATTTTAAAAAGAAAGATGGCAGATGGCAAAGGACTTTTCACTATTAGTGCCTGTAGTTCCCTGCAGCTGATTTTTAGCTGGACTGTGACATTGCGTTAGACACGTAACTGATATATTTTACACTTTTTTGTGAACCAGTGATATTATTACAGTGATCAGTGAAAAATATGCACTGTTATGCCGCATACATACGGTCAGAATTTCCGACAACAAATGTTCGATGTGAGCTCGTTGTCGGAAAATCAAAACGTGTGTAAGCTCCATCTGACATTTGCTGTCGGAATTTCCGACAACAAATGTTTGAGCGCTGGTTCTCAAAGTTGTTTTTGTAAATTCCAAACGTCCGTAGCCAATTCTGACACACAAAAATCCTACGCATGCTCGGAATCAATTTGACGTTGTACGTGACCATGTTCTTGACGTTCGGAATTTCCGACAACATTTGTGCGACTGTGTGTATACAAGACAAGTTTGAGCCAACTTTCCGTCTGAAAAAAATCCACGGTTTTGATGTCGGAATATCCGATCGTGTGTACGTGGCATTATTGTACTAATGACACTGGCAGGGAAGGGGTTAACTAAAGGGGCGATCAAGGGGTTAAATGTGTCTTCTCAGTGTGTTTATTAACTGTATGTGGGACTGTGGGACTGGGGAAACACAGATCCATCTTCCTGCATAGCAGAAAGACAGGATCTGTGTGATCTCCCCTGTCAGAACGGAGATCTGCCTTGTTTACACAGGCAGATCCTCTTTCTGTCACTGCAGGGATCAATCTTGGGTGGCTGCGTGCCCACAAATCACTGTGTACGAGCCGACATACAATAAGGCAGTTTGCAGGAAGCAGTCACATTGCTGCAGTTCAACTGTGGCAGCTGGTCCTTAAGCGGGTAAGCTGTCTTTTGTTCACATCATGTGGCTTCAGTAACAGTATGCACTCAACCACCTCACATTATATCACTCACATTTAACACACCCCCCTATCTCCATAGTAAAAATAAAAGTTAGACATACACCAGTTAGGTCACCCGTGGCCAGGTGACAAGTGTACACTGTTGGTGTCAGGGATGCACCACAGCGTAGTAAACCCTATAGCCGACTGCTGCTTTTAGAGGAAGCGTAACCCAGGATCGCCCAGGGTGCGGGGTCTAAGACCCAGCTTTGTTTTCACCAGGGCCTCTAGTGGTGGGGATGGCCTTCGCCGCACCTGGGTCCAGGTCGTGACCCCCGAGATCCCCTAGGTCACACTCCGCAGGGAAAGAGGGGAAGCATCCAGCAGGACAAATTATGGTGATGGGTAGGCCGAGGTCAGGGCAACCAGCAGACAAGGGTAAACGAGGGACAGACAAATGGTCAGGGGCACAGGCAAACAGGAGAAGTCAGGGACACGCCAGAAACGGTACACAGGAAGATGATCGTAGCACACTGCACACAGGAAGTTAGCAAACCTGCAGTGCAACAGTTAATATAGGCTTCCTGGGATGGCCTAGGGTGGAGCCATCCAGGAAGAAAGGTGATAAGAGACAGCCAAAAGGAGGGTCAGGCCTCTTATAACCACATGGAGACAGGTAACTGCCAGAGCTTAATACATATCCATGACAGCCTAATATCACTGATTAAAAGTGTCTTGTTGCAGGCCAGTTTAACACTGCTGTATCATTTGCAGCCTTATATTTCCTAACGAGAGTTTCATTGAAATTGGCAAACATAAGGACAATTTTGCATTGACAAATACAAGAACAACAAACTATTGGGCAATTTGTTTCTGCAAGTCAAAGCAGGGCTATCACCTTTTGATAAAAAGTATTTTCCAACTGAAATTAATTGCATTGGGTTGCTGCTGCATTATGCCAAGCTAATTGTGGAAAAAAAAATCACAGTTTCATCATATCTGGCACTGTGGGCTGATCATTTTTTAACACCATTGCCCACAAAAATAGTTTGAAGCAATAAAGTGGCAAATGTAGCTCATTGTGCCAAAATGTGGGAATGGCCAAACTGTTCTAAGAATGAGAAGGGGCTTCATGGCCCATGGTTAAATAACGCCTATATCTTCTCACTGTATATGCAGCAAACATATGCTACAGTTCTTGCACCCACAAAATATGCTTTAATTACTGTGCCACATGTGACATTGTAACAGACACTTAGAAACATCATCATATTATTAAATGAAACAGTGCCATTACATATGCTTTCTATACACAGCCTAACATAAAAAGAACTTAACAAATATATGCTATACTTAGAGTGCAGTGGTCAGGAGGATGTCATAAAAAATGAGAGTAAAGTAGTTAGTAGTATTAAATGTACAACAGTGTCAATAGTGCAGGACTCAAGATTGCATAAGGCACAGTGAGTGGGCTAGGAGTGTGTATGGCAGTGC
Organism: Rana kukunoris; assembly: GCA_029574335.1. NCBI lineage: Eukaryota > Metazoa > Chordata > Amphibia > Anura > Ranidae > Rana > Rana kukunoris. Next base: position 191,180,412 of record CM056051.1, read on the forward strand.
TTAGGAGTATGCATTTAAGCCTCAGAGTGAACAGGCCAGGAGCAGTTAATGGAGAGAGTGCAATGCTAAGAAGTGCAGGGGACAGGAATGTAAAATGCTCAGTGTGCAGTGCTAAAGAGTATTTAAGCCTCAGAGTGAACAGGCCAGAAGTGCTTAATGCAGAGGGTGCAGTGCTCAGGAATGCAAGGGCAGGAGAGTGTAATGCAGTGAATGCAGAGGTAACAATACCTCCAAAGACCATATGCCACACAGTACAGATTTTCACCAACAGCCCCAATTCCCTCCCAGTACAGATCTTCCCCCACAACCCTAAATCATCCCTCAGTACAGACATACCCCAATACCCCCCCATTCCAGCCTAACCCTAAGTATAGATCCACACCCTAATACAGACCCCCCTAGCCTAAACCCTCAGTAAAGTCCATCCACCCAGAACAGACCCGCCCTCCCAGCCCAACCCCTCAGTACTGATCCCCCTTTCCCAGTCAAGACCTCCATCCCAACCACTTCCCTCAGTACAGACCCCTCTCCCAGCTTAACCCCTCAATTTGGCCCTCTATCTTAGCCTACCCCCCCCTCTCCCAAAGAAGGTGCTCTGAACTGCCAATGTCAGGTATAAAGAAGTGGCACTGCAGTGCACTCCAATGCTGTCTGTGTGTTGGCACCAGGTGTGGGCTTCACCCCCTGCTGTCAGTGTACACTGCCGCTGAGACTGTACATACAAATTATACTTTTCTGAAACAACACATACAGTTTTAGGCTGGATTCACACCTATGCATTTTTAGTGCTTTTTGCATTTTGCAGATTTGCACTACAGAACGTGTTCCATAGGTAACCATGTTAAATGGACTGTAGTGCAAATCTGCAAAATGCAAAAATCACTAAAACTGCATAGGTGTGAATCCAACCTTAAGGCATCCCTCAATCATGTTATTTAAAAGATTTTTGTATTTTTAATGTTGCCATTGAGGCTGAATGAAAGAACCCTCTTCCCATTATACGGTTTTTGAAACATGTTTTTTTTGCATTGATACAAGTGCTTTCATGACAGTGCCCAGCTTCTTGTGCCTTTTTGACAGCTTTTCCCATTAGCCCTTAAATGGCCCGAATTTTATAAGATTCAAAGGAATTTATCTATAAGTTTGGATTTGACAAATTTTGAACACGATTCACTAAACCTTTGATTTGTTCATCACTACCTACTTACCATGTCTTCTTGCACTATATCTCTGTGGAGGTGGCTTATGCCATGTACACACGATCAGAAATTTTGACAAGAAAACCATGTATTTTTTCTGACGGAATGTTGGCTCCAACTTGTGTTGCATACACACGATCACACAAATCTTGTCTAAAATTACAACCCTCAAGAACGCGGTGATGTACAAGATGTACAACATAACCCGAGATCAATGAAGTTCAATATGCATTTTGGCTCTTCTGCTGTATGCGGAATTGCATACAGACGAGCAGATTTTCCGATAGAAACTTTTTCTGTCGGAAAAATAGGGAGCCTGCTCTCGATCTTTTATTGGCGAAAAGTCCGATGGAGCATGCACGCGGTCGGAATTTTCAACCAAAAGTTCACATCAGACTTTTCTTGGCGGATATTCCGATCGTGTGAAGGCGGCATTAGTATAGTTTTACTCCCTCGTGTTAGAACCTTCAGCAAGGAGAATTAATGAGCAACACAATAGTGATATTACCAAATCTTTCTTTAAATCTCCTATCAATCAGAGGAAGCAGTGCCTTATATCTCGTGCTGCAGATATACAGCTATGAGGATGTAAGCAGTGCCCAGGCACACTCACATACCAGGAATTGAAGTACAGTACTATTTTTCAAAAGGAATTCAAGATAAAGCACAATTAACATTTCTAAATGTTCCCTATAACAACATAGAACATAATTGTTTAGTTCACTTCCACTTTTAGTTTATTTTAAAATATGGCATGATATTTTCCCCTTAGTAATACCCTCTTTTGAGCTGTGTATCTTTGTGTCCTCTCAGCCAGTGTGTCTGTCCCCCTACTGTATTTAAGCTTTAAATTGTTGTATTTGGAGCATATAGCAGTGATAAAATAACAAATATCTACCAGTCATATCATTGTTCCAGTTCACTAAAAGAATGTTGTAGAACTGGAAAGAAGAACAGCAACCAACTTAACAAAGGGCATGTAAGCTCTTAACTGTGAGGTTAGGTTAGGTTAACTGAACTAATTATGTTCACCCTTGGAACAGATGAGATCATTTATTTTGGGATATACCGTATTCATCGGTGTATAACACGCACAGGCACATAACACGCACCCTAACTTTAAGCGGGAAGTTTCAGGAAAAAAACTTTCCACAGCTCCCTGCGTATAGCACGCAGGCACAGTTTACAGTCTATTTTCAGGGTAAAAATATGAGTGTTATACGCCAATAAATACAGTAATCACCTTGTATTTCTAAAGATCCATAGAGTAAACTGTAAAAAGGTACATGGGTACACTCTGCGGGGGAAAATGTTGATCTTTGTCATATGGAAAGGGTTCCTAACTGTGAGGGTTCTTACCTGTGAAAATGTAAATATGAATGAATGAATGAAAAACGTATATAGCGCGACACATGCGAACTGAATCGCCTCTGGGCGCTTGTTGTTTCTGTCTCTCTTGACATCAAAAGAGCAGAGTTTTAATCTGTCTTCTGAAGGTCAGGTGGTTTTCCTCCAACCGAATGCTGGTTGGTAAAGCGTTCCATAGTCTGGGACCCTGGAAAGCAAACCTTCTTTCTCATTTGGACTTGTATCTGGCTTTGGGTACCTTGACCAAATTTTGGTCGGTGGATCGCAGAACGCGATTGGGCTTGTGGGCTTCTATTTTTTCGCAAAGATATCGCGGGGCATTCCCATGGATGCACTTATGCATCAGACAGAGTGCTTTAAAAGCAATTCTGTCTTTTACTGGTAACCAGTGCAGGGCTCTCAGTGAAGGTGAGATGGATTCCCAGGGTTTTTTCCCAGTCACCAGTCTGCCGGCCGTATTTTAAATGGTTTGCAGACGAGTGATTTGGTACTTGGGAAGTCCGAGGTAAAGGGCATTTGCATAGTCCAGTCTGGAGTTCACCATTGTTCCCACCACGACTGCTACGTCTTCTTTGGGAATAAATGGAATAAGTCTGCGTAGTAGGCGCAGCAGATGGTGAGATCCGCTGACTACTGACCCTATTTGTGCGTCCATTGTCATGTAGGAGTCAAAGATGACCCCAAGACTTTTGACTTTGGAGCTAGGGGTGATGATCTGGCCAAACATGGGAGGAGGTGTCCAGGTTGTTGCCAGTTGACTCTTGCAACTGGCATGAAACAGAAGAAGTTCTGTTTTTGAATTGTTGAGTTTGAGATAACTCTTAGTCATCCAGTTTGCTATCAAAGAGAGACAATTCTCTAAACTGAGATGATGATCCTTTTTATTGCAGATGCGAAAATATAGTTGCGTGTCATCTGCATATGAGTGATAGAGTAGTTGATGACTACTGATGATTTCAAAGAGTGGGTGAAGATAGATGTTGAAGAGCATCGGTGACAGGGGGGATCCTTGAGGGACTCCACATGACACCGTGCGTTTTCCAGAAGTGAACGGTCCCAATTTCACTGTTTGTGATCGGTTTTCCAAAAAAGAGGAAAACCATGGTAAATCACCTTCTGTGACTCTGGCTACCTCAGCCAGCCGAGTCAGTAAAAGTTTGTGGTCTACCATGTCAAAGGCTGCGCTTAGGTCCAGCAGAACCAGAAGACAAGATTCCCCTTCGTCTGCGGCCTCTAGAACGTCGTCCCATATTTTAAGCAATGCTGTTTCTGTCCCGTGCCCGGGACGGAAGCCCGATTGGTATGGATCAAGTAGATTATGGGTATCTAGATGCTGTTGCAGCTGTTGTACCACTACTTTCTCCATTACCTTGGAGAACACATTTAGCATTTTTATGGGCCGGCGGTGGGTTGGGTCCTTGGGGTCCAGGGTGGGTTTCTTCAAGATGGGCTGTTGATAGCCTCGGAAAAATAATTTTTCTTGGCTTTGAAGATTTCTTTGCGGTATTTTCTTGTTGCTGCTTTGTAGATGGAGAGATTCTCCTCAGAAGCGCTTCTTTTCCAGGCGGCTTCTGCCCTTCTACGCTGTTGCTTCAGTAGTGACAGCTGGTTGTTGAACCCGCCGGCCTTGTTTTTCCGGATAATATAGTCTACTCTAGGTTCTAGTTCTAGCCATCAAATAGAAAAATAAAAAATAAACCTGTTCAGTGCAAAAACAAATGCCCAGTGTTCACTGATATCAGTCAGGAATGTCAGCTTCTTTTGCAAGACAGTGGTCATCTTGGAGATGTGTTTGGGGTCATTATCATGCTGGAATACTGCCCTGCAGCCCAGTCTCCAAAGGGAGGGGATTATACTCTACTTCAGTATGTCACAGTACACGTTGACATTCATGGTTCCCTCAACAAACTGTAGCTCGCCAGTGCCAGCAGTACTCATGAAGCCCCAGACCATGACATTACTGCCACCATGCTAGACTGTAGGCAAGATAAACTACACTTGCCTTTGTACTCCTCACCTGGTTGCCACCACACACGCTTGACACCATCTGAACCAAATAAGTTTATCTTGGTCTCATCAGACCACAGGATATGGTTCCAGTAATCCATGTCCTTAGTCTGCTTGTCTTCAGTAAACTGTTTGTGGGCTTCCTTCTGGGACGACAGCCATGCAGACTACTTTGATGTAGTGTGCAGCGTATGGTCTGAGCACTGACTGGCTGACCCCAACCTCCACACCTTCAACCTCTTCAGCAATGCTGGCAGCACTCATGCGTCTATTTCCCAAAGACAACCTATAAATATGATGCTGAGCATGTGCACATAACTTCTTTGGGCAACCATGGCGAGGCATGTTCTGAGTGGACCCTGTCCTGTTAAACCACTGTATGGTCTTGGCCAACGTGCTGCAGCTCAGTTTCAGGGTCTTGGCAATCTTCTTATAGTCTAATGCACCTTTATGTAGAGCAACATTTTTTTTTCAGCTCCTCAGAGAGTTCTTTGCCATGAGGTGCCATGTTGAACCTCCAGTGACCAGTATGCCAGTATGAGAAAGAGCAAGAACACCAAATTTAACACACCTACTCCCCATTTACACCTGAGACCTTGTAACACTAACTAGTCACATGACACTTGGGAAGGAAAATGGCTAATTGGGCTCATATTGGACATTTTCATGTAGGGGTGTGCTCACTTTTGTTGACAGTGGTTTAGACATTAATGGCTGTGTGTTGCGTTATTTTGAGGGGACAGCAAATGTACACTGTTATACAAGCTGTGCACTCACTACTTTATAGCAAAGTTTAATTTCTTCAGTTTTGTCACATGAAAAGATATAATAAAATATTTACAAATATGTGAGGGGTGTACTCACTTTTTGTGAGATACTATAAGTTGCTTGTCATCAGCATAGGAGTTACATGTGGGCACTATCAATTAGTTGTTATACATCTGCCGCATGCGGTCCACAAGCTGTAATGAGAGCCATCCGCTTTGACAGTTGTCAATCAAGCCGCTGGAGCCCGACATCAAAATTCTCTATTATCTCATGATGAACCTTACATAATAGTGGAAAGAATGGGCGGTGGAAGGGGGCATAGTGCATTTCAAAGGGATAATCCTCTTTTGTCATTGTAGTTCTACCCATCTGTAAATGGTGTGTCAAACTAGGCTGAATGTGTTTTTTAAATGCAATAAATAAAAGTCACTACTAATAATTATAAGAAACAAAATTGTAGAATGTTGGTCCAGCAAGTTATCTGATTGCCTTTGGTAATATCAGGAAGATATTATTTCCTGTTGGACTAACTTGGACTAACTTGTATTTATTTCTTTTTGTTTAACTCAATGAACATGATTATTTTTCAAACCTGACTAAATATATAACTCTATTGTTTTTAAACTAGTCAATACCCAACAACTAAACTGCTTTTTCTCCACAGCCTTTAGCAAGCGAATATCATTATGGTGATGGATTTGGATACATTGTTGCATTTAAACCATTTACTGAAAGAGAATGGAGAAAAGTGACAGTTACCAACCCTGAGAGTGGTCGATATGTTCACAAGGATGATACTATCACACCAGCTACACAGTTTATGGTAAAGGTTCAAGCCTTTAATAGATGGGGAGAAGGTCCATTCAGTAGCACTGCTACCATTTACTCTGCAGATGAAGGTAAATCCAAAACCTGTTCTTGCACTTATGAACAAAAAAGTATAGATTATTATCATATAAGTAGGAATATCACCAGAGAATGATCTTCAAGAAAATAAAAAGGTGCTATTTCCTCAATCTGGGCACTATAACAGGTAAATGAATCTCGGTTTGAACAATAGTATCTCTTCATGAAAAAGTTCTGTTGACATTCTGACATCATGAAGGTACACAAAGGGAAAACATGCTGGGGTTCCAGTTTAGGAAACCAGTTTTATATATCAATGGAGACATGGAAAAGGCCAAAAAGTTGGGGAATAAATAGGAATAAATCTTTAATAGAAATCTTGGCCCAGATTCAGAGAGAATTAGATTCTCGTAGCGTATCAGAAATACACTACGCCGCCGTTTTTTACCTGGCTCTACGTGGAATCCAGGTAGATTTTGTCCAGTAAACGACGGCGGCGTAGTGTATTTCTCCCGTCGCAATCCATCTACGCGAGTAGGGGGCGTGAAGCATTTAAAATAGGCGCGTTCCCGCGGCGATCGAACTGCGCATGCTCCGTTCGCAAATTTCCCGCCGTGCATTGCGTGAAATCACGTCGTTACGTCATTCGTTGTTTGAGTAGCGTCGTTTACGGACATTTCTATTCCCGAACGACTTACGTAAAAAAAAAAAAAAAAAAATTAAATTTGACGCGGGAACGACAGCCATACTTAACATGGGCTACGCACCGTTAGACCAGCAAAAAGCTGGTCTAACAGTACGTAAAAAAAAACAGACGTAAGCGATTGCGAAGACCGCTCGTATCTTCGTGGATCGCCGTAAAAACTAATTTGCATATCCCGACGCATCAAAACGACGCAAACTCCTCCCAGCGGCCGCAAAAATATCGCAGCGTAGATCCGAAGGCTTACGAAGACGTAAGCCTCTCGGATCGAAGCCCGAAGCCGCCGTATCATGGTTTGAGGATTCAAACTAGTGATACGGCGCGCGAAATTTGAAATTACTCCTGTCTAACACCAGTTAGACAGGCGTAATTGCTCTATGAATCTGGGCCCTTATTTTTATGTGGTCTGCTTACATGGGCAACTACACCACATAAAAGCTGATTTTTTTTCCCTGTAATATAAGAGAGGCAATTATCTACCATGTGGTTATTTCACAGATGCATACACAGGTGCACACAAAGTGAGCCAGAAGTTTGCATTTAGACTTGGAAATAAAAAGATCATAACAGCTAACACTGCCAATGGATTGGCAGTAGCAAATACTGTTGTCACTGGCGATATGGCATGAAAGGATTAAAATAATTACAATCTGAGGATTAAGATAATTAGGAGCAAACAATGTTAATAGTTTATAAGCTGTGTCCAGGAACTGCTTTAGCAGTCTGGCTGAGAATGATGAGGATTTAGGAGAAAAAGAATCATGGAGAATGATTTCAGCAGCCAGCACCATGTTGATGTAATGGAAACTAAGGAGATAAGCAAGATGAGCATACTAGTTTGTACAGATAAAAAATTGGTGTATAGTTCAGGACCCTCTGTAAGCAACTACTAATGTATTTTTTCCCCAAACCCCTTCAGATTTAATGTAATAGTGGGAAAGCAAGTCCACGAGAGAAGCAAAATAGTGGCATACCCATGACACTTCACGTGCTTGTACAAATCTGCTGTGTCTTATCCCCATCTCAAGATCACCTACTATAATGCATTTCTCCTGTTAGGATATAATTGTAGAGAGTGGGAAAGGGAGGTTGAAATGACTGCAAGACATCATGAGCTATCCCAACAGACATTTTGTGATGTCCAAATAGTGTGTGAATCTTTCTAAAACAAAACACATGAACTGCAAATTCTTTCGTTTTAAGTCTGATATGGGTCAGAACATTGAAATCTTCTGCTGTGGTTTACTGCACACATTGCTCTGTGCCTTACTGGAGAGACCCAATAGCCATGATAACAGTGTGATATGAGCTGATATTTTGTTTTTTACATTTACAGTAGGTGAAAAAAGTTGAAAATTACATAGAAAAATGCTAAAATTGTAATTGCCTTTGCTCTCTTTTACCAGCACCCACAGAATATCCTACAGGTGTGAGGGTAGCAGTGCTGTCCTCCTCTGAAGCCAGTGTGTCTTGGCAGCCAGTAATTGGACAAACTGTCACAGGTTACCAGGTGAGAATGCCATCTTATCATTCATGAATAAAACACAGTTGATTTTGTTTAAAGATAACTTGCTTTAACCACTTGCCTACTGTGCACCTATACCCCCCTTCCTGCCCAGACGAAATTTAAGCTTCCAGCACTGCGTCGCTTTAACTGACAATTGCGCGGTCGTACGACGTGGCTCCCAAACAAAATTGGCGTCATTTTTTTCCCACAAATAGAGCTTTCTATAAACAAAAATAGAGCGTAAATTTTGAAAAAAAATGCAATATTTTTTACTTTTTGCTATAATAAATATCCCCAAAAATATATATAAAAAATATATTTTTTTCCTCAGTTTAGGCCGATACGTATTCTTCTACATATTTTTGGTAAAAAAAAAAAGGCAATAAGCATTTATCGATTGGTTTGCGCAAAATGTATAGTGTTTACAAAATAGGGGATAGTTTATGGCATTTTTTTTTTTTTTTTTACTATTAATGGCGGCATTTTTGGGACCATTTACATTTATACAGTGAAGAATGCTATAAATATGCATTGATTACTGTATAAATGTGACTGGCAGTGAAGGGGTTAACCACTAGGGGGCGGGGAAGGGGTTAAATGTGTGTCCTATGAGTGTTCTAACTTTAGGGGGAGGGGGGGTGACTGGGGGAGGTGACCGATTGTGTCCCTATGTACAAGGGACACAGCATTGGTCTCCTCTCTCCCTGACAGGACGTGGAGCTCTGTGTTTACACACAGAGCTCCACGTCCCCGCTCATTTACTGGGCAATCGCGTGTGCCCGGCGGCGATCGTTGCCACCGGGCACTCGCACCGGGATCCCAGCAGAGCGGCGCGTGCGCCCGCCCGCGGCTTTAAAGAGACAGCACGTCATATGACGTGCTGTCAGAACAATGGAGTCCTCCGCCCGCCGTCATTTGACGGTGGGCGATGGACAAGTGGTTAAAGTAACTCTGCCTAGAGAATATATAGAGGACATTTTTTTTTTCAAATATAATTTTTATTAAATCCCAGAAAGGGCAGAACCATGTCACAGCATCAATGATATACAAACACTGACAATTCCAGTCACATAGCTTACAAAATGTCAAACATTTTGCTAAGGTATCTGAAGCCGCGTACACACGATAACCTTTTGTGATATAAAAAAACTTTGTTTTATCTCACAAAACAAAACAACGTTTTTCAAACTTAATTTAAAAAAAATGATGTTGCCTACACACCATCGCTTTCTGAAAATGCTCTTGCAAAGCGTGGTTACGTACACCACGTTCGACGGCACTCTGTTCCTTTGAAGTTCCCGTCTCATAACTTGCTTCTGAGCATGCGCGGGTTTAAAAACATCGGTTTAAACGTCGTTTTGCCCACACACGATCATTTTTTATGACACAAAATACGACATTCTGAAAAACGACATAAAAAATTGAAGCATGTTCGAATTTTTTTTTGGTTGTTTTTCAGAAGACATAAAACAACGTTTTGCCCACACACGATAATTTTAAATGACGTTTTTTAAAACATCGTTTTATTTCATCACAAAAAACGACCGTGTGTACGCGGCATTAGTCTCGGAAGATGATATTACGATAATCGGTATATCCACAAAGGTTCCTTTATTTTATTATGTTAGTCGTAAGACATAAAAAAGGTAATCACTGAGTAAGGTATGGGACTGCCCAATCTCTTTTCCTTTTTTCTAGAAACAGTAAAAGAAAAAGTAAATAGGTTGAGAGAAGAAAAGAAAACAAAAGGGGGGGGGAGTTTAAGATGGTGATGGTTCATGTTAGTAGAGGTATTCAGTCAATATGACTTATCCAGGGATTTATTTTCCAAAGAGGGTCGTAGCTTAATCAGAAAGTATAAACAGATTCCAGAGCCTCCAGGTCTTAGGCCGCGTACACACGATCGAACATGTCCCTGAAACTGGTCCGCAGACCAGTTTCAGCGGACATGTTCAATCATGTGTATGGCCTCTCGGACCGTTTTCCAGCGGACAAAAATTTCCAAACATGCTTGAAAACATGTCCACTTGGAAACCTGTCCATCGGACAGGTTCGATGGTTAGTACACAAACCATCGGACCAAAATCCCCCGCATGCACAGAATCAAGTCGACGCATGCTTGGAAGCATCGAACTTCGTTTTTTCATCACGTCATTGTGTTCTACATCACCACGTTCTGGTCCGAGGTGATTTTGGTCCGATGGTGTGTACGCACGTCAGACCAACAGACCACTTCAGCCTTGTCCGATGAAAATGGTCCATCGGACACGTTTCCTTGGACATGTCTGATCATGTGTACAGGGCCTAAGAGTATTTTTTTGCTGTGATGTAAGTATTAAGTCTTCCATCTTATTTAAATCTTCTACTTTATGAAGCCAACTTGCAATAGTCAATGGCAATTGTTTTTTCCAATGGAGAGAAATGCAGGACATTGCGGCATTTAATAAGTGTCGTAAAATCTATTTTTTTATACATTTTTGTGGAGATCGTTGAAACATGTAGTAAGAAGAAGGCTGGATCTTCAGGAATCTTGTGCTCCATACATTTTTGGGTAATGTTTCGGACTTCTGTCCAAAAGTACTTAAATTTGGGACAGGACCAGAATATATGGAGCAGCATCCCTCTGTCCCCCTGCCATCTCCAACACCGGTCAGTGGTATTGGGATAGTACTTGTTTAACACATGTGGGGTATGATACCACCTCTTTAAAATCCTGAAGTTAGTCTCCTGAATTTTTGTACATAATGACGATTTTAGGTAGAATCTAAAATAGTTTTATTGGGTTAATGTAAATGTTAACGTAACGTAATGTTAACGTAACTCTATTTCCCATTTTCTCACAAAAGGTAAGTGTAGCTGTTCAGAGGGAGTGTTCAGTTAATTGTAAGTTTTAGACAGCACATGCGGTAGAGTTCCATCATCTGGACAGTATTCATCAAAAGATTTTAAGTGATGGTGAAAACTTTGAGGATTTGGGATGGAATGTAGAAAATTATATAGTTGGAAGGTGTTCCAAACTAAGAGCTTGAAGGGACCTCTGTCACTCATCAATGATGTTACAGAGGGCCAGTGGTCCGGTTCTAGAAAATTAAAAAAAATGTGATGCTTGATCACAGCCTGATTGTAGTAGAGTCCTGAATTCAGGGGATCTAAGACCAGGAGAAAATTATGGATTCCCCAAGATAGGAACTAAGGAAGAGTTACTGGTAGAGCGGGAAGCTTGTATACAGATTCGTGAACATACAAGGAGTGTGGTGCCCAATAGAGGATGTGACTTGCTGGCAGTAAGTTATCATAGCACCACATTGTGCCTTTTAACAGAATGTCTGTTTGGGCATGTGCTAGTTGAGCCCAAAGTTCAGATCTATAATGCCGGCACCAATGAATCTACCAAGATGGATAGCTTGATAATATTTACAGACATCAGGAAGTGCCAATCCACCATATTTATATATATATATATATATATATATATATATATATATATATATATATATATTTAGGTAATGAGAGTTGATGTTGGGGAAGGTGAGGTATTTTGTGTGCCCAAATGAACCTAATGAAAAGAGTGAGAAGGTAGCTTTATTGGTAGGGCTTGGAATAGGTAGAGTTTTTTTGGAAGAGTACAGATTTTTAACAGGTTACACCTGCCAAACCATGAATTTAGTCCTTTATGACGCCCCTCCAGTAAAAGACGGGTGTTAGTCAACAGGGTGGAAAATTTACTTCATAAGTGCGGTAGAGATTGCTGGGGACATACTGTATGTACCTAAGTATTTTAGTGTGGAGTCTGTCCATTTAAATTTAAAGATGGATTTTAAAATTGGTAAGAGGGTAGAGGAAATCTCGAGATTCTTGATTCCCATGACTTCTGACTTACTAAAGTTTATCTTCAAGTTAGAGTGTGCCCTATAGAGCTCAAACTCTCCTCTAAAACCTAAGTGCTTCTTATGGTCAGGTGTGTCTTATGGAGCGAAAACTTAGCATAGTGGGTGATTATCGTACATATATATGTTGACCAAGTGAGAAAAATTTGCTGCACAGCAACATCTGTCCAACAGGTTTATTGAAAGATTGCCACCAGGACTAATACAACAGGCCAAGGGGTGGCGACGTTTCACACATACATTTTGTTTTTTCAAAAGGGGTTTTGAAGAAGCACAATGTGTGAATCATCATCACCCCTTGGTCCGTTGTTTTAGTCCTGGTGGCAGTATTTCAATAAACCTGTTGGACGGATGTTAGTGATGCCACCAGGACGTCCCCCATGGCCACAACAAGCCTAATATATGCCAATCAGTGCCCATGAATCTGTATAGATACTTACCAGTGCACTGTCGGTTAGCTAAAGAGCGACTGCTGACTGCTTTAGACTTTGTTTAAAACTCTGGACTGGACCATTTGTAAGGGATAAGTCATTGCCATGAATTGCCCCTCTTACTACTTGATTTGCATGTACATTTCTGCCTAAGCTATTGTAAACAGGCTTAATTTCAAAGGAGCAACCAGAGAATTCGAAAAATGTGAAAAGGAGCCTAAATATCAAAAGAAAATTGCTAAACATTAATACTTAATATATGCTTGACTAAAAAACTTTTTTTTTTTATTGTATTCCTGACCATAATAAACAAAGAAATAATGTACAAAACCACTTCCCTTTAAAGGTCCGGTATTGGCGCATTCAAGACAAAGAAGCAGCAGCCCACAGACTACAAGTTGAAACCTTAGAAAGCATCAAACTGGAAGGATTAATGCCCAATACTTACTATAAACTAGATGTGTGTGCATTCAACAGTGCAGGGGATGGGCCTAAAAGTCATACTACAGAATTTGAGACTAAGAAAGCACGTAAGTACACATTTTCAAACCGCTTAACTTGTTGATTATTTTGAAGTTAATCTCTGTTCACATTAAAAAAACAATCCTTAGATAGGTATGTAAAGAAATCATACATGCATGTATGTTGACATACCTTGTACACCTCATGAGCCCCACAATTAATCAAGCGCTATTAAACAAATTATGCCTTCAGTTTCTAAATTTGTTTTTGACCTATTCACATACCTCACCAAGTCTTTTTGGGTATTTATCTACCAGCTTTGCACATCTAGAGTGACATTTTTGCCCATTTTTCTTTGCAAAATATCTCAAGTTCTGTCAAATTGGTTGGAGAGCGTCGGTGAACAGCAATTTTCAAGTCTTGCCACAGGTTCTCAATTGAATTTAGGTCTGGACATTGACTGGGCCATTCTAACACATGAATATGCTTTGATCTAAATGATTCTATTGTAGCTCTGACTGTATGTTTAGGGTTGTTGTCCTGCTGGAAGGTAAACCTCCACCCCAGTCTCAATTTGTTTGCAGACTCAACAGTGTATGGCCTTTATGATGCTGTTTGTTCACTGAGGTTCTCCAACAAACCCCTGAGGGCTTCACAGAACAGCTGTATTTATACTGATATTAAATTACACACAGGTGGACTCTATTTAGTAATTAGGTCACTTCTGAAGGCAATTGTATCCACTAGATTTTTGTTGTATCGTAGTAAAGGGCTGAATACAAAAATTGTATCAAGAATTGTGTCACGCCACACTTTTCAGATATTTATTTGTAAAATAAAATGAAAATCATTTATTATTTTTCTTCCACTTCACAATTATGTGCCACTTTGTGTTGGTCTATCACAAAAAATCCCAATAAAATATATTTACGTTTTTGGTTGTAATATGACAAAATGTTGGAAATACTTTTTCAAGGCACTGTAAATTGGCAAAGTGTGATTTACAAGCGTTTTGTAGTCGTTTTTATTTGAGCATTTTTGTAAGCATATACAAGCATTTTAGAACCATATTCTTAGCATATTACAAGCGTTTTACACATGTATTCAAGCTTTAGCCTTTTTTTTTCTTTTTATCCAATTAAAAACAATAGGGCAAGAGACCAGTTCGTATAGGCTAAAAAATTCCTTAAATATGCAGAAAATCTACAGGCATCTGTTCATATGTGAACAGTTATGCCGCATACACTCGATCGGTCAAACCGATGAGAACAATCTGATGGACGGTTTTCATCAGACAAAAACGGTTGTGTGTGGGCCCCATTGGTTATTTATCCATCGGTTAAAAAAAAAAAAACTTGTTTTAAATTTAACCGATGGATACCTAACCGTTAGTAAAAAAACGATCGTCTGTAGGCACGTCCATCAGTTAAAAATCCATGCATGCTCAGAATCAAGTCGACGCATGCTTGGAAGCATTGAACTTCATTTTTTTTCAGCACGTCGTTGTGTTTTACGCCACCATGTTCTGACACCACATTTTTTTAACCGATGGTGTGTAGGCACGACTGACCATCAGTCAGCTTCATCGGATAACTGATGGAAAAATCCATCAGACTGTTCTCATCGGTTTGACCAATCATGTGTACAGGGCTTGACTGTTGTAAAACATTGGACTTTGGATATTAAGTTTGTTGGATCCTCAAGGCTACACAACGCTCAGGTGTGAATGGGACTTTAGATGTAAATGGTTTAGCATATTTTGCATATATTATTGTAATGTGAAGAACTACATACAGCTTTTGCTTTGTTTTCTTTAGCTCCTAGTCAGATACCTCGAATCATTAGTGCTGTGAAGTCTGGATCTCAATATATTATCACTTGGGAACATGTGACACCATTATCCAATGAATCTGCTGTTAACGGATATAAAGTAAGTTAACCACATTTATAGGTAACTGTTAGTGCTGAAAATAATTGTTTTGGTGCCAATAGTTTCAGCACCTGAAAAGTTAGGGTTTGTTTTTAGGGGTTAATTTCATGTCAGGGGTTGAGTTGGCATTAAAGTTAAGAATTTGGAGAGTTATGTTTTAGATTCAGGTCAAGAATTGTTAGGTTAAGGGTATAGTAAGAGAAAGAGTTAACTGATAGCTAGTGGTTAAATATTAAGAGATAATTTTAGGGGTCAGGATGAGTGTAGGAGTTTGAGTAAGGGTAAGGTTAAAGTTATGGCTCAAGGACATGCAAGTAAACACTAAATATTACATAACACCAAACACCCTGGTGCTGAGGACTACCAGAACTGAACGTAACAAAAAAAAAAAAAAATAGGGCAAGATTGATCATCCATTTATGTATATATGTTTCTTAAATATTTCCTTTTCCCAAGGTTTTGTACAGGCCAAATGGACAAAATGATGGTAAGCTGTATTCAACCGGGCATCATTCAGTAGAACTACCAGTTCTTAAGGAAGGAGACTATGTTGTGGAAGTTCGGGCCCACAGTGAAGGAGGAGATGGTGCTGTGGCTTCCATCAAACTTTCTACTAGTAAGATTTTCTTTTCCTCAAATAAATAATGCTCTACAAAGCTTACAATATACAGCAGGACAAATGCGAACATATGCACCATATGTTTAGAATAAAGTTCGAAGCTCAGTGTTATAGTTGGGGAAAAGTAGTTGCAAACTAAAGATGATGTCAAAGTGCTAGCTTACTTTTTATTGATCATTTTATGATGCTAAAGGCCTTTGTTTGGAATAAAAGTGATTGAAAAACAGCCCAATAGAACACACTTAGGCTGATTTACAAAAAGTGTGTAAATATTCACTTCAATTTTACAATTGTGTAAAGATAAAATTCCTGTTTATTTATTTCATATGTACATGATTAGATAATTTAAGTGATTATGCACATAATTTGATTATGAAGGTTGTTGACTAATTTAGTAAAAAAATACAGTGTGATTTGAAACCTAATTTAAAGCAACAATAATATCTGAACACTGTGCTGTACAGTGTAATTCGAAACTTCAGATGGTAAGTTGATTTACTAATTCACTGTTCTGTTCCTTGGGAACAAAGCAACTTTAAAAGTCTTCAGTAAAAGCTCTTCTTTTTGCACACATGCATGGCATTGTCTTCTTTAATATAAGAAAAACTAACTCATGCTGGCTCTATATATGGGATAGAAGATGGCTCACACAGTGCACCACATTCTCAATATTCAAATATAAATTTTACAAGTCTCTCACAATTGCACTAATATGGCTAAAATCACGTCAAGTACAAGTAGAGTTAAAGTTTACAAAATAATTGATTTTTATTAAAATATTTAATAAAATCCATACACATGATATGGTTTTCTCTCCCGTTAATGAATCCCTTCAATTGCGTACAGTTCCAAAAAAAATTTGGTCAACACGATAATCATGGTATGGATAATTGATCAAGCCACAGATGTTATATTCTCTACATGTTTCACCATAAGTATAGCTTCTTCAGGAGTTTTATGTACACAGTTACTGTATCTTGCTACAACAACTCCTGAAGAACCTGTGTTTATGGCGAAACATGTAGAGAATGTAACATCTGTATACATTGTATCAAATGCTGTTTTATGATACCATACCGTGATTATCGGGTTCACCAAATAATATTCAGCACATCCGGAAAGTATTCACATGGCTTGACTTTTTTGTTATATTAGAGACTTATTTCAAAATGAGTTAAATTTATTATTGTTCTCAAAATTCTACAAACAACATCCCATAATGACAACATGAAAGAAGTTTGTTTGAAGTCTTTGCAAATTATTAAAAATAAAAAAACAAAAAAAATCACATGCACATACAGTAAGTATTCACAGCCTTTGCCTAATGCTTTGTTGAATCACCTTTGGCACCAATTACAGCCTCAAGTCTCAGCCTCGAGTCTTTTTGAGTATGATGTTGTAAGCTTGGCACAACTATTTTTGGGCAGTTTCTCCCATTCTTCTTTGCAGGACCTCTCAAGCTTCATCAGGTTGGATGGGGAGTGTCGGTGCACAGCCATTTTCAGATCTCTCCAGAGATGTTCAATTGGGTTCAAGTCTGGGCACTGACTGGGCATTTACAGAGTTGTCCCATGGGCACTCCGCTATTATCTTGGCTGTGTGCTTAGGGTCGTTGTCGTTTTGGAAGATGAATCTTCACCCCAGCCTGAAGTCCAGAACGCTCTGGAGCAAGTTTTCATCTAGGATGTCTCTGTACATTGCTGCATTCATCTTTCCCTTGATCCTGACTAGTCTCCCAGTTCCTGCCACTGAAAAACATCCCCACAGCATGATGCTGCCACCACCATGCTTTCCTGTAGGGATGGTATTGGCAAGGTGATGAGGGGTACCTGGTTTCCTCCAGACATGACACTTTCCATTCAGACAAAAGAGTTTAATCTTTGTTACATCAGACCAGAGAATTTTGTTTCTCATGGTCTGAGAGTCCTTCAGGTGCCTTTTGGCATACTCCAGGTGGGCTGTCATGTGCCTTTTACTGAGGAGAATGGCTTTTGTCTGGCCACTCTACCATACAGGCCTGATTGTTGGAGTGCCACAGAAATGATTGTTCTTCTGGAAGGTTCTCATCTCTCCACAGAGAAATGCTTAAGCTCTGTCAAAGTGACCATCGGGTTCTTGGTCACCTCCCTGACTAAGGCCCTTCTCCCCCGATCACTCTAGGAACTGTCCTCGTGGTTCCAAACTTCTTCCATTTATGGATGATGAAGGCCACTGTGCTTATTGGGACCTTCAATGCTGCAGAAATGTTTCTGTTCCCTTCCCCAGATCTGTGCCTCGATACAATCCTGTCTGGGAGGTCTACAGACAGTTCCTTGGACTTCATTGTTTGGTTTGTGCTCTGACATACCATGGGACCTTATATAGACAGGACTGTACCTTTCCAAATGATGTCCAATCAACTGAATTTACCACAGGTGGACTCCAATCAAGTTGTAGAAACATCTCAAGGATGATCAGTGGAAACAGGATGCACCTGAGCTAAATTTTGAGTGTCCATTGCATAGGCTTTGAATACTTATGTGCATGTGATTTTTTTTTTCATTTTTTATGTTTAATACATTTGAAAAACTTCTTTCACGTTATCCTTATAGGGTATTGTTTGTCGAATCTTACGAAAATAATCAATTTAAGAATACGGCTGTAACATAAAAAAAATTGAAAAGGTGAAGCGATGTGAATACTTCCGGATACACCGTATGTAACTGGATCAATTAACGTGAGAGGAAAGCATATCATGTGTATTGATGTCATCAAATATTTTTATGAAAATCATAAATGATTTTGTAAAATGGAATTGTGTCAATATTTGTGCACCTAAAAAATCCTGTTCTACTTGTACAATTTATATATCCCACACTGGTGGATGATGCTATAATGTAGGAACAAATTTTTGGTGGCTGTGGATTGTTAACAAGATAATAATATCCATTTGTTTTCATTACAGGTGACACAGCAGGAATATTACCCAGTATTCTTGGTATACTGCTACCAACATTTGGCCTTCTGTTTTACCTTGAATTCTGAATGTAGGTCTGAGTGCAGTGTACTCGCTTCTCATCTTTGGAGGATACCATCATTCTCTGACTATTGTAATAACATCTTAAGCCAAAAAAAGAAAAAATTATAAACCTATATATACCCAACAGAGTTATTATGAACTTTAAATAGGAATTAAGGCATTCAGGAACTCCTCCGAGGAATTGTTTTCAAGGATAATAGATCATTTTTAACTTGTTCCAATATGCCTTATGAAACACTTTCGCCAATCTGTGACAGTTGCATGATCAAACGGGGCAAGTTACAGTGTTAAATTACAATAACTTAGACTGTACAGTGGAATTAAAGTCACCATCCATAGGTGATTCAACTTTAATAACAAATTGTGAAATATAATAGAGTTACAAATGTTGTATATGGTATGTGTAAGAGTAACTACATCTGTCTGTATTAACTGTTTTGTGTGCTGCATATTTTTGTTATTTTTATTCGAGCCTTGGTGAGGCCTCTGGACCGACAGTCAGATCAAAAACAGTCATTGTAATAGACAGAACTTCTTCAACAAATGAATGTAGATTCAGTATGCTGAATATGACAACTGAATATAAGAACTCTGAAATGTACACATATCACTGAGTGGTTTCAGGTGCAGGCATGGGATAAAATCCAGAGTGATCTATTTCCATTATGTGAAATTTTGCACATGCAGTTGTTTTGACACGGTGTAAATAGTGCAATAAATGGCCCACTTATGAATGTAAAGTATATTTATAGCAAATAAGCTGTGCTTAGGAAAAGTAGTAAACATTAAAATATTTCAAAGCACCAAGATATATTATAGGAAAACACATGAATCCATGTGATTAATACAATAAGATATTTTTAGGAGCATGGGAACACTGGAATTAACAGGTATCAAGGATTGACATTGAAGCATTATTATACATGGTCTCTAACAACAGATTGGAGAATAGTACGGCAGAAACACTTTTCCAAAACAGTGGACATACTTTTCTGCCAACGTTGCATGTACAAAACACACAAAAAAATTATGATGAACGTTGATGCAATGGAAATTGGAAGTATTGTCCACAGCAGCCAATCAAGTCTGACTTATTTTTTAAAGAAAATTATAGCCATGTTGGGTATAGTTATTCTATTGGAACATCACCGTTAACAATTGCATTACTATCAATAAATATTTGAATCTGTTTGATAAATCTTTTATTTATTTCAATAGGGTTAACACAGGTGGCTCCTAAAGAGAAGGCATTTTAAAAATGTAATTTATAAAGTATATAGCTATAGCAAAACATAATGCATATGTTGCAAGAAATAAAAAATGCTAGCGGTGCTTTTACAACACCCATTGCTGGCAATGGGATTCCCCAAACCTTACATTCAAAACACTATTTCAGATGAAGCAAGCCAACCAGCTACATATAAAAAAAAAACTATTGTAAATTTAAATTTCATGTACAGATCTGGGTTTTAATACTTTATTATGTCTTTAATGTAAAAAAAAAAAAAAAAAAAAAGAACTGCCCACATTGTGCCATGACTCATATTTGTGACATTTCCAAAATTAACCTGCATTGGTCATGTCTGTTAAGCCAGAACTTTATGATTTTGTTCATTAATGTTCTCATGGACACAGGTCTAATCACCCATGAATGAAGAAAAACATAATGTCACAAAGAATAGCTGTTCATTTGGTATGGTATGGTAATTGTTAATGTGACCTTACTTCACAATAGTTGTGTAACAGTGGATGGCGTGAAGATGTGGTTAAGCTTGTGTTACATTAATGTATACGTTGAAACAGTAAAATAGGAGAAAACAAGTGAATGATGATAAGCACAACATGTTACTCTGAAATACATACCTCCCAACATCTTACAATATGTAAGCATTTTTTAATTTAAAGCGGGGTTCCACCCAAAAGTGGAACTTCCGCTTTAAGCACTCCTCGCCCCTTACATGCCACATTTGGCATGTCATTTTTTTGGGGGGGGGGAGTGGGGGCTTCGGTAGGAGTGGGACTTCCTGTCCCACTTCCTACTTTCACCTAGGGACCGCCTAGGTGACTCCTCCTCTGCCCCTTGGTGGCCCCTCCTTCTAGGCGATCTCCTGGAACACGTGACAGGCCCCAGGAGATTGAGTGTCCATTCCGGGAGCGCAGCGCGACTTGCACATGTGCAGTGCGTTCCCGGCTGTGAAGCCAAAAGCTGTCACGGCCGGGTGCCCAGAGTGTGAATGGAGGCGCCTAGGAGAGGAGCAGGGAGGGTCAGCAGCTATACTTTTTGTAGCTGCTGACTTATAATAAACTTTAAAAGGCTGGAACTCCGCTTTAAGTCCTTCCCTCTCCAGATGTGTCTATTTTTTAGCAATATCTATGATCTACTAAGACCTACCACCCTTTTGGGCTCATAAACCACAATTAACTCTCCAAATTAAGGACAGTTGGGAGGTATGGAATTGTTGTGTTACTGACGCTTCTGAAATTAATGAATGTGTTTGTTCTGACTTTGTCTACCTATATATTTTTTATTTTTTTTGTATTGTTCAGTCATTATTTTAAAGTTGTGCTTCGGTGTTTGAGTTCATGTGTGAATGGTAAACACAGTATTAATACAACTGGGTCCAGTAATAGTGCAATGTTTCAATTTCTTTAAAATAAATCTGAAATTGTATTCTTTTTTATTGGTAGCACAACCTAGTTAGCTGATTGGGTAGATTTATTTTATCTTTATAGAGCTAATATCATAGAGGTTTTTATTAAACTATCAAGGGTAAAGCTCAGATACTTCTGTGTACTCCTCTCTTTATTTTCTTGTGTTTTTTTGTATTTCATACAAGCATTGAAATATCTTAATGTGCTTTAATTCATGTAATACTTTGTTTATTAATTGGTGATTACATTAGAGCCTAAAATATGCTAAAATGCTAAAATGTGATGCATCACTGGTTTTTAAACAAACACAGAAGGCAAATGGAGTTTCTTGCAAGGAGAGTTTGATTCCTTTAATCTGCCTGGGACAAGCAAATTTGTGGCTGCCCACATCCCTAGTACTAACTACAAATTTTCCAGGACTCGGTGCAAATATCTCTTAACAGTAGCAGTGTAAAGTAGCAAGAGAAAGAATAAAAACATGTTCCTCTTGTTCCTTTAAAAAGCCTAAAACTGGACATTTGTGGCTTGCTACTCTGTAAGAAAGGCGAATGGAGAATTGATATGTTATGGATACAGCTTCATAAATCTGCTGGTCATACATCTAGAACTTGGGACTTGTAGTACTGGGGTTACTTAAAAGAGTGATTCATTCTCTTTTTAGCAGAACACTCAAGCACAGGCACAAGTTTTAGTTGGCATGATACTCATGCCCATTTTACTACAAGTATGTACAGTCTTAAATGCTATTTTGCCAAATGCATGATGGCCTTTTTTCTATTTTTTTTTTTTTTTTTTAATGTTCTGAGTTTTTGTTCTGCAAATCCTTTAGCAAAACACTTGTTTACTACAGTAAGTTAGGCATTCAATTTTAAAAGTTTGATTTGGATATGTAAAAAATTTGTGCTTTGAGCCTTATGTCCAATTAGCTTCAAGCAAACGTAAAATATATATCACCTATTCAGAACTAAAGCTGTTGATTATAACAAGGCATTTTTTTTTATTTAATTGCAAGACTAAAGTGACAATGCACAGTGTTGTTTTTTTTATTGTTTTTTTTATTTACTTTGTCTGTTTATGTTTGTTATTTCTAAGTGAAATAGGCAGGGATTTTATGTTATCATTTTTTTATGAGTGACCTTGGTTCAGATTAAATATCAGTATTACTCACAATGTAACAGCTGGCTTTTAAAGTTACCAAAATGTTTTGTTTTGTTAAAAAAATCACCAAAATAAAGGCATTTGACAAACTATGTTTTATATTTAGTCATTTGTTCATACTTTGGTTCTTAGTGATGAATTCTGGGAAAACAGCTAAATGCAGATTTTTTTTAATATTATCTATGTGAATATTTTACCTGACAATGGGCTTTTAATGTGAAACTAAACTCATGTTCTAAAATATCAAGTATACCATAACTCTGTTTTCCTTTTTTTCTCTTTAATGTAAAAAACAAACAAAAAAACCTGCCTCTCTTAACATTGTTTTCAGGCTTCTTTTTTGTCCTCTGCTACTAGTATAAAACAAGCATAGTTCTATCTATACGTACTACAATTCCCATATCACTGAATGTGTCTGCATGTCGATGTGTAGTCCATCTGGGGGGGGGGGGGGGGTAAGCAGGAAAGACTTGCTACGTTTACATACATAAGGGGGGATATGGAGAACATACATGGCCATTCTAGAACAGAAAATGTGGGAACAACAATAAAGAGCTTGCAATAAGAAAGATAAAACAAAGGACAAGAGAAATAGAAGGTACATTCTACTTACAGTTACACATATTGAATTTATTTTATTTTATAAAAATATGTGAGTTTAGTATCACTTTAACTCTGCTTTGAAAAAAAGAGGGGGGGGGGTGGGACTTTAGATGAGGTGTGTGGGGTAGAGCCAGACAAAACCATATACATATGTAAAAAATTATATTCTTTATTAGACAAAAAATAGGGCATGGATCAACCCATATAAATGCATAATAGCACATTGGCATATAAAATATATCAACATCATATCAACATACATATTGAGGATAGTAACCAACATGACACAGAAAGTAAATATTGTACATCACGGTCCCCCAAATGAAGTAGACATAACATTATATCAGGGTGGTAAAGCAATACAACCATATAAAATCATAAATATAAAATAGATTTTAACTCTGCTTAGCCAATCTTGCAATTCACAAAACATAACAAAAATGGGCTGCACTGCATAGCTGAGGTAATGGCAACATTGTTTCCTGTCTGAGCTTTGTCACCTGCCTACTCATTGGACGTGGAACATTGGCACTTTCCAGTATTTTTTAATCATAGATGCTAAACTTTACTCTTTTTTTTAATCAAGGAGAAGTTTATTGAGAAATCAACAAACCAAACAAAGAACAACAAAGTTCCAGAGAGTACCTACATAATAGCACATAATGTCAGAGATTAACAACATATAAAGTATCTCACAAATATAAGCAAACCCATTCACATTTTTGTAAATATTTTATTATATCCTTTACTGTGACAACACTGAAGAAATGACACTTTGCTACAATGTAAACTAGTGAGTATACGGCTTTTATAACAGTGTCAATTTGCTGTCCCCTCAAAATAAGGCAACACACAGCCATTAATGTCTAAACTGCTGGCAACAAAAGTGAGTACACCCCTAAGTGAAAATGTCCAAATTGGGCCCAATTAGCCATTTTCCCTCCCTGATGTCATTTGACTTGTTCGTGTTACAAGGTCTCAGGTGTGAATGGGGAGCAGGTGTGCTAAATTTGGTGTTATTACTCTCTCATACTGGAAGTTCAACATGGCACCACATGGCAAAGAACTCCCTGAGGATCCGAAAATTGTTGCTCTATAATAAAGATGGCCTAGGCTATAAGAAAATTGTCAAGAAACTGAGCTGCAGCACGGTGGCCAAGACCATACAGCAGTTTAACAGGACAGATTCCACTCAGAACAGGCCTTGCTGTGGTTGACCAAAGAAGTTTAGTGCATGTGCTCAGCATCATATCCAGAGGTTGTCTTTGGGAAATAGACGTATGAGTGCTGCCATCAAATTGGTCTGCATGGCTTTCATCCCAGAGAGAAGCCTCTTCTAAAGATGATGCACAAGACAGCCTGTAAACAGTTTGCTAAAGACAAGCAGACTAAGGACATGGATTACTGGAACCATGTCTTATGGTCTAATGAGACCAAGATAAACTTATTTGGTTCAGATGGCGTTAAGCGTGTGTGGTGGCAACCAGGTGAGGAGTACAAAGACAAGTGTGACTTGCCTACAGTCAAGCATGGTGGTTATTTATTTTTTTACACAAAGTTATCACTAAATGATAGTCCGCCTACTGAGGAAGCTTACCACGTGGTGAAACGCATTTAGGGAAGGAATAGTCATGGGAGTCTCAACTAGTGAGGTGGTGAGCTGAATTGGTTATTATATACAAGTTGTTTTTCTTCTATTCTTGTAAGCGTGATTTTATAGCAGGGTTTTACAATAAATTATCTATACGGAGCACACTATGTTTGTTCTTTCTACTTTATTACACATATGATCCAAGGAGAGTTATCACAAGAAACAAGAGAGAAGCATTGGAGCAGTCTGTCCGGGTAATGAGGAAATGTCAGCCTTCTTCCTATTCACATGGAGCTAGGTGAGGACATAATCCATTGTACCACTATTGAGGAGATGATGAGTGGAGCGCTTTGATTTTGTTGTGAGGAGATATTAGCCCATTTATATTTGCACAAGGTGAGCAGGCACTTTATCTGGTGGAAGATTGTCACATTTTCCGAGGGGAAAACCGTGAACCTGCTCAGTAAGTTTTTCCCCATGCAACCAAATACGCCCCCCTCATCTGGTCATTGAAGTCCTCCCATGTTAAGGTTGTAGTCGTGGACACAGAGGGATGTCTGATTATGTGACTGGAGAAATCTATAATTGTGTTTGTTTTTTGGTGGTGCACGTTTATGCTCTTGTTCCCCTGACAACTTGAAATATGTTGGGTAGGGCCACTAACGTGTGATGCTATCACACCTACCGATGTCGGATGTCGATGAGGCTCCATGATGTTTGAATGCTTTTTATTGTCCTGGCGGGAAAAAAGAGAGCTGGTTCTCTGGCGATGGAGCATACACACAGCCAGTTTTCCCGGCCAAAAGCTCTCATGGCAGTTTTTCCGACGGGAAAACCGGTCGTGTGTGGGAGGTAAAAGAGACTGGTATGTTCCAGAACACTCCAGGGGAAAAGACTGCCATGTACTAGAACACTACAGGGGAAGAAACTGTCATGTTCCAGAACACTACAGGGGAAGAGACTGCCATGTACTATAACACTACAGAGGAAGAGACTGGTATGTTCCAGAACATTACAGGGGAAAAGACTGCCATGTACTAGAACACTACAGGGGAAAAACTGTCATATTACAGAACAATATAGGGGCAAGCGACTGTCATGTTACCGAACAATGCAGAGGTAGGAGACTGTCATATTACAGAACAATATATGGGTAAGAGGCTGTCATATTACAGAACAATTTAGGGGTAAGAGACTGTCATATTACAAAACAACATAGGGGTAAGAGACTATCATATTACAGAACAATATAAGGGTAGGAGACTGTCATATTACAGAACAACATAGGGGTAAGAGACTGTCACATTACAGAACAATATAGGGGTAAGAGACTGTCATATTACAGAACAACATAGGGGTAAGAGACTGTCACATTACAGAACAGTATAGGGGTAAGAGGCTGTCATATTACAGAACAACATAGGGGTAAGAGACTATCATACTACAGAACAATATAGGGGGAGGAGACTGTCATTTTAAAGAACAACATAGGGGGAGGAAACTGTTATGTTACAGAACAACATGAGGTAAGAGACTGTCATGTTACCAGTGGCGTATCTAGGGTATGGCAGCCATGGCAAGTGCCACGGGTGCCATATGAAGGGGGCTCTGTTGAGTGGCTGGACAGGGCACTTACCAGAATCTCTTCTTCCCTCCTCCCAAGCATAGGCAGGATCTCCTTTTCAGCACCTTTTCTAATGGACAATGACAGCACTATCCCTGCTGCATTCAGCCACAGCCCTCCTGTTCTTCCATTCCATCTGGTAGGATTGGCAGCGCACAAAGAAGAAGAAGGAACATCAGTTTCTCCATCTCCTCTGTGAAAACTGAGGCCTTAAGTGATGAAGATTTCATCACTTCCAGTATTGGTTCTGCATTTACCTGGCCTTAGAGGGTAGGGGAGGGATCAGGATTCTAATAAACCGCAGATTTCTCCATAAAGAGGATATGTCACTACCCAAGGTGTCACAAGGGATGATAAATATCACTAGTTTTGTTAGCTGTTTTTTGTTAGGTTATCTGAAAGATGGGTTTCAAATGTCTCAACAGGGGCACAGTCTCAGTGCTTGCCATAGGTGCTATTTTCGCTAGATACGCCTCTGCATGTTACAAAACATTATGGGGTGTGTGGGGGGGGGGGGGGGTGTAATGTCACTGAACAATACATGAGAAAGATACTGACATGTTACAGAACATTACTGTAAGAAGAACCTTTCTGGTTACAGAACACCACAGGGGGAGAGACTGTTATGTTACAGAACAATACAGGAATAGAGACTGTTATGTTTCAGAACACTACATGAGAGAGAATGTTATGTTACAGAACACTACAGGGATAGAGACTGTTATGTTACAGAACACTACAGGGGAAGAGACTGTTATGTTACAAAACATTATGGGGTGGGGGGGGTGTAATGTCACCGAACAATACAGGAGAAAGAGACTGACATGTTACAGAACATTACTGTAAGAAGAACCTTTCTGGTTACAGAACACTACAGGGGGAGAGACTGTTATGTTACAGAACAATACAGGAATAGAGACTGTTATGTTTCAGAACACTACATGGGAGAGAATGTTATGTTACAGAACACTACAGGGATAGAGACTGTTATGTTACAGAAAACTACAGGGGAAGAGACTGTTATGTTACAGAACAATACAGGAATAGAGACTGTTATGTTTCAGAACACTACAGGGGAGAGAATGTTATGTTACAGAACAATACAGGGAGAGAGACTGTTATGTTACAGAACAATACAGAGGGAGATAATGTTATGTTACAGAACAATACAGGGGAAGAGACTGTTATGTTACAGAACACTACAGGGGGAAAGAGTGTTATGTTACAGAACAATACAGGGGGAGAGACTGTTATGTTACATAACACTACAAGGGGAGAGACTGTTATGTTACAGAACACTACAAGGGGAGAGACTGTTATGTTACAGAACAATACAGGGGGAGAGACTGTTATGTTACAGAACAAGTATACAATAAAACGTATCTGTTGTAAAAATGGGAAAACGTTGTGCTAGATATACATTAATAAGCGATTATAGTCCAAAAAGTGATCTAAATGATCCATCAAAATCAACAATGAGTGTTGAATTGAAGTTTAAAAAAATATGTGGTATCCAATATCTTCCACCAAGTGACGTTTAGTAGTAACTAATACTAGTACTCTTACCTCACACAGTGTATCCTCTAATTATGGAAGGTCAAACTCGCTCAGGATGTATCTGCTGATAAGGCATCCAAAAGATGTAGTGCAGGCAGTCCGGTTTTATCACAATTGGACTTTTTCCAGGGCAATCGTGGCGAAACCTGTCAGGCAATGCGCTAACTCATGTCACCACAAGTGCAGTATTTTTTTTTATTTTTCTTTAACTTATCTGTGGTCACTTATGTGTAATATCCACATAGAGGTGATTTGCATCCACAGAATAATACAGAGGGAGGAAACTGTCCTGTTTACAGGACACTACTGGTGGAGGAGACTGAGGTTACAAGCACTACTTTTAGAAGAAAATGTGTGTTTGCCGAGCTCCACAGGTGGAAGAGACTGCCATGTAATAAAGCCCAGTAAATGAGGCTGTCAGGTTTCAGAGCAATACAGAGAGAAGGCTTTCTTTGAGTGCGTGTATTTATATAACCTTTACCTTTTGCTTTCCCCTAAACAAGATGGCAATACCAACATCAGTGACTCAAGATTCAGATCGAGGCTTGAGTGTATTCTTTTGACTATTTATAGCGAAGTGTAAAATACAGTACAAAAAACAAATGAAGAAGACCTAAAATAAATTGATCTTAAATAGACAATATTGAATAGTGAATGAGAAACACTTCTCACACTGGCAAATTCATATATAAAATAATGTGACAAAAAAACATATGTGAATATAGAAAAGTCCCACTTGAATATATGAAAAAAGCATTTATACAAAATAAATTGAAAAATAAGTCCTTGCAGGATAAGTGACTCCATGAGGGGTAAATCCGAATGGACACCAAAAGAAAAAAAGTTGAAGGATAGAGAAAAAATTTCATCCACCAGAAAGACACCCAAATGTGGTATTGTAGTCTCCTTACACTGTCAGTGTGACCTCCATTACAGTGATCTCAGCGCACCTGAGGATTTTAGGTCTCCCTCTGGACCCTCTGTGTAGAGGTTGATAGAAAATAATCATGCAGGAAGGAGAGCTGATATTAGAGCACCGAGGCATGCAGGGAGAATGCCAGGAGAGCTAAAGTAGCAGAAAGGCATATAGGCTGGGCCCCTTCACTTGATGTTCTTCCTGCCCACTAAACTCCGGTATTCTGCCGAAAACGGAAATACTATATTCACATATGTTTTTTGTCACATTATTTTTTATATGAATTTGCCAGTGTGAGAAGTGTTTCTCATTCACTATTCAATATTGTCTATTGGAGATCAATTTATTTTAGATCTTCTTTATTTGTTTTTTGAGCGCTGTACTGTATTTTTCACGTTTTAGGTATTTTTTGTATCACAAATTTTCTGGTACTGGCAGCTAGTTATTATTTAATTTATCAATTATTGGGGTTTATCACCCACTTTTCTATCTAGCGCAGTGTTTCTCCTGGATTTTTTTTGGTATTTATAACGAAGTGCCCCGAGACAACGTCCTTTTGTGTGATGAAACGCGTAGTGCTTATTACACTAGTTAACTAATATTATTATCAAGTTGTTGTTTTTTCACCTGTAAACACATTTGATGATTCATTATTAGCGCAGCTTCTTATGCTATTTCTTCTGATTATTTTTGTGTTGTCCGCAAGAACTGAGATTGAGCTATTTATTCCATCCTCTATACAATTTATGAATAAATTAAACAGAATTGGTCCCAACACAGAGCCTTTGGGTATCCCACTTGCCACTCCAGACCAGTCTGAAAAGCACATTATTTTTTATCAGCCTTTGGACAGGCCCCAGTAACTAATTTTGTATCCAAGAACAAACTCTATGTTCCATGCCTACAAATTTAAGATTACGTGTTCATGGGGAAATGTATTGAATGCTTTTGCAAAATCCAGATACCCCACATCCACAGGCCTCCCTCTATCCAGATACCAGCTCACTTCCTCGTAGAACAGATTGGTCTGGCAGGAACGCCACTTCGTAAACCCATGCTGATTACTACTAATGATACTGTTTTCATCAGCAAACTATTGGATATAGGCTGATCTTTGTTGATGAAAATGTGAGTTTTTTACTGTTTCTTTACTAAATAAAACACCACTGGTTTTACACTATATGAGGCATTTGTTTCCTTACATGGTACAACCCAACAACGAGTATGAAAGCTATGGAGTTTGTCTGAGGCCTACTACATCACAGATTAGTTGCTGACAGTGGCCCGTTGGATTACATGCACAGGCTGTAACATTGGTTCTGGTAAGCAGTTTACCTACTCATGGTGGTGGATATCACTTTAGCTTCAGACTCCGTCACAGAGAATAGCTACTTGGATTACACACAGGTGTTTCCTATTTCACACACATGGATGGACTCTTTTTTACCTTTTGCTTGGGACTTTTATTTTATTGTATGGTCGCTTCAGTATTGACCCTTATGATCTTTTTATGATTTACAATCTTTTTTTCATATAATCTTTTGTTCACAGTTTACTGGTCACTCATGTTTAACTGTATCTAAGGTTTTTTGTATATTGCATTTACACATTGTATGCTTCTTGAGTGGTAGTATTTAAAGTATTCCTTAACCACTTAAGCCCCAGACCAATATGCTGCTAAATGCCCAGAGGCGTTTTTACAATTCGGCACTGCGTCGTTTTAACAGACAATTGCGCGGTCGTGCGACGTGGTTCCCAAACAAAAATTGCGTCCTTTTCTTCCCACAAATAGATCTTTCTTTTGGTGGTATTTGATCACCTCTGCAAATTTTTTGCGCTATAAACAAAAATAGAGCGACATTTTTGAAAAAAAAAATATTTTTTACTTTTTGTTATAAGAAAAATTCAATAAACTAAATTTTAGTCAAACATTTAGGCCAACATTTATTCAGCCACATGTCTTTAGTAAAAAAAAATCACAATAAAAAAAAAAATTAGCTACCTAGCAGCAACAGTGACACTAAAACAGCGATCAGAAAAATGATCGCTTAGTGACACTGGCAATAGGGGGTGAAAGGGTTAACTAGGGCGGTGATCAAGGGGTTAAAACTTTATTAGGGGGGCTACGGGGCTACCCTGGACCTAACACTAACTGCCTGTCACACTGCCTGTCACACTGACACTAAATGCAGTGATCAGTACATATATGATCACTGCATTCAGTGACACTGTGACAGGGGGGTGGGTGATCGCAAGGGGTTAATGTGCCTATGTGTACTGGTGTCAGTGTAGTGTTTTTGCAGACTTACTGTGACTCTTCTCTCATCTCGGTGGTTGATCGAGATGAGAGCTGCATCACTTCCTCTGCCTATGTTTACTTTTTACAGGCAGAGCAAGTGACACGGCGGCGGCGCACGGGATTGCCTGGGAGCGATCACGAGGGGCCGGACAGAAACGAACCGCCGCCCCCTCGAGTCGGACTGCTCCCGGAGGTAAGCCGACCACCGCACGCAGCGGAGGGGGTCCTGATCAGACTCCCGACCCGCTAGAAGGCAGGGAGGTATATATACGCTCATCTGCCTGTACGTGCCCTTCTGTGGATGTAAATAGGCGTGCGGCAGTCGTTAAGGGGTTAAGGACGTTTAGGACTCATCGCAACTATATATATTTTTTTCACTTTTGTCCACTGTTAGTTTGCAGGTTATTTGCTGCTTTGGACAATATTTTCAGGATATTTATTATTATTATTATTTAAATTATTATTTACTTTTAATTATTGCATCTTAGCGCAGTTGTATTTACTTTCTTTCCATTTAGCTATAACCTGACTGAGTTCTTTGATGACTCTTGGGTGTAAGCAATCTGGTCCTGGAGATTTATTTGTGTTAAGCTTTTCTAGTATTTTCTTGACTCCTGCCTCTTTTTGCCACGAGGCTATGTCCTGCTCCATGTTACTAACAATACAATTGTGGTCAGTATACCCCTCTTTTTCCTGTGTAATGACTGAGAAGAAGAAAGCATTTAGTACAGTTGCCTTCTCTGTGTCATCCTTAACCATCCTTCCTTCATCGTTTTTTATGTGGGCAATGCGTTCTGATCTCGCTTTTCTACTGTTAATATATTTTCTTCAGATTTACTTTTACTCTCCTCTGCTATGTATCTCTTGTAGTCTTTTTGTTAGCCACCCTGATTGATTTCTTACACTTCTTATTGCATTCCTTGTAGTGTTAGAATGCTGACAATGACCCCTCCGCCTTATGTTTTTTAAGGACCATTTTTTTATCTTTAATAAAACTTTTTACATTTCGGTTAAGCCACCCAGGATTAGCCTTGGCTCTTTTATATTTGTTGCCCATTAGAATACGCTGTGCAATAGCTTTGTTCAAAGAAGAAATCCAGTCTGAGATTTTTAGGCTGGGCTTCTCCTATGGATCACAGGAGTGCAATTCGCTTTGCACTCCTATGACCCGTTTTCAGCAGAGATCGGTCTGAAGTCCGTTCTTCGCTGATGTCACTGCCATCAGTCGCGTCATCCAAACTTCCAAGTCTGCATCCACCAGCTGCTTTGATTGATGGCAGTCTCAGCGAGCCGCTGAGACAGCCTCTCCCTGCCCTCAGCTCAGCGCTCCAGTGAGCGTGGAGAAGCAGAGAGTTGAGATGCTGACTGACAGTCATCAGCTTTCCTCCCGGGGAACCAAGCCATCACCGATGTTCGGTGGAACGGTTCTCAGTGCAGAGATGGCAGGGGACAGCTGTAGCATCGGTCTTATGCTCCATCCACGAGGTAAGTATGAATAAAAAAAAAAACATACTTCTCTTTTAATATGTCCCTTTCTCATTACCATTGCAATGTGTGCATTACTCACTCTTGACCCCTGCACTTTGTGCATTACACAATCATCAAAAATTAACTTGGTTACTTTTGTCCTCCTTGCTCTGTGTATTATGCACCCCTGACCTCTGCACCCTGTGCAGTTTGCACTTCTGACCCTTTCATTCTGTGTGTTATGCATTCCCAGGCTCATTCTGTATATTACTTACAACTAACCCTTGCACAGAGTTGTTTAGTTTATCTTGAGCCCTGCACTCTGTGCACTACAAACTCCTGACCCCTGCACTCTGTGCACTACACATTTTTGAGGCCTAGACATTCTGAGTTACTTGCTCCTGATCCCTGCACTCTGTACATTACTTATTCCTGTGACTTGCATTAGGTGTGTTACTTCTGTCCTGCACTCACCAGATCCAGGCACCCTTAATGGGTGGGGGGCCTTCACAGTGTTAGCCCTGTGTTGCTCTCTGGCACAGCTCTGGTTTCTGGCTATTCATTCCGGTTGTGGCTCAAAGAAAAGAGTTCCCATGTTTTTACCCGATGTAATGTAAGTACCTGACTTTTTTATTAAATAAGCATTCTGCATATGGTATTACACTATATGGGAACTCTTTTCTTTGAGCCACAACCGGATTGAATAGCCAGAGACCAGAGCTTGTACCCTTTAAGGATGCCTGGATCTGGTGAGGGCGAGACCCACCAGAGCATGAAGGAAGGGAGCACTGAGTGAACACCACTTCTATTGATTTTAAAGAAGCACGGAGCACTTTTGCATGGACTGCTATATTAATTAATTATTACACCCAGCATATGGTTCATACTCATTTAAGGCATGGAGCACTTTCATACTGACTATTTATAATTAGCATTTCAGCACATCCATCACAGGATATTCGTTATTTGTATATTGTTTACATATGATTCAGGCATATGTTTTTCACAACTGTTCAGTTTTAGTTGTTATTTAATGCACAGGCACGCACTTTATTGTGCTAGGTATCATTTCTATCACTTTTTTTGGTATCATAATTACTACTAAGACGGCGTCATCACCTACTATCTCCTTTTTTCATATCTTGCATTCCATCTAGGTGGAATTTATGTAGGGGCAGCCACTTAGATATTTACTTTGACACTACACACACCACTCAACCTACAGTACAATATTTGATTAAGGGCATTTCCGTGGCGCGGATTCTATTTTTAATTTCTTCACAGAGTTACTATAATGGGTGGTGAGGATCACAGCTTCGGAAGTCTTTGGATATGGTATTCTTAAGGGTTAACTTTAATTTGGCAGAGATCAGGTAGGAAGACTCAGATAACTTGGGAATATAAGTGGTTTTATTTAGTCTGGTAATACACAGTCACAATGTGGAACATCAGGGTTAACTTATGTATAGTAGCAGTACACAGGAATAAAGTTTATCATGAACGTAGGGATACTTGATGTTAGTGGTCTTCTGTTGTTAGTGCCACCCAGTGGCTTCTGGAGAGATATACTGCTCAGCTTGGAGTAGTGGTGTAGGTAAGAAATTCTGCCTGTAGAGTAGGCTGACTGAGGATAGGGCAGTGGAGAGCCTCTGACTACCAGCATAGAAGGGGCTCTGTCCGGCCCAAAAGCTGGAAGTTGGAGGGGCTCTATCCGGCCCAATAGTTGGTAGTTGGAGGGGCTCTGTCCGGCCCAAAAAGGAGATGGCAGTCGAAACTCTGTCCGGTCCAATAGGGAGATCGAAGTCGGGGCTCTATCCGGCCCAATAGTGAAGGAAGGCAGCCGTCAGCTACTGGAGCTATTTGCCTGGCATCAGGTTCCTAGCACGAGCATCAAGCAATAGGCATCAGCTGTTTAGAAAAGGATGCGAGGAGGAGCCAGATGAGGTCGCTGTGACGTCATCACCCTGTACCTGAGTTGGTGGAGATGTCGAAGTCCCGGTGGAGAGATGGGAATATTACAGGAACCCCCGGTGGAGAGATAGGAATATTACAGGAGCCCCGGCGGAGAGATAGGAATATTACAGAAACCTGCATTTCATAGCATTGAATCCTGTTACTTACACCTGAACCCTGCAGTCTGTATGTTAATTGCCCTTGAGTCCTGCACCCTGTGTGTTACTTAGTGCTGGGCTTTGCTTTCATTGCATTTTGTACTCCTGAGTCCCGCACTCACTGCATTATACATTCTGTGCATTACAAAGTTCTGATCCCTGCACCCTGTGCATTGCGCATTGCTGAGCCTGAATTCTGTGCATTACTCTCCCCTGTGTCCTGCACTTTGTGCATTACTGTGTGCTACTTACTGGTGAGCCCTGCACTCATTGTATTATGCACTCCTGATCCCCAAATCCTGTGCATTCCACAATTCTGATCTATGCATCCTGTGCTGCCTCCACCCTGTACACTGGGCATTTGAAAACCTCTTCTGAACGCTGGAAACTGAACGCTGAAAAACCTCAGTTTAACAGCTTTTACATACTGAGTTTAGCAGCAGTTATCAGCAGTTGAGGTTAGAAGCTTTTTTGAAGATAACCTCAGGGGACCCTCCCAAATGTCCACAATGCAGGAAAAACATGTAAATTATTAACTATTACAACCATTCTGTGAAAAGAGAGAGCAGTGGGCTTTAACTATGGAGTCTCTCTCTAGCACTCTGGAACAAAAAAAGTGTAGCGCTAATCAAATGACTTAATACACTTAAACATGAGTAAACAAAAAATGCTCAAATGATGAACAAAAAAAGTTGTATGCAATAGTGATGCACTGATGAATACGCAATTGAATATCTATAATATAGAGAGACACAATAGTAGTGCACAGATAGACAATTGAATGTCTTTAATGTGACAAAACTCCAATGTATGAACAAGTTCAAAAGCAAAAGCAAATGGTGAAGGTGAAGGGATGATGAAGTGAAGAAAACCACCACCGATAGGTAGAAGGCTAACTAGAACCTTTGAACCCGAGAGAACGTACGTTCTATGAGTCAAACAGGCTTTGTGTGGTAAAACCACAGTTGGAACTGGACAATCTTGTGCACTCCAAATGGCTGAACCAGGGATAACCAGACATCAGCAGGATGGAAATGGCCACAAAGGGGGGGGTGTCCTTACAGGGTAGTCTTGTGAAGAGTAGTGGTCCAGACGATGCCCTAGGAGAAGAAACGCGCTTGGAGGACTCCACTGTTACCACAAGGGAATTTATCCGCTGAAAATGGTCCGAGGGACCATTTCAGCCGAAAAATCCGCTCGTCTGTAGGGGCGAACGGACAGTTTTGGCCGGTATTCTCCTGCGGAAAAGTTTCAAAGCATGCTTTGAAACTTTTCCACCGGAGAGCTGCCCGTCGGATATGTCCGCTGGTTAGTACGCCTAACCAGCGGACATATCTGCCCGCACATGCGTCGTATCCTGTAAATGGATCCGACGCATGCGCGCAAAAGTGTTTTACTTCCTGGTGCGGTGACGTGGCGGCGTCAACGTCACCGCCGCGTCACCGCGCTGTCCTCCGGCGGGGAATTTGATCCGATGGTGTGTACAGCCATCGGATCAAAATAGCCCGGCGTAAATATGCGCTGTAAATGGTCCGGGGACCGTTTACAGCGGATAAATTCCCTCGTGTGTACAAGGCCTAAGTGTACCTACTACATTAAACCTTTATACTCAATACAGAGTTGTGCTATATGGACCCCTTTTTTCTCCTATTTTTTTATTTACATCCTTCCACATAACCTTGGGACTTGCTGGACCACTACTCTTCATGAGCCTACCCTGTAAGGACTACCCCCCCCCCTTTGTGGCCATTTCGATCCTGCATCCACATCCTGGCTGCATCCACATTTTACCACAGTGCATAACATGCACCACATCATTCCTCTTCTTAAAATGCCCCAGGTCTTTCACAATCCTAGAAACACCCCTATGATGACATCATGCCCAGGGGTGTGGTGAACATGGGTAAGTCACATTTTTTTTACAGATACATTTTACACCTAATAACAGTAGGCCTAGACAGTTTGAGCAGACCTTGAATTTTACTGCAAAGTCCACTTTAAGGGCAAACATACATGGCAACCTGAGATGCATGTGATATGTATTTACCTTGCAATAACACGGACATGAATAAACAAATAAAAGCAAAGCACAAACTGATGTCATGCTGACTTTTACTGATTTTCAAAGCCAGAGTACACCAGCGGTGATTTGGAAAGTTCTCTATAGATACATAAAGGGCTGACAACTTATGAAATGAGACCAAGTTACAGAGTGACATGATTTGGCAATTAATCAGACTGGAAGATCAGGGACAAGGAAGTAAATGAAATATAAACACTGTTATCCATCACATTACTACCTTGCTGAATTTCCATAAAAAAGTGAAATCAAGGTCTCTTTTTTTTTATTTTTACACTAAATACAGAGAATGTCGAAAATTCTGGTAAATGCTGCCCATGTAACATCACATTTTCAGCTGTATATTTATTTTAAATGATGTTAGTTCTTGAATGCAGAACTGCTGTCAGCTTGCATGATAATAAAGGAAACATACACTTAACATAATGAATACCCAGTTGCTTATGAAATGAAAACATGCAGGAGAGCTTATATTAGATACTTTGTGGTAAGTAAAAAGACTTATGGTGAACAACAGCCAGCAACCACTGTCCCGCCGCCTGCTTTCATCATGGGTCAAACCCACTGAATTCATACATCCAGCAGCTAAAGATTGAAAACTTTCTAATACTTCTGCCACGGGCCTGAAGACGATTCTACATAATGAACGCAGATTTGAAATGTTCTCCAACAAACAGCTATAGGAAAGTATTTTAAAAAAGCGTGACTTTAACTTTTGTGTCAGGTGTGCTTAACTTTATTTGGTTATGTGAAGACATCACTTCCTTCAGTGCCAACTTATCACTGGTCAACCCTGCACAGTTCAAGGAACTACATACAGAGCCTGTTATGGCTGGCAAACAAAGGACTGCAGAAGGATAACTAGGGCCATACTAAAGGTAAAATATTTGATTTCACCCTATATGGACCAAGGAGACTATGGCCAAGGGCTACAGGTAACATGGATAGTGACTTGGTAGAGAGTTGTGATGCCATGGTGGGGGATGTTTGCCAGAAGGGATGTGGATTGGAACTGGTACAGCAAGAGCAGACCTTGGGACCTCATTGCTGTCTAACGTCACTGAAGAATGAAAATGCATCATTATTTGAAAAAAGCACCCGAATGGAGCAAGAATTCAAATATCAGTCAAGCAGATGGAATAAAAGAGAAAGATATCTCATGTCCCAGCTTGTAACAGCTGAGAATGAAATACAACTAATAGTTTTGGAATACCAAAAGAAGTTTAGTCGCTGTGTAAAACAGTTGGATAACATCTCCAGGAGTTTACCTGCTGTGTGTAAGGTAAGAGTTTTTAGATTACATTCTACATCATGCAAAACTAAATTGCACAATAAGGTCAGTCTTTTTAATTGGTTGTGGCTTGACGTATTATCAAATAACCTACATGTGTTAAGACATGTGAAAAAGATCCGCTGTCTTGAAAGGTTTTTCAGAATTCATCTTTTAATATCGGTGGTGTTACTACCTTAAAGCTGAACTCCAGGAAACCTAAAATTCCTCCCTTGTAGAGTTGTCCTATGCAGGATCCATAGCTCTGTGCTGGATGTGAGGACCCTGAAGAGCATAGGAGAGTGCCGCCTGCCAGTGATTGGAGGGTCAGGTAAGCCATTAACACCTTACAGTGTGGGTCATTCTGCAAGGGAGAGTTTTTAAGTTTCATGGAGTTGAGAGAACCTATATTTATAAAGAGCATATAGCATTTCAAAGTGTGTGAACAAATAAATGTCTGTGCTGCTAATAACAACCCTTCCCTTGATATCCTATAATACATTAGATGAAAATAAATGTATGGTAAGTCTTTCTGTATGTCTGATGCATAGCCTATTTAAAAAAATGTAGCAAGTATTTCATAGCACCCATTCATAAATCATTTTTTTTTTTACTGTTCAATCTAAACAATACTGAAATCTGACTGGTTCCTATACATTATGGTGAATGACTTTTCTTCAGGCTGCTTTATTAAGTCATTTACTTCATATGTGAGTTTTATCTGGTAAAGAATTTGTGAGATAGAGCTTAAAGTAAAGGACTAAACAATACAATAAATCTGTATTACTTTAAAGTGTTTATTGGCATCATATAAAGAACATAAACAGTTTCACGAGCATTCAAATTATTGCACCAAATCTTGCTGGGATGAATAAATAAGAACAATAATAAAAAAACAAGTACCAAAATAATTAAAATGTGAAATTATTTAAAAGAGAAGTATGGGGTATGTTTATTTTTGCACAATCATACTTCCCTAAGTGGGTGCAGCATGAGTCTGATGTTGAATCTGTCCCCAACGGCTTTAACACTGAGAACCGAGCGATCAAACACTGCTGATTGATTGGTCCTCAGGGCTCCCTAAACAGAGAGCTGGTGACTGGCAGTCACCACTCTGTGCTCTGCCACCACCCCCTTGTTCACTGGAGTGATGGGCTGTGGACGGGGTGGGAGCGGCCAGCTCAGGGTTTGTCAGCGGCTCACTGATAGACTGAGCTGGGTGCCGGCCCTGTGACGTCAGCTGACAGCGGACTGAAAATGGGTCACAGAAGTGCAAGACGAACTGCAGTCCTGTGGTCTCCAGGAGAAGTACAGCTAAACAAGCTTTGGCTGTACATGTCCTTTAAACCCTTGGCAGCTGGTCATATAATCTCTATTGAAAAAGGGGATTAACCAGCCTGAGTACAATTCTCTTTTTTCAGCAGAGACTATGTGACCAGGCTGTACAGCTATACATTATGATGATGTTCTTTAGAACGAAACGCGTCGGCAAGGACTACTGATGCCACTGTTATTATCGATTATATAAGCGCTTTTTATATCACCTCAAATGTGAGTGTTATTTCTTTTTAATAAATGCTTTGAGATATCCTGCAGAATTACGCTATGTGCTCCCCTGTCCTTTTCTTTTTTCATATTTTTACCAACACAATCATTTGGGTGTTATAATACATGATATATCATTGGGAGCCCCATCGTTGTGTTCCTGGTACCTGTACCTGTTGGATTTCCTCCCTGCTGGGTATTGATCTTACACGCCTGATTGACATAGAAGTTTCATCGCAGAACTCTTATCTGAGCCGGGTGTGTTATCTCTCCTGTGGTGCATTGATCTTTCAAGTTTGATTGACCTAGTGATTGTACGCTTATCTGGGTTCAATCTTTTTGGTAAGCCTTACGGGGGTGGATCTTCTATCAACTCTCTCTATTTAGTCACAATTAGATTGTGTTTATTCACCTAATATTTGGAATTTTCCACGTTTTTTGCACATTCAGTTTTTTCATGAGTCTTTTCACTGTGGTGGATACATGTGGTGCTGTCTGCAATAGATTTATTTAAAATGTTGTTATCAGTCACTAGATACTCTGTCATTATTTAGCCCTGCACCTTTTTCTATATACATTATACACTTATACAATTTCCTTTAGATTTACCAAAACTATTTAATATGAGGTCAAACCTTTCAATTTGTATGCAATCAGGCAGGCCCTTGCACTACATAGTTGAAGGTAAATCTATAGGAAATTGAACAAGGAATTGTACAGTATAAGGTATGACCCTGCATATATATAATTTTTTATTTTGTGCAACAAAGAAGTCTGCTCTCGTTCATAGCCAGTAAAGAATATAACAAACAAACAATACTACCAACTTCGAAGTTGAAGTAGGTTAAAAAAACAAGAAACAAAACCAGAAGTAGAGATGTAAACTATATATATGAATAGATTGCATCGTGGTCTTTGCTATTTTGTTTTTTAATGATTTTTTGGACAAACATTACCTATATTCCTATATTACATTCAATAACTTAATTGTACAGTACATATTTAACCAGTAGGTGGCAGTGAAGTACCACTTTAGTAAATAGTAGCATGCAAATAAAAAGAAGATCTCAACATAATAGATAATTTTCAGGGAGTGCAACCAATATAGGTATATATATATATATATATATATATATAGATATATAGATAGATAGATCTATAATATATATACTGTATTTATTGGCGCATAACACTCACTTTTTTACCCTGAAAATAGAGAGTAAACTGTGCCTGCGTGTTATACACAGGGGGCAGTGGGAAGATTTTTTACTGAAACTTCCCTCTTAAAGTTAGGGTGCGTCTTATATGTCTGTGAGTGTTATACGCCGATAAATACGGTAGATATATCTTTATCTTGATAGATAGATAGATCTATATCTATCTAGATAAATATAGATCTATCTATCTATCTATCTATCTATCTATCTATCTATCTATCTATCTATCTATCTATCTATCTATATATATATATATATAATATATATCTATCTATATAAATAGATAGATAGATAGATAGATAGATAGATAGATAGATAGATAGATAGATAGATCTATCTATATTTATCTAGATAGATATAGATCTATCTATCTATCTATCTATCTATCTATTTATATAGATAGATATATATTATATATATATATATATTGATAGATAGATAGATAGATAGATAGATAGATAGATAGATAGATAGATAGATAGATAGATAGATACATCTATATATATATATATACAGAGCTTTTTTTCTCAAAAAATAGGTGCAGGAACTCAACCACGACCCGTTCAGATTTCACAAACAGTAGAAGGGTCTTAAAGGGGCATTAAATACCAGAATTGCATTACATACAGTGTGCAGAGTTCAGGGGGTTACAAAGCAGTCACTTGTAAACACAGAAACCAGACTTCTGTGTTCACAAGTGATTGTGGTGAGCGGGCACCAAAGGGTCTGAGCCAAAGGTGGTGGAACTGAGTTCCACCAAGTTCCCCCAGAAAAAAAGCCCTGTATATATATATATATATATATATATATATATATATATGTTTATTCATACAGTATATATATCAATTCAGATTATCATCCAGAAGAAAATGTTTAGGATTGTGATGATTTTGAAGATTCGTGCTGCTTTAAAACGTTATCTCCTACAATGTGCAGTTGCCTAATTACTGTATGAGCCCT
This sequence comes from Rana kukunoris, assembly GCA_029574335.1. Lineage (NCBI taxonomy): Eukaryota > Metazoa > Chordata > Amphibia > Anura > Ranidae > Rana > Rana kukunoris. The sequence goes on from CM056051.1 coordinate 191,222,208, forward strand.
ACAAAACAAAACCATTTGTTTTACTATAATCTGAATGTGTATGTCTATGCAAATCACAGGTGATCTACATGTAACTCTTTTCCTCTGTAGCATAATCTTACGTTATTGCAACAATATTAAATGTATTGAAGAAAAAGGTGTCCAGCATCTTAGTGACTGCTACGGGCTGCTCATCCATCTTTAACATCGCTCTACTTTCCTTCTCTGCTGTCCCACACATGTGATGGCATCTGGCATAGGAAATAATAGCTTATCTCCAGAGACTCCTTGGATCATATGATCATAGACATGCTGAATGTGCTTATATTCTGTCTAGACATGCTATATTTCCACTTCCAGAAACTCCACTGTCACCTAGCCTTTCAGCTGCCACATGCAACCTCAAGGAATCAACCAAACCACACAAATATTTGCCATGAATCATTAATAAGCTTTTAAAGCAGCATTAAATTAATACAATTGGCTATACTTTATGGGAATTACTAACAAGATTTGTATTATATGACATAGAATCCTACATTTTATTTTTTATTTTATCAGAAAAGTCATCTATTGAAAAATCACCATTTATAATACAGGAAAAACAATATCAATTTATAAACTGCATTCCTACATTTCCCCAGCATGTTCCACTTTCCAGCATATACCCACTCACCATAGCCCAGGATAAGCATTAGAAAAGAGTATATCGTCAATGAAAATGAAGAACGATAGAGGGCGCCACTGGGACTAAATGGGAAACCTCACTCACAATTACAATGTGGATAGGTACATAACATCAGTATATATAAGCATCAATAGCTATGTTGATGTGATGGATAACAACAATTGCTAATTAGAACATATAATAAACAATAAAATAAATCTCAGTGAAAAGATAAAAATTAATTCTGGTGTATTGTGAGTCAAAAGTGAGTCCAAATAAATGTCCCAGAAAAAAATAATAAATTGATAAATATCAAAATCTTCTTAGTGCAGAGTGCAATCTTGATTGAGCGAGGTCTGTGAACAGGTCTGTGATGGGATTGTAGTGTGCTGGTTCTGGGGTGTGAGGGAAACCTTCACCAAAAGGATTAGTCGTGTTCCACCAAAAGTGCTGGGGAAATGCTAAACTCTTACCAGATGATATGACCTCTCTATTAAAGTAGGTCGATGACCGGATGTAGGAGCGTGTGTGCGTGCTGCTGAATGAGCGAGTGTCCGTGAGCTCCCGCTAGGCTCTCCCCCCTCCCTCCTGACGGACTGCCTAGACGCCTAGAGGGCCGATTCAACTACTACTACTCCTACCGCTCCCAACTAGCTGCCCGTCCGCCAGCTCGCTCCTATCTTTGCTATCTCTGCTTGGCTATCAAAACATAGGCACACGGGAGACGAGCAACAGCCTTTCTGCACTTCTTCTTACCTGATTACAGCAAGAGCTAGTGGCGCTCGTACTCACTGCAGAGACCCGTGGGGAAGCCGCGACACAAGCCAGAGATACAGGCGAGATATAGGCGATACAACCCAGCCTACTGCCTACAGGATTCAAGGGCTCCCCGCTTTCCACCACAATCCGGAAGACCTCGCGAGACTTCGGGGGGGGAGGGGGGGCGCTGCACTGGCGATGAAACCGTGAGTTGCAGAGAACACCAGTAATAATACACGCCGAGTGACGGTCACAGGGAGACGGCTTCCTTCAAATAACACAGCAGCTGTAGCTGTAGTGGCTGAAGTAAATTGTGCATTGCCATACTCTGCAAACCCTACACTATATTTTTTATATTCTCTATGTATAGTGTATATATAGGGCATGCAATATAGTCCTTAACTTGAGACACATTGGCCCAGATTCACAGAGCAATTACGCCTGTCTAACTGGTGTTAGACAGGAGTAATTTCAAATTTCGCGCGCCGTATCACTAGTTTGAATCCTCAAACCATGATACGGCGGCTTCAGGCTTCGATCCGAGAGGCTTACGTCTTCGTAAGCCTTCGGATCTACGCTGCGATATTTTTGCGGCCGCTGGGAGGAGTTTGCGTCGTTTTGATGCGTCGGGATATGCAAATGTATTTTTACGGCGATCCACGAAGATACGAGCGGTCTTCGCAATCGCTTACGTCTGTTTTTTTTTACGTACTGTTAGACCAGCTTTTTGCTGGTCTAACGGTGCATAGCCCATGTTAAGTATGGCCGTCGTTCCCGCGTCAAATTAATTTTTTTTTTTTTTGCGTAACTCGTTCGGGAATAGAAATATCCGTAAACGACGCTACTCAAACGTAACGACGTGATTTTGCGCAATGCACGGCGGGAAATTTGCGAACGGAGCATGCGCAGTTCGATCGCCGCGGGAACGCGCCTATTTTAAATCCTTCACGCCCCCTACTCGTGTAGATGGATTGCGACGGGAGAAATACACTACGCCGCCGTCGTTTACTGGACAAAATCTACCTGGATTCCACGTAGAGCCAGGTAAAAAACGGCGGCGTAGTGTATTTCTGATACGCTACGAGAATCCAATTCTCTCTGAATCTGGGCCATTGTTGCTACTGTGGAACGGCTGTGTTGTGGCATACTGCAACCTACACTGCTTATTGGCCCTGTGCTGCTTGGGGTAATATACTTGGCTATACCTGGGGTTGCATATACCTGGCACACACCCGGCTACTTGCTATGTGGTGAGTTGAGCAGAGCTAAGTATAGGTTGTAAGGAAGCCGCTTTGAAAACTACCCGGCCTCTATACAGACTCACAGCCCCATAGCTATATAGCTATATGATCCCCGCTATTGTAGCCCCCTACACGGGATTTGGAGCGCATTACCAACATAAACATAGCTAACTAAATCAAGGTTTGAAGACCTATCCTTACCCAATTCTGCTGCTCTACCCCACTAAGGGATGTCCAATACCAGGTCCACCAAGAGCATCCAGGCTGCCGCTGCTAAGTTAGAGCGTTTGGCCCATACTCCTGCTATTTCGCCGGGTAAAGGACATCTACCTGCAGTAATAGCACAAACCAAAGCGCAGACGGGCGCATCCCAGAAAAGAAGGAGCTACGGACAAGGGACTGTAAAGGCACCTACCACGGCTAATCCGATAAACGCCAAAACCGTGAGTACCAAAGGGCTGGGCCCAGAATCTCTTGGAACTGTAAACATGTCTGTATCCTCAGGAATTATTAGTGACCCTGAACCTCTATCAGTGAGCCCTACCCCAGAAGGGGAACCAACTCTTAGGGAGGTGCTCAGCGCAGTTAATGCATGCAGAGACTATATGGCTAGCTTTGATACCCAGCTAACAGGGCTAAAAGAAGAATTGCTTTCCATGAGGCAGGAACTGCACAGGACTATGTTAAGAACGAATGCATTAGAAGACAGATTAAGTGCAGTGGAAGATGCCCTCTATCCATTACAAGGGGAACTAATGGGGGTACAAGAAGCAACAGCCCTCCAGGTAGTTAAAATAGATGCGTTGGAAAACAGATTGCGCAGAAACAATGTGAGAGTGGTAGGTCTACCTGAAGGAAGTGAAGGCGCAGATCCTATTGCCTTCATGGAACATTGGTGTAGGGATATGTTTGGCTCTGAGAGTCTCTCAGCATTTTTTGCTATAGAAAGAGCCCATCGGGTCCCCTTTAAAATATCCCAGCAGGGGAAATCTCCAAGACCGCTGCTTCTTAAGCTTCTTAATTACACAGACAAGGTGACCCTGCTCCAAAAAGCTAGAGAATTGGGAGAGATTACATACAAAGGAACAAGAATATCAATATACCCAGACTTCTCACCTGACCTACAGAAACGTAGAGCAGAGTTCATACCTGTCAAAAAGTCCCTACAAAAATATAAAATCTCTTATGCTCTTTTGTACCCGGCCCGTCTTAGGCCTCGTACACACCATCGGACTTATCCGATGAAAACGGTCCGCGGACCATTTCCATCGGATATGTCCGATCGGGAGTTTGATCCGATGGCGTGTACACACCATCGGATCAAATTCCCCGCCGCCGGACGGCGCGGTGACGTGGCGGTGACGCGGCGGTGACGTTGACACCGCCACGTCACCGCTACGTCACCGCACCAGGAAGTAAAACACTTCCGCGCATGCGCCGAATACATTCGGCGGCGGCGCGGCGGCGGTGCGGGACGACATGTCTGCTGGTAAGTGTACTAACCAGCAGACATGTCGGGCGGACAGATTCCCACCGGATAGATTTCAAAGCTTGCTTTGAAATCTGTCGGGTGGACAAATCTGTCCGCTAGCCCATACACACGAGCGGAGATGTCTGCTGAAACGGTCCATCGGACCGTTTTCAGCGGACATATCCCCTCGTGTGTACGAGGCCTTAGAGTGGTAGCTTTGGGTAGGACTCTTTTCTTCAATGAACCAACTGAAGTAGCTAACTGGCTGGAGCAGAACAAAGCCTCCCTATAGCCCATAGGGATAGGAGTGGGGTCTAAGCCCTTTTGAGGATTAACAGCTACAAAAGGATTCTTCATCTGGTGCAGCTGGACTTGGGGGGCTAGGCATAAAAGAAAGGACGCTAAGCTGCCAAGCCTCAACACGCTGGGGGTCCTCTCCAATGCTAAAAATTAAAACATTTTTACTTTTTTTTTTTTTTTTTTTAAAGAGGGGCAAGGTGTATTTAATTCTGAAGTCACCTATGAGGTTATTTTTTAATGCTATTATTTATGTTATTATTTAATGTTGCCTTATCACTTATGCACCCTAAAGTGTTACTTACGGCAGTTCTAAAAAAATGCATACTTACGAGGGGGTACCCCGGTGCTGGGGATGCGTTCTTATTTAATTTAATGGTCAACACTAATGATAGAATGTTTATAGATAGATAGATATAAGTTGCACTTACTATATACCTTTTTTTTTGTTTTAGGTTTATTTGCACATAGCTATTGGGCTCACAGTTGAGACTTTCTTCTAATTAGTCCTTAGTATTAATTTTAAAATATTTTGTACTTGGCTTTAAATATGGATAAGGTGTATTCAAAACCTATGTTATCTATGAGTTTATTGTGTAATCTTGTTTTAACACTAAGTCACTTTGTAGAATTACTCACGGTAGCTGTTATAAATATGCACATACACGAGGGTACACCTCAGTACTGGGGAAGCGCACCTATTCAAATGGTTAACACTAACGTCACAATGTCTATAGGTAGATATATACAAACCATACTCATATTCAACCCCTTCTTTTTTTTTTCCTTTTCACTAATGTATCTGGTTACACTTAAGAGATATCTAATAAGATAGGTATATTTGTAATGGGGTATTTATAAGGGGTAGACTGAACTTTCCACAGGGGAGTTCGTACAGATGGGGTAACTTTTACTACCAAATTCTTTTTTTTTTTTTTTTTGTTTCTTCCTGTCCTCTCCCTAGCCCAGTTAAATAAAGTTACTATACCAAGGTACCTGAATTGCAAGTCCTTGGAGGGGGACGGAGTACGGGCGGGAGGGGCATTCGCTGGATGGATTCGGGAGCTGAGTGAGAGAGTGAGAATAGCGGTCTACGTACTAGCCCTGAAGGGAAGCCCTAAAGGGCAATGGGGTAGTGGTAAGGGAGGGAGGGGTTGGGGAGGGAGGGGGGTTTTTAAGGGAGGGATAAATGAGCATACACTCGGGGTATTACACACTGTGAGAATACAGTTAGGTGTGGAGGGGACCATATGGGTGGGTCGGTTGCACGTTGGCCATGCCAGTCACGGTGGGCGCGCAATGGACCCATGTCTCGATGGCCTGAGCAGAGTTGAAAACTGGATTACTATTTCCATTACTATTGATGCAGGATAAGCTATTGGCTATCACCTCCTGGAATATACGAGGTATGGGCGATCCAACTAAAAGAGCGGCAGTTATGTCACTCCTGGAGGATGGAATGCCGGGGTTAATCTGCCTCCAGGAGACACATTTGACTAAGGACACAGTCTTGCAGTTGAACAGTCGTAAATTCCAAGCACAATTCCACTCAGTACACTCCTCCTACTCAAGAGGAGTGAGCACACTGATCGGGAGGGGAGTGACCTTTTCCTGCTCCAAATCATGGGTGGACGACCAAGGGCGTTTTACATTTCTGCTTTGCTTCATTGAAAACAGACCATATGTCATAGCTAATCTGTACATCCCCCCTCCCTTTAAGTTAGATGTCCTATATAGTCTTATTAAATTTACACTTGATGCCCCAGATGTGCCCATTATAGCGGTTGGCGATTATAATGAAGTTCTAGACAATAGCATCGACAGATTCCCACCGGGACTGGGCCAAAGGGGGTACGACTGGCTGGATTTATCCAGGAAACTGGGCTGAAAGACATTTGGAGATCCTCTTTCCCACAGGGTCGTCAATTCTCATGTTACTCTAGCTCCTATGGAACTCTATCTAGAATAGATATGGCCCTGGGCAGCGATGGGGTTATGCCCCTGGTCAAGGATATACACTATGGCCTTAGAGGGGTCTCAGACCACTCCCCGCTGGTCTTAACAATAAAGTCAGGAGCTAAGTCTTCTTCTAAAGTATGGAAGCTCAACCCAGGTTGGCTAGAGCTAATAGGGGAACCTCAGACCACGAAGGCCCAATTAGCAGAATTTGTGCTTATTAACCAAGGTACGGCATCATCGAGAGTGGTCTGGGACTCCCTAAAAGCCTTTGCAAGGGGCCTGCTAATACAACAGGTCGCTAGGGTTAAAAAAAAAAGGGAGGATGGAAGAGATCAGGTTGACTAGCGAGACCGCCCAAGCAGAACTGAAATTTATTGAGGAACCAACGCTAGCCAAACGGACAGTGTGGATAGCAAAACAAGAAGAATATAGAGCACATATCTTAAGAATAGCGGAGAATAAGAGGACACTACAAAGGCAACAACAGTTTGGGGAGGGGGAGAAGGTAGGACGTATGCTAGCTCTTCTGAGTAGAACCAACTCCCCTCCATCAAATGTCTCAGCAATTAGGACACTGTCGGGCGAGATAAAAACAGATGCACAGGAGATTCTAAAAACATTTTCCCAATATTACAAAGACTTATACAAATCCAAGAGGGAATCGGCGAAGGGTGCGATGGAAATCTTTTTTCAGAAAATAGAAGTTCCCACATTGTGTATTAAAGATAGGGAGGAACTAGAAGCACCAATTACCCTAAAAGAAATCCAACAAGCTGTGAGCGATATGCCAAATCAAAAATCTCCGGGTCCGGATGGGCTCCCCATAGAGATATACAAGAAGTTTGGCGAGATATTGCTCCCAGTGCTGTTGAGGACCTATGATGGGGCGATGAGAGAGGGGATACTTCCACCCTCGATGTCAGAAGCAACTATCATTGCAATTCATAAGGAGGGGAAGGACCATATGGATCCTTCATCGTATCGTCCAATCTCTTTACTATCCTATGATGTAAAAATCCTAGCTAAAATCTTGGCAGCCAGACTAAATAGATGTATTAGTAAACTCATTCACCCAGACCAATCTGGCTTTATACCAGGTAGGGCAGCCAGTATTAACATCAGGAGAACCTTTCTAAACATACTTACTCCGATAGATACAGCAGGGTCCAGAGCTATACTGTCGCTCGATGCTGCCAAAGCCTTTGATAGCCTCGAGTGGGCATACCTTTGGAAAGTACTCGATGGCTTTGGGTTTGGTCCGATTTACACCAGCTGGGTTAAGCTGTTGTATCGCGGACCGAGCGCCAGGGTTAGAATTAACGCCGAGATATCCGAGAGCTTTCTACTGGAACGCGGAACGAGGCAGGGGTGTCCGCTGTCCCCCCTTCTGTTCGCCCTTGCAATGGAACCACTGGCCATAATGGCCAGGGCAAGGTCGGACATAATGGGGTTCAGAAGACACCAGGGAGAAGATAAAATCGCACTCTTCGCTGACGACGTCCTATTTTTTTTTGGAGATGTTGAAGGCTCGCTTGACAAAGTGATGCAATTAATGGAGGAATTTGATCAGTTCTCAGGTCTCACGATCAATTGGTCTAAGTCAGCCCTGCTACCAGTGGACCCAGTGGAATCCCACATGTTGTCAGGCCTCTCCCAAATATCCATTAGCCCTAAAATTAAGTATTTAGGAATTTGGATCTCAAAAGATGCTGCCCAATTCCTCTCCCTAAACCTAGATCCATTATTATTAAAGTGGAAAAAGAAAAGTGATATATGGAAAAGATTGCCCTTGTCCGTGGCAGGACGCGGTAATCTAATCAAAATGATTTGGCAACCACAATTATTATACCTTTTACATAACTCGCCAATATGGATAGCACACAAATGGTTTAAAAATATAAACTCTTTATTTAGAGATCTAATATGGAAGGGAGGGCAACCTAGGATAAGTCTACAAACTTTACAACTGCCTGTAAAGGAGGGGGGAATGGCGGTTCCTCATCCAAAACTATATTTTTTGGCAGCACAATTGCAACATTTAGCTGGATGTGGAACCGTAGAAAGAAGTGATATCAATAATAGTCTCCTACTAATAGATAACCCACATAAGTTACTAGTTGAAGCCCTAGAAGCAGATTATCTGTGTCAAAAACATTTGATTACAAAATTAACCATTAAAATATGGCACACAACAAAAACAATCCTAGGGTATAAGGGACCATCAGAATTTTCTCCCCTTTGGAATAACAATAATTTGCAGGAGCTGTTAAGTATAGAAGCATCGAGGGAGTGGGCAAACAAAGGCATATGTCGCCTAAAGCACATACTTAAGGGCAGTAATATGAAGCCATTTCAAGACCTAGTAAGTGAATTTAAAATCTCGAATAAATCTTTCTTTAAATACCTTCAGGTCCGCCATGCTATACAAGCACAATTTGTTTCTCAGTCAGTCGAGTGGACAAAGTTGTTAGCCCTGGCCCCTGTTATTGAGGCAACTCAAGCCAAGGGCTTAATAGCTGCGAATTATAGTAGGCTGGGTGAGTGGGCATTAAATAGAGAAGGTCCGTGGAAGAGCAAAGTGGCATGGGAGAGCGACCTGGGCAGCATCTCCCCAGAACAGTGGAATAGCATTCTCCGTCAAGGAGCTTGGGCGTCCATTGCCCCGGCCCAAAGACTGTCCAACCTATTCCTACTACATAGAGCCTACCACACCCCCCATAAAATGTTCAAACTAGGATGGAGACTCAACAACGAGTGCCCAAGATGTAGTAATAAAGGAGATCTTCTTCATATGGTTTGGAAGTGCCCAAAACTTTATAGCTTCTGGGTGGGCATTATAACACGAATAAATGGAAAATTTGGATCTGCCCTTGTCCCAGCAGCCAGGATCTGCCTCTTGGGTTGTATGGACGATACCAAGGTATCGCAAGGCACCCTTGAGCCTATCTTGAGATGCCTATTTCAGGCTCGTAAAATAATTGCCCAAAAATGGCAAGCGAAGGCGCCCCCAACTATAGAGAACTGGCTAGAAGTAATGAAACAAACTATCTCAAATGAAAAGGTACACTTTATTACCCAGGGGAAATATGACAAGTTTGTAAAAATTTGGAGACTATGGCAACTGACAGACGAGGATGCTAGGTAAGCACCCTTGCCCCCAAAATCTAGGGACCGTTTGAGCCTGGGTAAAAAGGGAATGACCAATTAGTATAGGGTCCCTACGAGAAAGCCCCTACCTCGCTGCTCTTATTTGCTTCAACTATTAAACAGCAGGAACGGAGGCAACTGATGTTAAATTATCCCACCTAATACCATGTTTGCATGCTCACAAGGGAGGGGAAGAGAAGGAAGGGGGAAGGGGGGATGGGAGGCGGGAAAAAGGGGGGGGGGGAGGAACACAATAAAGACAATACCCAACATTGCACGAGGTGCCCGTTAGGGGTGCAGGAATCAGTTAATTCAGTATATAATTACGAAAGTTGTAATAATCTGTCTGTATTTTTTGATCTTGGAAATATGTATGTTAAAAGCTGAGATAAAATAAAAAAACAAATGAGATAAAAAAAAAAAAAAAAAAGTAGGTCAGATGAGCGAAACAGGATAAGTGCCTGTACACTGGAAGCTTTGCTGGATCACGCTGGAACCTCAGTAGTACTGGGTGTACTCATGTGTGGATGGAAAAATGAAATGGAAAATATCATGGTGCAATACCTTTTATTAAAACGATAAAAAAGCACATAGACAGCCAAATGGCCTCCTACCCCTGCTGGTGCCTGCCTGGCACTGGGACAAAAGCGTGTTACAGCTCCTCCACTCAGATGTCTCACCGATGGTTCGGGATGGCAGATGGGTCAGGGTTCGCTAGATTGGAGGTTTGTTTGGCGTGCGGGGAGCCAGATAGAGCCGCCGACATATGTTTCGCACGTGTGTGCGTCTTCAGGGGGGCGTGTCTGGCTACTGGGGATTGTGGGATTTGTAGGCTAGAATGTGTACTGCGTGACGCATGTATCCGGAGCAGAGCGTGACTAACGCTGACAGTCCCAGGGCCACGCAAGCACACATCTATACTGCCGTATTACTACATTCTATAACAACTTGCAAAGACATGAAACAGCTCAAATGTATATTGTCAATGCATATCCACACAGCATATAGGCATAGCTATACCGTAACTTCTAATTTCACAATAAACATAGATCAAGACTTCTTCTTGTGGAAAAACATAGATCAAGACCTAATACTTGCTTTAACCAGGGTTTGCCTGAGAGTAGTAAAGGTGAAGGTGAGAGAGTGGTAGCACCCCTATAGTGTAGCAACATCAACAGAGGTTAAGACCATCAAATGAGGGGAAGAACTTCTATATTTGTAATAGACTATATAAGATATTAAATCTAGTGATAGTATACCTGGTTTATCTCACCGTCTGCCCTATATTTTTTTTCAAATTTTGTACTGCAGCCTAAATGCCTCACAACTTTCTAAGATGGGAAAGAGAAACACCTCTTTACAAAAAGCATGTAGACAAAGCATACATCATCAATTCTTCTAGGTACACTTGGGCACAGTTTTTGAAGGAACTTGGCACAAAGTTTGTTCCAAACCTCTTGAAGAACTTATGACAGACCACCTTTTGTGGATGTAGACTGCTTTAAATCCTTGTTTCTCTTCATGTATTCCCAGAACGACTCGATGATGTTGAGATCAGGGCTGTGTGGGGGCCAAACCATCATTTACCACACTCTTTGTTTTTCTTTATGCTACAGATAGTTCTTGGCTGTATGTTTGGGGTCATTGTCTTTCTGCAGAATAAATTTGAGGCGAATCACATGCCTCCTTGGTGGTATGGCATGATGGATAAGTATCTGCCTATATTTCTCAAGTTTGGGGACACTATTGGACCTAACCAAATCTCCAACCATTTGCATAAAATCAGCCCCAAACTTGCAAGGATTCTCCACCATGCTTCACTGTTGCCTGCAGACACTCATTATTGTATCGCAATTTAGCCCTTTATTGAAAACTCTGTCACCTGCTACAGCCAAATATTTATACATTTTGACTCATCAGTTTAGAGCACCTGTTGTCATTTTTCTGCACCCCAGTTCCTATGTTTTTGCACATTATTAAGTGGCTAAGCCTTGTTTTCACGTCACAGGTATGGCTTTATGGTCACAATTCTTCAATGAAGACCACTTCTGGCCAGACTTTTCTGGACAGTAAATAGGTGTTCCTGGGTCCCACTGGTTTTCTCCAGTTCTGTGCTGATGGCACTGCTGGAAATCTTTCGATGTTGAAGGGAAGTAAGCATGCTGTGTCTTTCATCTCCTGCATTGATTATCAACCTCAATCCTTAAGTACCCCCAACATGTCATGTTCTGGGGACTTCCCTTAGATAAAATAGCTCTTATCAATACCGTCATTGATATTGAGTTAAAGCAGCTGTGAAAAGTAAAGGAAAACCTGAAAACATGGCCCGTTGAGTGTATCTGAGGACTGAGGTTGAGAACCACTGATCTACTGTATTACGCAGAGCAGAGAGCTGGCGACTGACAAACATTGCTCTCTGTTCACTGAGGACTGAGAACTCAGGGGTCAGTGGCCACTTGATTGCTCACTTGGTTGCTCAGTTCTCTGGCTTAGAGCTGGCAGGGCGGATGCAGCAGTAGGTAGGTAAGTATATATGTTTGTTTTTTAGATTCCTGCACTTCTATTTTAAAATAATCTGCAATTGGTAAAGGGCAGGGCAGGTTATAGCCTGAGAACAATCCCCATTCGGCAAAAGTAGTGCAGCTTTGAACCAGTTAATGGTTTGCCCTGAGTAAGTACTTTGATATAGATAGCAGGGATGGACTTGCCATTGGGACAAACGGGAGATTCCCGGTGGGCCATTGGTTCAGTGGGCCGGTTGGAGGTCCACGGCGATCTACCTGTCAATCACCGACAACTGTCACTTGAGGGGTAGATCGAGATTTAGCCAGCAGCGTAGCAGGAAGCATGTGTAATAAGTTCTCTCGCTTCGGCTGCTCCCCACCCCCCTGCGGGCCCTCCCTTTCTTCTCGACCATCCCCATTTGCTTGTGACATCATCTGGGATGGACAAGAAGAGAGGAGAGCCCGCTGGGGGGTGGGGAGCAGCCGCAGCGTGACATGAGAGAGAACTTATTACACACGCTTCCTGCTACTCTGCATGCTGACTGGTAAACAATGTACACTGATGTGCCATGTGCCCTGATGTACTATGTGCTCTGATGTGCCCTGTGCCCCGTGTACTGATGTGCCCTGTGCCTCATGTCCTGATGTGCCCTGTGCCCTGATGTGCTATGTGCCCTGATGTTCCCTAATGTGCCCCGTGTCATAATGTGCCCTGTGCCCTGATGTGCTATGTGCCCTAATGTGCTATTTTGCCCTGTGCCCTGATGTGCTATGTTCCCTGATGTGCTATGTGACCCGTGTCCTGATATGCTATGTGCCCCGTGTCCTGATGTGCTATGTGCCCTAATGTGCTATGTGCCCTAATGTGCCCTGTGCCCTGATGTGTCCCGTTCCCCAATGTGCTGTGCCTCAATGTGGTGTGCCCTGATGTGCTGTGATGGCCCTGATGTGATGTGCCCTGTACGTGTTGTGCCCTGATGTGCTGGGCTCTGTACCCTGATGTGCTGTGCCCTGTGCCCTGATATGCTGAGCTCTGTACCGTGCCCTGATGTGCACTGTACCCTGATGTGTTGTGCCCTGGGCCGTTCTGGATGAAGTCCAGGGCCACATTTTTGTCCCAGTCCAGCCCTGATAGATAGTACACTCTTAACCTCAAATCTTACAGTCAGTTTCAAGATGAAACATCATGTTTCCAATACACCACTAAAAAATGTAGGCTGTCTATTCACTTGTAGATCCGAAACCTCTCCCTGGTTACAGGTATATTACTTTATGGAGATCTGATTATTAATGCCAATTGTCTAATTGTTTATGGGACAAATCAATTATACGTATGAGACTAATATGTAGCAATGTAATCTGCAGATAATTAAATCTTCCTCAACATCTTTCTTGCTGTTTGATATATGGTTATATATCTAGACATCCAGTTAATGTCAAACAAGTTCTTAACATATTAAAAAATACTGACCATCTTTTTCTAAAGGTGCTGCTGTTAGAGCTTAATGAAGTCTCAGCATATCTGGAATATTTCACTCCCTCTTTACTGATTTGCTTTGGATGAAAAATGTGTCCCTGTCATGACATATCTATGAGCAAGTGTAGGAATTGGCGTTTTCTGTACCTGTCTGTAGCATCATTATTTTAGACATTTGCACCAAGAAATACTTTAGGTGATGAAAAAAACAGGACATGGTTACGGAATTAAAGTGGATTTTTTCATTCTACAAAAATAATAGTATGTAATGTGAAATAATTCCTGCATTCCTAGCACCATATAAAAACAGTTAGATAACTGTTAGTTATTCTCCAAAAAAATTGATAATTTATTTCATGAAGAAGTGCATTTGACATTCACTAAGCATTCATTTCAGGTGTAACTTTCTGGTGTATGTGGTTTAAGTTACAGGAGACAATTCATCTGCAGTTATTGTTTGGGGAATATCACGTTCTATGATTTATATACAGGGCCTTGAAAAAGTATTCATATCACTTGTCATTTCCCACATTTTGTCATGTTACAACCAAAAAACGTAAATGTATTTTATTATGATTTTGTGATAGACCAACACAAAGAAGCACATAAATGTGAAGTGGAAGGAAAATGATAAATGTTTTTTACATTTTTTTTTTCAAATAAATATCTTAAAATTATGGCGTGCATTTGTATTCAGCCCCCTTTAGTCTAGTACACCTAACTAAAATCTAGTGGAACCACTTGCCTTCAAAAGTCACCTAATTTGTAATAGAGTCAACCTGTGTGTAATTTAATCTCAGTATAAATACAGCTGTTCTGTGAAGCCCTCCCAAGCTTTAAACATCTCACAGAGCACTATTCAATTCATCATCTGGAAATGGAAAGAGTATGGTACAACTGCAAACCTACCAAGTCTTGGTCGTTCACCTAAACTGACATGTTGGCAATGAGAGCATTAATCAGAGATGCACCATGAGGTCCATGGTAACTCTGGAGGAGCTGCAGAGATCCACAGCTCAGGTGGGAGAATCTGTCAACGGGACAACTATTAGTGCACTCCTTTATGGAAGAGTGGCAAGAAGAAAGCCATTGTTGAAAGGAAGCCAAAAGAAGTCCCGTTTGCAGTTTGCAAGAAACCATGTGGGGGACACGGCAAACATGTGAAAGAAGGTGCTCTGGTCTGATGAGACCAAAATGTAACTTTTTGGCCTAATAGCAAAAAAGCTATGTGTGGCGGAAAACTAACACTGCACATCACCCTAAACACACCATGAAACATGGTGGTGGCAGCATCATGTTGTGGGGATTATTTTCTTCAGCAGGGAGAGTTGATGGGAAGATGGATGGAGCCAAAACACAATGTTAGAAGAAAACCTATTAGAGTTTGCAAAAGACTTGAGACTGGGGTGGAGGTTCACCTTTCAGCAGGACAACGACTCTAAACATACAGCCAGAGCTACATTGTAATGGTTTATACCAAAGCATATTCATAGTCCAGTCAAAGTCCAGACCTAAACCCAATTGGGAATCTGTGGCAATGACTTTATCATTTTCCTTTCACTTCAAAATTACGTGCCGATTTGTGTTGGTCTATTACAAAAAAATCTCAATAAAATACATTTACGTGTTTGGTTGTAACATGACAAAATGTGGGAAATGGCACTGTATATGCCCCAAAAGGGAATCATAACTAATAATAACAAATGTTGCTATTTATTTAGAATCAGATCCTACATTATGTGCAATAGTGAATGTTTTTGATTAAAAAAGCAACTCTTATGGATGTATTCAAAGGAACAAAGGGGGAGTATAGATAGCCTCATGTAAAGATTAATAATAAATAATAATAACGTACCATCATCCCAGTTATAGTAGAGAATAGGGGAGAGTGGGGGCAAGGGAATATTAGCTGAAGCTAAACCCAAAGCTACCCACTCAATTGGTTTGGGGGGACTATCTCGGTACTGATGAAAAAACAATAAACATAATAGTATAAAAAGTTTATTAATGTATAAAATTGCAAAACAAACAATTGTACAGGTCAATGATTGGTCAAGGTCTACTAGTTTTGTGGGAATGCCGCTTCCTCAGGACAGCCAATCCGATGAGTCAATTGATAATACACGGACGACAGGTGGCCCAGGGGGTTCCCCCCAGCAGCGGACAAGGGGATATTTAATCGTAGAAATCATGGTAAAAAAAATTGGGAAATAGGACCAGGCCATAATGGAAGGAGAAACCTGGTGGTAACACGTCAGATAAGGCAGGACAGAAACCGTGAGTGAGTGCAGTCAAGTGGGGAGACACAACGGGCGCACTGATACAAGTGTTCAATGATGGTGGTGAAGCCAGTATTGTGTCAACAAGGGGAGGTATCCGTATGGTGACAATTGCATGGTAATGCATGGACTAGAAGATAACATGAGCTGCGCCCAAAGGAGAGCCCCCACAAGCTGCCGATCACATCCTGGACTGTCACAGCCATGCCATCGGACCGCCAATGGACAATTCCATGCGGTCCAATGGCACGGCTGTGACAGTCCAGGACGTAATCGGCAGCTTGTGGGGTCTCCGTCTGGTTGGGAACTGCTTTCTATGCAACATAATTTATCCTGCCTGCGCTTCAGGTATAATACTGCTATGCGGTCGTTGATGCTGCGAATTTGAATGTGTGTGTATGTGTGTTCAAGAGTGTGGATGTCTGTGGGGTACTTTTGATGTGTACAGTCTGCTATTACTCTCTCTTGTATATTGCTTACTGTTATAATGGCAGCCTCTGCTGATTCATTATTATTTTGTTATTTCTTTTACAAAAATTCTAAAATAAACACCTTTAAAAAAAAAAAAAAAACAACTCTCTCTCCAACTGAGCTATAGATAGGCACGTATTGTTACTATATGGTAACTTATTTGTAATGAATGCTATAGTCATTCAAATGTCATGTGTGCAAATACGTTATATATATATATATATATATATATATATATATATATATATATATATACTGTGACAGGGTACACGATTGTATGTACACCAGTGAGAGGCTGGAAAGGTCAGTTTTCCCTGCCCTGGAAGGGGTTAAGCCTGGCCAACAGGTAAACCTCCTCTCTTCCCCCTATTAATTAACAGTCACCTGGTAGGGAAATGGGAAGTGAGAGCTCAGTGTGAGAGGTATGCTGAGCTGGACGGACAGGTTGGAAACTGTCTGCATGGAAGGAACAAGGTCTGTCATAGATTTGTTTATTTTGGACTGGTATTCTGTTTGTTTTGTACTGGAGGCTGGAATAGCCCCTCCAGTACAGTGTAGTGAGGGACACTACTGTCAGTTAGCCTCCTAAATTGGAGTAGGCCATTTTGTTTTTGTATTATTTATTTTTGAGTGCAATAAAGCCATATTTATTGCTTAAGATCAGCGACTTTGCTGCATGACATTATCGCTATTTCTACGACTTTGTCACAATACATATATATATATATATATATATATATATGTGTGTGTGTGTGTGTGTGTATATATATATATATATATATATATGTATACATACTAGGGCTGTGCAAATTAACTTTTAATTAATCGAATAATCTTTAATTTTTTTGATCGATCAAAATCTTTCTGATCGTTTAAAATTCTTTTGATTGGTACTCACCTCTCCGCCAGCTTCTGGGCCTTCAGGGATTTCCATCGGAGATCCGGTAACGTCACGGACACCGGCGGGGCTTGCCGTATCCATCTGAAGGGCTCCTTTGCTGTGCCTTCATATCTGCATGCCGGCGGGACCTTACTATCTGCCACACGCAAGGGCTGTTACACTTCCCTCTATTACTTCCCTCTATCACCCTGGGATTCTACAGCCATCCACTGGGAGTTGTGATAGTTCCCTTCACGGGACATCTACATGCCGACGGACTGATGTTATCCCCTCCTGGATTCAGCAGTGGTATCGTTGTACACATTTTTATACCAGTATCATACTTAGCTACATGTTTTTATGACTGCTTTTGGTACCGTTTGGTATTACTCGGACCATTTTTACAGTTTATGTAGCTACATCGATTTAATCTCCAGTGCAATATTTATTTGGTTACCTACTTGAAGACTATAAAAGTTTTAATGCTATTCCCATCGAGCGCTGCCTTTGTGTGTTTGTTGTATCCTGCTATCCATTTTCCAGCGGTTGGTAGCTGCACTGGGAATCAGTTTGCAAGGAGATCAGCTAAAAGTAGTTGGATCTGTATGTGCGTTGCAATTAATCGAAATTAGTCGATTAATCGATTAAAAAAGAAATTGATTAATCGAACACCAACATTTTGATCAGTAACAGCCCTAATACATACATACAGTATATTATATTTTGTCAAATATGTTCCAAGAAGTACATTTATGGCGTCAATCATTTTTATGGCATATTTTTATTTACTTGCTAGTGGTGACAATGCTTACCGGCTCTGAGATGTTATTACAGGGTTTTGTGTGCTGGAGGCCACCAGACATATTGAAAAATAAGGTTGATTCAGTTAAGTTCCAATCAGCCCTTAGCAGAAGTGCTGCACTCATATAAAGCAAGATATCAGTCACAATGAAAAAGGACCTTTGTTTTATGTCTATGTGTGTAGTTTGTTTTAAAATTGATAAAGAAAGGTTTATTTCCTTAATGTATTCATCAAAAAATATTATCTAACAATTGAGAAAAAAAAATCATTTTTTAAAAAAAAAATGTTTTACAAAAAAACTGTCTATGCAATGTACAACTCTTACAATGAACAGGTCATAGTGTTTTAGGTAAACCTATAAGCCAGCCAAAGTAACAAATTCAACAAATGGAGAAGCAGGTGGGTTTAACCATTGCAGATGCTGCAACGTTACACATCTTGTGGACCAGAGCAACTTTTACATTTTAGCTATGGTCCAGAGGCATAACTAGAAACTTCAGGGCCCCGGTGCAAGAAATCATGAAGGCCCCCCCCCCCCCCGAAAAAGCATAATTTTGAGGGGAGTTGGGGGGGTATCATCAGTGGTGGTGGTGTTGGAGGTGGTGGCAGCAGCTGTGTTGACGGGGGGTGGTAGTGATAGTGTTGAGAGGGGGTGGCACTGGTGGTGGTATTGAGGGGAGGTGTCAGAGGTGATAGTGTCGAGGAGGGGTGGCAGCGGTGGTGTTATAGGGGGTGGCAGCGGTGGTGTTATGGGGGGTGGCAGCGGTGGTGTTATGGGGGTGACAGCAGTGGTGTTATGGGGGGTGGCAGTGGTGGTGTTATGGGGGGTGGCAGCGGTGGTATTGAGGGGGGTGGCAGCAGTGGTGGGGGATGGGATGATCAGTAAGAGGCAGAGGTGGTGGAGGTTGGAATCGATTGCACTGGCAATTTGTCACTTACTTAGTTCAGGCAATTGATTCCTACTCAGAACTCTGTCACACGTGAGCCTAGGGATGCCTTTTCCTCATTGATTGCCAGCTCCTCCCCCTTCAGGTGATTGGTGTCAGCTGGTCAGCTGACTTTCTTTTTCAGTGACTTCCCTCCCCTCCCTACATTCTCTCTGGATAGGGGCGGGGCAGGGCAGTCCACGTTCACTGTCTCAGCTCTGCCTTCTCTCCCCTCATCCTCAACAGTATCAACGGACGAACCCCCCCTCCTCCCACGGCGGAGCTAACTGGCCGGCCGTTCACACTGGCAGATGGAGGGGTGGGGTTCCGCGGCACCTCACACTGGTGGACAGATGAAGGGGGGTCTGCGGGCCCCCCTAAAGTAGCGGAACTGTGGGGCCCAGTCGCAATTGTAACTGCCGCGAATATGATAATTCCGCCACTGCTATGGTCATAATGATAACCATGTCATTACGTGTGTGTATTATTTGTTGTGATGTTTTTGATACAAAACATACAGGTTGTACAGATGAAATAGAAACTTTAAAAAATATATATTTATATATTTTTTTTTCTTAATACGTCACTTTAAAGAAAAAAGTATAACTAAGTAGTTACCAAAGGGATAAATAGGTACAATTGTTGTGACCTGAAATGAGGCTTATGCCGCGTACACAAGCTCAGAATTTCTGACAACAAATGTTTGATGGGAGCTTGTTTTTGGAAATTTCGACTGTGTGTAGGCTCCATTGGACATTTTCCGTCGGAATTCCAAACAACAAAAATTTGAAAGCTGGTTCTCAAATTTTCCAACAACAAAATCCATTCTCGTAAATTCCGATTGTGTGTGGACAATTCCAACGCACAAAATTCCACGCATGCTCTGAATCAAGTATGAGACAGAATTGCTCGGTCTGGTAAAACTAGTGTTCGTAATGGAGATAGCACATTCATCACGCTGTGGTATAACACAACTGGTATTGAACGTCCCTTTATTAGTGCCATCGTACATGTTGTATCTGACCGTGTTCTTGGCGTTCGGAATTTCCGACAACATTTGTGCGACCATGTGTATGCAAGACAAGTTTGAGCCAACATCCGTCGAAAAAAATAAATCCATGGTTTTGTTGTCGGAATGTCCATTCGTCTGTACGCAACATTAGAGTGCAGCTCTAAGTGCAAGGAAAAATACAATCCCCCTGGTCCTCATAAGTAGGGGTG
Source organism: Rana kukunoris (assembly GCA_029574335.1). Taxonomy (NCBI): domain Eukaryota; kingdom Metazoa; phylum Chordata; class Amphibia; order Anura; family Ranidae; genus Rana; species Rana kukunoris. The sequence goes on from CM056051.1 coordinate 191,242,288, forward strand.
CTGGCATGCAAGCTTACTCAGCAAGCAGTAATAGAATCTATAAACATGGGGAATACCACACTCCCGGCTGGAGTGTAAGTATAGAAGTTAAATGGTCCCAGCCAGCGCTGCTCCACAAACCATGCTTCCTTACACATTTTGCCCTGCCCACTCGGGGCTTAGTCTTAGATTCATGACTAAGCCCCAGTAGGTGGGATAAAATTCATCAGGGGGCGTGGTTTGTGGAACAGTGCTGGCTGAGGCTGATTAACATCTTACACATTCGGGTTGGGAGTGTGGCGTTCACCGTGTTTACAGGTACAATTTTTATCACAATTTTTCCGTGTTTTTTTAAGGAGTTTTTCAAGTGCTTTTGTGTTAAAAAAAAAAACAAAACCAGAGAAAATTCCCAGCTCAACTCACCAACCAGTCTGCTTACCAATCAAATTAACCTGTCCTACTGTATGCATTTAAAACGGGTTTAGTTATTACACATTTGCAAATGCATTGTGCATTGCATTGCGCTGCCCTTCCATGTGCTCCTTGCTTTGAAGACCAGTTATAGGTGAGGGCAGGGGCCATCTGTTTGTTATTTGTGTTACAAAAGGCACCTGAAAATCTCAAGAAGAGTGCTTTCCTTTACAATCAATGAATGCTTTAACACTGGGACAGTGCAGTTGTGGTGAGGTGTAAAAAATCCTGCTGGCAGAATCTTTGGAGCATGTGTGGGGAGATAAAAAAACATACCAAAAAGCTCCTCCCCATTGAAATGAATGGGAAGCGCCTCAAAAATGCCCCACAGCTCTGCCCCTCAGATCTGTGTTTGATCAGCTGCCTTGGTGTTTGGTCAGTTGCCTTGGAGGGCAGGGGAGACAGCAATAGACACCTGATATCTCCATAAAGCGTACATGTCACTACCCAAAGCTATCACAAGGGGCTTGTTCTCCCCTTGTGATAGCAATAAAAGCTAAGTGAAAAAAGTAAAAAAAAAAAATGAATCCATTTAAAGGCACCCCTGTCCCATGGGCAAATGCAAATGAACACGTAGGCCCAGCACTCATGTGTAAGTCTCGGTTCACACCTATGCAAATTGAATGCACGTTTCCCTGCATCCAATTAATATAGCAGGAGAATGTGACTGGCTCTCTATGGACTCGCATATCTCCACAGCAGTGTGCAGGAAAAGCGTGTGCCTTTTTTGGTGCATTTCAGGTTCAATTTCAGTCCAAAATGTCGGGTCTGAAATTGGTCCTGAAATGGTGAACCAGCACGCACCAGACCCCTGCTGTACGACGAATGCGGCGACGGTGTGAACCGAGTTTTAATCGTGATTGTAACATACATGTAGTGTTTAAAACTGAGGGTGTGGTAATGCAATGGAAAACAGGAAGAATTCTCATTGGCCATCGATCTTGTTGACACATTTGACTCTGTATGGCCAGTTTAGGATAAAGTGCTAAATCAATGACAGGTTACAGGTTTTGCTGTATTCATGATTAATCATATGTGATAATCATTTATTTAACAGAATAATTAAACATCAGCCATGTCCTTAAAGTAAAAAATCTTTTTATGTACATGTTTGGACTACCAGCTTTCAGCTTTCATGGAGTGCGATTTTAATGTTGGTTAAATTTATGTAAACAAGGGAGCTGTAATTAGCACACACAGCCTCTTAGAAAAGTGCATTAAACAAGATTAGCTTACACCTAGCCTAGATGTAAAGGGAAAAGCTTTAGCAGTTTCTTCAGATAGAAAGCGCAAGCTAAACATCCGTGGTGATTCTTTAACTGTATTCGTGAAATTGGCTCATGGGTGCAGCACTCACTGAAAGTGCTTGAATTTGTAAATGTCTTCATTTGCATAATTGGTTTCTCATCTCCCCAAACAGTTATAATTTTTGACCTGTTTTTGTGTGGGTACTTGCCAATAATGGAAGCACTTCTGGCTCCTGTATTCATGTATTCCGAGCTGGCATCTGCGTTCATAGTCAGGCAGGCAAGAAGGAGTTAAAATGTCAATCAGAGATGATTAGTAACAACTGCAAACCAGGTCTTGGAAAACATAACTGTGCGCTCTTGTATTTGCTGGCGTGATTAATGAACACAAATCAAGGCTGACAACTCAAGCCTGCAGCTGGAAAGCATAGCTTTGCTGAAAATGTTACACATAGGTAATCTTCAGCCTCCTTTACTGTTTTTTAGGTGGAAACATATACTCATTGCCCTCAGAGGGCTGGTCTTTAATGTGTGGGACTTAAAGATGAAAAATGCACTGTTATTTCTATTTGGTTGGCAGCATGCCCTCACTACTGTAATATGTTATTGAAATTTTCGGAATTTATCACAGAAATGGGTATTATTACAAAACCTGCAGGATATGAATATTTGTAATCTGGCTCTGCTTAGGTTTGTCTTGACATGCCATTTGGGTTCGCAGCTCTTAAATTAGAATTACAGGCAAAACTTTTTTTACATTTTGGATAGAGTAATGGAGGATTATAATCCCTGTCAGGATTTTTAACTGTGCCCCTTTGCTGAGATTTCTCTTCACTTCCTGTCCCATAGTCAAAACAAGAAGAAGGACAGAATCCCTGGTTGTAACCAAGGTCACCACAACAAGTGTCCCCTCTGGCCTAACAGCACATAGTGGGGTTGCTTAAAGCGGAGCTCCCACTACATTTAACAATTTAATATATATATATATATGTGAGTGAGTGAGTGAGTAACTTGTATAGCGCAACAATTACGAACTTAAAGGGGAGGTTCCACTAAAAAGAAACTTTTAACATTGCATGTCTCTTTTTAATTACATGTAGAATCGGCTGGTAGTTTAAAAAAAAAACGTCCGTACATACCATTTTCGGCATGTAGTCTCACCGTCGCTTCCGGGTCTGGCGGTCGGGGACAGGCATCCGATCGACGCATACAGCGCGTCACGAGATGCCGAAAGAAGCTGAACGTTGGTGCGGCTCTATACGGCGCATGCGCACCAACGTTCGGCTTCTTTCGGCATCTCGTGACGCGCTGTATGCGTCGATCGGATGCCTGTCAATCAAGTAGGCACACCCATAGTATTATAAAATGTGAAATGTGCATATAAAAAATCAATGATAATGACAGCACCTGCAGTGAAGAAGTGTGCAATTATATATGAGTGAATATGATAAGACAATATACAATACACGGTGAAATGTATAGTGACCATGAATAATATTAATGTGCTCCGTGCTCAAAAAGTCCTTGTGGTAGGTTCCACCTTCACCAATGGGACACCTCAAGTGGGGATGGATGGCTCCTTACCAGATGAAGTTGACCTAAACTAAGGTCAATAGAGCCTGGGTAACACCACCTTGCGCATGGGGGATTCCAATGATGTTGAACGAATAATGCCGATGTCATAAGAAAAAAGGAAGAACAGCTCCCATAGTGTAAAACTATTCATTTAAGATAAAAACAAATACACAGTGCCAAGTGGCCCCTTACTTGAATGGGTGCCCGTATCCCGGCACTGAGGCTGTAGGCTTGTAGGTATGGAGAGAGAAGCGAAGACCGGCGTGCGTTCCACTGCTGTGCGCAAGGAAACCAGATAACCGGAAGTAGGTAATCAGTGCGTGCCCAGGTACCGCCTCGACATATGTTTCGATATGATCGTCACCGTCCATACCTACAAGCCTACAGCCTCAGTGCCGGGATACGGGCACCCATTCAAGTAAGGGGCCACTTGGCACTGTGTATTTGTTTTTATCTTAAATAAATAGTTTTACACTATGGGAGCTGTTCTTCCTTTTTTCTTATGACATCGGCATTATTCGTTCAACATCATTGGAATCCCCCATGCGCAAGGTGGTGTTACCCAGGCTCTATTGACCTTAGTTTAGGTCAACTTCATCTGGTAAGGAGCCATCCATCCCCACTTGAGGTGTCCCATTGGTGAAGGTGGAACCTACCACAAGGACTTTTTGAGCACGGAGCACATTAATATTATTTATGGTCACTATACATTTCACCGTGTATTGTATATTGTCTTATCATATTCACTCATATATAATTGCACACTTCTTCACTGCAGGTGCTGTCATTATCATTGATTTTTTATATGCACATTTCACATTTTATAATACTATTTGTAATAAGGATTTATGTTCATATTGGGATAGGTTGTATTGATTCACCTATTTATTTTTCTTTTAGCGCCCCTATTACATGCACACAATTATTATAATTCAATCCATTTGATTTATTCAGGGAGCAGCTTTTCTAAATCTAATTTTCTCACCCCTCCCCCTCATTGGCGCGAGATTTTCCACCCATTACCTTTAGGCACACCCATACCCGACCGCCAGACTCGGAAGCGACGGTGAGACTACATGCCGAAAATGGTATGTACGGACGTTTTTTTTTTAAACTACCAGCCGATTCTACATGTAATTAAAAAGAGACATGCAATGTTAAAAGTTTCTTTTTAGGGGAACCTCCCCTTTAATCGCCTCAAGGCGCTTGCATTCTGTGTCGTCCTGATCCTTCAGAAGAGATGGGTCTTTAGTTTTTTCCTGGTGGTTTTCTTCCAAGCGGATGGTCGTAGGTAGAGCATTCCAGAGCCGGGGTCCTTGGACTGCAAATCTACGTTCTCCCTTAGATTTGTAGCGTGATTTGGGGATTTGAAGAAGGTTTTGATTGGTTGACCGGAGCACGCGGTTGGTGACGTAAGGTTTTATTTTCTCACTTAAGTATTGAGGAGCCTTTCCTTGTGTACATTTGTGAGTGAGGCAATCACTTTGTATAAGTCAGTTCACTTACTGTATTTAAATTAGCCGCCAATCTCCCAAATAAACTTATAAAGACACTTTATAAAAATGTTCTCCTCGGTTCTCATTTTGCTTGTGGGCAATGTGAAGCCCACAAGCATTTACTTCCTGGATACAGTGACGATAAATTACCATCACGCACCGTTCCATCCCGCCCAATTCTCGCGCATGCGCTTTTCGGTCACCAGCGCAGCGCTGATAACCTCTGGTGTTGCTATTACAACGGCTGCGTCGTAGGAAGTACTTGAAAAGGGTTTTTCTTGGTGTTGAAACATCTTTTAAGATAGTTTGCTAGACGTTTATAGAGACTCTTGTGGTGGGGAGGCAGATGAGGTTCCTGAGATAAAAGGTAAAATAAGGTAAAAGCAATTTTAAATAAGCCATTGTCCACTTCTGTATCTATAGGCACTATGGAGAAACTAATTTTCAAAATTCACAACACAGGCAGTGTGCTTTTCTATGAAAGGAAATCTTTGCAGACTGACAATTCTCTAATGTGAACAAACAGCAGGTGTTCCTAAGCTGTTAGAAACTTACAGAAGCAAAACTCTACAGTCTTTGTTGTGATCTTTGGGGATCTTTTAGAAATTAATAACTTAACATTAACCTCTTATGGACCGCCGCATGTACATTTACGTCGGCAGAATGGCACCGACAGGCACATCAACGTATATATACTTTGGTGCTTTGAGGTGGGTCGGGGATCCGACCGGGACCCCCCCCCCGGTACACGCGGCTTTATGAGCGATCCGGGACAAGGGGGCGGCTATTAGTTTTTGTCCGCCCCCTCCGGATCGCTCCCAGCCAATCCGCGCGCTCCCCCGCCCTGCACTTCCTCCTTCTGTGTAAACACAGGAAGGGGGAAGTGATGTGATCTCTCCTCTCAGCGTTTTTTTCAACCACCGCTGAGGAGAGATCACATCGTACAGTAAGTCTGCACAAACACTACACTGACACACACTACACATAGGCACATTAACCCCTTGCGATCGCCCCCCCCCCCCCCTGTCACAGTGTCACTGAATGCTGTATTTAGTGTCAGTGTGACAGTCAGTTAGTGTTAGGTTCAGGGTAGCCCCCGTACCCCCCCTAATAAAGTTTTAACCCCTTGATCACCGCCCTAGTTAACCCTTTCACTCCCTATTGCCAGCATCACTAAGAGATCATTTTTCTAATCACGGTATTAGTGTCGCTGTTCCCGCTAGGTAGCTAATTTTTTTTTATTGTGATTTTTTTTTTACTAAAGACATATGGCTAAATAAATTTTGGCCTAAATGTTTGACTAAAATTTAGTTTATTTGATTTTTTTTGCTCTATTTTTGTATATAGCGCAAAAAATAAAAATCGCAGAGGCGATCAAATACCACCAAAAGAAAGCTCTATTTGTGGGAAGAAAAGGATGCAAATTCTGTTTGGGAGCTACGTCGCACGATCGCGCAATTGTCAGTTAAAGCGAAGGAGTGCCGAATCGCAAAAAGGGGCCTGGTCATTTACCTGCATTTTCGTCCGGGTCTTAAGTGGTTAAAGTTGGTTATAGAGAACTGAGGTGGTTTGATTTTACTCAATGTAAAGAACGTGTAGCTTGAGGTTTATGTGTTGCTGTGAGAATGTGCTCATGTAATACAAGTTATTTATAGCCATTTTTTTTTCTTTCTCTCATGGAGCTGAGGATAGTGGTAAAACCTGACAGGGGTTCCAACTGTTCCTCACTGTATCCAATAAAAAAATAAAAACAGTTTGGGCTATAGATCCACTTTAAAGTATAATCTATGGGCTGGGGCTGCAGGATGGACTATGTGCAGTATATACAAAAAGTAGCCTCAGATTTTATTTCACAATGATCATTTAAGCCACGCTCAGCAGGTTATGACCTTGTCCACCATTCACTGTTCCTAAGGTCATAGCTGATCTTAGCAATTGCCTGGGTCAGAGTATAGCAACATGTTTTATTTTGGAATTACTTTATGGCACACTTTTGCATGTATTTCTATTCTTTGAAAGGGAAAATGTGAATAAATAAATTCTTCTAATAAGCAACCACATGCTGTTTATGATGATAAAAGAAAGGTTATAGCAGAGATTTATAGCTGAAACACAATTATTCTTTGCTAGAAGACTAGACAGTTAAACAATGCAAAAGATTGGTTTCTAAATATTTTGGCTCTAAGGAATAATTATATGTAAAATGTAAATCTTAAAATTTGAAGCTTAAAGTGGATATAAACCTTTGTATATACCCAGTGAAGTGATCAGCCTTAGATGATACACAGTGATTAAATAAATCTCCCCACATAAGTTTTATTTGTATATCTTCAAATTTTTACACTGTTTAGAAAGTAAACATCATGTTAGAAATGTTTCTTCCTGTTCCACCACTGAGTGTGGATTCTTGGCATACACTGTGTGACAGCTGATCGGAAGAAATGCATACACCCCCACTCCACATAGGCAGAGGAATGGAGACACTTGCAGAGCTGTGCTGTGAATAGACAAGCTCTCTGCTAATCTATCTCTATGCACCCTCCCAGACACAAATTTCTAGCTGCTTTTATCTCCTGTGTCTGAGAACTTGTCAGAAGTTATCGTCCTGATAACAGAGGAACGGAGCAGCAGAAAGACACACGATCGGTTAAACCGATGAGAATGGTGTGATGGACCGTTTGAGAATGGTGTGATGGTGTGATGGACCGATCGTGTGTGGGCGCCATCGGTTATTTAACCATCGGTTAAAAAAAAGCCAACTTGTTTTAAATTTTACAGATGGATTCCTAACCGATAGGTCAAAACCGATCGTTAGTAGGCACAACCATCGGTTAAAAATCCACACATGCTCAGAATCAAGTCGACGCATGCTTGGGAGCATTGAACTTCATTTTTTTTCAGCACGTCGTTGTGTTTTACATCACCGCGTTCTGACATGATCGGTTTTTTAACCGATGGTGTGTAGGCGCGACGGACCATCAGTTTAGCTTCATCGGTTAACCGATGACAACGGTCCTTCAGACCGTTCTCATCGGATGGACTGATTGTGTGTACGCGGCATTAGGGCTTTGGAGAGAGATAAGTAAACACTACAAATCTATATGTGCCTAGGTCCGATTTCATGAATGGGGTTTATATTCACTTTAACCATTTATCAGTTATACTGTATACCAGTTATCATTACCCTGCATACCTTAGAATTATGATGCTTAGTATGATATTTAAGAATACAAAATGTAAAAACCTTATTTTTATATATTTTTTATTGCTGATTAATATTTGTATTTTCAAATACAGACAGCAGGTGGTGCTCTGCTTCCCATTTTGTTTGTTTAGGTGTGTATCCATATATGTTATGCTGAAATAAGTCAGTAGCTCAATCTAAAATATGGAATACATCAGAGGGGTCACATCTTCTACTCTACCCCCACCCCCATTGTGTTTAGTATACTGTGTCCAAGATTTTAATTAGAGACAAGCAGAATCAAACATATTTATGTCTGTGTACTTTGCATTTATATATCTAAGTCAGTAGGCTTTCAGGCACTGAGCTGCGCTCAATTCTGAATCAACAGGTTAAGCTGGCCATAGATGTTATGAATCTCGGCCGAATGCGCCCAAGCTCATTGACATTTTACATGCGTTTATTGCAAGTGGCTGTTACAGCCACTAGCAATAACCACTGTCTTCTCTCAGCTGGGGCGGCTTCTCCTATCCCCCCACCCCACCAGGCGAATTTCTTTAGGCCCCAAATAAATTCTGCAGAGTATCTCAGATTTGACATAATTGCAGATAGACGCCGGCGACGTGTTTTAGACAGGGGGGGGAGTAGATGCTAATGGGATGGGAGATTTCCAAGTGGGACCCCACTCTTCAAACTTCCCACCCTGTTTGATCCAGAGGAAGGTGAAAAACCCTTAGCCGTGCTAAGCATGGAAACAGTATACAGATTTTCTGTGCAGCACTAACAATTATTGTTGGGTCTCCTTCAGGAAGAGTCTTGGTGGCAAACAGCATGTTAGTTCCTGAAGGTAGACTTCCAAGAACCATATGTAGTGGAGGCTGGAAAGCCGCTACAAAAAATTTGATTTTCACAAGTGAACTATAATAAACGCCATGATGTACAGTAAAGCAATGCAAAATGTGCTCTGTAAATTATTTTCTTAATGTATATTTGTTTGATTCCAATAAGATATTGAGTAATACAAGCAGTGCTGTTTTTTTTAAGAAAACAACTGTGTGACAAGGGAGACATATTTTTGTTGAAGGCCAAGCCTGTTTCTTGGTAGGAGGCATTGTAAATTAAACATATGGATAGATTTTGCTTAACTAAATATGGCTCTATTACTATTCAAAATCCTGCCTTAAAGCAACTAATAACTATCATCTCGGCAGACAATGCTGACAAGTACATGTTTTATGTTTATTTCCCAACAATCCTGGAGCAATATGAAGACCAGTTTGCAGAGACATCAAGACAGTGATAGTTGAATAACAGTGACAGCCTGTGCTCACTCAGCAGTCAAACCATTTGCATAAAGCAGGGTAACACAGGCATCAAAGAGACTCTAGTGAGTCGGCATCCACATAAAATGATATGTCAAAAATAACAATTACATCCTGACTAGTCTCTTCTAGACTGACTATAACGTGTATCATGAATGGGATCTTTTTTTGGCTCAAGATTATGTGTCCCTTTTAGCAATCTTTACATGTGTAAGTGTTAGAAATAATACATTTGTTAAAGAATGCACATATGGAAAATAAATATTTTCCAGGAAAGAAGAAAATCTGTTGGGGGCCTTCGCCAATGCAAATTATAATAAAAAAAATAGGATCTTATTGTAAAATTAATTTGTTGTAGTATATTGAGGGACACAGTAATCATAGGCAATTGGGTTATGCTGCTGCCTGCAGGGTGATTTGGAAACTGACAAACAAAAGAAGAGTGACCTGCCTGGTATAACCCCCTACTACTCATGGCAAACCTCAGTTTTGTAGAAACCCAGTGTTTAGAAGCTTAAGGCGAAATTCACCTTTTTTTTCTAAATTCCAGCCCCCCTATGTACCAATATAGCATTAATGTACTTATTTTGCAAAAATAAAATGGCTTTCCATTAATTCCACACATGTTTACCTAACTCTCTTCATAGCTGTTTAAACACACTGCTCGATTACTTCTGCCTTACTTCCTGGACAGACTTTAGGTAAAGAAACAGGAAGGAGCTGAATGTAGATGATGCAGGGTGTGTGCTAATACGATCAGCTGGTAAACTCCTTCCTGTGTCATGACCTAAAGTCTGACCAGAAAGTAAGGCAGAGGTAATCGAGTAGTGTGTTTAAACATCCATGAACAGAGTGGGATAAGCCTGTGTAGAATTAATGGAAAGCTGTTTTATTTTTGAAAAATCAGTACATTAATGCTATATTGGTACATACAGTAGGTAAGCTGGAATTTAGGAAAACAAGGTGAACTTAGCCATAAGCTCCTAAGCACTGGTTTTCTACAAAACTGAGGTTTGCTATGAGTAGTAGGGGTTATACCAGATAGGTCACTGTCTTTTTGTTTGTCCTGTGTGCTTGAGAAACACATGCTCCATTAACCACTTCAGCCCCGGAAGAATTGGCTGCTCAATGATCAGATTTTTTTGCGTTTCGGCACTGCATCGCTTTAACTGACAATTGTGTGGTCGTGCGATGTTGTACCCAAACAAAATTGACGTCCTTTTTTCCCCCACAAATAGAGCTTTCTTTTGGTGGTATTTGATCACCTCTGCATTTTTTTTTTTTTTTTGTGTGCTATAAACAAAAAAAAGAGCTACTGTACTATGTGTAAATGGTTAAGATGGCAGAAGCCAAAATTTATACCAGTACTAGGAATATATAATACAAGTTGTTAATCCAAAAGTCTTTGTGTATTTATTAACCACTTCAATACTAGGCTTTTATACCACCTCCATACCGGGCCTATTCTGACACTTCTCTCCTACATGTAATAATCATCATTCTTTTGCTAGAAAATTACACAGTACCCCCAAACATTATATATGTTTTTTTAGCAGACACCTTAGGGAATAAAATGGCGGTCATTGCAACATTTTATCTCGCACTGTATTTACGCAATCATTTTTCAAATGCCTTTTTTTTGTAAAAAAAATTGTTTCATGAATTAAAAAAATAACAAAACAGTAAAGTTAGCCCAATTTTTTTGTATTATGTGAAAGATTATGTTACACTGAGTAAATAGATACCCAACATGTCACGCTTTAATTATGCGCACACTCATGGAATGATGCCAAACTTCGGTACTTAAAAATCTCCATAGGCAACGCTTTATTTATTTTTTACAGGTTACCAGTTTAGATTTACAGAGGAGATCTAGTGCTAGATTCGTTGCTGGCACTCTAACGCACGGGGCGATACCTCACTTATGTGGTTTAAACGGCATTTACATATGTCGGCGGGACTTACGTGTGCGTTCGCTTCTGCACGCGAGCTATCGGGGACAGGGGCGTTTAAATTTTTTTTTTTATCTTTTTTTTTTTTTTTTACTTATTTTTTATTTATTTTTACACTTTTTTTCAATTTTTTTTCCACTTTTATTCCTATTACAAGGAATGTAAACATCACTTGTAATAGGAAATGTGTGTGACAGGTCCTCTTTAAGGAGAGATGTGGGGTCAATAAGACCTCACATCTCTCCTCCAGGCTGGAAACCATGAGATCGGTGAAAAAAAATTCACCGATCTCATGAAAGGTGGCTTACAGCCGCAATCGCGGCTTTGTTTACTTACGGGGACCCGGGTGTGACGTCATCACATCGCGCCTGGGTCCTCCGATGTGCTTCCTGCCGACGCCAACGATTCGTTCTTCGGGCCCCCGAAGGCACGGGAGAGCCCGGAGAAGCACCGGATGGCGGCGGGAGGGGGGGTGTCCCTTCCCGCAGCCTGTAAGAACGATCAGGCGGCGGAACCGCCGATATGATCATTCTTAGATTGTGCAGAATCGCCGGCTGAAGAAGAGGATATCTGGATGATGCCTCTGGCTGCAGGCATCATTCAGATATCCACCCGCAAATCCCAGGCCGTCAATTGACGGCCACTTAGGATGGTAGATCCCATCTCTGGCCATCAATTGTATATGGCCGGGTATTGAAGTGGTTAAAAAAACAGAATCGAATTGTGATATACTACATTATGTGATGCGCATGCAATTGTACAATGTTTGTAAAGTGTATATAAAGTAATTAAAATAAAATATAGAATTAAAAAATATATAATTTTGTACTTTTTGCTAGGGAAGGGGTGAACACTAGGGGGGATCAAGGGGTTAACTGTGTTCCCTAATGTGTGGTCTAACTGTAGGGGGATGGGACATATTATAGGAGATGACAGATTGTAGGAACTCACGATCTGCATCTCCTCTTTTCTCAGAACAGGGATGTGTGTGTCTTCCACTCCTCCATGAGGACATCACGGAGCTGGTGGATGTTAAAGGCGTTGTGCTCATTCACCTTCCATTTGAGGATGCCCCACAAATGCTGAATAGGGTTTAGGTCTAGAGAGATGCTTGGCCAGTCCATCACCTTTACCCGCAGCTTCTTTAGCAAATGTGGGGGTGCGTTTTGGGTCATTATCATTTTGGAATACTGCCCTGTGGCCCAGTCTCCGAAGGGAGGAAATCATGCTTTGCTTCAGTATGTCACTGTGTTGGCATTCATGGTTCCCTCAATGAAAAGTTCCGGCAGCAGTCATGCAGCCCCAGACTATAACACTCCCACCACCATGCTTGACTGTAGGCAAGACAATGCCCTCCATCTTGATCCTGTGGAGCAGACAAGGATGGAGTTTCAGAGGAGGAAACGTGTAAATCAGGCTGTATGGATCCCACAGAGGCACACAGGATTCATTGCTACCAACAAATAAACTCTGCATCTGGAAACAAACATGTTCAGTTCTTTGTTTAATCTAGTAGCAAAAGAAATGTATCCTGTGGGCTATTCCAGCTCTAATGTTTATAAAACATCCTTAATTCCAAGTCCATTTCCCGCTATCTCTATCAGCACAAGTAGGCATAAAACCACAGAACAAAAAGAAAAGGCCTATACAATTAACAGAAACAGGGGTCGATTTACTAAAACTGAAGAGTGCAAAATCTGGTGCAGCTCTGCATAGAGACCAATCAGCTTCCAGGTTTTGTTATGAAAGCTTACTTGAACAAGCTGAAGTTAGCAGCTGATTGGCTACCATGCACAGCTGCATTAGATTTTGAACTATCCAGTAAATCAACCATACGGTGTTGATAAAACTTTGTAACATTCTGCTGTAGAAACTGAGATGCAGGAGAAAGTAGGCACCACAGCACTCCAGCTCCAAGGTGGTGGCAGGCAAGACTGCATCATGTCTCGTTTCCAGGTAACAGAGACATAAGTTGTAACTTCTGAGAAATTAGGACCAGGTAGCCTGGTAGCGTGAAGGAGAGATTAGTTTAAAAGCTACCTGGCACTGACCTGAGTTTAGTTGCTCAAACTAGTCATTTGTAGGCAGTGTGGGTGGTGCTCAAATGAAGCTGCAATGCAGAAGAGACAGGAAGTTGTTAGAAACTGGGTTCCTCTATGACTTCCTGTGGTTACAGGGAGACAGCTGGACAATTGGCCGCCATCTTGGGTCAGACAGAGTCTTTTAAGTCTCCTTCTCCTGTGTTTGGCATGCTTTATGACAGTGACTAGTGGAAGGACAGTGCTTAGTGGCAGGGTAACACTCCTTAAGAGTAGGAAAAATGCAAGAGCTATGCTAACTCCTCTGAGGAAACCTTCCGTTTGGGTGTTGACTGGTCAGGCTGCATTCTCAATCCTTGCTGCAGAAACTCTTGGCATCCTTCCAAGATCTATCCTCTACTATTTGTAAATGTCCAAAAAACGTCAACAACATTTTTAGGATGCATCTTTTACGGTATGTCAGGCACCTCTCCCCTCAACATTATTATCAGCAATTACCAGCTGTCAAAAATCCAGTCAATAAGATCGTCTGCAAGTGTCATTGAGTAAATACAATGAATCAAAATATTGTTTAATTTTAGTTTCATTCTTAAGTATATCAAAGGTGAAGGGAGCTGTGGTGGCTCAACGTGATTGGCACTGCGCTGACAAGCCGTTCACCTCTGCAGCCAAGGGTTCGGATCCCGGTCTCGGCTACATGTGAATTGAGTTTGGTGGTCTCAGCCCAGCTCCCGGTGGGTGTGCTATGCAAGGTACGCCTGTGCTTAGTACGCCCACCCCCCCACAAAAACCACCACACTTGCACGCACACGAAATTGGTTTAAAAACACACGCACTTTGGCCATGCGGTCTCCTAAAATAAAGAGAGGCGAAGGACCTACGGGGCTGGCTGGGTGGGCTAGGCCCCCTCACTCCCTCATAGGGGGAGTCCCTCTGCCCCATTGGGGTCCCGTTGGGCCCCAGTTGGGCTCCCAAGAGGAGCAGGTAGGGTGGGGTGAGTGGGAGGCCCCCCCTCACACCCGCCATTGCCACCAGGGGCATGGAGAAGGATGGCGATTGCCTCCGGGGGGAGGGTCTGCCTACTCCCAACTCCTGCAGTCCGGCTCCTCTCTCTCGAGTTCACGCACAAAAAATACACTTTAAAAAAAAAAAAAAGTATATCAAAGGTGTGACCTTTGATCTGCTTGTGACATCAGTTTAAAAAAAACGTACATGTTATTTTTTTGTTTGTTTAGTTATAATGTATTCCTAATTAAGCCTGTGTTAAAGTGGATGTTAACCCAAAAAAACAAACATTTTTTTTATGTCACAATGTAGAGTATAAGACTTCCTATCATCTGTGCCCAGTCTTGCCACACAGAGTTAATCCGGCGCTGAGTAATCCTCTTTTAAAGTTCAGTGCAAATTAACAGAATTCCAGATAAAAACTTGCCAAATTATAAAGTCTGTTTCTCTGTTATTGCTTTCAGTGTCAGGTTATTTACAAATCTAGCTTGGACATGTTTATCATAACAAGAGGTGATCCAAAGTTCATTGTATATTACTAGGATGTGTTATGATGTTATATCACCTCATATTATGATAAACAAAACATAACATATAATAAACATGTCCTAGCTAGATATGTAAATAACCTCTCACTCAAAGCAAGAAGAGAGAAAACAGACTTTTTATCTAGGCAGGGTTTTATCTGGAAGGCTGTTCATTTTCACTGAACATAAAAGAGGATAGCTTACAGCTGGATTAACTCTGTGTGGCAAGACTGGGCACAGATGATAGGAAATATTATACTCTACATTGTGACATAAAAAAAAAATTACATCCACTTTAACTTTTAGTTAACTGTACCCAGCCCTGAGTAACTCCTTTCTCCCCTTGCCGCCTTAACCATTATTTTTCTGCTGATTAGTTTCTTCTACTATTATGTAATTCTAATTGCAGCACCCCCTTGCATTGCTATAGTTTAGATTTGTGTTTAGTGTAGTTACATTTGTTCAGGCTTGGCTGGTAGTCAAGTCTGTCTGTGATTTTTTCTTGGGTTGGACAGAGATCACAGGCAGCATCACGAAGACCTCCCCCCTACTTCGCAAACTTACTAGAAACTTCCAGAATAATGGGAGGGGAGGTAAGAAGGAGCTGCCCAGAGTGTTCTGAGGGCCCTGACCAATCCCCAACAGATTGATTGGCAAAGGCAGGCCCCCTAAAATACTCTGGGTCAGCCCAGCTGGGGCGGAGTGGATTCAGGGTGTAAGTTGGAGATGGAGTGTTAGCTGTCAGAGGCCTTTGAGAGTAACCCCCTAGACTGATGGGGGGGGGGGGGTGAAATCAGGCCTGAGCTCAAGTGTTTAAGGGACCACTCTTCAAGAAACACAGGAGAGTCCTGAATAGGAGGCACGGGAGCAAGCTGGGCAAATCTACAAGGAGGGAAACAGGCAAGTGGGCTGGCGAGTGAGACACAGTTGAGAAGACAAAGAGGCAGCCTGAGAGGACTGGATGAGAGCAGTCTGGGATGGATACAGAGTCAGTTAGGAGGACTGTGGCGGAAATGACATGAGAAAGGGGCAGCTGCAGCCATGTGGGCTGGGGGTGCCTGAAAAGGTGGTACTGGGAGGAGTAGTCACAGAGAGGGCAGCAGAGCACTAGAACTTTTCTACACCAAAGGGACCCACAGTCCCTGCCTGTAAAGGGCATTTGCTTCAAAACCAGGGTGTCAGCTGGTCCTGGGTGTTAAAGTTCCATAAGCAAGAGTTGAGCTGGAGGAGTTGAATGAGATCTGCAAGCAAGTTTGTGCAGGAGGCAGAGGAGAGTATATACTGTATACTGTAGTCTCCAGTCACACAGTCCCCCATACAGCTAGAAAACACCTGCAGGGAACACATTTAACCCCTTGATCGCCCCTGATGTAAACCCCTTCCATGCCAGTGTCATATACAGTAATCATTTTCAGCAATGATTACTGTAATAGTCACTGGTTCCCAAAAAAGTGTCAAAAATGTCAGTTAGGTATCTGATCTGTCCGAAATGTCACAGTCCCGCTAAGAAATCACTGATCGCCGCCATTTTTAGTAAAAAAATTATAATAATAAAAATGCCATAAATCTATCCCCTATTTTGTAGATGCTATAACTTTTGTGAAACCAATCAGTATATGGTTATTGCATTTTGTTTTTTACCAAAAATATGTAGAAGAATACATATTGGCCTAAACTGATTGTCGCTCTTCTTTTGTTTATAGTGCAAACAATAAAAACCTCAGAGGTGATCAAATCCCACCAAAAGAAAGCTCTATTTGTGGAAAAAAAAAGGACTTTTGAATTTTGTTCGGGTACAGCATGGCAAAACCACGCAAATGTCAGTTAAAGCGACGCAGTGTCGTATCGCAATAAATGGCCTGGTCATTAAGGAGAAAAATCTCCCGTCCTTAAGAGCACGAATACGCATGCTCAGAAACGAAAGAATACATTTAAAACTATTCAACACAATATGTCACTTCTGAAGTTGAATTCTGTCGTACAAGAATTTTTGTATGGTGAGTAACTTCTTCACTTTTGATATGAGATTGGCATGCAACAAAAAACGGATTAACGTTCCTCGGAAAATCTGATCGAGTGTACCAGGCTTAAGTTTAGTCTCTATCAATCTGTCTGACATTTAGTTTTGGAATAATAACAACCATTAGATCTGCCAATGAGAATCAAAAAGGAAAGAAGGGGAAGAGAGGTGGGTTGCGGGTAAAGTGAGCCAGAAAACGGTGTCGACCAAATTGTTTGGAATAGGTGTCTGAGGCTCATGTTTGTCATAAACTCAGTGATGCTGATAGAGGAGTTTCTGTCTCTTGAAAGGAGAGCTCAAGAAGAAAAAGAGAAGGGGAAGAGAAACAGAGAGAGTGATGAGAAAAGAATGGGAAGGGGATAGCGGGAGGGGTGACTTTGGATTTTATCTTTCCCTCCCTAAACCAGATAGAAGGGATGCGGGTGGTAGGGTTGGGTCAGGGTTGGGTATGGAGAATGAATATCCAAAATTGGCACTTTTGATTTTTCCTGTTAGGCTCCCATAGACTTTAACAGGGTTCGTTAATCGGGTAAGAATATTTCACCTGTTCGGGAGTTCTGCTGTGAACTGACCGGGGGTGTTTGGCCCATGTCTATTAAAGAGGAACTTCACTTATGTTCCTAAAAACAAAAAGTCAGCAGCTACAAATACCAATATTTCTCCAGGGTCCCTGGTAATGCCATCTTGGATGTGGGAGCCAGCTGTTACTTTTTCAATGTTTCATAGCCAGCATGGGTGGATTGCGCAGCACTGTAAGCTTGATCCTGCAGCGTCTTGGGACATATATGATGTGTTTCAGGAGGCTGCAAACAGAGAGAATGAGGGTAAAACTGGCATCATCTTTACCTAGACATGAGTTGTCGGAGAGGGTATCTGTTAAAGAAAGTTACCCGCTTCCCTCCATGAAAAAAATAATAATTAAGATTAGTTAGGGGCTGGGTGGAGGAAGAGGATTAGTATCACTTTTGGTAAAGGTCCACTATAAGCAGGGCTTTTTTTCTGGGGGAACTTGGGGGAACTCAGTTCCACCACCTTTGGCCCAGACCCTTTGGTGCCTGCTCACCACAATCACTTGTAAACACAGAAGTCTGGTTTCTGTGTTTACCAGTGACAGCTCTGCACTCTGTGTGTAACCCCCCTGAACTCTGCACTCTGTATGTAGTGCAATTCTGGTATTTAATGCCCCTTTAAGACCCTTCTACTGTTTGTGAAATCTGAACGGGGTCGTGGTTGAGTTCCTGCACCTATTTTCTGAGAAAAAAAGCTCTGACTATAAGTAATGAAAATGTTAATGCCAAATAAATGGGTATATAGTGGAAATGTAAAAATTGCTCTCTTCCATAAAGGTTTTATAAGTACGAGAGCTGAAGTTGTTAAGGAAAGCCTTACTACAAACAATCAGCTTTCTAATGGACAGGTCAGCAACAAAATGATTGCTGCCCTCAAATAAGCCTCAAGTGCACTGTGACCCTCAGTATGTCCCTATGCTTGTAGCACTACAGTATAAGACATGGTAATTTGAAGGCCATCAGAAGCCTTAGGAAGAATAGAAATAATATGTGGCAGCACTTGAGGGTTGGCGCTGCTAGCAGCTCAGGTCATATCTAGCCTTATGAGCTTAAAACAGCTGAAATCATTGCATCTTCAGTCTACTTCTGCCTTATTTTTCTTTTTTTTTTTAGTGTTACCTTTTTTGACAAAATACATTGTTGTGGAATATATATGATTTTATTTATTATCCATAAAGTGTCATGCATTTTGTTAAAGGCCGGGCCCGAACAATTTATATTTTACATGGCTGCTTGCATGTCCAATTTCATTTGTTTTCTTTTTAAGTATATCTTTGGAACTCTAGTAGAAAGATATAGACAATTAAACTAAGTGTTAACTTAGTAATGGCAAAGTAGTGCATTTTCTAGATAGCAGACACAGTAATGCACCTTCCACGTCCTCTCTGATCACTCTGCCTCTTGGAGTTCATTAGAGAATGAGATTCTCTCTCTCCAGCAGTTCATGCCTCATCACCTATTGAACACATTCTGAATGTTGCCAGGTGGGAGAGGGTCCATGGACATGCGTAAGCACTTATCCAGTGTATCTAGCAGTTGTATGGGGCACCAGAGTGCATGGGAGGTAAGTACCTCTGTTATGTCTTTGTATGAAGAGGCAGGGACAGAACTACTGAAGAACAAAGTCACAACTGGAGTCTCTAAGAGATGTGAAGAAGGAGCTGGCATTTACAGTAAGTACAGGAATACCCCACTTTTAAGTACACAATGGGGTTTATTTACTATCGCTGGAGAGCGCAAATCAGTCTCATTTCTGCATAGAAACCAATAAGCTTCTAACCCCAGCTTGTTCGATTAAGCCTGGTAATAAAACCTGGAAGCTCATTGGTTTCTATGCAGAAATGAGCCTGATTTTGCACTCTCCAGAGATAGTAAATAAACCCCATTGTGTACTTAAAAGTGGGGTATGCCTGCACACACAAAGACACACAGGAAGTGTTTTTGTGAAAACTGGCATATTGCCACTTCTGATAGCAAAGTTTGCTAAAGTGCTAAAATCTGTGACGGAGAAGAGGAACTGCAATCTACATTTCTTTTAGTGTAATATATCACAAAGTGAAGCAAACATTTATATTGAAATATATGGATTTATAGAGTTCCCATACACTCAGCAAAATGAGAACATTTGATGGGAAGCAGGACTACTTACCAAATACTCCCTCCCCGTTTTGATCTTGTATGTATGAGCTGTCAAACGGTTTCTGTAAAAATTGAGAAATACATAAATATCTATTACAAATCACAAAATATAGTCTACAATGGACTTATTTTAGAGAAGAAATTAAACTGCTAGACATTACATTAAAGAGTTTATCTTGATTTAAACAGTTAGATTATAAAACTATGTAGACTTAGAAAAGCAATCAAAATTGAACTTAATATGGTAAAGGTCGATTGCACCATGGGTATTATTATGATTCACAAATACATAAATTGTGTATCTATAAAATAGACTTATTAGTGCAGAGCCAAAATGTGTGAACAGGTCAAGGAAAGGTTTACACATATCACCAGAAAATGTCTTGATTTATTTAGTAATCTTATCATAAAAAATGGTTCCAGAAGGAAAATTAAATACACATTTAATATGTAATTAAAATGGCATTTTAAAATTATTAATACCTATGTCTATTTTCTCCCTGCTATACAATGTGCAATTTGAGTTATCCAATTTATTTAATACACTATCTGATAATTTTGATTTTGCCTGTAATAAATGAATAAATGAATACCTTTTAGAAGGAGAGCCAGAAGTATTCCAGAGGTTGTATCGTTTACGTTTAAAGAACTGTGTGTAGCAACTTCTGATTTGTTTATTTAAAGTGGATGTAAACCCTCCATACACCCAGTGAAGTGAACAGCCTCAGATAATACACTGTGATGAAAAAAAATCTCTCCAAATTAGGTTTAACATCTATATCTGCTGTCTTAACATTTATATACGGTTTAAAAAGTTCAGATCATGTTAACACAATGTGTGATGTCTGAGCATACAGCCAAAATAGCTAAAAAGTTTACTATCCCATACAAAACAAAGTTGCGGCCTGCCTCAGTGTCTCTGAAGTGACTGTAAATATTTGGTGCGCCTGGCTGTGCAGGGTAAGGCATCCTTTTTCACCAGCGGCTCCTACATGGGTTGCACTACATATGTGTCTACCTTGAACTTTACCATTCCGCTACACAGGGATGGACTGGCCATTGGGACTACAGGGAGTTTCCCGGTGGGCCGATGGCTCAGTGGGCCGGCTTTAGTGACAGGGGACCGCCGACCCCTCTGCTCCTCTGTCTCTCCCTCCCCCCAGTGCTCACCTGGGGGGGAACAGAGAAGCAGGGGGAAGACCAGAGGAGCATGGGGGATAGACAGAGGAGCATGGGGGAGGGGACAGACAGCTGACTCAACAGCTATGGCCTGGGAGTTTCTCACTTCTAATCTTGTCCGATAAGGGGGGGCACCAAACTGATTCTTTGCCCCGGTGAAATAATGTCTAGCTTCCCCACTGGTACTGCCTATAAGAGTACCAGTACCAGCCGTTCTACTCTAATAAAGTAGAATGGCTAGTGGCAAGTGAAGGGGAAGAGGGTGCCTGGGTGGTCGGGGGGGGGGGGGGAGTTGTACGGCCGCCATGGAAGAGACCTGTCAAAGTGGGCCAGTCTGGATGAATACCAGGGCCAAATTTCTGTCCCAGTCCAGCCCTGCCGCTACATTACTAATGTGATATCATCCTAATGAGCAGACTTTGTTGATTATAGTCTGTGATTTTTGAAGTCCCACAAATTAGGTTTGCATTGTGTTGGAAAGATTTACAAGAAATGCAACCAAGGTAATAAAAATATGTGTAGCCAAACCTGCTACCAAATTAAAGTGAAACTTCTTTAATGTGAATATGTAAAGGGAGAAGAAGGTGGGGGGATAAATCACAGTATGACTTCTGTGTATAAGAGCCACATGTCCCATATTTACAGTACTAGAAGTACAGTGCTAGTTGTATGAATGAAATAATTATTTTTACACTAATCAGCAGTAGGGATGAGCTTCAAGTTCAAGTCGAACATGAGTTTGACTCGAACATCGGCTGTTCGATCGTTCGCTGAATTTTGAATATCATGGCCCATAATTCACTGCATCATCGCAGTGCATTGCTGGCTGATGATTGGCCAAGCATGCACTATGACCCGCATGCTTTGGCCAATCACAGCGCCGTCAGCACAAAGAGCCACAGTTGGCCAAAGGCATGGTGCCTCTGGCCAATCATGGCTCACGGGGACTAAGTACACACCCCACACTATATAAGGCCGTCTGCGCATCGGCCTTGTGTATTGTGTTGCAGCGTTGTGAGGGAGATAGAGAGAGTCAGAGTGTCATTTCATTTCAGTTAGATAGAGCAGGCAGGCGATTCAGGTAGCTGCAGTCAGTGTATTTAGTATAGATATGCATTACAGGTGTTGTGTGTATATATATATATATATATATATATATATATATATATATATATATATATATATATATATATATATACACACTGTATTTAGTTTAGCTAGATCTCACTTCAGAGTGTTCCTGTTATTCTCGCTGCAGTATATTAAGTCAGTGTACTGTATACTGGGCACAGTGTGCAGGTAAGGAAATTTGGAATAAACTGTTAGTGTATACACTGGTACTACGGAACACTTAAAAAGCGGGCAATGTATATGTCTAGAAAACAGTCACAGTTTTATAGTCCATATAGTGGTACAAAATGACCAATCCTAAAAAGGAAAGGAGATGGGAAGATGGTGGGCGGCAGCTGTCTTCAGAGAAAAGCCAACTCTGTTAGAGAAAGAGAAAGGATCATTACCAGTCCCCAGAAACCCATGGACCTGTACGTGGCTGACAGGAGGTGGCTGCAGGTCATGTCGTCCTTAGTGACCAAGAGGACTCCGGACCGAATGCCTCAGCAAACCTACGCTGCATGGCCTCCCTGATCCTGCAAAGCCTGCAAAAGGATCCTTGTATTCGTGGTATCAAGGAGAGGGAGCATTACTGGCTGGCAACCCTACTTGATCCACATTACAAGGGTAAGGTTGCGGACCTTATCCAGTCATCGCAGAGGGAGCAGAGGATAAAACATCTTTGGGAGGCCTTGCAGAAATGTTTGTGAAATGTGTTTCCAGAGCCTGGGAGTTTACAAATTTCTGGTCCTGGACAACGTGTTGCTGAGGCGTCGGTCAGTCTCAGAAGGAGCGGTGGAGAAGGTGACCGTCTGACCGATGCGTTCAGACAATTTTTTAGTCCGCAGCCCCAAGGTATGATCGGTTTCAGCAACCATTGCCAGCGTCTGATTCACAGTGCAGGAAAACCTAGGGACAAGATCAGACTTGGACACCTTTCCCATCGAAAATACTCTGGGTTACTGGGTCTTGAGGATGGATCACTGGCCAGAGCTTGCACAGTATGCAATTGAGATACTGGCCTGTCCTGCATCCAGCGTTCTTTCGGAAGGCACATTCAGTGCTGCTGGAGGCTTTGTAACAGATCACAGGGTGTGCCTGTCCACCGACTTGGTCAATCGGCTGACATTCATAAAAATAAATCAGTCTTGGATCACCAGCTACCAAGCACCTTATGCTGATGTAACCGAATATTTTTTTTTTGGACGTGAGATCCCTTCAAAACTGCCTATGCTAATGCTGAGTGACTATCCTGTTATGCTGAGTGACTATCCCCTTCCTCCTCAATGTTCGTGTTGATAGCTTGTAAGAAAATTTTTGGTTCTGGGCACCACCACCAGTGGCTAAGGCCCAGTTTTTCTGCCCCTGTTTAACAGGGACATGTAATTACAATTTTTGCTGTAATACTTTGCAGCAGGGCTCATTCCTGCGCTTCAACTATTGTATCTGTGAGGGGTTGCAGTGTTGTGGCACCAGTGCCTAAGGCCCAATTTGTCTGCCCCTGTTTAACAGGGGCATGCAATTACAATTTTTGCTGCAATGCTTTGCATTAGGGCTCATTGCTGCTCTCCAACTAGCGTATCTGTGAGAGGTTGCAGTGTTGTGGCCCCAGCACCAGGGGCATGTAATTACAATTCTTGATATAATATTTCACAGCGGGGCCCGTTCCAGCACCCACCAAGTGAAACTGTGAGGATTTACAGTGTTGTGCACCAGCACCACCACCACAATCCATTTTTCTCAATGATTTTCATCAATATTGCCGGGACCACACATTACATTAAAACCGCAAGCAGTTTTAAATGACTTTTACTCATTTAGAAATGTCATTTTGTGCAGGGACAGTTTATTGTTGATTGTTTATTGTTTGTTTCTTATACAAGGCGCATAGTTCACAAAACATGTTTGCATCGATGCGCCAAAACATGTTTGCATCGATGCGCCTTGGACAGTTCTAAACACGGTTAACACCTGCCACTTTACAGGCATACTATAGATACCCGCCAGGCACGATATTTAAAGTAATATTTTACTTTTATTTTTTCACTTTAAGCATCATTAAAATTACTGCTCTGAAATTTTCTTTTTTTTTTTTTAAACTTTTTTTTGCATTGATGCATGTGCCCTGGGGCAGGACCCAGGTCCCCAAACCCTTTTTAGGACAATAACTTGCATATAAGCCTTTAAAATTCGCACTTTTGATTTTTCAAGTTCGAGTCTTATAGACTTTAACGGTGTTCGAAAGTTCTCGCAAACTTTCAGTCCGTTCGCATGTTCTGAATGCGAACCGAACCGGGGGGTGTTCGGCTCATCTCTCAATCAGCTGTGATCCTCCTGGGAAAAGCATCATTAGAGGTAACTTGCATATTCACACAAGTCAGAATAATACTTTTATACTGAGTTACATTAGCAGAGACCAATTTAAATAATGTAACATACATTAGGGTGGATAATAAACCCAAAAGCTATAATGCGTGGTACTGAGACCAATAAAAATAAATGCATGTGAGGTATTGTCGTGAGCATCATAGCAAAAATAATTCTAGCACCAGACCCCTTGTGTAACTCTAAACTAGGAACCTGTAAAGGCTTTTAAAGCATTGCCTATAGAAATTGTATTTATTTTTTTATTAGTATTTAACATATCCATTAAAATCCACATTATATCACATTTCAAAACATTGAGAACATCCTTATCAACATCCTATATTTCCCTCTCCCCAATAATTAAGAAAAAAAAATCTTCCTTTTCCTCTACTATACTCCCCCGCCCCTCCCCCCCTTCCACTACACCAAGTTCTTTGTGCCTCTATCTATAAACAACAACAAAAAAAAACCTTTAAGAGGCTACTTCTAAGCCATATCCACACCACTGTAAAAAAAAAAAATCCACAACATTGGATTCAAGGCTTCTAAGAGCCATATTACCTCGATATAACCTAACCCCTTCCTCTTCCCACCATTCTTTTCTCCTCCCTTATTTAAATTCCTTCTTTCACAGCTGATTCCTTCTTTACCTCCCATATCACCTGTAGATGTGGGAGGGACCACGGGGAGCGATGAGAACAGAAGAGAAAGAAGAGAGAAAGGAAGAGAGGGAAACAAAAACAATGAATTCCCCCCCTTACTTTATTC
Organism: Rana kukunoris; assembly: GCA_029574335.1. Taxonomy (NCBI): domain Eukaryota; kingdom Metazoa; phylum Chordata; class Amphibia; order Anura; family Ranidae; genus Rana; species Rana kukunoris. The sequence goes on from CM056051.1 coordinate 191,267,237, forward strand.
CTCCCATGGGCATTTAATCTAGGATCCCAGCAGCTCCATATGTTATTCAATCTCTACTGAGCAGTGTTCCCATTCTGCCCATATTTCCCTGAACGTTTCCTTCCTATTTTTAACTGTATGTATCCACCTTTCAGCCTCCATTAAGAAGTTGACTTCTCTTTTCCAGTCCAATAGGGTTGGGCATTTAATCTGTTTCCATAATCTAGGTATTAGTAATTTAGCCACAGAGAGATATTTAAATATCAATAGCCTATGGGCATTTTATGAGGGTACGCAATTTTAAAGTGTGATATGTTAGGTATCTATTTACTCAGCATAACATCATCTTTTAAATTTAATAAAACAATTGGATTAAATCATTAAACAATGTGGACTAAAATCCATTAAATTGTATTTTTTCCCAAAGAAATGCTTTTGAAAAACTGCTGCGCAAATGTCGTGTGACATAACAATTGCAACAACCAACATTTTTTTTTCTGGGCCTCTGCCTAAAAACATATTTTTATAATGTTTGGGGGGTTCTAAGTAATTATCTAGTAAAAAATGCTGATGTTTACCATCTACTGCTTGCTGTAAATCCAAGGAGTGGACTGCTCACCCAGTTACCAAACTTCAGATTGTCAACATTTAAATTCAAAAGTTATTTCTTCAGATTTCTGCTGTCTAGTGGAACATTAATATAGTACTTTGACAAAACACATTTTTTCCATGTAGGGTCTTTTTAGTGTTAAAAATCAGAGAAGACTTAATGCGAAATATTCAAGCTTTTGTTAAACTGAATGATTAACTAGACAGTACAATAAGAGTTTAGATTTGGGATCTCGTTTTGGCATTTAGCTTTTAATTTTATTGACTTAATATTTAGAAAATTTTTAGTCATAGGTGGTATGAATTGAATTAATGTCAGGTCTCCCTCTCATTTTCAGAAATACCATATCAAATATTAAAATTCAGTTTGAACTTTCAAGTCCAAGTTTGGCTGTTGTATTTTTATTTATTTTTTCACTAAGGAACTTTTCCACATCCAGGTGCATGCATGCTCAGTTGCTGCATTTAGTAATTTTTCAGTTGTGGAGAAGTATTTTACGCAGTGATTCATATTGTTCAGAGCCAATGTCCTCTTTATTTCATTTCTATCCATGAAATCTTTACTTATAGACTGAAATTGCAGAAGTATAGGCATCCAATCCAAGTTACACATAGTTAGAGAGACATTTGTAGGCCTGGAGAAGACACAATTAGTCCTGTTTGTTGATTAGTCTACTTAAATAATGTTTGATAAGCTGAAACAATCATAAAAATAACAAGTGCCAATCATAGGAGACAGGTTATTAAATGTAACATACCATAAAAAATGTGGATATAAAATATAAATATAATATATTTGTCTTTATAGTCTAGCAGCTTTTTTGGTTAGTCATTGCAGGGCATATGAACTCACCATCCACTTTATTAGGTACACCTTGCTATTGCCGGGTTGGGCCCCCCTTTGCCTTCAGAGCTGCCCTAATTCATGGTGGCATAGATTCAACATAGCTTTCAATAGCATCATGCAGTTGCTGCAGATTTGTTGACTGCACATTAGTGTTGAGCAGAATATGCCATATTCGAATTCGCGATATATCTCGAATATATAGTCGAATATTCGACAGATATTCGCTAAATACGAATATTCGTGATATATTTTCGAAATGAAATGATTGCGAATTTTCGCTATCGCGAATGCGAATGCGATTGCGAATTGCGATTGCGAATATTCGAGAAATGCGGAATGGAGCACTCTGATTGGCACAGAATATTCGTGATATATTACAATATAAAATAATTGCGAATATTCGAGAAATGCGGAATGGAGCACTCTGATTGGCTCAGAATATTCGTGATATATTACAATACACAATAATTGCGAATATTCGAGAAATGCGGAAGGAGCACTCTGATTGGCTCAGAATATTCGTGATATATTACAATACACAATAATTGCGAATATTCGAGAAATGCGGAAGGAGCACTCTGATTGGCTCAGAATATTCGTGATATATTACAATACACAATAATTGCGAATATTCGAGAAATGCGGAAGGAGCACTCTGATTGGCTCAGAATATTCGTGATATATTACAATACACAATAATTGCGAATATTCGAGAAATGCGGAAGGAGCACTCTGATTGGCTCAGAATATTCGTGATATATTACAATACACAATAATTGCGAATATTCGAGAAATGCGGAATGGAGCACTCTGATTGGCTCAGAATATTCGTGATATATTACAATACAAAATAATTTCGAAATTTCGAGAAATGCGGAATGGAGTACTCTGATTGGCTCAGAATATTCGTGATATATTACAATATAAAATAATCGCGCGATATCGCTATTTGCCGAATAATCGCATTGCGATTTTTCGGCAATATAAAATGAGCGCTGCAGCTACTCGGCCCAAGGTCTCTAATCATACCAGCAATGCTTTTAGACGTCGATGGGGATCTCTAGGATGTGATCTGTTCTAAAAAAAAATTTAAAACATTCGAATATTCGAAATAGCGAATATTCGCCGCGATATTCGTGATATTCACGAATACTCGAATATGCAATATTCGTAGCGAATATTCGCAATGCGAATATTCGTGAGCAACACTACTGCACATCCATGATGCGAATTGCCCGTTCCACCACATCCCAAAGGTGCTCTATTGGGTTGAGATCTGGTGACTGTGGAGGCCATTGGAGTACAGAGAGAGAACTCATTGTCATGTTCAAGAAACCAGTTTGAGATGATTTGAGCTTTGTGACCTGCTTCATTATCCTGCTGGAAGTAGCCATCAGAATATGGGTACACTGTAGTCATAAAGGGATGGACATGGTCAGCAACAATACTCGGGTAGGCCGTGGCATTTAAATAATGCTTAATTGGTACTAAGGGGTCCAAAGTGTGCCAAGAAAATTTCCCCCACACCATTACACCACCACCACCACCACCAGTCTGAACCATTGATACAATAGAGGATGGATCCATAAGTTCATGTTGTTTACACCATATTCTGACCCTACTATCTCTGTTGAGACTCATCAGACCAGGTAACATTTTTTCCAATCTTCTATACAGGCATACCCCACTTTTAAGTACTCAATGGGGTTTATTTACTAAAGCTGGAAAGTGCAAAATCAGGCTCACTTCTGCACAGAAACCAATGAGCTTCCAGGTTTTATTACCAAAGCTTAATTGAACAAGCTGGGGTTAGAAGCTCATTTGTTTCTGTGCAGAAGTGAGACTGATTTTGCACTTTCCAGCTTTAGTAAATAAACCCCATTGAGTACTTAAAAGTGGGGTATGCCTGTAGTCGAATTTTATATAATTTTTCTATACTTAAATTTTAGAGGATCTAATGTTTGATATTTATTCAAATATGTTCTGATCGGCATAAGAGCATGGTTTTAAATGATGATTCAATTATTTTATAACAAACCATCGATACACTGCTAACATTCCAGAGGCCTACCTATAGTAAGTTCAAAGTGTTGGGGGTGTTTTTTTGTTTTTTGTTCGAACACACAAAGGTGGACCTTTTTTTTTACTTTAATCAGATCTGATTCACAGAATGTAATCTGTCAATCTGTATAATATTTTTCAATCTTCAATCTTTTTAATCTTCGCAATCCTAATTTAGAATCGGAATTCAAATAAATTGTAATATTTACAACACATGTGCTGTACATAAAGCTGGCAACTACTGGATTTATAGCTCAGCAAAAAGTTAAACCGAACCAGCCAGTCCTTAGTTAGACTTTATGTTGAGCAATAGGCTGACCATGTGCATCTAGTTAGGAAGACAAATCTCTTACAGAAGAAGACTTGGCTTTGCAAAACACAATAAAGAAAACAGGATTATGTTATATTTTGTTAAGAAAATACATCTATCCCCTTGTTTCATTATTTTCTTCTCCCTATACTTTTGAAATTAGTAAACACTTTGGTATTGCTTTACTAAAGGCTAGGGATGAGCTGAACACCCCCCGTTCGGTTCGCACCAGAACCTGCGAACAGACCAAAAGTTTGTGTGAACTTTAGAACCCCATTAAAGTCTATGGGTCTCGAACGTTTGAAATCTAAAGTGCTAATTTTAAAGGCTAATATGCAAGTTATTGTCCTAAAAAGTGAATGGGAACCTGTGTCCATGTATGTATGTATCAATGCAAAAACTGCAGTTTTTTCGGGAGCGGTGATTTTATTAATGCCTAAAGTTTCGTACCTGGGGGGGGGGTGTATAGTATGCCTGTAAAGTAGCGCTTGTTTCCCATGCTTAGAACTGTCCCTGCACAAAGTGTCATTTCTGAAGGAAAAAAGTCATTTATAAAAAAAAAAGCATGGGGGTCCCCCCAAATTCAATTACCGGGCCCTTCAGGTCTGGTATGAATATTAAGGGGAACCCTGCATCAAATTAAAAAAAAATGACTTGCGGTTCCCCCAAATATCGGGCCAGATTCACAGAGCGATTACGCCTGCGTAACAGGAGATGCGCGGCGTAAGTCTAAATGTGCGCGTGCGTTTCGATGCACGGCATCCCCAAAACGAGATACGCAAGAAATCTACTTTCTTTTGTCCAGCGTAATTTCGTTAGACAGGCGCATCCGTCCGCGCAAAACTGCGCTAGACAGACCATTGATTTGTTAGTCAAATATGCTAATGAGGGACTTACGGGGATCCACAAAAGAACGTTGGGGCAGCGCAGGCTACGCAGTGTGCGCAACAGCAAAATGTCCTGTCTAAAATTAGACCATATAAAAGCTGGTCTAAAAAGAGAAAAATCATCTACATGTCAGATAAAGCAACACTGTTAGTGAGGAGCTCAGCAGTCACACGTGTTGCACAACAATCTGTATGCCAACATGCCAGGGGCATCGTCGCGCATAGCTATACTACTGACTTTAGATGAGCAAAGAAGGAGGAGGGCACGGAGGATGGCACGGGAGAGGATATACCGCACCCGCATAGACATCTATGGCATGAGTGATTCTGAGGTGTATCGCATCTTCAGATTCACCCCTCATGCCATCCTGGAATTAACCACAACCTTGCAGGAGGACATCACCAGCCCAACACACCGCTCACATGCAGTGCAGCCACTGGTCAAGGTCATGGCAACACTCCATTTCCTTGCCAGTGGCTCTTTTCAAAGAACAAGTGGAGTGGTGGCTGGGATGTCACAATCCTCCATGAGCAGATGTGTGCACCAGGTTTTCCCTGCAATCCTCAGATGCATGGCCAACCAAATCATCAAACCCACCACTGAGGAGCTGCGGCTGAAGGCAATGACAGATTTCTACAGAATTGCCAGATTCCCACGCACCGTGGGGGCCATTAATTGCACACATGTGGCACTCCAGCCCCCCCAGGAGACAAAGCACATGTACCGCAATCGGAAGCATTGGCATTCCATCAACGTACAGGTGATAGTCGATGCCCAAGGCCTCATATGGCACGTCCGTGCCAAACACCCAGGGTCCAGCCATGACAGCTACATCTACAATCAGAGCCCCATCCGAATGGAATTAGATCAGAACGTGTATGGGGACACCTGGCTAGTTGGTGAGTGACATGGGTGGCAGGCATGACTGTCCCCCCCCATGATGCACACATCACAAGGGGCACATGCATGACTAACATCCTCCTGTCTTTTCCCTTACAGGTGACTCTGCATATCCACTGGGACCCCATCTCATGACTCCTATCCGGAACCCCCAAACCCCAGGAGAGGAAAGATACAATCAAGCCCTTGCCCAAACACGTGCAGTGGTGAAGCGCACCTTTGGCCTCCTGAAGTCACGTTTCCGATGCCTGGATAAGTCTGAGGTTACCCTCTTGTATTCCCCAAACTTTGTGTGCCATATCATCGGTGCCTGTTGCCTGCTGCACAACTTCGCACTGAGAAAGGGCCTGCAGATTGACCTACGTGATGACCTGACCCCTGAACCAGACAATCCCCCCCTAACCAAGGATACCCCATCTTCTGAGGGAAGAGCAGCCAGGAGACAGCTCACATTGGGCATCTTTGCACGTTAAACACACATATTAATAATGGCACAATGAGAATGCATGCATGCACACCACTGTGGTCCCTAGCACAGACACATCACATCCTCATCAAATTGGATTGGCACCAGTCCACCATGCAGGACTTGTGAGCAGCAACGCCACGCCAAGGCTCCAATTATGTCACTGTACATTCATACACCATTCACACGGACCTGGGGATCACTACTCCCTGGTCCTGGGGAACCCTTCTCCACCAAAATTGAGGGTGACACCCCTTTTCCGGCAGGAATGTCACCCCCACATTCAAACAGCATTCACAACTCAAAAAATAAATAAAAATAATTACCAGCAAAATCAATAAAATTTCCAGCCAAAAAAAAATAGGGCCAAAAAAAAAGGGGAAAAACAAATTAGTGCCCTTGACGTGAGCCACGCCTGGGGCGCCCCCGGCCATGGCCCCGGCTCCTCAGGGGAGACTCATGGGGAGGTGGGGGGTAAACCAGGGAAGGAGGAGCAGCCCCTGGTCTCTGCCCACCTGGCGGCCTGCCCTCCAAGGCCACGGCTATTCTGTCCAGGGCAGCACCTAGTGTTGCTGTGTTGGCCTGGATAGCCTGGGTAAGGGCCCGCACATCCTGCCCAACGCCTGCTGATGTAGTCTGCAGGTCGTTAAGGCAGTTTGTGAAAGCCCAGGAGTGGCACTCCAGGTTCCCAAGCGTATCCTTGATGGAGGACAGGCTCTCCTCCATCCGCACCAATGTCTGGCTGACCTGTCTCAGATGGCGGGTCTGGAAGAACTGGTCCCTTCTCAGAGTGGCGGGCAGGAGATCGGCCACCCCCCTGGTCTTCTGGGTCACCTTCCTGCCTCCAGCTGATGCTTGTGGCCGGGGAGAAGGGGAGGCCCTTGGCTGCTGCCAGCCAGAGGGGAACAATCCTCCAACAACAATAGTCCAGTGCCTGACATGGCCTACTCCTCCTCCACAACCTCCTCCTCCTCCTCTTCAACCTCCTCCGCGGACTCCGGCCTTGTCGGGGGGGCCTCATTAGGCTGCTGTCCTGGGGATGGTGCGGTCAGGCCAGATGGCCCAGCACCCTCCTGCACATCTGTGGATGACACAAAACATTCACAGGTTGGAGGATCCACACACTTGCCACATATTCCCTTTCACCCCCTCCCTCACACATGCTACACACCTGATGACTTGAGTCATGACTTGAGTCATAGCCGGGCAGGCCCTCCACTTCTTGCCTATGAAAGGTCTGGGCCACCGCACGCTCCTCCGCTGTCAGCCTAACAGGGCATGGTGGGCCCCCTCCTGTGCCCCTGGCATGGGCAAGCATTCTGGCTAGCTTCTTTTTGACCAGACGCTGGAGGTCATTTATCTTTTTCTCAATCTCAGACCGGTTCCGTGTCTCCCCCTCCCCCGCTGAATTCACCTGGTCAGTGATCATGTCCAAAATCTCTCTCCTCCTGGCCGGGGTGGTGTTGGCACTGTCCGGGCCATTGAGGAAACGCCCATAATCGGAAATGGCCCGGGCAAGAATTTGTTTCTCCCTCAAAGAAAAATTACATTTTCTCTTCCTCTCAGTCATACTCTGACCAAAAATCACTCCCAGTCAACAAAAAACACTCACAAAAACAAGCACGACCAATCAAGCAAGAAAACAAACAAACAGAAAAATATCAAACAAAATATCTCACAAACACTTATCAAAAATCACTCACAAAAACAAACACGACCAATCAAGCAAGAAAACAAACAAACAGAAAAATATCAAACAAAATATCTCACAAACACTTATCAAAAATCACTTTCAAAGATCTTCTAACAAACACTAGATCACACAGTACACAAATCTGACAAATACAAATCACAACGCAACTAACAACGGAACAAAAGCACCTTGCTGTATAGGGAGGGATACAAAGGGATGTACTTTTGCAATGGAAGTGCGTTTGTGTGTGTCTATTTATGCTGTCTGCGTAGTTTATGATTTTGCCCTAGTCCATTTACAATTTCACTGATTGCGCCGTTCCCGAGTTGTGAGCATGCGCATAGAGGTGCTGACATGGTCTGCTTCAAGCGCGCATGCGCGAGCCGGCCGGCCCTTCATTTTCATGGGGTCACGGCTCATTTCAATGTAACACGCCCACGTCCTTCCCAATTTGTATTACTCCGCCTTACGCCTCTGAAATAACGTTACGCAGGCGCTATTTTCTGCGTAAAAGCGACGAGAATAGGGTGATTGCACGGCTACATTGCGCAAGTCTAACGTAAATGCGGTGCGCTACGCCGGTCCAATAATGCGCAGATGTACCTGAATCTGGCCCATCCATTCCAGACCCTTAAGGTCTGGTATGGAATTTAAGGGGTACTCCATCCCAAATTTAAAAAAAAAATGGCGTGGAGTTCCCCCCAAAAATCCACACCAGACCCTTTATCCATGCCAGGTTGCGTGCATGGATAAAGGGTCTGGTGTGGATTTTTGAACCCTTTAACAGGGTTCTAATGCCGCGTACACACAATCACTTTTTGTGATGAAAAAAAACGACGTTTTCAAAAACGTCATTTAAAATCACTGTGTGTGGGCAAAACGTTGTTTTATGTCTTAAAAAAAACGGCCAAAATAAAATTCCAACATGCTTGAATTTTTTGTGTCGTTTTTCAAAACGTTGTTTTTTGTGTCATAAAAAGTGATGGTGTGTGGGCAAAACGATGTTGAAAATTACGTTTTTAAACCCGCGCATGCTCAGAGGCAAGTTATGAGACGGAGCTTCAATGGAACAGAGTGCTGTCGAACGTGGTGTACGTCACCACGCTTTGCTAGAGCATTTTGGAAAAACGATGGTGTGTATGCAACGTCGTTTTGGAAAATGTCGAACATGAGTTCAACTCGAACTCAAAGCTCATCCCTACTAAAGACAAATATGGCTGTTCACGTTGCAAGTAGATTTTGCCTCAGCCTTGTGAATGTGTAAAGAAAACTCAATCACATACAACAGGGGTCTCAAACTGGCGGCCCTCCAGCTGTTGCTAAACTACAAGTTCCATCATGCCTGTGGGAGTCGTGCTTGTAACTATCAGCCTTGCAATGCCTCATGGGACTTGTAGTTTTGCAACATCTGGAGGGCCGCCAGTTTGAGACCCCTGACATACAAGTAGAAAAAAAAATTATGCTTGGACATGCTTGAATGATGGAAATCACCTCATTCACTAAGGTAAGAGAAATGTTCTTGCAAATTGAACAGTCTATTTGCCAGTGTGAATACTGTACATCCTGTGGATTTATATTCTCCATTGGCAGTTGAGCATCATAGTTTTACTGCAGTGAATGCAGTGAATTTCCGAATGTGCCAATATGCTGTGTGTTGGCACAATTATTTAACCACTTTACCTCTTGAAGGTTTACCCCCTTTCATTACAATTTAACTGTACCCAAATAACATTTATGTTCACCTTTCCCACAAATAGAACTTTCTTTTGGTGATATTTCATCACCTCTGTGATGAAGAACGACCGACAATTTAGAAAAAAAATGTTTTTCTTATTTTCTGCTCTAAAACACATCAAATAAAAAAAATTGAAAAAATCTAATTTCTTCATCAATTTAGGCCAATATGTATTCTGCTACATATTTTTTTGTAAGAAAAATCTCAATAAGCGTATACTAATTGGTTTGCGCAAGATCTACAAACATTGTTTTTTTTTTTAAATAAATGTATCTTTTATTTATTTTTCTACTAGTAATGGCGGCAATCAGCAACTTATTGCAGGACTGCAATATTGTGGCAGACAAATCGGACATCTAACTGACACTTTTGACACTTTTTTGGGGACCAGTGACATTATTACAGTGATCATGTAAAGGAAAGGTACCCCAGGGGGCTTTGTATTGCAGCTAGGAATAATAGTGTTGTATTGTATCAAAAACATAATTTATTTAGGTAGATATGTGTCACGATCCCTATCGTGCCAAACAGACAGCGAGGCGTGGTCGCACCTCAGGGTGGAATTGAACCCAGGACCTCTCGTTGCTATTCCAACACCTTTCCTCTGAGCCACTTCTCAATTGGGGATTTCTGGTTGCTTTCCAGCTATGGTGGTGCTGAATATACTGTTCACCATTAGCTGAATCCCATTACATTCTACACCTGATTATCTTGCTTCAGCTGACGCAGCTTACCCATTTAGCCAGCGTATAAAGCCCTGCCTCACTATGAGAGCAGGGTCAGTTCATTGTTATTGATCTCCCTGTCTGTACCTGTATAGATCTTGAGCTCCTAGACTGACCCCGGCTTTTGACCTTCTGCTTTGTACTTTGGATTGCTGCTATCTCCTGTCCTTTGACCCCGGCCTGTACCTTCGGACTTCCTCTACCATCTCCAGCCCTTGACCCACGGCTTGTGCCCCGGACTTGTCTTTGGTTCCTGTTTGTTGGACACCTGCTGTCACCTTGATAGCTGCTGATCCTTTCTATACACCAGTAGCTTGCATCTGCTTGGGACTTACAGATATCTCCTACATCATCTGCTACTACTACACTCAACAGAACCGCAAGTACCATATACTACCTGCTTTACGTATAGTCTGTGTTTGTAGATTGGCAGTAAAACGTTGCATGTTTAAGATAACAGTCACTTCCAATCTACCTTGTCTGTATCTGAGATACTTACCTGTTCCCCCTCAGTTAGTTGCTTATGATCAAATAAGCATCTACAGTCTTTCAATTGGTTGTCCACAAGAGGTTGTGATGAATTAACCCCAAACTTTCTGTTTATTCTGAGAGAGAACTGGTGGTTGTACCTGAGAGACCTCTGTAGTTTTAAAACCAATTGCACTACTGTAATTGCATAGCAGGGATGTTACAATATGTCACAAGGAACATGTCTATTAAATTAGAAACATCAGTACCAGGTAATACAGTAAAAACATATGCATAGTAGTACAGCCGTAAGGGCAAATATACAATGGTATAACATGATGATCTTATGATATAGTAAAACTAAAAACCCAACGCGTTTCAACCTTATCTAGGGCGGTCATTTTCAGGGGGTAAGATGGAGATGCTCTAAAATAAAATACATGTCATGGGTGAGATTGTTCAAAAGACAAAAGCACTCTCAGCAATTAAACATCTACCATAGTAAATATATTAATATGGATAGGTATAGTTTTTACAGTGATCAGTGCTAAACATAGGCACTGTCACTGTTCTAATGACACTGGCAGCGATGGGGTTAACATCAGGGGCGATCAAAATGTTAACTGTGGCCCTGACCAGTGCTTTACTACTGTCAGGGGGGGGGGGGGGTGCTTTTACTAGTAGAAGACATGGATCAGTGTTTCTGCTTTACAGAAACACAGGATCCATGTCTTCTGTACTGACAGAATGGACTGAGAGGGCTTAAGTATTTGAGCCTGAACAGCGGGAAAAATGGGGCCATGCAACATTGGGGAATTTCCCGGAATGTCACATGACCGCCGGGAATATTCCCAGAGGGCCATGTGATCAGCTGGAGTGTTCTAAAAAGGGGGTTCTCTATATAAAGTTGCCCCCTGCAGGAACATTCCACTGTTGGTCAGAAGTCAGCAATAAGTGCCCACCCCTTGTCGCAGGCACGTTATGTGGTTGGTCACTCATTACATTTAAAGGGGGAACTTGTGTTTATTGATATGTGGTATTGCTCGAGTCCTGAAGACTGAGCTGTTTTGTACTTATTATTTACAAGTTAAGAATTTTATATAATAATAATAATAAATATTACAGTTATTTAAATTTATTTAAATATTACACCAATAAATGTGCTGCTGTCAATTATATACCAAGCACAGGCATTGAGTTTCTTTATTTATTAGAAATGAATACTGTTGGTATTCGGGGAGGGAGAGGTGCGGCCTACTTTCCCATGACAATCTGACTTATTTACATAGGCAGATTGGCATTCTGTCAGTGTAACGAACGATTGGCAGGTCCCGGTGGACATCGGATCTGTGGGACCCTCTGATCAGCTTCCGCTGTGTAAAATCACAGTGGGAGCGAGCCACCGGTGGTGCGCACTTGCGCCCAAAACCCGGAAGTGCAGAATCATGTATATATACGTGATTCTGCGCAGCGCAGCCGCTCTGTAGCAGTACATCTGCTTTGGGGTGGACTGGAAGCAGTTAAAGTCCAGTTTGAACTGAACTGAACTGAACTGATAAAAGAATTATCGCCCACAGAAAAAAAGTGCCTGTGGATACAACATATTTGTGGGATCACCAGGTAAGTCATATTTAAAAGCATGAAATATAAAAAAGGATTCAACTTTATTGCATTCTAGGTATATGTACAACAACATACACTGTATTTGGTTTTGCATTTTTGTTTGAATACACTTTAGTTAGCATGCCTCTCCTCACTCTGGTTATTATAGTTTAGTTGCCTTTTAGGATGCACAGCATGACATGATAAAGCAAGACTTTTCACCATTGTAAACACAAACTGCTTATATATTTTACATATGTATTTGAATAATCAGGGAAAGTGTTTCATGTGTATTTATTGTGTGTTAAGTTTTTTGACATGTAATTGTATTTACCTTTATGAATTAAATATTAGGGGATGTTTTAATGCCTCATAAATGCATCTGCCTATGATTTAGGAGACTGACAGAAGCCGTGCTGGGAGACTTTCCTTTTAGCTGTGAAGTATCTGCTGACAAGGCAAGACAGTTTTGTATTCTGCATGCAATTTTTCTATTGCATACTGGAAACGATGTTGAAAATAACTATACAAGCTTGCTGAATTAAAGCCTAGGTGAATTTATGTATGTGAGAAAAGCAGACAAGGCACAGATTTTGTTGGTTCAATTACAGATGTCCCATTGGTGCCCAGAAGTGCGGCCCTGTAGGACACATTCCCCTAACAAAAATGTTGTATAAGCTGTACTATAAGTGATTGGCTGACTAAGAAACATTATACCTGAGTGAACCTGTGAACAGAGATGAATATATTATAGATCTGACCCAGACTGGGATAATTTTCAAACATCAGATACCTGTGCAGATACTGCTGCTGATTTGTTACCTTTTTACAGCAATCTCGCTGTAAAAAAAAAGAAAAACGAACAAGCTAAAAATGAACAGCCAAATAAAAGATAAAATAACAAAAGCAGCATTCTCTGAAATCCATAAATTTTCCCACAGTACTTTTTCTCTGCCACTAGATGTCCTCAGTCTGATCACCAGTACCATTCAACCCATCTCTCCTGAGCCCAGGCTATCCTGAAACCATCACGTTAGTGGACAGTGTACAAAGAACAGCAGAGTGATGAGCTCATTACTGGTATCACTCCTATCAGCATGCTTCCTGTCATCACATGGGCTGATTGGTCTCTTATGCTGATGTTTTCTCTCATACTTCATACTACAATCCTGCTATACAAAGAGTAAGGTCTCATGCACACTTTAGCTAAAAAAAAGGAGTTGCTTTTACAGGCATATGATTGTATATTTCAGCTTGAAGAAGCTTGTACTTGTGTGGGGTCTTTTGTACATTTTTATTGAGCTTCTCCTTTGAGCTTTTTTGAGCAAACCCTCCCCTCAGCTCATGTTTACAATATTTTTTGATTGTTTTCAAGCATCCTTGAGCTTTATCATGCTTATTCATGGTCTTTCGTGCTGTTTCGCGTGTTTTTGGGCCCTTAGGCATCTTTTCTGCTCGAAAACTCCTCTCAAAATCGTGGGTTTGATGTTTTTTTTCTGCCTGTAAGAGTATATGCCTGTAAACTCCTGAAAAAGCCCCTGGTACAGATGTAATAGGGCACTTTGACATATGTTTTGTGCACTGGTACAGATGTGATGAGACACTGACAATGTTTTGTGCACTTGTACTGTAGCACTATACTGTACTGTCACTGTGACAGATGTGTATGGGGACAGTGACAGTGGAGCTTGGTGTATTTTGTGCGGGGATCTGTGACAGCTCTGTGTGTAAAATCATCCCTTAGACACAGATCTGTTACAGAGGTTACAAATTCCCCTGCCCAACCCCCTCCCCACTGAGCTGGGGAGGGGGTTGGGCAGGGGAATACTGACACAGATATCTGTCTCTGTTTACACTATGAAGGCTGTGATTGGACACAGCTGTCATGTTATCAAGAGGGCCAATAACAGCGCCCATATCGGAATCCCGTTTTGGCTGTGTCCTGTGATCACAGCCATCACAGGATTGTGCCACTGTATGGCCTTGCAGTAGCGAGTGGGCACCGGTTCTGAAGGCCGTTTATGTACATTGCCTGGGTGGGAAGTAGTTAGAGTATAATAAAAAAATAAGTTTGTTTGTTTTTTTATTTCAGAATTATATTTACCTAGGTGGATACAGTATGGATGCCATGCAGCATCTGTCCCCCGCTGGTCTAAGGCTGAGAACTGAGCAATCAAACACCGCCTATTACTCAGTTCTCAGATCTCCCTGAGCAAAAAAGCTGGTACTGTAACTATCAGTCACTTCCCCCCCCCCCCCTCACAGGAGCGCTGGGCTGTGGAGGGGGCAAGGGCAGCTGAGAGGCTGAGCCAGGTACCAGTCCAGGCATGTGGGTGGATTCTGACCACATAGTCGCGATCTTTACCAAGTCTGCACCACCTCTGTGACTTCAAGCCAAAAGCCCGATGTCTGATGAAAACAGGTCACAGGAGTGCAGAACGAACTGTACTCCTGTGAGTTAGAACACCTGTCATGTTTTTTTTTATTGCTGCCTGTGTCCCTGTTAGGGAGATTCAAGCTCTTCATTAGTCATGTTTAGCATTATCATGAAAAGGCAAAATAAAAGAAAATACCACTATTTGGGTTGTTCCTTACCCTATCCAAAATGGAAAAAAAGTGTTGCCTGTAGTTCTATTTTAACATTATTCTTTATTTTGTTTTCAATAAAATGTTGTAGCCACTCTGTGATATTAAAGTGGGGTTCCAATAATAATCAATATTATTATTTATGTAGTTACAGCTTTGCTTTATGAAACACTGTACCCATTATATCCGAATACTATTATTTAATGTTATTATTCATTTATGGGTTTCATTTAAATATATACGTATGTTAAATGACATGATATAACATGCACCTATTACAGCAGGTATAACCCGTTGATTTTATGTGTTTTTAATTCACAGTTTATTTCAGCATCCCTATGCAGTCGATTGTGTTTATTTTTTAATACTAACATTATTCCAGTAAACAAATATAATTTACCTACATAATGTTTGCCAAAGAATCTCATGAAGCTTAACAGCTGCAACGGCCTTCAATTTGCTGTATTAAAAAAAAAAAAAAAAACGGTTTAAGCACTTGATGATGTGCTGTGTAATATTCCATATGAATGGGGGAAATAAAATGACATCTCTGACATGGATGGAATAAAAATGATGCCAACCAGAATATCAGAGAACATCTGAATTCAATGATTTTCATTAGAATATATAATAATTATTATCCACCTTTCCCTGGGAATATGACATTTCAACAAATCCTTGTCTAAACGCTGAATGTGAGGAATCCATCTCTTATCTGTGATCTGATTTATTTTTTTCTTATTTGTATTTTAGGAGAACCAGCTAATGCCCAGTCCTTATGTTATGACATGAAACGCTTAGTACTTATGCTATGACATGATATACAGATATATTTAAAAACGAGGTTATAAATGGATGTACAATATGCATTTTTCCATAGGTTATCAGCTTTGTTATGGTAAAAGAAGCCCTTTCTTATGAATAATACAGTATTCTACATAGGCATTATGTAGGTAATAAATGCAGCTTCTCCCTTGTCTATCAGGAGGGTTGTAAAGCTGAATGCATTAGTTCTACTTGCTGATAATAAATCATTGTATTTTGTCAGTAGGGCCGAGCTAACTTTTAACTCGTGAGGTCTACATAAACCCAGTGCCATAGGACCAGGAATAGCTTTTGAAGTGTGTAAACGGCTTTGAGCTCTCTTGGATAATATTTTCAATGAGATATAGTTTGATAAGGCAGTAGCCTCTTCTAGATATCCAGGTTTTACTACCTCTTGTTTTATTGATTGGGCTTAACATCCTCATTTGCACTCGATTTACTATATTTATTTGCATGCAGCATATTTTTGATAGATATGTCCACTTATTGCTTAAACACTAGGAGCTTTGAGAAGATGGCCCAACATTTATTCATGAGAATGTCTATTCTTGTTACATAATGTCATCTCTATTAAAGTCAATTATATTCACTTATGCATAAGCAATGGAAACCTTACAGGACAAAGGAGATTATTCCACCTTTATAAACAGGATTGTGAATAAAAAAAAGAAGCAAACAGAGTATATTTAATTTGCCAACTGTATAATGCAGCCCTAAGTATGTGCCAAGGAAAAAAGATTTAGTCTACACTGTCCAGAAGCTGTTAGGCACTTTGAGACATACGTAATGAACCATTTCACCTGTCACACCTTTACATCCCCTATGGATCAGAACCATTTTTACATGTCTGGTATAGACCTCCTTATTCGGCAATAACATTGTCACTGCTTACAATAGCAAAGTAATAAGTAATGTATTGTTTTCTAGGGAAAAAAAGGGTTTTGGCTTTTAAAAAATTATTTAATATTGTTATGTGATTTATAGACAAAAAATTAATAAAATAACAGTGGTAGTTTAAAAAATTTGCATTGATGTAGATGAAAAAATGTATGTTATTCTACAATTACAGGCATACCCCACTTTTAAGTACACAATGTGGTTTATTTAATAAAGCTGGAAAGTCCATTATAAGGCTCACTTCTGCACAGAAACCAATGAGCTTCCAGGTTTTATTTCCAGGCCTAACTGAACAAGCTGGGGTTAGAAGCTCATTGGTTTTTATGCAGAAGTGAGCCTGATATTGCGATTTCCAGCGTTAGTAAATAAACCCCATTGTGTACTTAAAAGCGAGGTATGCCTGTAATGTTGTCTAAATTGACACAAAAATACAGGCATACCCCACTTTTAAGTACTCAATGGGGTTTATTTACTAAAGCTGGAAAGTGCAAAATCAGGCTCACTTCTGCATAGAAACCAATGAGCTTCTAACCCCAGCTTGTTCACTTAAGCCTGGAAATAAAACCTGGAAGCTCATTGGTTTCTGTGCAGAAGTGAGCATGATTTTGCACTTTCCAGCTTTAGTAAATAAACCCCATTGTGTACTTAAAAGTGGGGTATGCCTGTACTCAACGATTTATAATATACAGTTGTGCTCAAAAGTTTACGAACCCTGGTAGAAATTGTCAAATTATGGCATTATTATTGACTAATCATGCCAAAAAACTGTTATTTAAGGATAGCAATCACACAAAGACATTTATTATCACATCGTTTTTTCAATCCTTTTTTAAATCATAATGATAACAGAAATCACCCAAATGACCCTGATAAAAAGTTTATCCTGAAATGTTTGGTCTTGGTTAGGGATGAGCTGAACACCCCCCGGTTCGGTTCGCATCAAAAACATGCAAACAGACCAAAAGTTCATGCGAACATTCAAACACCGTTAAAGTCAATGGAACTCGAACATGAGAAATCAAAAGTGCAAATTTTAAGGGTTAACCACTTCTTTACTGGGCACTTAAACCCCCTTCGTGCCCAGACCTATTTTCAGCTTTCAGCGCTGACGCATTTTGAATGACAATTGCGCGGTCATACAACAATGTACCCGAATTATATTTTTATCATTTTTTTTCCCACAAATAGAGCTTTCTTTTGGTGGTATTAGATCATCTCTGCAGTTTTTATTTTTTGCGCTATAAGCAAAAATAGACTGAAAATTTTGAAAAAAAACACAATATTTTTTACTTTTTGTTATAATAATATCCAATTTTTTTTTTTTTATGTATTTTTTTCCTCGGTTAAGGCCGATACGTATTCTTCTACATATTTTTGTTAAAAAAAATCGCAATAAGCGTATATTGATTGATTTGCGCAAAAGTTCTAGCGCCTTCAAAATAGGGCATAGATTTATGATTTATTTTTTACTAGTAATGGAGGCGATCTGCGTTTTTTTTTTTTTGTCAGGCCTGCGATATTGCGACAGACATATCGGACACTTTTGACACAAGTTTGACACAAATTTGGGACCATTCACATTTATGAATGAAATTTGCACAAATTACTGTATAAATGTGACTGGCAGGGAAGGGGTTAACACTAGGGGGTGAAGAAGGGGTTAAATGTATTCCCTGGGTGTGTTCTAACTGTGTGGGGGGAGGGGGCTGACTGGGGGAGGTAACCGATGCTGTGTTCCTATGTACAAGGGACACAGATCGGTCTCCTCTCCTCTGACAGCATGTGGAGCTCTTTTTTATACACACAGAGCTCCATGTTCCTGCTGTCACCTGCTGTGTCACCGCTGATCGCGTGTACCCGGCGGACATCGCAGCCGCCAGGTACACGCATCGGCTCTTCAGCGATGCGCCGACACTGTGTTTACCCGCTGCGCGCCCCCCAGTGGCGTGCGCAGGTAATGCACTTAAAATGACATCCAAAGACATCCACCCGGCACTTGAGAGCCGCGCTGTGGACGTCTTTTGTCCATAGCACGGATTTAAAGTGGTTAATATGCAATTTATTGTCCTAAAAAGCGTTTGGGGAAACAGATCCTGCCCTAGGGGACATGTATCAATGCAAAAATAGTTTTAAAACGTCAGTTTTTTCATGAGCAGTGATTCTAATAATGCTTAAAGTGAAACACTGAAAAGTTGGGCGGGGTCACCCATAATTGGTATGAATATTAAGGGGAACCCCTGCCATTTTTTCACTGCTCCCGAAAAAACGATTTTTTTTTTTAAATTTGCATTGATACATGTCCCCTGCGGCAGGACCCAGATCCCCAAACACTTTTTAGGACAATAACTTGCATATTAACCTTTAAAATTAGCACTTTTACAGGGTGTTACGCGGCTTTTCGAATATCCCGCAAACACCCCAAATTGTTTGCTGTTCGCCGAACGGGTGAATAGCCGATGTTCGAATCGAACTCATGTTCGATTCTAACTTGAAGCTCATCCCTAGTCTTGGTACAGACAGAGAAGGCGGCACACACAGGTTATTAAAGGTTAATTTCCCACATTTGTGGCTTTTTAAATTACAATTAGTGTAAGTGTATAAATAGTCAATGAGTTTGTTAGTTCTCAAATGGATGCACTAAGCAGGCTAGACACTGAGCCATGAGAAGGTAGAAAAGAACAGTCAAAAGACCTGCATAACAAGATAATGAAAATGTACAAAAATCAGAAGAAATACAGGCTTCTTTGGAAAAAGATGGTGTGGTTGTTTTTAACTATAGACTTAACCACCAGATCAAAGGGGGCAAAGGACAAGCCGGCCCATTGTCCCCGTGCATGGATATTTAAACCGAGGCACATCCGTTATCCTAATATTTGCTTTGGGATGTTTGTAAAGCAATTGGAGACAAGCTAAGAATCCCCGGGCCTATGTTATATCTAGGAAGGATTGCTTATAAATACCTTCACTCCACTAAGTTGAAAGCCTTAAGCCCTGTACACACGGTGATGTACAACACTACGACGAGCCAAATTTTTTTTAATTCAATGCTTCCAAGCATGCGTCAAATTGATTCTGAGCATGCATGGATTTTTGACCAATGGAGTTCCATACAGACGATCAGATTTTTCTATAGTTCTTTCTTTCTCGTACATCACGGGACACAGAGCGGCATATTCATTATTATATGGGTTATATGGAGTACCTTCAGGTGTGGACACTGGCAATCTCAAACAGGAAGTCCCCTCCCTATATAACCCCCTCCCCTAGAGGGAGTCCCTCAGTTTTTTCGCCAGTGTCTTAGGTGTTGGTCACGGAATAGCTTTGCTCCACATCCTTGGGATTAAGGGCGGGCTAACCGGATCTGTCCAAGGAGCCTCAGTGCCAAAGTGGACAGTACCCGGGCCCCAAACCGTGGGGTTTTGCCTATAATGCTCCTCTTTGGAGGGCTGGACCCTGGGCCCAGGACTTGGAGTTTGTAAAAACCATAAGTGCCTGTTTGCCAGGGTGCTATATAGGTCCAGGACAGTGGGTACCTTCATAGGACCCCAGGGCCTGAAGGTCTACTACGCTACCCACGGAGATGGGAGAAGATTGGATCGTTTTGCTGGACAAACATCCTGCAGCATGGAGCAGGTAAGGGGGAGCCTGCGGGACTTGGTTCGACAGCAGGCTCTCCGGGGTAACCTAAAAGGGGGGATAGCCTAAGTATGCTCTGCATTGGCAACCTTGCTCACTATGTCTGAGAAAGACAGGATGACCCCTTTTTTCCCCCATCACTAGGTTCCCCTGTCTAAGAATGTGTTGCTAGCTAACCTGCTGCTTTCTTCCTAGGACTAGTAAGGATCCCTATGGGGCCTTTTGGAGAGTCCTACCTGGCCGGGGGTTTGAATCTGCCGCCTGATACTGCAGTCCTGGGTCTCCAGCAGCGCGGCTCCTCCATGTTCCTCCTGTTCCGGCATACGCGCGCGCGCGTGCGCGCGCACGTCTTATAGACGTTTTTTCGCGCCGTTCAGAGAGGAGGGCGGGGGGGGCGTGCCTGCGGCGTCATACAGGGGCGCGCCTTGTGCTGTTATAGATCAGCAGACATTGTCAGTGCTCAGTCTGAGGCTGATTTCAGAAGGAGAGGAAAAAACAGAAAAACATACGGGGCCCCATCAGTTTTTGGGCATTAGTGATCTATTGTACCCTAAGCTCTGGGTTTTGTACTCCTGGCCACTACAGTCTGTTGTTGTTGGCGGAGTCCCTCGATTTTGTATTATGGCTTCCAAAGGTTCGGGGTCAAAGGGTACAAAAAAGACCAAAAAACAAAGGGGTTCCCCCTCTGATTCTGATGATATGCCGATACTTTCCCCGCAACTTATTAACATAAAGGGCGCCTTGGATGAGCCATTAGGGGGATCTGGTGCGGAGGCTGGCCCAGATCAGCCCAGCCCTGTGTTTATCACAGAGGAGATGCTAGCCGTATCCCTAGGGGGGCTAGAAGAGAGAATAGCAGCATTGATCGCTAGAGCTATTCCTGGTAAGAAACGGGTTAGATCCCCATCACCAAGAGGTGTATCCTCAGATGCTGAGATTCTCTCTCCGGAGGAATTGGAATCACAGGAGGATCAACTAGACCTGAACCAAGAGGGTTCAGGGATTGAGGGATCTGCCTCTGAGGAACCATTTTCAGACTCCCAGACAGAAAGACTGTGGGTACAGTCTTTGACGGACATGGTCCGCTCGGCATTTAGTTTACCATTGCCAGAGCCTCAGGTTCCTCCGGTATCCTCTCTGGGCTCTTTGAAAGCTCCGTTAAGCAACGCAGTTTTTCCGGTCCATCCTCTCTTGGAGGAATTGATCTTTCGGGATTGGGTACGGCCGGACAGGATTTTTCTGCCACCGAAAAGATTTGCGGTCATTTACCCCATGGAGGAAAAATTCTCCAAGAGGTGGAGGCTCCCAGTAGTGGATGCAGCCATCTCATGTGTGAATAAATCACTAACTTGCCCGGTGGAAAACATACATATGTTTAAAGATCCGGTTGATAAACGGTTAGAGACACTTTTAAAAGCATCCTTTGCTACGGCAGGAGCAGTGGTACAGCCAGCTGTGGCTGCAATTGGAGTTTGTCAGGCGTTAAAAGACCAGACAAAAGAAATGTTAAAGGACATGCCTAACCAACAAGCAGAAGAGTTTTCTGACATTCCCAGAGCTCTGTGTTTTGCTGTAGATGCTATAAAAGATTCCATCCAGCAGGCCTCTCGTTTATCACTATTTTTGGTGCACATGAGAAGGCTCTTATGGTTGAAGAACTGGGCGGCGGAGCCCCCATGCAAAAAGCTTCTGGCAGGGTTTCCCTTCCATGGAGGACGACTCTTCGGAGATGATCTGGATAAATATATTCAGACTATTTCAAGTGGCAAGAGTACCCTTTTACCGGTCAAAAAGACATTCCGGGGTCCTACATTTAAAAGGCAGCTCTTTCCTGTCTCTGGGCCCTCAAATTCCAGGCAGTATCGACGGCCGCCTGCACGATCCAACGTTAACAGTAGATCGCAGGGACAGGCCCCTGGGGGTAAGAGGCCATGGTATCGCAAGCCGACAAAGACAGCCCCTAAGTCTGCCTTATGAAGGGGCGCCCCCACTCTCGCGGGTGGGGGGAAGGCTTCGTTTCTTCTCAGAAGTTTGGGAAGCCAAGATCCCCGACAAATGGGTCCAGGCATCTGTAACCACAGGCTACAGACTGGAGTTTCTAAGGTGTCCTCCGCCTCATTTTCAAGAATCAAGGCTACCAAAGGATCCAGCAAGGAAGGCCTCATTGCTGGCAGCTTTGGATCACCTGCTTTGCCAGGACGTAATAATAGAGGTGCCAGCCCAAGAGCAAGGGCTAGGTTTCTATTCCAATCTCTTTGTCATACCAAAGCCCAACGGCGATGTCAGGCCAATCTTGGACCTAAAGAGGTTAAACGGTTACCTAAGGGTTCGTTCCTTCCGGATGGAATCCATCCGGTCAGCAGCCGCCGCGCTTCAGAGGGACGATTTTCTGGCCTCCATAGACATAAAGGATGCTTACCTTCATGTACCAATCTTTCAGTCGCATCAAAGATTTTTACGCTTCGCGGTGGGGCAGCGACACTTCCAATTCAGGGCGCTCCCCTTTGGGCTGGCCATGGCCCCCCGGGTATTCACGAAGATCCTAGCCCCAGTTCTGGCCAATTTAAGGATCCAAGGGGTCACAGTCCTAGCATACTTGGACGACCTTTTAATCATAGATCACTCACGGCCGGGTCTGCAACAGGCAGTAAACCTCACGGTTCGGTACCTCGAAGGATTCGGCTGGGTCCTAAACCGGGGAAAGTCAGCGTTCCAGCCTACAAAGCAGTTGGAATACCTCGGCATGAGGTTAGACACAGAACAGCAAAGGGTGTTCCTGCCCCTTGTAAAGATCGAGGCTATCAAGGGGTTGGTTCAGTTGGTTCTAAACAAGAAAAAACCAACTATTCGCCTGTGTATGCGAGTACTAGGCAAGCTAGTGGCCACGTTCGAGGCAGTACCATACGCTCAGATCCACACTCGCGTCCTACAGGCAGCCATTCTAGCAGCCTGGGGCAAGAGGGCACATGCCTTAGAGTCCCCTTTGACGCTATCATCAAGGGTCCGACAAAGCCTGGCCTGGTGGTTGAACCCCCAGAATCTTCTAAAGGGAAAATCCTTCAGCCCTGTTGTCTGGAAGGTAGTTACCACAGACGCCAGCCTGGCAGGCTGGGGGGGCGGTCTTCGAGGGGTTCTCTCGCCAGGGAACTTGGGTGAAAGCAGAGAGGCAGCTCCCCATCAATATCTTGGAGATCAGAGCTGCTCGCCTAGCCCTTCTGGCATGGACCTCCAGATTAAAGGGGTTCCCGGTGAGAATCCAGTCAGACAATGCCACGGCGGTGGCATACATAAACCACCAAGGGGGAACCAGGAGTCAGGCCGCTCAGAGGGAGGTGAACTTGATTTTTCAGTGGGCAGAGGTTCATGTACCCTGCATTTCGGCGATATTCATTCCCGGAGTGGACAACCTGCAGGCAGACTTCTTAAGTAGTGTTGAGCAGAATATGCCATATTCGATTTCGCGATATATCTCGAATATATAGTCGAATATTCGAGAAATATTCGCTAAATACGAATATTCGTGATATTTTTTGGAAATTTAATTATTGCGAATTTTCGCTATTGCGATTTTTCGCTATTGCGATTTTTCGCTATTGCGAATATTCGAGAAATGCGGAATGGAGCACTCTGATTGGCTCAGAATATTCGTGATATTTTATAATACAAAATAATTGCGAATATTCGAGAAATGCGGAATGGAGCACTCTGATTGGCTCAGAATATTCGTGATATATTACAATACACAATTGCGAATATTCGGCAAATGCGGAAGGAGCACTCTGATTGGCTCAGAATATTCGTGATATATTACAATACACAATAATTGCGAATATTCGAGAAATGCGGAAGGAGCACTCTGATTGGCTCAGAATATTCGTGATATATTACAATATAAAATAATTGCGAATATTCGAGAAATGCGGAATGGAGCACTCTGATTGGCTCAGAATATTCGTGATATATTACAATACAAAATAATTGCGAAATTTCGAGAAATGCGGAATGGAGCACTTTGATTGGCTCAGAATATTCGTGATATATTACAATATAAAATAATCGCGCGATATCGCTATTGCCGAAAAATCGCATTGCGATTTTTCGGCAATATAAAATGAGCGCTGCAGCTACTCGGCCCAAGGTCTCTAATCATACCAACAATGCTTTTAGACGTCGATGGGGATCTCTAGGATGTGATCTGTTCTAAAAAAAAAATTGAAAAAATTCGAATATTCGAAATAGCGAATATTCGCCGCGATATTCGCGTTATTCGCGAATACTCGAATATGCAATATTCGTAGCGAATATTCGCAATGCGAATATTCGTGAGCAACACTATTCTTAAGTCGCCAGAGTCTGTTGCCAGGGGAGTGGTCTCTGCATCCCCAGGTCTTTCAGACAATCTGCCAGAGGTGGGGAATGCCGGACGTAGATATAATGGCATCCAGGTTCAACAAGAAACTAGACAGGTTCGTGTCTCGAGCGAGGGATCCTATGGCCTGCGGAACCGATGCGTTGGTTTGCCCTTGGCATCAATTCAAACTTCTATATGCATTCCCTCCGCTACAGTTACTCCCTCGCCTGTTGCGCAGGATCAGAGTGGAGCACAAGCCAGTCATTCTAGTAGCTCCGGCTTGGCCCCGGAGGACTTGGTACTCACTAGTCCTGAAGATGGCAGTGGGAGACCCTTGGACTCTTCCTCTACAACCAGACCTACTCTCACAAGGCCCGATCCTCCACCCTACATTACAGCGTCTAAATTTGACGGCCTGGAGGCTGAATCCCTGATTCTCAGGGGTAGAGGTCTGTCTAGGCAGGTAATTCCTACCCTGATTAGGGCTAGAAAGCCGGTCTCCAGGGTGATTTATTACAGGGTGTGGAGGAACTACGTAGGCTGGTGTGAATCCAAAAGATGGAATTCCCGCAAATATACTATTGATAGGGTGTTAAGTTTTCTCCAGCTAGGAGTGGATAAAGGCCTGGCACTAAGCACAATCAAGGGACAGATCTCGGCTCTGTCAGTGTGGTTTCAGAGGCCGCTGGCCACCCACTCGCTGGTAAAGACCTTCTTACAGGGGGTCTTGCGTATTAATCCTCCTGTCAAGTCACCAATTTGTCCATGGGACTTAAATCTTGTCCTGTCCACTCTACAGAAACAACCCTTTGAGCCGTTGGCTGAGATTCCTTTAGTCTTACTGACAAGAAAGTTGGTTTTCTTGGTCGCCATAGTTTCGGCCAGGAGAGTGTCAGAATTAGCAGCCTTATCGTGTAAGGAACCATATCTCGTTCTGCATAAGGACAGGGCAGTTCTCCGGCCCCATCCTTCCTTTCTACCAAAGGTTATATCCAAATTTCACTTGAACCAGGATTTGGTACTTCCATCCTTCTTTCCAAAACCCACATCTAGAAAGGAGGGGTTGCTGCATACCTTGGATATTGTCCGGGCCATGAAGGCCCATCTTAAAGCTACAGAAAAGATCCGGAAGACAGATGTGTTATTCGTTCTACCAGATGGCCCCAAGAAGGGGCAGGCAGCTGCAAAATCCACCATCTCGAGATGGATTAGACAATTAATCATTCAAGCCTACGGTTTGAAGAGGTTACCTCCTCCTTTGTCGGTAAAGGCCCATTTTACCAGGGCCATGGGCGCCTCCTGGGCAGCACACCATCAGATCTCTATGGCTCAGATATGCAAGGCGGCGACGTGGTCATCAGTCCACACGTTTACAAAGTTTTATCAACTAGACGTGAGAAGGAATGCGGATTCTGCCTTTGGACAGGCAGTACTACAGGCTGCAGTTTAAGATCCTCGGGATCAGAAGCACCCTTGGTTGTAAAAAAGAAAAAAAAAAAAAAAAAAAAAAATTTTCTTGACTAAGTTGGAATTATTATTATTATTTGAGTATACCTCTAAATTGAATCCTTCTTTGGAAGATGTCTCCCTCCCCTCATTAAAGCATTGCTTTCGGACATCCCATATAGTAATGAATATGCCGCTCTGTGTCCCGTGATGTACGAGAAAGAAAAAGGGATTTTTAAATACAGCTTACCTGTAAAATCCTTTTCTTGGAGTACATCACGGGACACAGAGCTCCCACCCCTCTTTTGGGGAAACATTTTGGGAGGCATACTGCTTGCTACAAAACTGAGGGACTCCCTCTAGGGGAGGGGGTTATATAGGGAGGGGACTTCCTGTTTGAGATTGCCAGTGTCCACACCTGAAGGTACTCCATATAACCCATATAGTAATGAATATGCCGCTCTGTGTCCCGTGATGTACTCCAAGAAAAGGATTTTACAGGTAAGCTGTATTTAAAAATCCCTTTTTTATCCATAGGAAAAATGTAAACATGTTCTATTTTTTTACACCAATGGAAATAAAACCGATGGGGCCCACACACGTTCGGTTTGTCCGATGAAAACAGTCCATCGGTATGTGGCTTTAATGGTATCCAATTAAAGTACAACTCTATTTCCTGTTTTATTGTGTAGAAGTTGGAGGTTTAGAAATAACCTGCATACAGTATGTTCAAAGAGGTGAGGTATTGCAGTTGGGAATAAATCCTTTTTGGTCTGAGTGTATGACAGTAGACATTACTTTGGTTAAGCAGAGGAGCAGCTTGGTAGTGAGAGCTAGAAGGTAGCCAGTCTTTAAAAGATCCAATAACCCCCTGAGCGGTATTCCCAAGTCTGGCTCGGGGTGGAATTTCAGGACCAAAAGCAGTAACCCCGAGCCAGACTCGGGATCGCTCGTAGTGTCCACAGGCAGGGAATTACTTACCTTGTCCCTGGATCCTGCGATGCCTCCCTGCTGTGTGATCGAGCTATGTCCTCGCTCAATTCACACAGTGACTGCGTGCCGCCGAGCTCCGTTCCCTGCAACCTTACGACGCACAGGGGCGGAGATCAATGCCAAATGTCAAAAGTGCTTTTAGTCCAGCTACAAAACAGCGATAATAAATTAGAATCTCTTGCAGAATTGATCATGAAAAAATTAAAAGTAATACTTTTTATTATTAGATTATTGTTTGTTATAATTATTTATATTTATTTATTATATTATAATTTATGATTTTGTGTTTAAAATTTTATTATACCCAGGATGTCTACTAGACTCTTGTTTGGACAGATTTAAGTGAGTTATTACTAAGAATTGCAGGCCTACAGTATAAAACACCAAATTTCCATGCAAAATAATGGTACCACTTTCAGCACCTAAAATCTGAAATAATCACACTGCCAGGGAGGTTAAGGGTTGTTTTTTCATAAACTCAAAAGAATTTAAAAAACAAAAATAACATTCTTTAAAACAAAACAATATAAAAGGGAAGCTTTGCAGTAAAAGCAGGTAAAAGCAATTTCTTATCCTAAATGAGTCACAAATTAAAATAAGTGACAAACAATCGTCTATAATATGAACAAAAAAAAAACAAAAAACAGAAGGGGGTAGTGTAGCAGTAGCTATCCTTTGGGAACACGATAAAACTGTCAGGTCTACATTAAAGAGATATGTCTACAAGGTGGCATGCACCTCATTAGATGTACAGTAACTCATAGTATGCCTGCACAATTAGCAAAGTGGCTGAATTCAACTTTAAACTTCCAAAGATTATGGTAAATTGCTTTATTCTAATCTTATTACAAATAAATATAGGACATTAATTAAATTTGTATGTTTGGCACAGGTGCTGTTTTACTGCATTGCATCAGTAGCTCAAACACCTCTGATTTTTCTTTAAAGTTACAAACATATAAAAAAAAATAAAAAAATTAAAATGATCATGTTTTATGTGCACCTGTGTGTCATCCAAGAATATGTGTTCTTTTGTTCACTATCATTATTGAAAAATTATATTAGAAATTAAAAATGATTTCTGCATCCAATATTTTTACTTTAGCAGATTTAATTAAGACATTAAGATTTTAATTAAATTGTCCTGTTGATAAAGGAGAGGATTGAGGCAGAATACATTCATGCATCTCTACTGTATAGATTCACAGCAGGTGCCCCTTTAATGATGAGTAGGAAAAAAAATGCCAGTGTTCCCTGCTGTTGGCATTTAAACCATACCTGCTTAACCACTTGCTAACAAAGCCTTTTCTGGACCTTTTTGTTAACAAATTACTTAGAACCCCTAAACATTGTATATATTTGTTAGCAGTTGCGGCCCGTCCATAGGGACGCACGGGGCGCCGCCCCCCTCCCGCAGTCACAAAAAAAAAACGGGCCCTTTTAAGAACTTTTATTCGGCTAAAATGTCATTTTGACATTTTAACCGAAGTTATGACGACCGTCTATAGAGGGCGCTGCAGCAAATGCACGAATGTATGTTATTGTTGGTTCCCAGCTGCCTGGTTTATTCATATAACCGGACATGGGTCGCCGGTTACCCAAATAGCGGCAGCTGGTTGGCTGAGGGGAACTGC
Organism: Rana kukunoris; assembly: GCA_029574335.1. Taxonomy (NCBI): domain Eukaryota; kingdom Metazoa; phylum Chordata; class Amphibia; order Anura; family Ranidae; genus Rana; species Rana kukunoris. The sequence continues at coordinate 191,295,888 of CM056051.1, forward strand.
CTATCAAAGCCAGCGGCTCTGATAGGCTTTTCCCGGACTGCCCTCCGGCTCTCGGAAGTCTATTCTCGGAGCGCAGACAGCATGCATTCCTTGAAAAAGACTGACGGCCGTTTCAGCCAATCAGGTTCCAGGATTCTGGTTATCAGGAACCTGATTGGCTGAAGCGTCACCAAGCAGGACAAGACATCGAGGGAGGACATGGAAGCTCAGGTAAGTTCATTTTACAGGGAAAGGGGCAACAATGGGCACAGGGAGCGGCAAAGGGGAAAGAGAGCGGCAAAGGGCACAGCACAGTGACAACAATGGGCACAGAGGCGACAAAGGGCACAGCACAGTGACAAGAATGGGCACAGTGGCAACAATTAAAGGGCACAGTGACATGCACAGTGGCAACAATGGGCACAGTGGTGACAATTAGCACAGTGGCTGCTTTTGACGGCATGGCACCGTGGTGACAATTGATGGCACAGTGACTGCGTTTGATGGCATAGTGGCTGCGTTTGATGGCATGGCACAGTGGTGACAATTGATGGCACAGTGACTGCATTTGATGGCATGGCACAGTGACTGCATTTGATGGCATGGCACAGCGGCTGCGTTTAATGGCATGGCACAGTGGTGACAATTGATGGCACAGTGACTGCGTTTGATGGCACGGCACAGTGGTGACAATTGATGGCACAGCGGCTGCGTTTAATGGCATGGCACAGTGGTGACAATTGATGGCACAGTGACTGCGTTTGATGGCATGGCACAGTGGTGACAATTTATGGCACAGCGGCGACAATTGATGGCACAGCGGCTGCGTTTAATGGCATGGCACAGTGGTGACAATTGATGGCACAGTGACTGCGTTTGATAGGCACAGTGAGGCTGCAATTTTTTTTATTTGCGCCCCCCCCAAAAATTTTGAGCACCAGCCACCACTGTTTGTTTGCAGAGACCCTAGAGAATAGAATAACGTTTGTTGCAATATTTTATTTCACACTGTATTTGCACAGTGGCCTTTCAAACGCAATTTTTTGGGAAAAAAAAAATCAAAACACTGACGTTAGCCCAATTTTTTTGTATAATGTGAAAAATTATGCTACGCTGAGTTAATAGATACTTAGCATCAGTGTTGCTCACGATCATTCGCATTGCGAATATTCGTTACGAATATTGCATATTCGAGTATTCGCGAATAAATCGAATATCGCGGTGAATATTCGCTATTGCGAATATTCGTATTTTTTTCAAATTTATTTTTAAAACAGATCACATCCTAGTGATCTCCATCGACGTCTAAAAGCATTGCTGGTATGATTAGAGACCCTGGGCCGAGTAGCTGAGGCGATCCTTTTATGTTGCCGAATATTCGCGAATACTTTCTCTGCCCTTCTTTTGCATCAGAGCCAATCGGAGTTCTCCTACCACAGTTGTCAGAGGTTAGCAACCTCCATAGCAACCAATAGGAACCTGCCTGCACGACCATTATATAGGATCACTCCCAGCAGTATTTCAGTGCAGATTCACAAGGTGGCTAGAGAGAGTGGAGTGTTTCTGTTTGTTTTTCTGTGTATTGCGATCTTAGAGCTTAGCATTGTGCTTCCTATAGTGCTTTCAGTTCTGAGTTTTATCTGCTTCTAAAACCAAATGCTTTTTTCAAAGCAAAAGACCCAACAACTTTTCTAAAAGCTCAGATTTGTTTTGTTTTGTCCAGGTTAGTGTAGCTTAGTGTTAGATAGATTTCTGTGTAGTTAGTGTAAGTGTACATTCCTTTAAGGTAGCTTAGTTTAGTGTGTGTTTAGTCTCTGTGTTTTGTGTATAAAAAACAAAACCAAAAAAAAATAGTTTTAGTTTAGTCATATAAGTTTGTGTAAGTAGAGTTAGGCCTTGTACACACAAGGGAATAAATCATTTCAGCCGAAAAATCCGCTCGTCTGTATGGGCAAACGGACAGTTTTGGCCGGATTTCTCCTGCGGACAAATTCCAAAGCATGCTTTGAAATATTGAATATATGTCCGCTCGTGAGTACACAAAAACATCGGACCAAAAACCCGCGCATGCTCAGTCAAAACGATGGGACGGGAGCACTCGTTCAGGTAAAACTCGCGTTTGTTTAGGACCTGGCACATTCGTCACCTAAACTCTCTATATAGTGTCCCGTTTCGAGCGTATTTTTGTTCTTTGTTCTCTTGCTAGAAGCAAGCCGTTCTCTTGCTGATGCAATTTTGTCCTGATGTCACATACTGAAAGTTTGCATTTTCGTTAGTGTTTATTCTATTTCTCACTGTTTGCTAGCCAGATTTCCCCACATTTGTTTCGGTTCTCCACATTTTTATTATGTCTATTTTGACTTAATGTTGAGGGTATCATATTTATTTTTTTGTTGAGTTATTTTTTTTAGTTTTATTTTACGGTTTAGGAATCTTTCCAAATTATGTTATTTTTGTTGTTTCCTCATGTTTTTTTTTTTCTGTTTAAATTCCCTTTTATTTTCCCAACTTATGTCATTTTGTTGTTTCATCCTTATTTTTTTTCCTTTTTTTGGGGGGGGGGGGGGTTTGAAAAACTTTTAGGCTTCTTTTGGGTTTACCAAGTTCGACCACAAAAGGTCCCCCCCCCCCCCCCCCCCCCCAAGGAGAAGGAGTTTGTGTCCTTTGCAAATGCCACATTTTATTTTACAAATGTCTGATGCTTACTCACCACAGTATAAAACACATTAGACAAGGTTTGAAAGTAACTACAAAAGCCATTTATTTCCGGCCAAAAAAGAAATTATAAATCACCAGAACGGCAGCACTTGATGAGATTGCAACATACATGCATACTTGGGAATTACAACATGATGAAGGATAAATTTAGTAACCTCAGGAGTCAATATCAAAAATCAGAATCAGCAGCACATGAACAAAGGAACCCAAGCTGTGATACTCCAACGAGCTCAGTTTTTTGGACAATCAACTGGATGGCAGGGAATCTTCTTCTCGACTTCTTTCCAGACTTCCTTCCATCGAAACTTCCACGGGTCTGTCCACGGACCCTTGCAGGTGGGGGTGATGTGGCAGCAGGAGGAGGATGATGATGGGGAGCAGGCCAGGCCGGGTCACACAGCAGTGTCCCTGCTCAGCTCGTCCCTTTTAATCTTGGCCAGGACCTGATTAATCAGGTCCTTGGCCATGCTTTTTTGCTCCTCCCCCCCCCCCCCCCTTGGTTGAGCTCATTGGCCACAAATGCACTATAGCATTCTGTTGGGTTGAGGGGGGCCCTCATGATTTATGCAGCCTCCCGTATAACCTCCAGGCTTTCGTCGTGCACCACACTCCTGCGCCTCCTTGCAGCTGGTGGCCTCATCTGGAGGGGAGGAACTTGGCTGATGGTGCTCAGCCTGGGCCTGGGGACCTGCTGCACCTCACTTGGCCCCGCCTCCTCCTGGCTGCCACTCCCCCCTTCTGCCTGGCTGACATGGGCCGCAGGAGCTGCCACCTCCTGGCTGGTCTCTTCTTCCTGTGTATAAAAAAGGTACATGTTGTAATATTTTGCACAATCAATCACACACATTTTCTTTCTCTAGACTGTTTTAGTTAGTATTAATTTGAATTAAACAGACTGTCCTTCTGACCCCTGCATTTGGCATCTCTTACACCTATTTGTAGGCACACAACTTTGGTTTCTCTTCCCAAGGTTTTTTTTTTTGTTTACCAGATCAACTCACTAATTCAAAACAAATAGCAGCACCAAAATATGTTGGAAAATACTATACCTCATCGAAGATGGCCAGATCTGGCTCCATGTCAGCCAGCCCCGCTTCAGATTCTGCAGGGCTCCTGGGATCCGGGGAAGTTCTGCTGGGAGGAAGGCTGGAAGGTAGTGTTGAATCTGAAGGCCTGCCATCCAGTTCATCGTTCAAAAAACTGAGCTCTTTGTAGTACCAGAGCTTGGGTTCCTTTTTCTTAGCTGCTGCTGATCCTGATTTCTGATATTTTCGTTTTTTATACACATTTCTGTAGCTTCTCCTGAGGTTACTAAATTTATCCTTCACCATGTCGCCTGTGCAACTTGGCACCCAAGTGTGCAGGTATGTAGCAATCTCATCAAGTGCTGCCGCTCTCTTCTGGGTATCTAAATATTCTGGGTGCTTGGTGTCCCAAAGAAGGGGCATATCCCGATAGCGGGTTATTAGCTGCATTGTTGCCTCCTTCCCTTCCCTTTCAGCAAATCCATCTTGACCAGCTTTCACCTCCTAAAAATTCTTTCAATAGTAATATCTATAATCGAAAAAGACAAACAAACACAAAGCACAACTTAAAAAAGTCTCAGCTTTGAGATTCTCAAAATATGTGCACATTCATTCATTTTAGAGCAACTACAGTATACAAACACAGTGTCTTCTGCTGCTACATAGCTGGCCAGCTCTGCCGCATTGTTGTAGCCCCCAAAAAAGGTGTCATGCAGAGCCATTTGTTGAAGTTGTAGCATGTAGCATGTAGATAAGAACACATCCACCATGAATATTAATGCTAGTACTCATCAAGGCACTAGTTCATGTTTAGCCAGGGCCGCCATCATGAATTTTGGGGCCCCTTACACAGCTTCAGGCATGGGCCCCCTGGAGCAGTGAACTGGGGGGGGGGGTGCTGCCGCATGATGAAATAGAGAAGCGGGGGGGGGCTGCTGCCGCGAATTGAGAAGCGGGGGGGCCCTTTACAAAAATAAGCAATAAAGGAAAATATATGTAAAAAAGGGGGGTAGCAATGCGGGGCCCTGGGGACCTCCGGACCTCTAAAAAAATTACTAAAAAATACAATATTTAGTAATATATATATTTTTTTGGGTGGTTCCCATCCGGGCCCCTGGGGACCCCCGGGCTCCTTATACAGGTGTAATGCCTGTACCCCCCTGATGGCGGCCCTGTGGGTAGCTATCATGCCCCTCAGCATTGATGGCAGAAAACACTAACTACTTATCTCTGTACAACCAACACACAAAAATACTTGCATGATCTGACTGCATACTCTAAAATCCAAATAAAGAGGATAGAGCATTCTCTACATATATCTTGATGAAGTGATGTGTACAAGCACTTGGCTCTCTAAATTTTATGGTGTGCCCCAAAATGCCTAAATACCAGTAGCACTAAAAGGGTGCAAACAACATTGAAAAGCCCCATCCCCCCCATGGCTGTTCAAATTCTAGGCCTCTGATCCGATGTTTTCATTTACCTTTGTCTCTCTCTCTCTCCTCGTTTCAGCTTGAGTAATCTTCGCGTAACCTACATAATCACGTCGTTTCCATTATATCCCCAAGCAATCAAGAAGCGCCGCCCTCGTCTCCGCCCATGACGTACCAATTCCTGTTTTCCACGCTCCTATGCAATGTAGATTGGAAAATATGGCGATGTCACCCGAGCGCACATTAGCCTCTGATCGGGATCTGGAAGGGACAGAGGCCGCAACGTCCAGATCCAGGCCAAAACGATACAAGGCCACAAACATGTCTCTACAAGAGATGGTGGAGATGGTGTCCATACTGCGACGGAAGGACTATGATGGTAAGCATGGGCCATACAGCACCCCTAACCAGAGGAAGTCCAAAATTATGGATAAGGCGGCGACGAAACTTTTTGAGATTTTTGGGGTCACCAGGTCAAAAGAGCAGCTCTGGAAACGCTGGTCCGACTTAAAACTGCGCAAGCCAAAGCAGTAATCCTGAAAATCATAGAAAAAAGTAAGTACTTTAAAATGTCTTTGGAGTGCCTATTGTTTTTTGAAATGTTTTGCCATGTCTATTTCGCCATGTGCCTCGTTGACCTGCTTGTATTTTTGAACCCCTGCATTGTAAACTTAGTAATGTTTGTCTAATAAATCCGATGACTTGCCACGATCGTAGGCAACATCGTTCCATCACCTAGTTTCTCCAAAATCCGCGGGTCCGGGAACATCACACCTGGACGTGGCTATTTGGCGAAAAACATTGTTTAGAGAAACAATGAGGAAAATATGATTTGTTTGTGCAAACGAAGTTGATTTTAAAAGGCAAACAGGATTCATTCATTCACACATTGATGAGATAACCTAATAAGCAGCTGTTTTCACATCTGTAATTTTGAGAACCTGTGTCTCCCCCCATAAAATACTAATTTGTACTTTTGGTGAAGGGACTCCAAAAACTACTTATTCAGGAGGCCAGCCATGTGTGTCACTTCACCAAAAAGGCTCATTATATCACAGCTTGGGACAAGTCATCTACCACCAAAAAAATATGCTTTTTGCTGGAATAAGCCCAAAACTACAATTGTAACGCCACTTCTAAGCAATGTTTGCAAATTAGGCCCTCCAAAAATATCTGGTTGCTGATGAGTTTCCTTTTTTTTGTTGGTTTTTAGGGGAAAGAAGAGGACAGCGCTATGAGGAGTCAGGGAGGCCCACACTGTCTCCAAAACGGCAAAAAAAAAATGTGGAGGATGATGAAGAAGGAGAGGAGGAAGGGAGAGAGGAGGAAGGGAGAGAGGAGGAAGGGAGAGAGGAGGAAGGGAGAGAGGAGGAAGGGAGAGAGGAGGAAGGCGGATTGGTGGAGGAAGGCGGATTGGTGGAGGAAGGCGGATTGGTGGAGGAAGGCGGATTGGTGGAGGAAGGCGGATTGGTGGAGGAAGGCGGATTGGTGGAGGAAGGCGGATTGGTGGAGGAAGGCGGATTGGTGGAGGAAGGCGGATTGGTGGAATTAGGCGGATTGGTGGAATTAGGCGGATTGGTGGAATTAGGCGGATTGGTGGAGGAGGGAGAAGTTGAAGAAGGAGAAGTTGTAGAAGATGTTGAACTTCTCAGTACAACAGGTCAGTGACACCCCAGCTTTGCAGGGAAAAAGAGATGTAGATAGGCCTGCACCTTACTTACAATGTTTTTTTTTTTTTTTAATTTTTAGGGGATGAAGATGGGATTAGCACATCTGTTGCTCCTATTTTTTCTCGTGCAAGTGCACAAATCCTAATACAGCAGATAATGGAGTGCAGCACGGAGCTGGCCAATATGAGGGAAAGGATGGTGGTGATGGACCAAAACTTGAAAAACATGCTAGATATTTTGGGACGTATATAGAAGACTATCCCCCCCATCTGCCCCCCCTGGCCCACCCCCATGCCCTCACCCCCAACCACCTCACTCTCAAAGATGTTGTATATTTTTACATTAAAATACGCCAATTTGAGGATGCACACGCACACACTTGGGTTTATTTATTAAAGCTGTAACGTGCAAAAGCAGCCTCACTTGGCATATAAACCAATCAGCTTCTATGTTTAGATGCAAAAGCTGAATTGAATAAGCTCAATTTGCAATTATATGCAGAAATAAGCCTGAGTTTGCACTGTTTAGTAAATAAACCCCAGTGTGTGTTCACATGTGATATCTGCCATCACAGTACATCGATTGTCTGTGCTTTGTGGGTGCAACCCCTTCCTCGCTTATCAAGTAGGTGAGAGAAAGGGGTTGCACCCACAAACAACATACATTGATCACCCATGATGGCAGATAGCACATGTGAACATTTGGCATGGGATCTCAGACGAGAATACACCATTTGGCACATCACACACACAGCATGTGTGCATCCTCAAATTTTGGCGGATTCTGGGGTGACATTAGACCATGTTGTCTGTGTTTGGTATGCTAAATAAAAGGTTGAACTTTGTAAGTTTCATTGTTACATATGTTTGTCAAAACCCAAAAAATTTTGTTTTCTAAACACATTTTTGTACGAAAAGCCTAAAGATTTTTTGGAAAAACACCAAATAAAAAAATATTTTTTTTCAACAAAAAAAACACAAAGCAGTGGCTTCTTATTTGTAGGCTCAATACCCAGTTTGTAGAAGAGTGACTAGAATGTGCAATTGTGTGTATTTACTAAAACCTGCTAAGTAAATTGTGCACAAGAAGTGCACTAGTTTCAGAACCTGGAAGACAGATCAAAAGAGAAAAAGCAATAATGACAAACAACTGAATAAAGTCCAATGGTCAAATTATTTATTAGTTCTTTGTAATATTTCTTTCTTTTGGGGGCCGAATTAGAAAGAAATATTAATCTGGCATAGCTATGGCCCCCTGACCCATAAAGTACTCAACATATTTGTCGCGTACCTCACAAGCAGATTCGGTGACCGAGCCAGCGCGACCAGTGTCCAGCCCAGGAAGGGTATCTGAGGGTAGTCCTGCCTCAGCACCGATGTTGGGTAGGTACGTCTGGGAATGCCTGTGTAAAAAAATCTGCAATATGCAGCAGGCCAAAATAACAGAGTTAAATTTATTTTCCGCCAGATGTATCGCTGTCTGGAACAGGCGGAACCGGCTGGCGAGTATCCCAAAGGCATTCTCGACTACCCTCCGGGCCCTGGCCAGCCGGAAATTGAAGACCCTCCTCTCCGGGGTGAGGGTCCTCTGGGGAAAAGGCCGCATGAGGTGAGGTCCAAGCCCGAAAGCCTCGTCCGCTAAAAAAACAAATGGAAGTCCTTCCACATTGTCTTCATCCGGTGGCAGTTCAAGACCACCAGTTTGTAGACGCCTGTAAAATTCGGTCCGCGCGAACACTCCCCCATCAGACAGCCGGCCATTCTTCCCCACGTCCACATACAAAAATTCGTAGTCTGCCGACACCACCGCCATTAACACGATACTATGAAAACCTTTGTAGTTATAATAGTACGACCCCGAAAGAGGTGGCGGCACTATGCAGACGTGCTTACCATCAATTGCCCCTCCGCAGTTAGGAAAATCACACCGCTGGGCAAAGTGGGCAGCCACAGTCTGCCATTCCTGTGGCGTGGAGGGAAACTGTGGGGACAAAACAAAAATTCTAAATTAGTACTTTGGCACATAAAAAACATTGCAAACACTAGTAAAAAACATCATTCTGCAACATCATAGTATTAACATTTCTAAATATTAGTGTGTAGTGAGTATTTAGGGCAACAAATCCAGAGCCAATTATTATCAGACTACACATCCCGCTGATGGGGCAATAAACTTTTTTAGGGGGGGGGGGTTGAACTACAATGGAGCAGGACCAAAAAAAAAAAAATTAAAAAAGGTGTGTTTGTCCCTAGGAGATGATGCTGGATAGGTTAGTAGTGATGAAGGTAAAAATATGCAGGTAGGCCAAACAAAATTAACCTGGAAAGCTTAACAACATGCATGGGGAGAAAAGGGAACATTCTGCACACAGCATATTACAATCATGGCAATTTCTAAAATTGGCATACATTATTAAAGACACAGATTGTGATGTTAAAGGAGGAAACTTACCGTAATAAACTCCTCCTGCATCACTTGTATGATGGCAGAACACGTTTCCGGTATGATGACCCCAAGCGCCTGGGGAGAGATGCCTGTTGAGAACTTGAGGTCCTGCAGGCTCCTCCCAGTCGCCAGGTACCGCAACGTGGCAATAAGCCTCTGCTCAGCCGGAATGGCTTGGCGCATCACAGTGTCCTGCCTTGTGATATAGGGGGACAGGAGATCCAGCAGACTGTGGAAAACGGGGTCCGTCATACGGAGAAAGTTCCTGAAGTCATCAGGATTATTCTCCCGGATCTCCCTAAGCAGAGACATATGAGAGAATCGGTTACGCTGGCGCAACCAATTCTTGGCCCAGGAACTCCTCCTCCTACTGTTCCTGTCCAAATCACTGGAATGCACACAGACTCCAGAACAAAACCCATAAACAGCACGAACTGAAAAGTTGCGCTGCTGCTCCATCATGACTTCAAACCGGCCGGCTGGTCAGTCAAGAACACACTCAAACAGAAAGCACCCCCAAATCCAGCAATACCTGCAAAGATCGCACGTCAAACAGATACGACCGTACAGGACGGCACTACAAAGCAGAAACGCCGCGCACGGCGACACTGAAGGACAAATACGAGCCCACAAGCACACACTGAACCGGAAAATACGACCTGTTAAGCGCGGAGACTGAAAAGCACGAATCAGCTCTAACCAAACCTTCACTAACACGGAACTAGCAAAAGTGGAACAGAGGGCGGCGCCGTAGGCTTTGGCATTCCCCTTTATAGTGACGTCGTACGTGGTTTACGTGCCCGCGTTCTGGTCCGCTGGGATTTCTGTCCGATGGTGTGTACGCTCATCAGACCAACGGACAAATTTGCCTTGTCCGCTGGGAAATATCCGTCGGATGTTTCCGACCGGATAAATTACATCGTGTGTACAAGGCCTTAGTGTTTAGTGCATATTAGTTTATTATTTGCAGTCCTCGTCTTTGTCCTTGTCAGTCAGTGTAAAAAAAAAATATGTTAGCTTTAGTTTAGTCATATAAGTTTGTGTACGTAGAGTTAGTGTTTAGTGCATATTAGTTTAGTATTTGTAGTCCTCGTCCTTGTCTGCGTCCTTCAGTCTAAAAAAAAAAAAAAAAACCCAAAAAAATTGTAGCTGTAGTATTTTAGTTCCTGTTTAGTAGCTGTCCGTGTCGTAGTCTACGTATTTGTCCGTGTAAAAAAAAAAATTAGGTGTAGTAGTTTTATTCTAGTTTAGTAGCTGTCTACGTCTTTGTCTGCGTCTTTGTCTGCGTCTTTGTCTGCGTGCCTGTCTTGCTAAAAAAACAAAAAACACTCCTTTCTCACATCCCCCCCAATAAAGTTCCCCCCCCCCAATAAAGTTCCCCCCCCCACATCAGCAAGTATGCGCAGCATACGTGGCCGTGGCCGTGGCAGCAGGGGTAGGGGAGTTACTCCCAGTGCTGGGTCGCTGCCAGCACGGGGTACCTCTCGCGCCCCTACTAGTGGTAGTGGATCAGGTGGAAGGGGAGTCCACCTCATCCGCAAGTTTTTTCCCTCGGGCAGCCGCCCGATATTGCCTTCTCAGGCTCCAGGAGTGTTGGAGTATATGGGGCACAGCAGTGCCACAGAGTCGTCAGTCCCGACTCCCAGTAGCACCACCAGTACACCGGTGCCTTTAGGACCCGCCCCCAGCCCCCAAGGGTCCAGCCTCTTACTGTTTGACAGCGACAGTGAGAGGGATATCTTGGGGGAGGTCCTGCATCAGGCAGACATCCAGTTCTGTACTGATGGTCAGGACCTTTTGGAAGGGATGATGGAGGAGGAGGATGGGGTACCTGCTGTCAGTATCCCAGAGACATCCCTTCCAAGTGGTGCTGGTGTTTTTGGGCAGGAAACACCCGCACCTAGTCAGACCCAGGCGTCGGTGAGGGGACAGCGGAGCCAGGCTAGCGGCTCCATGTCAGCTGTTTCCCTCAGACCACCACATTTCAGCCCTGGGTCTGACATATCTGGGGGCGAAGAGGAGGGTGACCCAACATGGGTGCCACCCGACTTGTCGGTTCACAGCAGCAGTGACGACGAGGAAGGTAGGCACCCTGGGGAAACGGTGCGCCAGGTCACCAGGGAGACCAGCGTCAGGGTCTCCACTGGTGATGGCAGCAGAAGGTGTCAGCAGCAGCAGCAGCAGCAGCAGGCAGCTCCACCTGTGTGCACCGAGTCCCAGCAGGTGCAAGTCAGCGGCACCCCATCTGACAGGAGGGCGGCGCTGAAGTCACCTGTCTAGGCCTACTTCACCCTGGTAGCAGATAACCAGACCATAGCCATCTGCCATATCTGTCGTGCCAGGGTGAAGAGAGGGAAGTGCTTGGCTCGGGTGGGTACCACAGCTCTGAACCAGCATCTGCGAATCAACCACTGGCGGGAGTATGACCAGATGAAGCATGGTGGTGGTAGCAGCGCCACCACCACAAGTGTGCAGGGTACAGCAGCCCCTGCCACAGCTTCATCTGTTCCCAGCAGGTCATGTAGAGGTACTGGTACCGGCAGCCAGACCTCTACTTCCACAGCACCCTCCTCTTCTGTGTCCTGCACTGCCTTCCGGCGCCAGGCGTCGCTTTCCGACGCCTTCGAACGCACCACTCCCTTCCCCCCTGGAGACCGACGTGTGCGTTCCCTAAATGGGCTCCTGGCAAGGGTTATTGCCCAACATCTGCTTCCCTTCAACATTGTTGACTGCAACCCCTTCAGGCAGATGTTGGAGAAGGCCCAACCCCAATGGCGTGTCCCCAGCCGCCATTTCTTTGCCAGGACTGGTGTCCCTGCCCTACACCAGCACATTGTGCAGAATGTAACCCTGTCACTGTATCACGCTGTCAGCGACAGGGTGCATCTCACAATGGATGGCTGGACCAGCAGGCATGGGCAGGGCCGGTACATCAGCTTCACGGCCCATTGGGTCTCCCTCCGAGGCGCCGGGGAGGGATCGGCGGCATTAGATTTTGTGGTGCCGCCCCGGGGTGTCCAGGGGAGAACTGCTGGTCTCCCTCAAGCCACTGTCTCCGCAGCTGCTGAGCCTCACAGCAAGCGCCCCCGTAGCTACTCAAGTGTGGGGCACGTGCGCTGTCAGGCCGTGCTCCAGCTTGTTAGTTTAGGGGACCGGAGACACACTGGACAAGAAGTGCTGACCGCACTTCAGGCTCAGGTCCAGAAGTGGCTGACACCACGAAGGCTCCAGGCAGGTATAGTTGTCTGTGACAACGGCAGCAACCTACTCTCCGCCCTCCAGGCTGGCAGTCTGACCCACGTGCCCTGTCTGGCACATGTCCTCAAGCTTGTGGTGCAGAAGTTCCTGCGCACCTATCCCGGGTTGAGTGACATTGTGCTAAGGGTACGTAGGATTGCCAGCCACTTCAGGCGCTCCCCAACCGCTACCGCGTCCCTGTCCAAGTTGCAGCGGGACAACAGCCTGCCCCTTCACAGGCTGATTGTGGACAGTGTGACACGGTGGAACTCCACCCTCCACATGCTGGAGAGGTTGTGGGAGCAGCGAAGGGTGGTGAAGGAATACCTGCTGGAGCAAGGCACTGCCGGGCCATCACAAACACTCCCGTACATCACCAGTGCGGAGTGGGGGCAGATACACCAGGTCTGCCGTGTGTTGGCCCCTTTCGAGCAGGCGACCAAGATGGTCAGCAGGGAGCATGTCAGCCTCAATGACGTGCTCCCTATAGTGTTCCTGCTGGACAGGGCACTAGATCGCCTGCTCGAAGCTGGGGAGAGTGCCTTGGTGGAGCAGGAGAAGTCAACACTGCTCCACCAAGACCAGGCCCAGGACGAGGAGGAGGAGGATGATGATGATGATGAGGAGGTTACTGGTGACGTCCTGGAGTCAGGGCCTGGTCAGGAGGGGGAGCCGGTGTTGGGGGCACCAATAGTCCGGGGGTTGGGCATCTCTGAGCGTGAGCAGCAGCGCCTCCAGCATGAAGACTCAGACGTCATGAACCCGGTCAGCCATGAGGAGTCACAGTGGGCTGTGCTCTTCCCCATGGCTGCCCACATGCTGAGATGCCTCAGGAGGGACCCCCGGGTTAAGACTATTAAGGAGAGGGATGAATTTTGGATGGCCACCCTTTTAGATTCAAGATGCAAGGGGAAACTGGAGCAGTTCCTCCCAGCCAGCCGGAGGCAGCACCGGATGGAGGAACTGCAGGCACACATAGTCAGCCGGTTGGAGCAGGCAACTCCCCGGCCTCGAGTTGTCCCCCCTCATCTCACCCAGCAGCAGCCGAGCAGGGGACCTAATGGGTGAGATGAGGATGTTCTTCCAATCTGAGCGACCCAGTACCAGCAGCAGTCACCACCAGCGGCTGGCCTACATGGTGGCAGACTACATGGGGTCCGTCGGTGCTTCTGACAGTATGAGCACCGACGACCCCATGGAGTACTGGGTTGCCAGATTGGACACCTGCCGCGAGCTTGCTCAGTATGCGCTGGAGTTATTGTCTTGCCCCCCCTCCAGCGTACTATCTGAGCAAACATTCAGCGCGGCAGGTGGGGTGGTCACGGACAAGAGGACCCGTCTGTCCACAGACTCCGTGGACAGACTCACATTCATCAAGATGAATGAGTCCTTGATCGGCGGTGACTTTCTGGCACCCGCCGTCAGTTCAGGGCGCTGAAGGGTCCCTTGTCATTCATTCCCTCTCCTTGGCTCTCCCTCCAATCTTGCCCGAGTGACTTGACACTATATTGTCTACTATTACTACTACTGCTGCTGCTCACGACACCTATGTCACGAGTTTTCTACATATTTTTGGTAAAAAAAAATCGCAATAAGTGTTTAGCAATTGGTTTGCGCAAATGTTAAAGTGGCTACAAAATAAGGGATAGAATTCTGACAATTTTTTTTTTTTACTAGTAATACGGCGATCTGCGAATTTTGTCAGGACTGCGAAATTGCGACGGACACATCGGACACTTTTGACACATTTTTGGGACCATTCACATTTATACAGCGACCAGTGCTATAAAAACGCACTAATTACTGTATAAATGTGACTGGCAGGGAAGGGGTTAAGACTAGGGGGTGAGGAAGGGGTTAAATGTGTATCCTGGGTGTGTTCTAACTGTGTGGGCGGAGGGGACTGACTGGGGGAGGTGACCAATGCTGTGTCCCTATGTAAAAAGGACACAGCATCAGTCACCTCTCCCTGACAGGACGTGGAGCTCTGTGTTTACACACGGAGCTCCACGTCCCTGCTCTAAAACTGCCGACCGCATGTACCTGACGGACATCGCGACCACCAGGCACACGCGTCGGCATCTCGGGGATGCACCGGGTGCGTGCGCGCGCCGTCATCGGTGCGCGCGCACCCCCCAGTGGCCGGACTAGACGATGCCGTCAAATGACGGCGGCTGGGATATTCAGATCCCATTTGTCGCCGTCATTTGACGATAAACGGGGATTCAAGTGGTTAAAAATCTCCATAGGCAAGGCTTTAAAATATAATACAGGTTGCCTGTTTAGAGTTACAGAGAAGGTCTAGCCCTATTGCTCTCACTCTAATGTTCGCGGTGAAACCTCACAAATGTGGTTTAAACCCGTTTACATATGCAGGAATGACTTGCGTATGCGTTTGCTTCTACATGCGAGCACAAAGGGGTTTGTTTCTTTTATATTTTTCATTTATTTTTATTTTTTTCACTTTACTTTATTTTTTTTATCGCTTTTACTGCTATTACAAGGAATGTAAACATCCCTTGTAATATACATTAGCATAACAGGCCCTCTTTATTAAGAAATATCAGATAAAAAAGACCCCAGATCTCTTATTTACAGTACCTTTAAAAGCTTTATGGCGTCTGCCATAACCCCAGTATTAAATGTCAAAGTAATGACGTATAATGTATATACCGTGGGTGGTCTGACCAGTTAAAATAAAATGAGTAGGTGCAACAACATCTTCAATAATTCTAATATAAAATACATAGATAAACATAGCAGTATATATTTGTATCAATGAGATTGTCAGAATTGATGTGAAAATATATAACTTCAATGTCCGCTGTTGTGCAGTTAGAAATGCCATCCGGCTCAGATATTATATAAATCTGTCTATGGGTTTAGTGCCACAACGTATGACAGCTTAAAGTGGATGTAAACCCACTCTCATCCTTTCTAAACTACTGCCATAGTGCTGATCTATAAGGATATACATGCCTCCTGCATGTATGCTTACCTGTCAAATGTCTCCCCTCTGTCTGTTAGAAATAACTAAAAAACTGCAGATTCTGTGGGTGGGTCTGTTGTCTGGAGCTCGGTGGGTGGAGTCATGATGTCAGAAGACTGCCTGCCCACCTCTACACTCCCCTTGGCAACATGCATTTTCTCCTATGTATTCCTTACATACATTCTGCTATGATCACTATCATCCAATCAAAATCTAGAAAAGTAACCACATGACTTCAGAAAAGGAGTGGGGGTGGGAATTAAAAAATAATGCATGTCTCAGCCTTGTGCATGAGATAAGTAGATAACCTGTCATTCACAGCAAGGGGGAAAAACGGACAAAAGTTTTCTCCAGTTTGTCCATTTAACTCACTGAAAAAAATAAGAGGATTGCTCAGAGCTGGATTAACTCTTTGTGGCAAGACTGGGCACAGATGATAGGAAATCTTATACTATACATTGTGACAGCAAAAAAATAAATAAAAAATGTGAGTTTACATCCACTTTAATTCTACAGTGTTGCTGAAATTCACATGGAAGGCAAATATAAAACACTAGCAATAAACACAAACAAAATATAAGAAATGTAGTCAAGGTTTTATCTTCTTAATATAAATATATCTAACAATAGAAAAGATAGTTGCCAATTTATTGCTGATAATTGCACGGTGCCCGGTGCTTTATAAAACATTTGATAATTTTACTTATGTACGTATACGTGACCATCTGGAAAATCCGGCATTGCATTGGCCAGAAGGACTGGGGTGTCTAAAAACATTTGTGGGTGTGTATAACTTTGAATGTTTAGGGGTTGGATTTAACACTCGCCCATCATTTGTGGCCCTGTGTCCAGAAATAGAGAGGCAATTGATTTTTTGTTTTTTTGTTTTTAGTTCAGAATACAGTTGAAATGTAGATTTGCAAATGAAACACCCTGCATGCTGCTTCCAAAAGCATTAGCTACACTTTGTACAAAAAAAAAAAAAATATCACATGACACACAGGGAGGAGCTTGTAAAAAAAACATTATGATTCAGGTGTCTTTAGTGTAGCATGATGTCTATATATACAGCACCTTTATCACCATAAATGAACATAATAATGAAACCATATTTTTTCTATCTATTTATTTATTTATTTATTATAGTGATAACCTGACAGCTCATTTTATACGTAATATCCATAAGCCCACACAATATTTTTTAGTGGTCATTGGTGACAGATATGTAATACAGTTCCAATAAATGTAATATTGCTTTGTTAAAGGTGACCATAAATTATAAATAGATTTAATTGCTTTTTCTGACATAAGGAACATATAAACATGCAGTGTCTTCATTTTGACACAGCTACTGAATGGAGTTTGTCTCCTGAGACATTTGTTAATACATCAGGATTAAAGGGTGTTTTAATATGAACTTTTATGACCACGTCAGGTCAGGTGGGACTATTTTTTTCCCCTAATGATTACAACAATTTTTATTTTTACATCATACCACCTAATTACTCATTGCGAATATAATGAACAGAGTGATTTAAAATTAACATTTTTTATGAGAACAATAACATCCAAAAGATTGATAGCACTATTAACTTTGTACTTTTTTTTGAGAAATGTTTCTGCAAGGCATATTGTTGTCTTCCAATGCATTGATGTATCATCAGTTTTAGAATGAATTAACAATTTATACAGTACAAATGTGAACCGTATGTTTGTAATAATAAAATTAAACACGACATGGTATTACTTAGACTTTTTTCGGGGATGAAATATACATTTAGGAGGAGTTTTACATGAAAATACACTTGTATGCAAAGCTAAACTACAAAACTGAAATAGAACAGGGCTTAAAATGTATTGTGTTAAATTAGGCCACGTACACACGATCGGTCAAAACCAATGAAAACAGACTGAAGGTCCGTTTCATTGGTCCAAACCAATCGTGTGTGGGCCCCATCAGTCAGTTATCCTTCGGTCAAAAAAAAGAGAACTTGCTTTAAAATGTAACCGATGGACGCCTAAGCGATAGGTCAAAACTGATCGTTAGTCTGCAAAAGCATTGGTTAAAAAGCTGCGCATGCTCAGAATCAAGTCGACGCATGCTTGGAAGCATTGAACTTCGTTTTTTTCAGCACGTCGTTGTGTTTTACGTCACCGCCTTCTGACACGATCATTTTTTTAACCGATGGTGTGTAGGCACATCAGACCATTAGTCAGCTTCATCGGTTAACCGATGAAAACGGTCCTTTGGATAGTGTGTACGCGGCCTAAGAGCTACTACCGTAAAGGATAACTCAACACCTTGTTTTATTTTTTCAGCCTAAGTACATTTCTTTCAAGTACAAAAATAGATTTTCTATTTCATTGTAACTTTCTGAGCACTCAAACAAAGGTATCAGTTTTTCTAGCTATCCTCTGTAAACTACACAACTCCGCCTCCAAATCTAATAGGGATTAGCATATGGTTGCAATGCCATTCCTTTATAATTACAGTAAAATTTGTGTTATTACCTTAGAACAGGAAGTGTGTTACTGACAGGTTCATAAAAAGCGAAAGAAAAGACAGGAAAAAGGAAACTAATGTAGCCACATTATACAGCCAACTAATGCAGGACTGATAAACTGCAATGTACTACATGTATACAGTGCCTTGAAAAAGTATTCATACCCCTTGAAATTTTCCACATTTTGTCATGTTACAACCAAAAACGCAAATGGATTTTTTGGGGATTTTATGTGATAGACCAACACAAAGTGGCACATAATTGTGAAGTGGAAGGAAAATGATAAATAGTTTTCATTATTTTTTTTTTACAAATAAATATGTGAAAAGTGTGGCGTGCATCAAGCTTTGTTCTTGCCATTCTTCCATTAATGGAAGATTTGTGGAGTACACGACTAATAGTTGTCCTGTGGACTGATTCTCCCACCTGAGCTGTGGATCTCTGAAGATAATCCAGAGTTACCATGGGTCTCTTGGTTGCTTCCCTGATTGATGCTCTCCTTGCCCAGCCTGTCAGTTTATGCTGCAAAAATGACAGCTCCTGTCCAATCACACAAAGTCTTTTAGCACCTCTTCGGTTGATGGCCTGGTCAGATCAGATCATTTCTCCTTGAAGCCAGGGTAGCCATTCTCCCAGTGTCTCTTCACACTCACCACTCCTGCAGCAGATTGTCTCCAGGGGAAAGGTCCCTGAATCACAGAGAGCCCACTGACCAAAAGGGCTTTGCCCACCTACACAGTCAGAATGCTGTATTCCTGTAAAATGTGGAGCCAAAATGTGGAGCCAATCCAGGAGTTACCAATCCTGTAGAAAATTGCAATACCCATTTTCTCCACTCAAGAATGACATCCCAAAACCCCACAACCTGCACAAGTGAGAACTTCAACCCTTCAGACACAATGAGAAGGTGCAGCATTGTCATAATAAGGAAGCATGTCCCTAAATAGTACAAAAAATGGTGGTAAGGCTAACAAAAAAATCTCAACAGCAAAACAGAGCACACATCAGGTTGGGAAATCCATTAGAAATTAAACTTTTCATTAAGGCCTATACTCCTCCTTGTGTTGAGTTTCACTATAAAGCATATTTCTCTTATTTCCCTTTGTTGTAACAAAATGTCTTATTTGTCATACATTTTTTATATGGTGATATAAAATCAAATAAATATAGACATTTCGTATTTGACACTGCAAACAATACACATTCATTCATAAGATGGGTGTTACTCACGGAGGGTAAATGTATGAATCTTTAAGTGTGGTAATATACCCTAAATTGTCGTCAGTGGTTACATTATCTTCACATCAAACTTCCATAAAACCTTGTCATCAAACTCCCCTGTCATTTATTTGGTAGAGAACTTGTTGGTATTTGTAACAAATGAATTTCAGTCTGTTAAATTAGTAAAAGTTAACATTAGATTAAAAAATAAGCAGAGTAAGCAGGATATTTTTTTTTTTTCTGGGATAGGTAATATTTTAATTTTTTTCGCAGAGTACCATATAACACAAAGCTGACCCTGTTATTGCCACTATTCACTTTGATAGTTGCATATCAGTGGTGTTGGTGCTTGTAAACATAGACTGATTTCCCAAATGTTTCTTTACAGGGGGCATCATCTTTATTTAGTGGAAAGTAGTCAATACCATTGTATTATTCTTAACAAATGTTCCATTTTCATTCAACTGTATATTAAGAATAAGACCAAAGTCACAAATCTTTATTTTATGATCTCTGCTAAGGCTGGAGTTCAATTCTGGCTTTTGTGTTTTCTCATAAAGCTTGTAGAAGATCTATATTGGAATACACTGTGTAAAGTCATTTGGGGATATTGGAATACATATTGTGATACATGTTTTAAGACCATGTTGGGATACAGAGCATTTCCAATTTTTTTTTTAAGATTATTGTGCCTGGAGAATTGAGACCCCAAAGCATTATTGGATTCACACTATAATTACAGCTTGTGATTCCTACAGCTTTCCTCTAATTGCCAATAAACTCTGCCAAACAGTACAACAGAAACCTCAGTGTTAAAGGAATTGTACACTAATTAAAGTGAGCTTTAGTGTGGCCAGTTTGAGAAGAAAAATGCCCTTTTTACAAGCTTTTTCCTATATACTGTAGATGTATAGTAAATGGAGTTGTCGTCATGATGCAGGTTCTTTCAAGTGGAGTATGTATAGAAAACATGTCTTATAGTAAAATGTGTTGTATATCAGCTGTCTAAACTAGGTGAAATGTGTAAAACAATACTTACATCGTGTTCTGGTATTAAGAGCCTAGACATGTTGGTGAATAAAGAACTAAAAAGGTAAGCTTTTTTTCTGGTTTGTTGGTCATGTTTTACATAATATTAGCAATATGTTTTCTGCCTGGTCCTGGCTAAACTTTATATCATGCACAATATTTATGTTTTAGAAATGTCAAGTAATGTAATGAATAGTAAATAAAAAGGGGAAACCAGGGAGGCCAGAAGATTTTTCTGTGCATTCTGAGGCTATGCATATATGGTAGCAGTGCCGATCCTGACCTCCCTTGGGCCCTAAGCAAAATGACATGTCACATTAAAGTTGAGAAGCGAGGGGGGGGATTGCGCTACCGACAGTGACATGTCACATTACAGATTAAAGTTGAGAAGTGGGGGGAGGGGGTGTTCTGCTGTCAGAAATGACATCTTACATTAAAGTGAAAAGTGGGGGGTGCTGACTTCTTACCTCTTCTCCCATGCAGCCAGCGAGTTGAGAAGCGGGGTGAGGGGCCGAAAATGACTTCTCACCAGACGGGGCCTCTAGTAATTTGGGGGCCCTCCGCAGCTTTTCGGGGCCCTAAGCGGCTTGCATAGTGAGCCTATAGGGCGGATCGGCCCTGTATAGGAGACTTGGATTATATTATACGTAGGGAATGCAGGTCAATTAGGAAATTGAAAGTGGTACTAGCAACACTGGCACGTAGTTACAGTAGGTGAAAACGAGATGTGTTACATACATTCTTTGTCATAGTCATATATAGGCATAATGATAGAATAGCCATAATATAAAGAAATAGTCACTAAATAAACAATTGGTAGAGATTCTTTGCTCCAACAATTTGTTTTTAATGTGTATACTGCCTTTGGTACATGCTAGAATACAGTGTACATTCTTGGAAATCCCTCTTTGCATACCTGCACAATATTGAAAGAGCCCACTTGCAAGCAGATGGAAAGATCCAGTTTAAAGTGTATATGTGGCCACAAATCAAATACCTATATATATAGCAGAGTTTCCACATAAATGCAAATTTCCCTGGGTTATTTCTTGGTTAGACAAATGTACTTATAAAAGATGCCTGGTGATCTTGTCAGAAGCTTCCTTTAATGGGCTGGTACTGCTACCCTTAAATGGCAAATAGCATTGTCAACCCTCTGTGGAAATCCTTTGGCTGAACAACAAGACAATTTGTCAACGTTATCAACATCGTTATCAACATCGGCAATATACCCTTTGCTGATCACAGTGGACGTGAGAAATGTAGTTCTGTGGCTGTCTGCACTTCAATAAGGCACAAGTATTGCCTGTGAAAACTGCTGATAACCTCCAGGCAGGAGCAATGATTTGAAGAATTTTTAAGAAAAGCATACATGGCACTTGTATTTATAACAGAACTTTAGTATAAATTTTGAATTTGTGAGACTGAAGATAATTTTTATTGTAGAAAAGACATACTATATCTTTTCTGCAATAAATGATTCTTCTTTTTAGCAAACTTCTGAAACTAAAAACTGAGCTGCGTATGCTGGGTGCTAGGATGAATTGACTCCCATGCGTATGTTCCTCATCCCAGTTAAATAACTGTATTTATCGGCGTATAACACGCACAGGCGCATAACACGCACCCTAACTTTAAAAAGGAAGTTTCAGAAAAAAACTTTCCACAGCCTTCTGCGTATAACACGCAGGCACAATTTACCCTCTATTTTCAGGGTAAAAAAGTGTTATACGCCAATAAATACAGTAATCAAGATTGGCCTTGGATTCCAAGAGAAGCTGGCAAAGACATGTCGGTGCTGGCAAGGAGGCTCACAGACATCACATCGCTGGAGGGTAGGTGAGTATAGATACGCTTTAAAATTACAACTACTTTAAAAGCACATATGCATGACCATAAAAAGGAAGCCATCAAACATCTGTGCTTGTAGGTAATATACAGTATATGTACACACACACACACACACATACATACACATATATATATATATATATGTGTATATATATCATAAGTACAAAAAGTGCAAATATAAAAAAGTGTTAAGAAAAGCTGAAAAGTAAGAATGCTTTTAAAAATATATATTTTAAGTGTTTATTTTTTATAATTTACAAAATGAGCGAACAGAAGAAAAATCGAATTCAAATCAATATTTGGTGTGACTACCATTTCAATTAACATTTATGTGTTTATATATCAAAACTCAATATTTGGTGTGGTTTCAAACTAGCATCAATTCTTCTAGGTACACTTCCACACAGTTTTTGAAGAAGCTCAGGAGGTAAGTTGTTTCAAACATCTTGGAGAACTAACCACAGCTCTTTTGTGGCTGTAGGCTGCCTAAGATCCTTCTGTCTCTTCCCAGACAGACACGATGATGTTGAGATCAGGGTTCTGTGGGGTCCAAGCCATCACTTACTTCTTTGTTTTTCTTTACACTTTTTATGCTTTTTTACCATGAAGATAGTTCTTAATGACATTGGCTGTATGCAGGGGTGGACTGACAACCCATAGGGCCCCCAGGCAATAGAAGATTATGGGGCCCCTGGGCTTACAGATGGCCACCACGCCAGGAGGCAGTGCAGAGGCAGGGCAGCTAAAATACCAGGATTTTCACATCAAAAGCATGTCGGTTTCAGACATAGCAGGGACAGATGTAAAAAAAAAACACTGATTTTTACATACTGTCCCTGGTTTTATTGAGCCTGGCAACCCCGATGGGGACCCCTAGTGGCATGGGGCCCTCGGGCAGCCCCTGGCTGTATGTTTGGGGTCGTTGTCCTGCTGCAGAATACATTTTGGGCCAATCCCACATCTCTCTGATCGTATGGCATGATGGATAAGTATCTGCCTGTATTTCTCAGGATTGGGGACACCACTGATCCAAATGTCCAACTCCATTTCCAGAAATGTATCTGCTGCATTAACTTTCCTTGGCCAGCTGCTCTGTCTATGGTTCTCAGTGTTGCCTAATCAATGGTGTCCTCAACGTTGAGAAATACAAGCAGATTCTTACCAATTATACCATACCATCAGGGAGGTGTCTGATTGGCACCAAATTTATTGTGCAGGGCAATGACCTCAAACATACAACTAATATCAGTAAGATGAGTTTTCAAACGCTTTATATCAGGGCCCAACAATGGCCAACATCAACAGAGGATAGGACAGGTTGATGAAGCAATAGAGAACAGTGCGGTATCAGGCCTGGATAAGTAGCGGAGCAGTCCTGTCAGGTAAACGGGCCATAAATAATCAAACCTGCTAAGAAAAAATTAGCGAAATTTATAACAGGCACATGCACATAGTGTGGCTCTAATGTCTTGACCTAGAATGTATTTCAGATGAATAGACCATTAGCATGTCTCTTTAAAAAAAAAGAAAAAAAAAACCTAGGCGGATATTAATCTTAAACCCTACAAATTGTGTAATTATGGCTATTATCACATTGTACAATGCAAAATCTAGTGTTTCCAAATGTAACTACAATGCTTCTATAATTGTGCTACAATCATGGCTGTTGAAGAAGCAAATTGCCCATCCAAATTGCATTATATTTTAGTTTGAATTATAATTGTCATTAAGTTAATGTTAACTGAAAGAGCACTATCTGTTAAAGGGCTTCTATCTCTCTCTTGTAATGACTGGAATTTTTTATTTTTTATTTTTAAAGCACTGTTAAGGACATTATTTTTGTGTCAAATTCCTTTTGTATCGATATTACATTCCATTATCTGTCTTACCACATTGTATGAATCTTTTCTGTGTTTTTATTTTTTATTTTTATTTCAGTCTATTTAGGAATATACATACACCTATACACTACCATAAAAAAAAAAAAACAGTCATTAAGTGCTAACACATTGGCAGATATTTATTTAACTTATTTTTCCAGTCACTTTAACCACTTGCCTACTGTGCACCTACACCCCCTTCCTGCCCAGACAAAATGTTAGCTTCCGGTACTGGGTCGCTTTAAATGACAATTGCGCGGTCGTGCGATGTGGCTCCCAAACAAAATTGACGTCCTTTTTTTCCCCACAAATAGAGCTTTCTTTTGGTGGTATTTGATCGTGCGTTTTTTTTTTTGCGCTATAAACAAAAAAAGAGCGACAATTTTGAAAAAATACACAATATTTTTTGCTTTTTGCTATAATAAATATCCCATTTAAAAAAAAAAAAAATCATTTTTTATCTCAGTTTAGGCCGATACGTATTCTTCTACATATTTTTGGTAAAAAAAATCGCAATAACCGTATAGTGACTGGTTTGCGCAAAAGTTATATTGCCTACAAAATAGGGGACATAATTATGATTTATTTTTTATTTTTTACTAGGAATGGCGGCGATCTGCGATTTTTTTTTTCGGGACTGGGACATTATAGAGGACACATTGGACACTTTTGACACATTTTTGGGACCATTTACATTTATACAGTGAACAATGCTATAAATATGCATTGATAACTGTATAAATGTAACTGGCAGGGAAGGGGTTAACCACTAGGGGCGGGGAAGGGGTTAAATGTATATCCTAGGTGTGTTCTAACTTTAGGGGGAGGGTGGGTGACTGGGGGAGGTGACCGATTGTGTCCCTATGTACAAGGGACACAATCGGTCTCCTCTCTCCCTGACAGGGACGTGCAGCTCTGTGTTTAAACACAGAGCTGCACGTCCCAGTTCAATTGTCGGCAATCGCATGTGCCCGGTGGCCATCGCGGCCGCCGGGCACGCGCACAGGCTTCTCATTTGACGGCGGGCGGGTAGCAAGTGGTTAACTGGATGTATTTGATAAATTAATGTTGTAAGCTAGCTATTTCACTCATTATATGGACACACCAGTTAACTGGAACACAGATTTTATCTATTCTTAGGGCTCATTCACACCAGAACACAGGGTGGGAAACACATTTCATATGCATTCAAAATACACTGGGTGTGTGATCTGCTGCAGGTGTCAATGTATTTCTGATGACACCCAGCCAGGGTGCAATGCCATACTCCTGCGCATTTGCACGGGACCTGCCATTTACGGCACAGGCTCTGAAGGTCTTACACAGTATGCTGGACCTTCAAAGTGCATGCGCTGGTGATGTCACCGGCTGCTTGCATTTTGAATATCTCCTAAACCGTGCAAGTATATGAGATAGTCACAATACCTACAGGTAAGCCTTATTTCAGACTTATCTGTAGGTAAAAGATGAAAAAGTGGGTTTACTACCACTTTAACATAGTCTGCATATGTTTGAGTATTTTTCCCTAGCAGTAATAGAGCCAAGCCTATATGAGAGTCAGGATGCTCTCTACGTTGCAAATAAAGAAATGAGCTGTGTGTCAGTGTGTATCCTGACTCTCCTGTTGTCCAAGGGAGGAAGTGAGCACGACACTCCACACCAGGGAGAAAGCCTTGCATTACTGTGTGGAGTTACAGATAGAAGAACAGGAAGTGAGGATTTATCAGAAGAAATAAGGACATTTAAAAGCAAATTCAAAGGATGAGGTAAAGGGAGCAATTTAGGAAAACAAATTGTAACTTTACAACCCCCTTTAACCTCCCTGGCGGTATGATTCTGTCTGGAATTACGTACCAAAAGCGGTACAATTATTTTTCTTAGGAATAACTCACTTAAATTTGTCCAAACAATAGTCTAGTAAACATCTCTGGTATGATAAAGTTTGAAACACAAAATCATAAAATTATAATATAATAAATAACTATAAATAATTATAACAAATAATAATGTAATTATAATAAAAATTATTCACTAATGTAATAAAATCAAAATTACTGAAATTTGCTCAGTTGCAAAATTGTCGCTGTCATTACTTTTATTTTTTATGACGGATTTCCCCACAAATCGCTATCGCTCAATTCTGCAAGTGATTATCATTTATTATCGCTGTTTTCTAGCTGCTCTAAAATCACTTTTGACATAAAGGGACACTTTTGGTTGCTATGGACAATCTACAGTTTGCAGGCACAAAAAAAATGTTTTTATTATGTAAAAGAACATGCAGGGCACTGGGCAGACCACTAGGGACAAGGGGTGTGTGTACTTTTTACATACAGTACTGTAATCTATAAGATTACAGTATTCTGTATGTAATGTGTTTGTTTACTTTTTTGAATTTGCCGCCGGTCTCCGCCCCCGTGCGCCGTTACGTCGCAGGGAACGGAGATCGGCGGCGCGCGGGCACTGTGTGAGTCGAATGGAGGACGCCATTCGCTCACACAGCGAGGATGCATCGCTGGATCCAGGGACAAGGTAAGTACAGTACCCTGCCTGGATACAAGGTAAGCCAGCGCGCTGCAGGCTCTGCATATTCATCCCGAGCGCGACTCGGGATATCGATTTTTACATAAAAAATCCACCCCGAGTCACGCTCGGGGATACCGCCAGGGGGGTTAATCTAAATCTAAGTGACAGGGAACAGATCAGATCAGATAAAGCCAGAAGAAGCTTTTTTTGTGGCTTGCCACTCCATTGTGCCACTCTTTCTAAAATCAGGTAGTATAGGCTTGTATTGTGGTTGTGTTTTAAAGTACATCCAAACCATAATTTGATGATGTTAAATGTGCTAATGCACTGTATATTATAAAGAATCTCCAATGTTCTATCAATAAGATATTGTTGATACCTTATCTTCATCAATTTTGCATTTCAATGCTGCTAATTTCCTCCAGCCTTCTCCTGCCAACTCCCATCTAAAATCATCCACTCCAGCATCGTCTCTCATCATTGTTAAGGACCAGCCTACTGATAGTTAGCAGTGATTGACTATACTTGTGTAATGTATGTCAGCACAGTAGTTTGTAGTCTCTATAAGTGATGCTGACAATGCAGGAGCCCGATTTTGCTATGGTCTTCACTAGTGATGAGCTAAATGGTTCAGTTCGAGGCAGTTTCACAGAATATGAGTAGTTTGACTGTTGGATCTGAACCCTATTGAAATCAAACGGAACCAAATGTTATAAAACAGTAATAGCTATTTTGTAGGCTAATAGGCAATGATTTGTCAAACAAATGGGCTGGTGGTGAACACTGCCTTGGGGGTCATGTACCAAAGAAAAAATATAGAATAAAATAGTGGTAGTTCCAATTTTTTATGTCACACGAGTGTCCCTAGGAGTAAAAAATACACTAAAGATACAAAAATACACTTCAGTAAAAAATACATTAACATAATTTTTAGGGCACAAACATTCAATAAATACATTTTATTGAATAATAATTTATTTTTGAATAAATTCAATAAATGACCCATTTTTTTGGTACAATACTGTATAAAAGATGAAGTTGCTCTGAGTAAATAGATACCCAACATGTCATACCTTAAATTTGCATGCACCCATGAAATGGTGACAAATTTAAGTACTTAAATTATCCATAGGCGACACTTTAAAATCCTCTATTGTTTGTTTGGACAGACATTCACACCAGTAACCTGCAGGAGGTAATTTTGTAGGGCTATGGCAGTGCTCATCCTGTTCCTTCCTGCACAAAGAAGCAGCTACCAGTCCTGCTGATGGGTTTAGGACCTTCTACGGCCCTGTCCAGGCCGTAGAAGTTTTGCCTTTAGTTATATTTTAATTGCTCATACTTTGAATTGTCTAAGGCTATCAGTGGTGTACCCCAAGGTTCAGCGTTGGGACCCTAATTCCCAGTACACATGATCGGAAATTACGACAGCAAAAGTCCAATGTGAGCTTTTGAACGGAAATTCCGACCATGTGTATGCTTCATCGGACTTTTGCTGTCAGAATTTCCACCAACAAAAGATTGAAAGCTGGTTCACAAATTTTGGAATATCTGATCGTCTGTAGCAATTCCGACGCACACAATTCTGACACATGCTCCGAATCAATTTGATGCATGCTCGGAAGCATTGAACTTAATTTTCTTGGCTTGTCGTAGTGTTGTGCTTCACCATGTTCTTGACAGACGAAAGTTCAGAGAACTTTTGTGTGACCATGTGTATGCAAGCCAAGCTTGAGCGGAATTCCGTCGGAAAATGATATAGAGTTTGGGAATAAACATGCCATTGCAGTGTTTGCAGGTGACACTATGCTCTTCAGTGGAATAACATCCTCAGAGGAAGTGTCCAACTTACAATGACCTCAATGCACTATTTAATTGGGCAACTATGTGGCAAACAATGTTTAATATTGATAAATGTAAAGTTATGGCCTTTGGGGATAAAAGCATGCATGCATCATACATTTATGAGGCTAACAGCTGGGAAAGTCAATGGTTGAGAAGGATCTGGATGTTCTGGTGGATCATAGACTTAATAATAGCATGCAATGCAAAGCTGTGGTTTCCAAAGCAAGCAAAATATGTTCTTGTATTAACCACTTCAATACCCGGCCATTGACAATTGACAGCCAGAGATGGGATCTCTCATCCTAAGTGGCTGTCAATTGACAGCCTGGGCTTTGCGGGTGGATATCTGAATGATGCCTGCAGCCAGAGTCATCATCCAGATATCCTCTTCTTCAGCCCGCGATTCTGCACGACATAAGAATGATCATAGTGGCAGTTCCGCCGCTTGATCGTTCTTACAGGCCGCGGGAGGGGATATCCCCCCCCCTCTAGCCGCCATCCGGTGCTTCTCCGGGCTCTCCCGTGCCTTCGGGGGCCCGGAGAACGAATCGTCCGGTGTCGGCAGGAAGCATAGAGATGACTGGTAACCAGATGGTCACCAGTCATCTCTATGACTGTCGGAGGACCCGGGCGCGATGTGATGACGTCACGCCCGGGTGCCTGTAAGTAAACAAAGCCGCGATTGCGGCTGTAAGCAACCATTCATGAGATCGGTGATTTTTTTTTCACCGATCTCATGGTTTCCAGCCTGGAGGAGAGATGTGAGGTCTTATTGACCCCGCAACTCTCCTTAAAGAGGACCTGTCACACACATTTCCTATTACAAGGGCTGTTTACATTCCTTGTAATAGGAATAAAAGTGGAAATTGTTTTTTGAAAAAAAGTGGAAAAATAAATTAAAAATAAGTAAAAAAAAAAAAGATAAAAAAAAAAATTAAAATGCCCCTGTCCCCGATAGCTCGCGTGCAGAAGCGAACGCACACGTAAGTCCCGCGGACATATGTAAACGCCTTTAAACCACATAAGTGAGGTATCGCCGCGTGCGTTAGAGTGCCAGCAATGAATCTAGCACTAGATCTCCTCTGTAAATCTAAACTGGTAACCTGTAAAAAAAAAAAAAGCGTTGCCTATGGAGATTTTTAAGTACCAAAGTTTGGCGCCATTCCATGAGTTCCATACTTTATTGTGTGGTATTGTATCATGACCACCCTGGGAGGCATCAATTAGTGCTCTCAGAATGCTTCTGTAAGATGGTGTTCAGGAGTCTGCACGACCATCATGGCCATCTGGGGCTGGAAAAGGCTTATGCCCCCATCCAAGACTGATTTTACTGCCTCAAATGAGAGACACCATGGTCGATATTTGCAGACGTTGCCTTAAATTCCTTCAGAGAAAATCTCTGCCGGTCCGTGCTGCCCCCATGAACCACCTACAATGTTCAGGTCCCATGGATCAGGTCTGTATGGAATTTCTATGTATTGGCCAAGATTCCCGAGGAATCGAAATGTATTAGTGGTGACCAATCACTTTACTCGGTACGCCCAAACATTCCCTACCAAAAAGAAAAAACAGTTGCTCGAGTGCTTTGGGAGTAATATTTTATCCACTACGTCCTCCCCCACAGAATACACTTTTCAGGATTTTGAGAGCAAGTTAATCAAGGAATTGTACCTTTCCACTCTGGAGGTGATGCTCTTCCTGAAAGATTTAACAGGACCTTGCTTGATATGCTAGACCAGTGTTTTTCAACTCCAGTCCTCAAGGCACACCAACAGGTCAAGTTTTCAGGATTTCCCTCAGATGAAACGGCTGTGGTAATTACTAAGGCAGTGAAACTGATAAAATCACCTGTGCAAAATAATGGAAAGCCTGAAAACATGACCTGTTGGTGTGCCTTGAGGACTGGAGTTAAAAAACACTGTGCTAGACACCCCACAGGCTGATCATAAACGTACCTGGAGTCATAGGGTTGAAGCAATGGTTCATGCATATAACAGTACAGGCATGAGAGCACCAGGTTTTTTCCTTACTTCTTAATGTTTGGAAGAGAGCCCAGATAACCAATTGACCTTCTACTAGGTGTCTCCACTGATGGGATCAGTTGCCAAAGCCACTACCAATATGTGGCTATATTGAAAGATACCATTAAGACTGCGAACCACTTGGCTTAAGAAAATGCAGCCAAAATGAATGAAGGAAACAAAAGAAGATTAAATATTCGGGTGAGATACAGAGACTTGAATATAGGTGATAGAGTACTACTATGAAACCTTGGTGCAACAGAAAAGCATACATTTGCTGACAGATGGAGAAAATAAATCTTCACAGTGGTGGATCAGCTACCTGGAATCCCTGTATACAAGATAAAGGGGCCAGAAGGACGAATCAAAGCTTGGCATTGCAATAATTTACTGCCCATTCCTCAAATCAGTGATGAGGAAATCACAGATGACATTCCAGTAATGATCTACCTACTATTTAGGAGAATGCCTCATCTGATCTTCCTGATGTCAGTGAGTGGAATGTGACTCCTGTTGTTGCCAGCACTGACACTCCTTCTCGGGAGATGCTAGATCCTGGTTCTCCAGAATTTGTCCCTCAGTCAGTCTCTACATTCAGTCAGGGACCTAGTTCTCACTCACAACCAGTACCATCCCTTCCCATGACTCAAAGTCCTAGTTTAGGGCCTGAGAACACAGCTTTACCTCAGAGAGAAGTACGAAGAGGAGAACAAGCTAGGCATCCCCCACCTATCTTGACTTATAATTGTTTCGGGATCCTAGATTCATTAATCAGCCTCTGTTAGGAGAATACCTGCAATGAGTTAAGACCAATGGCCAACAACAGTAGACAAGCTCCGTTCTCAGCTCTGCGACAGATTGGAAAGTCTGAATAGTTAGACCTATGATCAGTGTTGGGGAAACACAAGCCATGGTTGGTGAAGGAAGAGGCAAGGTTGATGCAGGAGGAGATTTTCATAGTCAGGGTCACAAGTCAAAGTAGTTTCCAAACAGCAAGAGAAGTAGCTCAAGTAGTAAGTGGGATCAGACCACAATAATCTAGCGACAGGAAGTGCAGAGGCAAGGCTTATATAGGAAGTTCATGGGAGGAGTAAGGCATTCAAGGTTAACCAGCATTTAAGACACAAGGCAGGGTTTTCCAATGAATCAGACAGGATTGTCCAATAGATCAGGCAGGGAGCTGTCCAGCATCCCAGATCGCTCAGTGAGAAGAATCAATTCCAGACACAGAAAATGTCACAGGTTCTGGCCCCAGTCCTGACAGCCTCACTTGTATCATGCCTGGGGAGGAGCAGTTTCTAATTTGGTCAATATGTTACCAGTTTTTGCTTCACCTGGAATGATTTACTAACTTGCCTTCTCTCTAAGCAAACCATTGTAATGAAGAGAGGATCGACATTGTTTCTTTTTTTGGGATGTTGCATATATATGTTATGTTGTCTTTGGCGGGACGTAAAGGTTTCCCCAGGGGGAGTGTGTAGGGAAGTGTTCTTTTGTATACTGTCTGTGAGGTTGTTTACATGCATGCCTGGTTATAACCATAGAGTTCGTGATTACAAACAGATTCTTCCTGTTAAGAGTTTATTTCCTGCCCTTGCTTAAAAGGTCAAAAAGTCCCTCAAGGCTATATAGGTGGGTGTATTACAGAAAGTGTGTAAGAGAGAGAAAGAGAGGCCAGACACATGCTCTGCAAGCCAGAAGGTGCTGGAGGCTAATTTTGTGCTGTATCCATCCATCCAGAGGAGGTGAAAATATGTTTTCAGTGAAGATGGTTGTAGTTTGGGAAAACCTCCCTAACACCATAGATAATAACGATTAATTAGCAAAGAATAGCATATAGTGGATTATCCATATGATTAAGGCAGTCCTTTTGCCAAAAGATGAATATACAGCATTACATTTAGCAGCTCCCTCAAATGTTTCAACAGTCACATATATGTGGAAATTAGATATACTTCTAAGCCATTGTGCAAACAGAAAATCCTTCAGTCCTTATAATGGCCATCTGGAAAAAGTCCCATCTGTTAGCATACATTTTCCATGCGTTTAGAGTTGAGAGTTGGAGGTGTAAAAGATGTCTGTGCCTTTGTATGTTATAAAGACGCATTGTCAGTAAAGGACTTCATGACCACATATATGATTTACAAACATTTAAACTGATGTTCCCAGTGCAGTGGCTAGACATTTTGTCTTAAAACATGATGGCAAAATAGATGGATTGCGAATTTGGGTGATGAAGAGGGTCCCTGAGATATGTTAAAGGAGAATATGATAAAAAAAAAAAAAAACTACAATGTTTACAAAATCTAAGTGGATTTGGGTGCTCTGTGCAACATATCCCTCAGGCTTAAATGAAAGTTCTATATTTAATACATTTTTGTAAAATAAAATATGTTGTTTTATGTGTGTGTATATGTGTATAAACATGTGTACATATGCATATATAGTATATACCTAGATATTATGAATTTTATTTACGTATGTATTATATATTTTTCTTTACCCATTGTGAGGATGCATTTGCTTTTAATTTTTTCATTGTGATTTATATGATTGATATGTATTCCTTCTTTTGAGTGATAATCTTATGCAGCTAACACTGGGGGAGGTTTACTAAAACTGGTGCACACCAAATCTGTTGCAGCTGTGCATAGTAGCCAATCAGCTTCTAACTTCTAACTTCAGCTTGCTCAATTAAGCTTTATCAATAAAACCTAGAAGCTGATTGGTTACTATGTACTATGCACCAGATTCAGTTTGCATTAGTTTTAGTAACTCAATTATATTGAGATTGTTTTTCATTGTGATATGTGTTATACTGTATGAGGTAAACTTTTTGAATACTGGTGTCTAGTGCTTGCTGGCCCCTTTATTCCACTTTATTTCTCCCCCCTAAGGGATGGATTGAGCTTACCATTTGGACCATTAATGCTCATCTGGGGGAGCAATTAGTGTGCTGCTGTTATTGTCTGCCATTGCATCATGCACGCATATGCATCATGATGTTTTCATTTGTAATTTTTTTTTGCACCATTATGCTCTTGACGTGCGGACGTGATCTCATCCCACTATCGACATGTCTTTGGGGAGCTTTTCCTGGATGGAAGGGGTTGGGAAAGGTAGTTAGATATCCTGATTGGCAGGAAAAGAATAGAGGACTGGAGCCATGCTTGCGGCTTCCTCCCCCTTTGGGTGCCATCTTTGACATCTTGTCTAGTATTTGGAGATGTGATACAGCACTGTGGGCTGGGCAGTTTCTAAGAAAGTTGGGTCACCAACAAAATCATTTAGACATCAGTCTTTCATCTCCCAATTGACATCGGTGGTGGTGTTATCCCTATTCTTGGACTTTTTTCTTTTCACCTGGTATGAAGCTTTTACTTTACACATTTGTGTTTGAGTGAGTAGACTATCATGTATATTCCTCTACTCTAGCCATCCGCTCAATGGGCTCCTAGCTATTTGGAGTGACATCTAAGCCATGCAAATAAGGTCTAGGTGGTTCCTTTAAAAGTCTACATGTGACATCCGTGTATTATCAATGACAGCCTAAATCCACCTGGAGACTGGATGATAATGTGCCAACTGCATAGGCCATGCATATACACCACTCATCTATGCCATGTATATAAGGTCTTGACTGCGACAAGTGAAACCCACTTGGAGACTGGATAATGCTGCACCAACTATCTATATGTTGTCTCAGTAGTCTCTGTTAAATTGTATATGTGGACCTTTCTCTGACAGACCTCAGGTCAAATCTACCATGTTTAGAGTATTCATGCTCCTTGAACAACAACATTACAGCATCTATGATGTCACCACACTGTGCTGGTTTCAAGTTCTTGATGTGTTACAATCCCAGCAATATAAAAAGCCTTTATTGAGCCCTCCTGGAATGCAACCTGGATGAAATGTAATTAGAATATTTCCATGGAAGAAGCGAATGGCCTTGAAGGTTTCCGATTTGATATTCTACAGATGTCATTAAATGAACCACATTTTGCTATGGGATCATTACATCCTTGTTATCTATACATAACATGTTTTGTATAAGTTTTTTGATATGATTTGGGATGTATTTGTATGACTGTAAAAAAGGCAAATGCCAATCTTTATTACAAAACATGAAAAAAACGACACAATGGGTGAGTAAAACAGTACAAATATCAGACAAAAATAGCATAGTTAAACATTATGACAATACAGATACCCCGTTTGTCTGGGATACACCATAAAACAAACTGCCAGCCTGAATGAAGCTTGGTCAGTGTAGGTGATAGACAGATAGAGCCAACACGTTTCAGACTCAGTCTTCTTCAGGGAAAGATGAGGGTATAACAGGTCTAATGATAACAAATATAGGGGGCGCTTTGCCAATTATTTACTTCTGTACACTATATCAGGGGAGCAGCGTATTTGTATTGTGACACGTTTTTAACATATTTTTGTGTGCAGAGTTTTATTATTTTTTATAACAGGTCTAAAATGTAACAATAACAATCAGTTATGTAACAATATATAGTGCATATTATAGTAGTACATTAGGCTAACACCAAACTTACATTGTATAAGACATTCACTAAAATCACGAGAAGTCTCATAAGGCTGTCTGCCTATAAAATGAACGACAAACAGACAATAGTACACAGGACACATCCAGATAGGGTTATGCAGTAGCATTGAATACAAGTTATATTGTGGCTCTGTCACATACTAAAACAGTCCTATGAGTCTATAGTGATAATAAGTCCATGAACAGGGCAACAGAAAGCCATCCTTAGTGGCTGCCAGCTTGGAAACGAGCTAGAAGAGGACACAAAGCAGTGCCATCTAAGTGTAGAAATTAGGCATTTTAATAAAAAGGTAATATTTACACTCACAAGCATAAAGTAAAGAGATCATCGTCTGTTATGCCTCGGGAAAAGTGTTAGTGCTTACAGGCTGTAGGAGCTGCCTCAGATCTGGCCGTCTGCTGTTGCATCCCAGGAGCCACAAAAAGAGGGGCACCCATCAGTGCACTGTACACCCACAACACAAGGGGTACCCAAAGGTAAACATGTAAATGATATCTCTAAGAGGGGGAAGAAACAATGAACTGAATACATTTCAAATTTCTTTCACAAACATTAGAACTGAAACCTGGCAAAACCGGTTTAAAGTTGAAGGCCTCATTAAGTCCTGGTAGATTCGTGGCACCTAGATTGTGTATCCAAAACATGTCGGAATCTGTTTATCACCTACACTGACCAAGCTTAAATCAGGCTGGCAGTTTGTTTTATGGGGTAACCCAGACCAACAGATTATCTGTACTGTCATACTGTTTAACATTGCATTTCTATGCCATATTTTGTCTGATCTTGGTACTGTTTTAATGACCCATTGGTTCATGTTTTGTAATAAAAATTGACATTTGGCTTTTATACAGTCATCTCTGTCTGTAAAGTCCTGTGGGGGTACCTTCCTATATCTTTTCTCTGAATAATGGGATGTTGGCAGTGTACACCCTCTCAATATCTCATCCAGTTCTAGTCTGTTATTTTTTTTTTTTACGATTATACTGGGAGTTAATTGGGTTTTAATAGGTATATCTTGGTTTTTAACCATTTTTATTTCAAATAAAGAAATTATAAACTATTAGCTGCTTAGGCGTCAGATATGTTTTTTTCTGTTTTTCTTTTTTCTATAAACATATATTCCGCGGAAGGCTTTGAAATTTTCTGGGGTTTATCACTTTTCGGTTAATATTGCAAGGCTAAGGCTTTGAGGTCTGCTCACAAAGTTAAAGCAGAGCTCCAGCCCCCACCAAAAAATTAAAAGTCATCAGCTACAAATACTGTAGCTGCTGACTTCTAATATAACAACCCTTACCTGTTCAGGGATCCTGCAATGTCGGCACCCCACCCGACGCTATTCCTTGTAAGGCCGACCGTTCCAGCAGACAGATTCGATCGTGTGTACGGGCGAGCCGACGGATTTGGCCAGCCGACAGATTTTAAAGCATGCTTTAAAATCTGTCGGCTGGGAATCCGTCCGCCCGACATGTCTGCTGGTTAGTACGCTAACCAGCAGACATATCTTCTCGCACATGCGTCGAATGGATTCGACGCATGCGCATAAGTAATTCACTTCCTGGTGCAGTGACGTGGCGGCGTCAACGTCACCGCCACGTCACTGACACGTCAGCGTGCCATCTGCCGGCGGGGATTTTGGTTTGATCGTGTGTACACGATCAAACCAATACATCCCAGCAGACAGATTTGTTCAAATCGGTCTGTCCGACCGATTTGAACAAATCTGTCTGCTCGTGTGTACGGGGCCTAAGAGAAACCAGCAGTGAAGCCTTGTGGCTTCACAGCAGGTCCCCTACTGCGCTTGCATGAAGGGCGCTGTGCTTTGTGAATGGCCCAGGGGAAAAAAGGTTTGGGGGGGCAACAGGGACCTCGTCACAGCAAGGCCATCCAGTAGTGGGGAGTCGGGACTGGTATCTGTCAAAAACAGGTATAAGCTCCCCCTTCCCCTCAAAGGGGCTAAATATGGCAGTGGAGGAAGGGGTTGGAAACAAACAAGTGGAGCTTCCCGTTTTGGGTGAAGCTCTGCTTAAAGTTGCTATTACACCCTGTTTGGACCCGGACTACCTATGTATTTTCAAATGTCCAATTCTCAGCAGCCTGTCTGTGTTGGCCAGATAGGTATGGACACATTCTCCTCATGTGCAGGCTTGCTTCCAATGTGTCAGTTGTACTTGCAGCACGTAGGAGAAATCGCTGAGTAGAGAGTAGGGATGAGCTTTCTTTCACTCCAAACTCAGAGAGAATTTGTCAGTACCAGTTCAGTCAGCGGCATTCCTCATCCAGTAGCTGAATGTAAACAAAGGTGCAGGGATGCTTGTGACATCATTGAGTAAATATGGCCATATGGTCATACTAGGTCAATGTCATTGCCATAATATGGCCATATGTCCATTTTAGGTCAATGATGCCATAAACTTCCCTTCCCCTTTGTGTATGTGCTGCTGCATAGCAGGGAATACCTTACCAACAGCTGTTTAGCCCGGTAGTGACAGCTTCCTTCCAGGTTCAGACCAAATTCAAGCTCATTCCTACCAGAGAGTACTCTCTTTTGTGAGCAAAATCTATCTGTCTCCAGTTACATTTACACCTTTGAAACTGGCTTCATCTGTGTTTTTCGCACAATGACAGATCTTCTGTCTGTGACACATGATATTCCTTACTGACTTTCTGAAAAATCCGTTTGAATTCTCTAATTTGTAGGCTTTTTTAGCCACAGCACATCTTTATTTAAAATCTGAAAAAAGGTCTTAAATTAGTTAAGCTCCTATGACAAAAGAATAGTACACCTTAAAATTCTGTCACATCTATGCAATAAAAAATGCAATGCGTTATCAGAAATAGGACAAATTACAAAGGAGTTAAAAGCTGCATAGAAGAGTTATGAGACAGTCAGCCGTAGCAGAAGCTGGTTTCATTTTTTACCTTTTCCAGACAGCTATTACCATTGTCTTCTGTGCATTTCTTACCCTAGGGCAAAACACGTATGTCAGAACCACAATATCTTCTCAGCAGAAATGTCATTGGGGTAATATTGAGTAGGGTACGCTATTCTCCTTTGTACAGCTGCACATGCTGTATTTATATTAGTAATGCATACTCTAGAGAAATAAGCCCAGCAATTTCAAATATTTAGTTCAATATTTAGTTCAATAAGAAAGTTGGTAGCTAACACCTATAATTTAGACCTATACAAAATTAAAATCTATATACGTAGACCAGAGATACATAACTCTTACACATGCATTTGCAATGTTTATAATTCCAAAAAAGAAAGTTCTTCAACTTAACAAATATACATTTGCTCCATTGATTATGATTAGAATATGGTGTTCTTCTGGTAACCTTTAATCATCTGCTGTTCAGAAAAAAAATGTAGTATCATTTTAGTAAGTACACATGTTTATTTATTTTCCCAAGGCGTCTTCCAGGACAGCCCTTGAGAGATGGAGCTCCTCCCCGGACAGGAAACACATCACCACCAGCTCTTTAAAAGGCGGTCCCTCAGGCATCTGGTCAGTTTTTATGTGTTTCCTCAGTCAGAGGAGACATGTCACTGAAGGAACCGTCTTTTAAAGGGGGAGATGGACCCAGGAGAGTGTCCATCACGCAAGGGCTGTGCAGCTGGTGTTCCCCTCTTACCTCTAAAACCTCTCCGTGGCCACGGGTTCCCTCCGCATGGGGTCTGGAGTTCCCCGTTCC
Source organism: Rana kukunoris (assembly GCA_029574335.1). Lineage (NCBI taxonomy): Eukaryota > Metazoa > Chordata > Amphibia > Anura > Ranidae > Rana > Rana kukunoris. Next base: position 191,334,534 of record CM056051.1, read on the forward strand.
CCCTTCTCTCCGGAGCCCGGCGAGGGAGTGGGCAGCGTTGACGGGCATGGCGGCGGCGTCGGTGGCCGGAGATCTTTCTCTTCGCGGCAGACGCCGGGACCCGGAGGACGCCGGGCGTCACCTCCGGCAAGATGATGCGCGTCATCGCTGTGCGCCGGAAACACTGGTTCCGGTTTTCGGCGCAGAGACTGGGGGAAGGCCGAGGCGGCGTTTTCAAAGGCGAAAGCATGGGCTGTGGATCGCCTACGAATGGAGCACCATGGAAGCATCCCAGGCTTCAGAGGAGTCTAACGCTGCTTCATCACAGGTAGGCTGGCCTGGCCAGAGCCTTTTTTTCCTGTGTCTATTTTTCACCTGCTAAAAGGGGGAGTTAGGAGTTCAGGGAACTTCTCAGAGCTCCGTGGGCACCTTAGGATGGGGGAGACTTGCTGCATAGGCACTAAAGGCTCTCTATATATCTTTTTTGTTCTATAGAGGGCCCAGAAAAACTTAGCACAAGGTCCACTTCCAGTGACAATAGAAAGTGCCCTACGTGTAATGCTAAGCTGTCATCTACTTACACTGAATCCCTATGTGCCCCTTGCACTACAGCGGTAGTAAACAGGAGGGATTCCCCTCTTACCAAAATGTATTTTAGAGATGCAGTCTACCTTTCAGTCCTTCAGGAAACTTATAGCAGATATGCAATTTCCTTTAACGGTTAGACAACCATAGGTGCCCACCTCTCCTACTCCAGTAACATCAGGATTAGGTGAACCTGTGGAGAAGGAGATTTCCCTTAGAAATTCTGACCCGGATTCCTCCCAGTCAGATTCTGGGCAGGAGAAAGGTCAGGATGACTCCCGCGCACCCACCCTATTCAATCTCTCCCAAGAGGAAGTAGACGAATGGGTAGGGGCTATTCAAAACTCACTCTCATGTCATGATAAAATGTATCAGGATTTAAGAAAAGGAAACCTAAAATTATTCCCAGTACATAAACTGATGTCAGATTCGGTACGCAGGGAATGGGGAGAACCTGACTGAAGAATTGAAAAGGTTTCCTTTTGATAAGGACCACAGTACAAGTTCGCAACTAGCTCCAAAGCTGGATACCCCGCTAGCGAAGGTGTCAAAACACTCAGACTTAGTCTTGGATGGCATGGGACACTTAGCGGATCTGGTGGATATAAAGGGGGGATGTTATCCTCTAAAGATCCTGGGACACGGCTATGGCCAACCTTAAACTAGCCCTAGCAACGACGTGTGTAGCCTGTAATTTTGAATTCTGGCTTAAACAATTAAAGGAACACCTGACGGCAGGTACCCATAGAGTAGAGTTGCTGAAATCCTTTCCCATGCTTTCTAACCACTTAAGGACCCCCGCACGCACATATACGGCCACAGAATGGCACGTACAGGCACAAGGGCGTAAATTTACGTCCCTGCCTAAGTGCGGTTCGGGGGTCCCTCTGGTGGTGGAGAAACCAAAGCGACTGGCAAAAAAGGTCTGCTATGGAACCCCTCGACTACGTGCATCCTAACTACGGATGCCAGGGGTGAGGAGCCCATCTGAATGGACAGTAGGTACAGGGCACTGGGAGTCGCCTAGAGAGGAAATGCTCGTCCAATTACAGAGAGTTAAAGGTCATAGCCAAAGAAATCTCAGCATTCCAAAGTCAGCTCAGACACCAATATCTACAGGTCAGATAAAACAACCTCTGTAGCATACCTAAACAAACAGGAATTAGGAATGCCACCCTGATGTGCATAGCACAAGAAGTTTGTTTGGGCAGAGAAAAAATCTGGAGTCGCTATCAGCAATCCATCGCAAGGGATCAACCAGTGGCAGTCGATGCCCTCCAGAACGCATGGACGTTGACTCTGTCTTATGCCTTCCCGCCTCTACATCTCTTACCGAGAGTCCTCTCCAAGTTTAGGATAGAAAAGACTTCTCTTATCCTGGTAGCAACATTTTGACCCAAAAAAAAAGCGTGGTTTTCACTTCTGCTATCTTTAGTAGATCGACCACCTTGGATGTTATTGTGCAGTCAGGACCTGCTATCCCAAGGTCCAGTACGGCACTCCAATCCAGCCATGCTAAAACTAGCGGCCTGGTATCTGGAATAGACGTCCTGAAATCCAAGGGTCTATCGGCCAGAGTGATTGAAACTCTGTTACAAAGTCGCAAACCAAATACCAGCGCAATTTACCTGAAACTCTGAAAGAAATTAAATTTCTGGCTAATAGAAAATGGCAAAAGAGGATACGATTCTCCAACAATATTGGAGTTTCTACAAGAGGCATTGACAAGAGTTATCTTTAAGCACGCTTAAGGTACAAATTGCTGCCCTAACTGTCTATATACAGCACTCCTTACAGTAGGACCCGCTTATTAATTGCAATGCAAAGCAGTTGTTTACCAACGCCCGGCTCCATGCTGTAAATTTCCGGCATGGGACCTTTCTATTATGTTGGATGCAGTCATTAGGGATCCGTTTTGAGCCAATTTCAGAGGCATCCTTAAAACTGATTATTTTTAAATAGTCTTTCTAGTCGCTATGACTTCTGCTTGCAGACTCAACGAACTCCTAGCTCTGTCATTCAGAGAACCATATGCAAATACTAGAGGATAGAATTATATTAAAAGACTGACCAGTCATTTATCCCTAAAGTTACTGTTTTCTTTCAAGAATCAGAACTTCATACTTCCTTGTTTTTGCAATAAACCTGCAAATAGCAAAGAGAAACTACACTGGCTAGACGTCAGAAGAGGTCTCCTTCCTATCTGGAAGCGACTAAAAATTTAGAAAATCAGAAGGGAAAGCAGGCTTCAAAAGAAACAAGAGCCAGGTGGATAAGGTGGCCATCTTGGAAGGGTACAAAAACTTTGCGCTTGGACCCTCCACAAGGATTGAAAACACACTCTTCAAGGACATTTGCAACGTCCTGGGCAGAAAGGGCCAGTGTTACCTCGGAGCAGGTATGTAAGGACACCACGTGGTCAAGCATGTCCACGTTCATTCGACACGATCGATTGGACGTCTTAAAGTGATCAAGATCAAACCTTTGGGAGGAAAGTCCTCCAAGCAATAGTCCCATCCTAAACTGGGGAGTGCTTGCTCATCCTCTCAAGGGCTGTCCTGGAAGACGCCTTGGGAAAATCAGAGTTAGTCTTACCGAAAACTCTGTTTCCAGGAGTCTTCCAGGACAGCACGTTCCCACCCTATTTTTTTGAGGTAGGTATATATACATAGATAATATAAGTTGTTTGTATGTATGTTAATAACTGTATTTCAGCTCCATCCTTCGGTTCTTGGATTAAAACTGACCAGATGCCTGAGGGACCGCCTTTTAAAGAGCTGGTGGTGATGTGTTTCCTGTCCGGGGAGGAGCTCCATCTCTCAAGGGCTGTCCTGGAAGACTCCTGGAAACAGAGTTTCCGGTAAGACTAACTCTGATTTTTGGTGTGACTCTCTTTTACAATTTCTTTTTTGCCATATAATGTGTTTTACGTTTAGCTGCCACTTCCTCAGAGATGTGGTGTAACACAAACTTTACAATACAAGCATAGATGAGAGAAAAAATGTTTCTCTAAACAGAATATTCCTTGAGATACAAAAAGGCTGCATAGTGATATATATATATATATATATATATATATATATATATATATATATATATATATATATATATATATATATATATATATATATATATATATATGACTTTAATATTCCCCCTATAATCTAATACTTTAGCTTGTAGGGTGCACAAGCATACAATGGGGTTATAATTAATAATACATATAAAACATTGTTAAATACCACAGATACCTAGTATCCCAGTCTAAATCTCATACAGCTGTGATCAATTAATAAATAATCAATAAATAATTACTAATAGTAATACGGGAGGAGAGTGTGGCAATTATCATGATTGATGATAAATAGCAAAGACGACTTATAGTACTTAACAGATAGCATAAAAAATCAATAGTTTTAAAAAGAAGAGAATAATTAACCAGCGTTATTATCTCCCTATTGGTCGCAATGATTCCAAATGGATCAAACATTAGTTAACATCAAACATGTATTACGTACAATCAACCAATGTGTTTAATTTCCTTCAATGTATTAATAGAAAACCATGGAATAACTGATAGTTTATTAATTTTCTATATGTGGATATGAGTAAACTGGAATGCTCAAATAGCCAGGGAAAGCTGACTTTGACTCTGAAAATGTTTCAAGTAATGACGGATTAGTGAAAAAGCTCTCTATTAGGGATATACTGTATATGAAATAATAATCAACCATAACCATCAAAAAGTAAAAGATTTATACAGTAAAGGGTTGACCACTTTACTTGAAGTGAGAAATTTAGGGGAATTGATAGAGGAAAGCTACAGTATAAGAAGGCCTGTAAAATATAAAAAAGGCCACCTCGAACAGGTAATATCACGTCAGAATTCCAGATTTCTATTAATAACATTTTATGAGGTTTTGGATGACAGGGTCTGACCAATTTTTGAATTGGTCGTTGTTATTTAAATGTGTACAAATAAAGTATTACCATATATACTCGAGTATAAGCAGACCCGAGGTATCTAATTTTACCCCAAAAAACTGGGAAAACGTATTGATTCGAGTATAAGCCTAGGGTGAGAATGCAGCAGCCACTGTAAGCAGAAAAGAGGGTCAACAGTGCCCATTTGGACACCTCACTGTGCCTATTGCAGTCTCACTGTGCCCAACCTCACTGTGCCCATTGCCACCTCACTGTGCCCAACCTCACTGTGCCCATTGCCACCTCACTGTGCCCAACTTCACTGTGCCCATTGCCACCTCACTGTGCCCATTGCCACTGTGCCCATTGCCACCTCACTGTGCCCATTGCCACCTCACTGTGCCCAACTTCACTGTGCCCATTGCTACCTCACTGTGCCAATTGCCACTGTGTCCATTGCCACCTCACTGTGCCCAACTTCACTGTGCTCATTGCCACCTCACTGTGCCCACTGCCACTGTGCCCATTGCCACCTCACTGTGCCCAACCTCACTGTGCCCATTGCTACCTCACTGTGCCCATTGCCACTGTGTCCATTGCCAACTCACTGTGCCCATTGCAACCTCCCTGTGCCCGAGTCAGTGTACCTCAATTTTTTTATAGGCTGCAGGTGTCCATTTACTGTTTAAAAGTCGTGGTCTTCTCCTGATCCCGTTCTGTGATAGGGGTTTCCCAGCAGCCTATCACGGACGTCTTCTCATCCTTGGACTCGGTTTTCCAGCAGACACTGTGTTCAGTGTTCCACCTATCACGGATGTTCTCTTGTCCGAATATGAAAAGATGTCCATGATTGGCGGAACACAGTGACTGTCTGCTGGGAAACACCTATCATGGAAGGGACCAGGGGGACGCCGTGACTTTTAAACAATGGACGCTCACAGCTCTTCAGATACACTGACTCGAGTATAAGCTGAGGGGTGTATTTTCAGCCCTAAATCAAGGCTCAGCTTATACTCAAGTATATACAGTAAATAAAAAATCAATCAATTCCTATCAAATTCTTTAGTTTTATTATTTAGTTTTATTGAGTTTCAGGGATGTAAGGGATGGTCTGATCAAGAAATCCAGCTTTCTGCATGTTTTAGATCACATTATGAGCCTATGCTAAAAGTGTAAGTATAACTTTTGTCTCTTTCAGGACACATGAAATTTCTCATTTGTTAAGGATTGGGGTGACTCTGAAAACTGTAGTGTATGCAAGTTCATATTTCATACAGAACATAATATAGAGCACATTAACCTCTTATGGACCGCCGCATGTACATTTACGTCGGCAGAATGGCACCAACAGGCACATCAACTTATATACATTGGTGCCTTGACGTGGGACGGGGGTCCGATCGGGACCCCCCCGGTACATGCGGAGGTCCCTGCGGCTGTACGAGCGATCCGGGACAAGGGGGCGGCTATTCATTTTTGTCCGCCCCCTCCGGATCGCTCCCAGCCAATCCGCGCGATCCCCCGCCCTGCACTTCCTCCTCCTGTGTAAACACAGGAAGGGGGAAGTGATGTGATCTCTCCTCTCAGTGTTTTTTTCAACCGCCGCTGAGGAGAGATCACATTGCACAGTAAGTCTGCACAACACTACACTGACACACACTACACATAGGCACACATAACCCCTTGCGATCACCCCCCACCTCCCCCTGTCACAGTGTAACTGAATGCAGTAATCATACATGTATGATTACTGTATTTAGTGTCAGTGTGACAGTCAGCTAGTGTTAGGTTCAGGGTAGCCCCTGTACCCCCCCATATAAAGTTTTAACCCCTTGACCACCGCCCTAGTTAACCCTTTCACTCCCTATTGCCAGCATCACTATGCGATCATTTTTCTGATCGCTGTATTAGTGTCTCTTTTCCCGTCAGGTAGCTAATTTTTTTTTTATTGCGATTATTTTTTTACTAAGGACATGTAGCTAAATACATTTTGGCCTAAATGTTTGACTAAAATTTAGTTTATTTGATTTTTCTTATAACAAAAAGTAAAAAATATAGATTTTTTTTTTCAAAAATGTCGCTCTATTTTTGTATATAGCGCAAAAAATAAAAATCGGAGAGGCGATCAAATACCACCAAAAGAAAGCTCTATTTGTGGGAAGAAAAGGACGCACATTTTGTTTGGGAGCCACGTCGCACGACCGCAATTGTCAGTTAAAGCGACGCAGTGCCAAATCGCAAAAAGGGGCCTGGTCATTTACCTGCATTTTGGTCCGGGTTTTAAGTGGTTAAACACTACCTATTTGTCTTGCATTTTATCCAACTCTGCACAAAAGTTAAATTTACATTAGAATGAAACAAAAGGGAAAACATACAGTTCATTTGTTTCAAAGCCTGTGCAAGTCAAACTGTGGATATATATTCTCTGAATTATCAAAGCAAGCTGAACATAATATTTTGGGGAATTAAGATGCTGACCTTAATAAAAAAAAATCTCCCCTCTAGTCAGATAGAAAAAGAACCAGCTCTTAGTGAGATCTCTGCAATACACTGTACTGACCTGAGACAGTTTGCAACATCAAAGCTGTAGAAATTTGCTTTGATGATGGCAACTTTTATCAAAGTATTGGAGTTTTTATACAGGTCAAGTAAACATTCTTTTCTCATTCGGTTCATTTTATTCCAAAACACTGACACACAATACATGGGAGTGGAAATGGGCAGATAAAATTAGTGCTGGGGTATTGAAAAGGGCTAGTGAGCAAGGTGAAGAGGTACTTAAAAGAATACTTAAATGCAATGCAATGAAAACACTTGTAAAGTAACCTGATTTTGTTTATGGTGCGTTGCAAATTCATACTTGCTAACAGGGATCTACAAAACTGTGCACACAATTGTGATGGCGTCATCGACCTTTTATGCACTTTGCTAAAGTCTTCCACCTTTAGGGCTCATGCACACTACAGCTTTTAAAGTTGAGTTTAGGAGCTTTTGGTGTTTTTTTGCCAAAGCTCCTAAACTCAAGTCCATAAAAGCCTATAGTGTTGATCTACTAAAGGCAAGAAGACTGTGCACTTTTCAAAGTGCAGTTGCTCCAGAGTTTTGTAAATGAGCAGAAGTTCTGCCGACTTAAATCATACAATCCTGTGCAAGTAAAAATTTTTATTTTTTTTATTTTCCTTGCACGTGATTGGATACTCTTTGGAAAATGAAGCTTTATCTCATTTACTAAGCGCTGGAGCAACTGCACTTCAGAGTGCCTTTGCAAAGTGCACAGTCTTTTTGCCTTTAGTAAATCAACATCTATGTGTTCATGTACACATACTGTAGGCTTTTGCAAGAGCTTAGAAGCTGCTGTTGTTAGGGGAGGCTCAACATCATCTTTACCCTTACTGATCAGCATCACCTGTAAACAGTTCAGAAGCTATTAATGCTGTGTGACACATAATGTGACCTCAGAATCACATTGCTTCTCAGTGGTTACAGAGGAAATTCTAACTTACACCAGAACAATCAAAACTGTACCCAACAGTAGCCCAAGAGCTGTGTTAAAGCGGAGTTCCACCCTAAAGTGAAACTTCCACTCATCTGATTCCTCCCCCCTCCGGTGCCACAATTGGCACCTTTTGGAGGGGATGGGGGACAGGATACCTGTCTTTGACGGGAGCCTCAACTGCATATATTGATGTGATGGCTGGGGCTCCCTCCCCGGCTGCTGGGCCAGTATGAGAGAGGTGCGGGCTTTGCGCATGCACAGTAGGGTACACTGCCGGGTACCATTACCCAAAATGACGGCGGCAGCACCCGACAGCTGAACAGCTGCAGTGCTGACATCACTGGACTCCAGGACAGATAAGTGTCCTATTATTAAAAGTCAGCAGTCATCTAGCATCTGCCTAGTTAACGTTAGACGCTGGCTGTTACTTCTGGAATTATTTTGCCTTGTATTGCTGCTTTATGTCTATTTTACAAGTAGCTCAATCTACTTTATAGTGTAACGAGTTTGTTGTATACACAAATGGCTTTATTATTTCTATTTTTTTGAAATTCAATAAAAACTTAAAAAAAAAAAAAGCCACCAGCTGCAGTATGTGTAGCTGCTGTTTTTTTTTTGTTTTGTTTTTTGGGCAGAACACCGCTTTAAGACAGCTCATTGTTAGGCCTCAAGTGCAGAAAAAATTATCTTGTTGGAGGCATCTGGCTTTTTTTGTTATGCCTCTAATATAGAAACAGCATATTTGGAGCATAAATTCATATGGGCCTTGTACATGATGCCTTAAGGGGAAGGAGGTGCCCTCTTTAACGGTCAAAAATACAAGCATAATGCAAGGGCTTTATATATAGCAGCCCAAGATGGAGAAACACATCAGAACCAGTGGCGCTGTAATACTGTTTGACACACTCATATATGTGGAAAGATTGTGAGAAGATTTCCTTTACCAGATTTACATCTAAGGAGCGGATGTGCTGAGTCTCCCGGTTGGTGTGCCCTCAGTTTTCCCTATTGCTGGATGCATTGGCTGCAGCAGTGTCCATGTATTAATTTAGACCACCTATAATTTGGGGTCTCCTTATTTGGTAAAAGGCTACGTGTGGCAAAATGGTTGGATATTTTAAGTGGATTATTCACTTGGATGGACTTTTGGGGATTTTTTTTCACATATTTATTCATGCATTGGATGTATGAATGTTTTCTTTTATTTTTGGTTGGAGATTTAAAGGCATGGCTCAACTTTGCACATTATGGGCCAGATTCAGGAACACTTGCGCTGGAGTATTTCGATATGCGCCGCGTAACTGTGATGATGCGCCGTCGTTTCTATGTGCCCGTACCCACCAAACTAGATGCGCCCAATAACGGGTCATTTGCGACTGGCGGAACGTTCCGACGCCAGAGTATCGTCAGCGCTTAATTTCGTTGGGCGCATCAGTCGCGCCTATTGATTTCCCCTGCAAATATGCAAATGAGGGATTTTTCCCAATTCACGAACGGATTAGCACCATACGCTGGCTACATGCGCCGCGCGTATCTCGTCCGTCCGGCGCAAAGTTATTTCTACAAAAGGCTGCTTTATCTTTACTCCAGACGGTCACAGGTCAGCAGGAGAGCAGCTACAGCAGCGTTACCGACGATAAGAGCTAGCTGAGCACCCCCACTTGCAGGACAACACCTCTGTCCATGCTTGTCTGTCAAATTTTACAGCCATGGAGGAAGACATCATAGGTCTCCATAGCCGAGATGACGGCTGACAGCTCCTGGCCATTAAAGTTCAGCTTTCTCCTGTGTGTTTGCGGGGAACGGGAGCAGCCATCTCAAAACAAAAGTAACATCACTGCGGGGAGGGGGAGCAGGATATACTTTAGTGCCGAAATGGCGCTTCTACGGGCGCATTTAAACGCCCAACGGAAGGCATTGCGCTGACGTTTCCCGTGAAGTGGTGCCGACGGAAGTTGTGAGCATGCGCACAAAGGGGGCGAGTGGAGCCGCACTCACTGCGCATGCTCCGTGGTTGATGCGCTGAACGTAAGCCTCTGCGCTGGGCTCCGCCCATCATTTACATATGATCACACCCACTTCCACTTGCGTCGGGTTACGCCAGCGCATTATCGTTACTCTGGCGCAAGTTTACGCGCAACTGCTATGTGAATTACAGGACTTGCGCTGAAAGGGTCTTCAGAGTAACGTAAATGAGAAGCGTTACTCTGGAGCAAAGATGCTCTCATCTACCTGAATCTGGCCCTATATTGCATTTATTTGCCCTAAAGTTAACTTTAGTATATACTTTTTTTTCATAAACCATTTTGCAAATCGTGTGTGATATAAAAAATGTAAACTACCACTAATTATATAGGGTGCCTGCTTTCAGAAAATATATTAAGTTTGTGAGTTTGGAGTAATCTTCAGGCCTTAAGTGATTTTTGTATATAACTATGGCAATAAAAGGGTTGAAGTGTAAGATACTCTATTTCCCTCCCTCTCTCCACAGTCACACCATTGACAACAGTGGGACCCTTATAACTGTGATGGTAGTCATAAATTATCTTGGTATCTGAATAATTATGCAGTGATTATGTAGGGGTCTATATTAGTAACTTTGGGTGTCATCGCTTCTCACACCAAAAGTGGAGTCTAAAAGAGACACCTTTTGTTCCATTTAAACCGGAAACCCCTAGTAAGACATTGATGGCAGTACTAGATGATCTCTGCAAATTTGTTGCCAAAACTGGTATAGAATTTCTCAGGTAAATAGAGGGAGATGGGGAGAAGCATCAAGCAGACTCTTGGTGTAGTACAGTTTAATATACAAAAGAGTCTGCTTGGCGCTTCTTTCCCCTCTCCCTCTTCTTTTGTAGTGTGGATTTCCCAGCCCCTTTGGATAAAAACAGCCTTACATCTCCCTTGGTGTTAGTAACTTGTTTTTAACCCTTCCAGGGTATTTTTAGTCATCCCATTTCCTGGACTTTTTATGGACAGTACACCTTATTAGTTTATGATCAATACTTTTGGACTATTGGCATTCCTAATAGTTTATGATCAATACTTTTGGTCTATTGGCATTCTCACAGAGAAGGGTAGCGCTGAGAATTGTGTTTGTTGTTTCTCGGGTAAGTGTATATCTCTGCACTTGAGAGTATCATTGTTTGTGTACAGCCACCAATGCAACACTGTACACTGGTATTTGCATACATCAAATCTATACTTATCATGGACAGGCTGTTGCTCTATACCGGTAACCACACATCCAGTCATTTACATACATACAGGGATGGATGTGCACCCACCCCTGGATGCAGAACATTTGTGTCAAGGGGTGTACTGTACATATGTCCCTGTATTCATGTAAAGGCAGTTACCAATGTACAGCCACAGCCTGTCCATGATTTGTAAAGACGGTTGCATGCAAACACCTAGCACAGAAATATATGCTTCTATTTATGATGTAAGGCCCTCTGTGGCCCTGTGAACTGAGCCTTAAAACCATTGAGGATAAGCATCTTCTACCAGCCTGTTTCTAGTCATAGCTTTTTTCAGTTGCAATCTTCAGTTTTTGTATATAACAAACACATATATCAATCATACACAGAATGAATAAATGATTATCCATAACAGAGGTTAAAAGTTGTATTACCTTCATGTTTTGCACAGTGACCTTCCTCTAAATGGCTGTGTAAAATGACAATGTTTGGCACATACAAATATATAAAAATGTAAGTACTTCTCTTTTGATCTTTTCACTGTCATAATCCAGCAAGTGAAATAAGAAAGTTGACATTTTAGATTTTCCACTTCAGTCAATGTATTTTACATGTCTTTATTTTGCCCATGGCACCTGTCTTCTTCCTCTTAACCCAGGGAACTGAGAAATATTGCAAAACATTTTTAACAAGTTCATAGACTCTTAAGCTTATTATAGTATTAAGACATGGATGGCTGTCTATATTTTCAGTATAACAAAATGCCGTAGTGTATGAATAACTATTAAAATGTTTAAGTGAAAGTTAAATCATGCACTTAAGATGTCCGATGATAACAAGAAAAGCCACAGTGCTTACTATAATCAAGCGTTTTATTAAAATTTCTTACAAAGAGTTACTATATCATAGCACGATGTTACAATCCTAAACATTTAAAATACCCTAAATTTAGCTAAGAGCCCTCCTTAGATTTGTTCATGTAAAATATGTTATGAGTAATACAGTTGTATACATTACCTTGCATTCTAATCAATTTCTGATGTGTTAAAATAGGATATTAATTATTAAATATATTACAACAACAAAAGACCCCAGCTGGCATTCACCATTGGGCAACCAACAATGGAGTACCTGGGTTCCTAAGAAAGGAACCAAAACTGACATGTGTTACATCAAAATTAACACAATCAACCTATCCATGTAAAGAAACATATATAATGTCAACCAATATAAACTGATTATATCCCCAGACACAGGGCCGCCATCAGGGGGGTACAGGCATTACACCTGTAAGGGGCCCGGGGGTCCCCAGGGGCCCGGATGGGAACCACCCTTAAAAAAAAACAAAAAAATTAAAACATTTTTTTTTTATGGGTCCGAAGGTCCCCAGGGGCCCGGAGGCCACTAAGGGCCCCATGTGTCAAACCCCCTTTTTTTATAATTGTTTTTTATACATTTTTTTTATATTTTTATTTTATATTAAAGGGCCCAGAGGTCCCCAGGGCCCTGGAAGGCAACCCCCTTGTTTTTTTTTTTTTTTTTATATAAATGTTATATTTAAAAAAAAATATATATATTTTCTCTCTTTTTTCTTTTTATTTTATAAAGGGCACAGAGGTCCCCAGGGCCCCGGATGGCTACCCCCCTTTTTTATATATATATTTTTCTTTATTTCTTCTTTTTGTAAAGGGCCCCCCCGCTTCTCAATTCGCGGCAGCACCCCCCCCCCGCTTCTCAATTTCATGCGGCAGCACACCCCCCCCCCCCTCGGTTCCAAAATTCCTGATGGCGGCCCTGCCCAGACATATGCATAGAAAAAGCATACAAGCAACATACACATTTGCAAAATCCATAAGGGATAAAAACCATGTCCGATTATGTAATACTAAAATGAGTATAATAACAGTAGTTAAGCAAGACCACCCACAGCAGTCCTGACAGTTATTTGCCTCGTGTGATTCACTTCTGGCACCTCCTTCTGCTGTGGGCCCTTCTGTATTATACCTAGAGTGTCCCAGCTATGTCAAGGCGGATACTCTGATTTCAACCCAACTGCCAGCAGTATTGCAGTCAAGCTCTGCAGCATCTGCAGCCTTTGTTGCACCTCTGCTACATCCACAGCCACTGCTGCATCCCAGCTGCATCTACAGCCTCCACAGCACTCGCAATTTAGGCTTTGACTGCATTTTTACTACAGATTGTGCTGCAACTCTATTGCTCCCACAGCCTCCACTGCACCTCTTCTAAATCTACAGTTTTTTGCTGTACCCCCAGCCTCCATTGCCCCTCAGCTGCCACCACAGCCTCTGCAGAACCCTCAACCAAAGCCTCTGCTGCATTCACAGTCAGGACCTTCACTTTGTCACCTCTATGATCGCAGTCTCTGCTTTATCTACAATCTTAATCACTGCCAAACCGTCTCTCTACTTGCATTCTCTGGCCTCACTCATGCTTCCAGCTGCTCAGTTCCTTGTACCTCTCATTTTCCAGTACCTCATCACCTATTTTCCTATACTTTTGTGAGTACCTGTTGAGTGCTGCTGGGATTAGCCAGCAGCTAAGCTCAAACCCCCATGATGGGGTTTCATTGCGAAACTCCAGTTCACTCTTAAAGAAAGCAGCCACACAAAAGAGCAGCGTCCACATCTTAAATTACCAGAAAGTACTGTAGTGCTACCCCATAGGGTCCACTGGTATTAACCGGTTCTTTCCATATACCACAGAGGCTGCCCACCACTGCAAGCACCAGTCACTTGACACTGGTTCCAGTAACAGTCTAGGGAATATCTTTTTAAGATTTATTGCTTGATAACACATTAAACAGAAGAGGGGTTAGGGCATGGGATACTCCAAAATTACTAGCACATAGCAATTAGAGAACAATGTTCTCCTTGGATAAATGTAATTGTTGGACAGTCTAGCCCTCCAGAGCTGGAGACCATGAGGTAACTTTCTTAACAGGCTAGGACCTCAAAGCTGGGGTTCATGAGGTAAGTTTCTGTGATATCTGGTTACCTTGTGCCTGTGCACTACTACTGGTAGCCAATGTGATTCCAAGAACACTGCACAGTTACAGGAATCAATTTAGGCTCTTTACTCAAAAGTCCCCAGCACAGCTGCCAGACTGCCACCCTCCTTCTTCCTCTGGGCATGGTTCAGTGAGTAAGACAGTCCTTCTCCAAACCATATCACTTGTGGTAAGGTCCTGCAATCAGCTTCTAGGAAGATCCATCTAAGCCCTCAGCCCCAACACCGCTGAAGCCTCAAGAATAGCTACACAGCTTATGGGCTACCCCTCAGGCTCTGAAACCCTCCTGGGTACAGAGAACCCAGATCTCCAGTGCTTCAGACCATTTACCATCTTCCCAGCCCTCTACAGGACACTTCTCTCCAGGGATTGGTTGGAGCATTATGATTATTCAGGCTGGCTATTTGCATCTCCCTCTCTAAACTCTGGACGATTCTTTCAGATGCAGGGGGAAGCAATCAAATTCCCAGCCTGTAGAACCCTGAACAGACCAGGACAAATGAACACTGCTCCCTTGATTGCAGACATAGCCAAAAACTAAATTTACCTAGTATCCTATGCTTAGAGGGTGCTACATCAGTTAAAGATTAGGGATGAGCCAAATGTACCTGGGTTTAAGTCAAAGCATGTTCAACAAATATAAATAAAATGAATTCTGGTCATACTGCCCACCGCTAACAGTTTCAGTATACCGCTATTAATTCATTAGACATTTTACAGATCTGTGACAATGACCTCTATACCTTTTCCACTAATGATCATTAACTGAGGTATATACTGCTTCCATATTACTGCAAACTGTATTTTCTCAAGTTCTTCTGCAGAATATGTCAAACCCAATGTGTTTAAGCACTTTCAGCAGCTGATTAAATCACTTGCTGAGAATTCAGCTTCCTTATCTGTTAATCTTTGTCTATGTTGCTGTTTAAGCCTGTACCATGACCTCTGTCCCAGGTTTCTTCCTGTTGCAACATCTTATTGAGCTACCCTTGTCTGCAGGAACTACAGTTGTGTCTCCCTACTCTGTGTACATCTATAGCAGGGGTGTCTAAACTTTTTTCAAAGAGGGACAGATTTGATGAAGTGAACATGTGTGAGGGCCGGCCATTTTGCCCGTCATTCTTTGAACCATTAAAATGAAATGCAAATTAACAAATACGCTGCCTAACAAGAATTATCTTGCCTTTGTGGCTGTGTGTGGTGAAATGAAATAAACTGTGAAGCAAAGTAAGGGTCACTGCCCATGAGTGCAGCCTCCCCAGTGCCATGGGTGCAGCCTCCCCAGTGCCACGAGTGCAGCCTCACCAGTGCCATTAATGCAGCCTCTGAATACAGCCTCACAAGTGCCATAAATGCAGCCTCACCAATGCCATCAGTGCAGCCTGATCCATTCCTATCTGTAGCCTTGGAGGCGACAGGGAGGGGAGCGGGACTAGCGCAAACAGATTACATACAGGAGAATCTCCTGTTTGCTCGGCAGATTCTTTAATACAAAGTCCTGCCTCCTATGATAGACAGAACAGTCGTCCAATGCCAGCCCAGGAGATGGGACTTCCTATTACAAATAACAGGAGATTCTCCATTATGCAATCTGACAGGACTGGTCTGGCCCCCTCCCTGTCCCCTCCGAGGCTGCCAGAATGATAAACACAGTATATCCCCGGCGGTACTCTGGGATTCATTGGGGGCCACAAAAGATATATATATATATATATATATATATATATATATATATATATATATATATATATATATATATATATATATATATATATATTTAAAATTACCAGTGGGGCTGCATTAAACTGGAACGAGGGCCGCAATTGGCCCGCGGGGCGGACTTTGGACATGCCTGATCTATAGAAACACACAGCCCCATAGCCTAGGATAGCAAGGCACTCCCCTGTTTCACCATCATTCTCCTCTCCTTCACTTATAAAAACTTACAGACCGTGAAGACTGTAGCTCAGTAAAGCAACACTGAGAGGGAGCATTGACCAGTAGCACTGAAAGTTGTAAACTGGGGTAAAAATTGTAACAGATATTATAATACTACTTTAAGGTGATACATCTATTTTTTGAGGGGGCTCGGTGCGAAAAAAAATCTTTTGTAGGAAATTATTTGTCATATATTATCAATTTTAAACTTTTTTTTTTTTTAACTTCTTCCATGTTTAGGAAGATACTTACTGCTAATCATCACAATCTATGTGGCATATTAGTATAATCTTTGTAATATCCTTTTTCCATATAAGAAAAAGATTTTAAAATGTTTATTAAAACATAAAAAACATACAAAATAATCAACCCTTAAAACAAATAAAATTAGCTGTATATCAAATTATTTAGACACTTAAAGCCCATCTCTTGGCAAAACATGAACCCATTCCACCAATCCCTTCCATTCCACTCAAATCTTTCCTGCTTGTTTCTTTTTTTAATACCTTGTAAAGCAAATTACACTCTACCAAGTTCACTATCCAGGACCCTTGCCAATGCTGTACCCGTGTATGGGGACTGCTTATCCAATGTGCCTACGAAGGCTGGTTCTGTAAAAGTCACTTTCTGGATCCTGAGGGGACTCTGTACAGCCAATAGGAATTGTCCACTCCATACAGGCAGTGATATGGACACCAAAATAAGAACCCCTCCTTATGTAAATAGAAGAGGAGTGAATACTTGGAACTGGAGCATCACATGACCACTGCATTAGGTAAGTTAATACGGCATTTAGATAAGTGTTATTACTTGCGAGCGTTCAGTTAGAGGGAGAGAGATTGAGGGGGTTAATGTTTGCCCAGAGTTGGGGTTTAATAAGTCTCCTCTTTCAAAGACCTCTTTGAATTAGATATTTTCATTCCATGTTACTGTCTGCATTAGATATTTTATATAGTCAGGGAAAAATTAATGCTTTTTTCTGCCAAGCAGTAGATTTCAGTGGAATGTAAATTATATCAATTACTCTATAGAGATTTGGGTTTTTTAAGATCACACTTTGACTTGAGGAAAAGAGTAAATTTAAATAAGATACATTTGTAACAAGACACTAATTAAATGATTTCCTGCAATGCCACATCACCATAGGGAATAGCGGAATGCAAGTTTTCTATGCTGTTATTACAACAAAGATAAAGAAAAAAATATATTTCAAGGATACACACACCTTTGTTGAAGCCACTGTGTGCAAACAGATGACAGGATTCATAGCCAACTTGTTAATATGATAATTTTCCTTTTTTGTAATCTCTAATGATTTTTCAGCATTCTGTTGTGCTGTCAATTGTTTTCATACAATGGCACTCCTTATGCCACTTGATGTATGACAGGTGTCCTCACTATGAAGATGGAAAAGCTGTCTGCATATAGGACTGGACTGGTATTCCTTCCATTGCATTACAGTTTCAGACTCTTCATCCTTTCTTCTGTCCATAGGCATGTGCAGGGGGTGTGCCGGGTGTGCCTGGGCACACCCTAATCCCCCAGTGCAGCACAGATTTGCACTGCTGATATGTCTCCAATGGGTCTCCTAAAAAAAGTGAAAGAATTCTCAAAAATAAATTTCTAAATAATAATACAAAAATAAAATAATACAAAAAAAAAAATTCTGACACCACCCACTGCCCTACTAACACCAACCTTAGCCCCACTTGACACGTCCATGTTTTAACCTCCCTGGCGTTATGATTCTGTCTGGAATTTTGTACCAAAAGCGTTGCAATTGTTTTGCAAGGAAATGTGGTGTTATGTATTATAGGCCTGCAATTCTTAGTAAGTACTTACTTAAATCTATCTAAACAAGAGTCTAATAGGCATCCCGGGTATGATTTTTTTTTTTTTTTATTAAAAATTATAATATAATAAATAATTATAAAAAAATATAACAAATAATAATATAATTATAGTAAAAATTATTCAATAATGTAATCAAATCAAAATCACTGAAATTTGCTCAGTTGCAGAATTTTTGCTGTCATTATTTTTTTTTTTTTACGACGAATTTCCCCATAAATCGTTATCGCTAAATTCTGCAAGTGATTATAATTTATTATCGCTGTTTTTTAGCTGCTCTAAAACAATTTTTGCCATAAAGGGACACTTTTGGTTGCTATGGGCAATCTACAGTTTGCAGGGAGAAAGAACAGTTTTTATTATATAAAAGGACATGTAGTGTACAGGGCAGACCACTAGGGACATGGGGGGGTGTATTTTTTACATACAGTACTGTAATCTATAAGATTACAGTGTACTGTATGTAATGTGTTTGTTTACATTTTTGAATTTGGCGCCGTTCTCCGTCCCCGTGCGTCGTAACGTCGCAGGGAACGGAGATCGGCGGCGCGCGGGGACGCTGTGTGAATCGAGCGAGCACCCGCTCGCTCACACAGCGGGGATGCATCGCTGGATCCACGGAGAAGGTAAGTAAACTGTCTCTGTGGATGCTGCGAGGCGAGCCCGTGTCTGACACGGGATCAACGATAGTAGCAGGACATTTTTACCCCGTGTCAGACACGGGAAAACCGCCAGGGAGGTTAATACATTTTAAAATGTTTTTTTTTTTTTTTTTTTTTTTTTTTACATTTAATTCTAAGAGTGTGTGTTTGTGTATATAGATATATAGATATATTACACATACATACATACAGTACATACACATGCATGTTTGAGCTTTGGGGTGCACACGCTAATGCAATAGGCTGCGCACACCTATGCTGCTGTCATTATCACACTGAGATCCTGATAAAGCGGTAACAGTACCTGTGCACTTACAGACCAGAATCATCCCTGAGATGCATAATACGTACATTTAAAATGTTACTAAACCCAGGACCCTGCATTCACAATATCTGGTCTCCCACAGTACACAGAACATGGAAATGCAATTATTTTAGTAAATATAAACTGCTATATACCTTTTTTCATCAGCATTATATAGCAGTCCTGTGACATCTATCAGTCCTCAGCTGAGCACTGTTAAAAGCTTGTAGAAGGCATTTTCATTCTCCCCTGACTGTCCTATGAGGCTGCAGGCCCCCTGGACCTCTGTCTGTACAGTGCTGATTGGCTCTGTGCTGATCACATGCACCCTCACAAGAAAAAAATTAACTCCCTAGCAGTACAGACAAAACTGAGCATGTGCAGGGTGCCCCCAAGCCTCTGTTCTATCAGGAGATGAATTGGGGACTGTGGAAGAAGGTAAGGATTAGAGAAGACAGGATCAAATTGCTTTTTTGCACAATTCACATGTATATCCTCTTAGGTTCCACAGTGAGTATTACAATCATGCTTTACTGCATATACTGTACTGTACAGACTAATTTTACTGTTGTGGGTTTAGTAACACTTTAATAATAACAATTTACTGTTATGCCGCGTACACGCGATCTGTTCGTCTGATAAAAACTGTCTAATGGACTGTTTTCATCAGGCAAACCGATCGTGTGTAGGCCCCATTGTTTTTTATCCATCGGTGAAAAAACTAGAAACTTGTTTTAAAATTATCTAAAGGTTAAAAAAAAAATAGAAAAAAACGATCGCCTGTGAGCACGTCCATCGGTTAAAAATCCACACATGCTCAGAATCAAGTCGACGCATGCTTGGAAGCATTGAACTTCATTTTTCTAAGCACGTCGTTGTGGTTTACGTCACTGCGTTCTGACACAATCGTTTTTTTTAACTGATGGAGTCTAGGCAAGACTGATGAAAGTTAGCTTTATCGGATAACTGATGAAATAATCCATCGGTCCGTTTTCATCGGATGAACCGATTGTGTGTACAGGGCATTAATGAGGTTGAATTCAGTAGATCATTCATTTTCCTGCTATTAATCCTGAGAAACATATTCTATTCTATACACCAAGAACCGTCCTGCCTTCTAAATTAGTACACCCAATGAGAGGCTTAAGTTGCATCATCTTATTAAAACAATTGACAATGCTACAGAATAACACAGCAATATAGATTACAAACAAAGTACAGGCTTACTAATATTCAATCTGTCATTATTAACATAGAGACTACAATAAAAGGTATCATTTTCACAGTCATTCACATTCCTCATATAACACAACATGTACAGTATGTATTAAAACCAACATCTAAAGGGTCTGATCACCTAAAGGCAAGATTATGCTTTACAGCAGGAATAAACAATGTTTAACCTTTGCCAGCAAAAACAATGCTCTCTTGTGCATTTGTACATACATTTCACATGGATGATCAATGTCATCAATGTCTTATTCAGTGAACAGAATTTATGTAGCAAATTTCCAGAATAATAAAACTGCATAGTACCCTTGCTCTATCCGAGGTTTATTGTATGAAAGGTATGCACAGGCAGACATGAACAAAGAAACGTTGAAGTGTTTGCCTGTGAGAATGGTAAGGACTTATTATTTCGGAATTTTCTACCTATGCTTGGACTGCGCAAGGTTTAGAAACTGCAGTTTTAAGGGCTTTAGAGTTTGTAGTGCCTGTTCCTTTGGGGCAGCAATGAGAATTTACATTGTTGTAGGTATGATTATTTTACAAGGAAATAAAAGAGCAAGTAAAATAGCTTTTTCCATTGCGATTGGTTAAACATATGTAGCTCCCCCTTTACTTTCAGTGCGGGCACTAGTCTAAATTTAGCAAGAATGGAAGAGTTACCTTGCTCCCATTCACACAATTGTACAGATGGTGACCCCTGTTATTTCAGAAGCATCCTCTGGGCCAGTCTGCATTCTAGGGATGTGGTATCATCTCTGGTCAGCAGTTGACAGCAGAGGGGGTTCTGACAGCGCAGGCTTTCCCCAGCAGCCAATTGGAGGAGTTTTCCCTCTCGGGGCATGCTGGGGAAGGATATATCTGGGACAGGTGTCATGTGCTCAGGCAATTCTGCGGGGTCCCGGTTCCAGGTGCAGCATCCACCTTCAGGGTGCGCGCATCCATGGACCTCGCCAGCGTGGCCCACCTGGCCAAACTCACAGGCTATTGTCAGACCTCAACCAAAGGTCAAAGGGGACCCCAGTTCTTTTGAGGAGATCCCAGGCTGGGTGCCGTAGGATTGGTGGATTGGCTTGAGGAGGACCCAGAGGCAGGTTGTCCAACAGGGCTTGAATGAACCAATCGGGGATCTGGTGACCGGGATGCTGACAGGTACACTTTGCTGTCACCCGGTGACCTATGCTAAAGAAAATCCACAGGGAGGATTTGCTCCGTTCACCCATCTAGCTTACTGAAGCAATTGGCCGGTTGCAAGGGCCTTAGAGCCAGATCTAAGATAGAGAGATCTGTTCCTCCCAGCGATCCGAAGTGATACCTCGGCTGCCAGGTTAGTGTGGGGAACCTGTCCGTGGGCACTTTACCTACTCCATTCGGGAGTGGCAAAGAGCTCAACTGTTGCTATTGTCGAGGGCAAGTCTGTCCTGTTCACATCCAGGCCTGATGCCACAAGGTTCTCTTATCCTTCCTTCATCAGCTTTCCTTTCCTTAAACTGAAGATGATGTTTGCCTTGTTGGCTGCAAAATAAAAAGGCATTGAATGAAACTTTATTGACTGTCTGGACATTCGCTCACTGCTCCGCTGCTGTTATTTTACCCCTAGACATCACCAGGGTAACTTGGTGTGCCAATCCCAGTATTTAACCAGCGGCTCCTTCGGGGGTAGCGCTACACATAAATGCATAACAGGAAATATATTTGTGACCGTTTCACATTTAGCCAGGTCATTTTATATTTAGTGGCAGTTAAACAGGGATGGATGTGCTACCATACCTAGTGTGGTCAGTTTGAAATTGGAAAGCAGGAAGGGTGGCACGATTACCAGGAGTTTCACACAACGGAAGAAATGTAGGACAGCATACTTTTTAACACAAGTACATGGTAACACAGACACAAATTTGGAGCAGTGCAGGGCTTGGGAAAGAGCACAGGCAAGTGCCCCAGAGCAAGAATCTTGCTATGAGGCACTCAGCAGGGTGGGGGGGGGGAGGTGAAGCCAGGAGGATCACAGGGGGACCTGAAAAGAGGAGGATCAGGGCTGCTCTGTGCAAAAGAAGTTTTTAATAATACTTTCATTTTGATGGGCTGCCTTATACAGTACTTTGCAACATGAAATGCTGCAGACACATGAAATGCTGCAGAACACTGCACTCTGAGGTAAATGGACTAGGGTTAAACTTTTACCCAGTATTTTTACACCTTGTTGGTAGGATCACCAGGTAGGATTTAATTAAAGACATGAAATATTTAAAAAAAACTTTGCGTCCTTACTGAGATAGATGCAACAATAGTGAATTTAATTACACAATAAAGCAGACCTTTACCCTGAAAAGATTACCTTTTTTTCCTCTGACCCATTTTTTTGGTGTGTATTTTTTACTTTTTTATATATTTTTTAGCGTAGGTAAAAACTACGTGTCACAAACAAACAGAGGAGTCCATGTCAAGGAACCTCTGTATATAATGTGATCCCAACTCTAAAATTTGCAGAGCTTCCATAGTAGGAGCACACATATCAATGAATAGCTTAAGGCAGGTGTGCCTGAATGGAGCCCAGCCCTCGCTGCAATGGTACCATTGCTGGGCGTCATGTGTGTCCCTGTGACTTTGAGGAGGGATGTGCTTCCTCCAGGCACACCTGCCCTTAACCTATCCATTGATATATGTGCTCTACTATGGAGGCTCTGAAAATGTTAGAGTTAGGACCACAGTAAAACAGAGGTCCCTTGACATGGGCATTGCGGCTTACAAATGTGTGCAAACAAAACCCTTTAACACAAACAGTTAGACAGGGCCAATTTTGTTGTTTTGCAGGCTGGCTGTTAAGTGTACTGAGACATTTTTTGTTTGTTTGCGATGTGCATTGCCCTTGCATGTACACCTTGCTGCAAAGGCAAACTGTAGGTCGGGGTGGTTGCTGTTATTTATTTATTTATTTTTATAAAAAATTACCTGTCCCTGCTCCTGCAGTCTCTTGGGCTATTCTCATCATATGTCCCAGGAGCCTACACGAGCAGCACACAGCAGCTTGAGGGCATACCTGGGGGCAGAGGCTGGTTGCAAGAAACTGGAAAAGACAGCTGACTCCTGATGGTGGTGCAGGACACGGCATGTGACAGTGTTTTGTAGCATGACAACACTGGGCTTGTGAATATGTTTTTTGATGCTAACCCTTCCAAAAAAGCAGGGGGGTTGAAGTTCCTCTTTTAGCTGATAATACTGCAGTTTGTTTCTCAACTGAGAATCCTTCCTAAAGGACAGTCTACTAAATTTTAGAATTCTGCAATATATTTATTATATATTCATGTACTGATGACTGAAATTACTCTCCGAGCAGTTATGAACATATTCATTATGAAAAATACATGGTAGTTTTCAATTACTTTGGTGTCATTCTAATAACATATTTTTTATGTTTCAATAGTATTTATTAAAGTTTTACAGTACAAAAAGTAATAAAAACAAAACAAAGATCTCGACTTTTCTTTAAGCAATATACAACATATTTAGAAAGTCAAACAGTAAGTATTTTAAATTACTTGAGGAATCCTCCTCTTATTGCATACATAATGCCTTACACCTCCTATTGTTGGCTGTGTGACTCATTTACTCAAATAAATGTGGTATACATGCCTTTCTCCATTACGAATCATAGATTGTATACAGTGCCACTGTGTCTATGACCTAAAGCATGTTGTCAATCCTAGGCCTTAGGCCTTAGGGTATGTTGAGCCCGCTAGGAAGAACCAGCTCCCCATCCGACTATCAAGGGAGTCTGGTTCCTCCGGTCGCATGGGCATCTCCCCCCACAGCCCAAGTAGACTATAGTCTGCCGAGAGTGAATAAGAGTAACGACTTAACTTGTAAAACAAAAAGTTAAAACCCAATAAGTAACATTATTAAAAGAGGGGGTAAAACAAAATAGAGAAACAGTGCAGAGCAGAGAGCCAAGAAGGGAAAGCAAAAATTTCTGTTTTTACAACAGAATGTTTAACCAAAAATAAAGACAAAAATTAAAATTATTTTAAATGATCACCTTAATCTTTTTTTTCTCCCCTATTCCTCTAAGATATAAGTTCTGCTCTTGAAAATTGTCAGTTATGTTAAAGGAACTTACTTGAGGTTAGTTAATTCCTGTGTGCATTTTCACCCACCAGGAATAGTCATTCTCTCCTCGGGCATTTAGTAAATCTGCATATTTTGCCCTCCAGCATGGCTTGTGATCGATGGCCTGGCATACAGACATATGCCTTTAGTAAATCGGGGCCAAAGTATCATAAGGTCTAATTCATACCATAAAAAGATTCATGCTTTATTACAGATTAATGCTGTGATGTGCAAAATATGCACATAAGATTTATTAGCACTGCATCCATATTCTCCGGCAAACTGCATGTCTTTCCCATGTCTGTTTTACTCTTTTATTAGTTTGAGAGGGCATAATTGGTACTGAGCTTAAGTTAACATGACAGATAGGAAAGGAGGGAAATGTTCAGTGAATTAATTAATTATTTTTCTAGTTTTATACAAAATACCTAAATTCTAAACTGATGATTTAATGAAAACATATTAACTTGTAATAATAAATTCCAATTATACATTATGCATGTTTTATTTTAAAAATCTGTAGTTTTTCTGCAGAATCTGAGTGACCAACATGTTTTGTTTCTCTTACAAATTGCATGTCTAGTTCCCAACATTCCCCCTTTAGTAATTTATATAAGAAATAGTCCAACCCCTCAACCATCTGTCTATTTGGTATGACTCACAGGTAAGGAAGAACCACTGGTTCCACCACATGAACTTTTGGTCCCCAATTCAACAGAGCTGAATATTATATAAATACATGGGGGCAGATTCACAGAGAAATGGATTATCGTAGCGTATCAGAAATACACTACGCCGCCGTTTTTTACCTTGCTCTACGTGGAATTCAGGTAGATTTTCTACGGTAAACGACGGCGGCGTAGTGTATTTCTCCCGTCGCAATCCATCTGCGCGAGTAGGGGGCGTGAAACATTTAAATTAGGCGCGTTCCCGCGGCGATCGATCTGCGCATGCTCCGTTCGCAAATTTCCCGCCGTGCATTGCGCGAAATCACGTCGTGACGTCATTCGTTGTTTATGTAGCATACTTTACGGGCGATCCACGTCCCGACGAGTTACGTAAACAAAATAAAATTTAAAATAAATTCGAAGCGGGAACGACGGCCATACTTAACATGGGCTACGTAAAGTTAGAGCAGCAAAAAGCTGCTCTAACATTACGTATAAAAAAATAGACGAAAACGATTGCGACGCCCGCTCGCATGTTCGTGAATCCCCGTAAAAACACATTTGCATATCCCGACGCATGAAAACGACGCGAACTCCTCCCAGCGGCCGCAAATAGATGGCAGCGTAGATCCGAAGGCTTACGAAGACGTAAGCCTCTCGGATCGAAGCCCGAATCCGGCATATCATGGTTTGAGGATTCAAACTAGTGATACGCCGCGCGAAATTTGAAATTACTCCTGTCTAACCCCAGTTAGACAGGCGTAATTGTTTTGTGAATCTGCCCCATGGTATTTCTACATGTGTAGTGGTGTACCACAACTGATGGTAATGCATAATATTACATTGTACCTATCCAATGCACCTTGACAATGCACATGGGTAGTACAGCACCACAACATACAGTAGCACACTACAACACTGAATTACAAAAAACATTACATAAGCCTTTTTGTTGTTTTACAGTGTGAGGGCATAACAAGCAATAATGCATGTATGTGAACACAGCACAAAATACAAAACAAATGGGCTGGCTTAAGAGCCTGCATGGTATAGCATGACCTAATTCAGTGCAATAGTATGAATGGGCCCCTACTGTAGTGTGTCTGCTAATTCCAAGAAAGCTAATATGGCACCTCTTGAGGTAAATGACTAGTAAAAGGAATTGTACACATGGACAGGGCAATCCACAGAAAAATAAAAAAATGTCTCACTCTTCAACCAGCTATTTGAGCGTTCTAATATTTTAGATTAAAAACAGATACATTTGTTGTATATGTAGCCAGGAGCTGGCTAATATGTCCTGCCTTACCAGGAGAAACTCTGCAACACTTAAGCCTCGTAACACGATCAGTCCATCCGATGAGAACGGTCTGAACGACCCGTGTCATAGGTTAACCAATGAAGCTGACTGATGGTCTGATGTGCCTACACACCATCAGTTAAAAAACCGATCGTATCAGAAAGCGGTGATGTAAAACACAACGACGTGCTGAAAAAAATGAAGTTCAATGTTTCCAAGCATGCGTCGACTTGATTCTGAGCATGTGTGGATTTTTAACCGATGGTCGTGCCTACTAACGATCGGTTTTGACCTATCGGTTAGGAGTCCTTAGGTTAATTTTAAAGCAAGTTGGTTTTCCTTTTAACAAAGGTTAAACAACCTATGGGGCCCACACACGATCGATTTGGACAGATGAAAACAGTCCATCAGACTGTTGTCCTCTGGCTATCCTATCATGTGTACGAGGCCTAACTGTAGTGAGACTGTTTCTCTCTAGTTCTCAGCTTGGACTCTGTGTCATCACATCCTGCCAGCAGGGTGAACAATATCAGAGAGTGAAACAAATTATCTTGAGACCTGTAGTTCAATGAGCCAGGGTTTGCATTCGAGTTGGACTGTAATGGACTACAAGTACTAGCCGGCTGAGGAGGGAGAGGAGAATGCTGGGAGAGGTAATAATAAGGCTGGGTTAGGTCGGGTTGCTCTCTTGGGTCTCCGGCCGGCATCTGCTAGCAAGTGACTCAGTGTCAGACCATGTTGTGGCCTGGCATAGAGGGAAAGAGTCCTCACGTGTGTACAAGAGCATCCACTGCCAGGAACTTCTGATCATCCAGCAACAGCAACATAAGATGAAATTGAAGGCTTGGTTGGTCAAGTTTCAAAATCAGTGGTGTCAACATTGGATTACAAAACACATGAAATTTCTGATCTTCAAAGAAAAAACATTTGGAATGGGACCCATGTAATCTGAAATCTCAGTTATGCATGGGCGCATCAGCTGAATTACTATTTGGTTTCTTATATCTTCAAATCCGGCCACAGATGTGGCAAGCTGATCTTTTGATTTCATTTTCTGTTGAAATTGCAAAGGATATTGAAGACATAAAATGGTGATTGGGAGCAAGAGTCAAAACTAGAATCAAAAATTCCCTGTAAAAAAATTGCAGAACAATCTGATTGCATTCTGAGAAGTTGAAGTGTTTTTTCTTGTTTAGCTCAATCAAAAAAAATTCAAAGCTGTCAATTTATTGCCCAGTTCTGGACTTTGCAATCAATTTAATTCCAGTGGTTGATAAACTTGTAGATGGTAGATTGCTTAATTTCTGGCAATTGTTTGTGATCATATTTGTGAATCCAGGTGGATAGAAAGTGGTAGAAATTGACTGAAAATTGCCAAGAGTATGGCCAACTTTATGGTTTACTCAGATGTCTGCTTGTGGATCTTAGCATTTCTTCTATCAGTTTACCCTTGCTGCTTATACAGCCTGTAGGAATCTTTATAATTCATCATTATCCTGTAACAGAAGTATCAGTCTAAAATAAACTAAATATAATAATAACTGTATTAATGTAACACTGAATGTGACAAACACACATTAATGATATTGTGCTCTGCTTGTGTTTTTTTGTTGTGGTTATGAGGTGTGGATATTCAAAATATAATGTTCTGTAAACTGCTCTTTACATAGAAGCTTGAGCAGATTTCTCATTGTCTGGTTGTCGATTCAGTCTATGCACATACAATTTGCATAATACCATTTGATTTTTATTATCCTTAAAATATTTTGTCTTAAATCATTTAAGTTACTTTTAGCAGTCAGTAAGCTGAATAAAACAAAATGATAGATGTCTTTGAAAGATGGGAGCAATATCAATGTAACACCCCCACATCTCCTTCTTATCTTTGAATCAGACTCCCTGACACAACTGATCATTAGAACAAAAGAGGCAGCGCTGGAGCAAGAACTTAATGCACCTCCTTGCGTTATCATCTAATAAACTAGAAAGAACTGCCATTCAAACTGTCATTCAGCGGGGATACATAATGAATGGTGTCTGCATGGCACAACAAAGATAACTACCTAAAATGGAAGTGATTTCATTCAGTACAAATAATATAAACCACTGAATTCAACAGATCAAGATACACTATGAGAGAAGCTATAATAGAAAATTATTATAACAAAATATATAGAATTCTAAATAAAACGATTTAAGCAAATACTAGTACAGGAAAATTGGTGAACCAGGAAAACATGCTTTTTCTACACTTTCAGTTTTTTTCAGGTTACTGACACATTTGACACTGAACTCCTGTCAGACACTAGACCTTCCAGCTAAAGCCAGCAAGTGTACTGTAACAGTACAGAATCAAATAAAATGAAGAAACATTAGTTGTTGTAGCGAACAGTTTTGCTTACTTTGAATTCATAGCAGAATATGTTGGATTTGTTGAGAATACTTATCATCTGTAGCACTATTGTTTTTCATTTAGACTTAAAAATAGGGATGAGCCGAACACCCCCCAGTTGGTTTGCACCAGATCCTTTGAACGGAAAGAACATTCGCGCAAACATTTAGAATCCCATTGACGTCTATGGGACTCGAATGTTCGAATTCAAAAGTGCTCATTTTAAAGCCTTATATGCAAGTTATTGTCATAAAACATCTTTGAGAACCCGGGTCTTGCCCCAGGAAACATGTATCAATAGAAAAAAGTAAAAAAAAAACGGTTGTTTTTTTAGGAGCAGGTCTCCTGAAAAAACGACCGTTTTTAAAACTTTTTTCCATTGATACATGTACCCTCGGGCAAGACCCGGGTTCTCAAAGACGTTTTCACAGGCAAACTATAGACACCCAGCAGGTACAATATTTAAAGGAATTTTTCTTTTTTTTCTTTTTTATTCAAGCATCATTAAAATCACTGCTCCTGCAGTGATTTTAACGATGCTTAAATAAAAAAAAAAAAGAAAAATGTATTTAAATATTGTACCTGCTGGGTGTCTATACCTGTGATAACGTCTTTAAATAGCACAATCACCTGCCAGTAGAAAAAGAGAGTAACCGCTCAGTAGTAGTCAAAGAACCTCCTCACCAAAACCAAACCACGAGTGCTGGCAATGCAATAGCAATGCAAAAATGCGAAAAATGTTAATTAAAACGATCACAAAATAAACATGCCACAGCAAACATTGGGACAAAAGCTAACGTTTCGCACTGTAGCTTCAGTGCTTAGTCATAGCAAGTGCCTGCCAGTAAATTAGGAAGAACTGATCTAGCTAAGCTATATAGTGTATAAATATATGTACAACACCTGGGATGTATATATATCCTCTACACACTGTAATATTAACTGAATAGCCTGCCTGCCTGCTCTATCTACCTGCAAAAAATGACACTCTCTCTGTCTCTCTCTGTTCTCTGTTAACTGCCGCAACACACTACGCCCTGCTGACGGCCTTTTATAGTGTGGGGCGTGTACTAAACCCCCTAAGCCATAATTGGCCAAAGCCACCCTGGCTTTGGGCAATTATGGCTCTCCGTTTTTTTTGCGCACTGTGATTGGCCAAGCATGCGGGTTATAGTGCATGCTTGGCCAATCATCGGCGCGCAATGCCTCAGGGCATTATGGGCCATGACGCGCCACTCGAATTTGGCGCAAACGGCCCATAAAGTTTGAATTTCGACGAACGGTCAAAGAGACGATGTTCGAGTCGAACATACATTCGAATCGAACTCAGAGCTCATCCCTACTTATAAGGAAACAATCAAATATCTATGGGTTGTTCCTAGTCTGGAAGTCTAGATGCCCTCAGACCAACTAGCTTAAACAAATGAAAACAATGGGCCAGATTCAGGTACACGTTAATTTGCACAGCATATTCGAAATACTCTACGCTGCCGTATTTTACCAGGCTCTACATCGAATTCTGGTAGATTTTTGCCCGTACGATACAGCGGCGTAGTCTATTTCTCGCCGCGTAATCAAAATACGCGATTAGGGGGCGTGAAGCAATCCACGCATGCTCAGAATCAAGTCGACGCATGCTCAGAAGCATTGAACTTTATTTTTCTCAGCACGTTGTTGTGTTTTATGTCACTGCGTTCTGACACAAACGTTTTTTTTTTAACTGATGGTGTGTAGGCAAGACTGATGAAAGTCAGCTTCATCAGATATCTGATTAAAAAATCCATCAGACCGTTTTGATCGGATGAACTGATCGTGTGTACAGGGCCCAAGTCTCAGCATCAGCAGGCAGCCACCGCTCTGTTCACACATAGTGTCAGAGGCGCAGCAGCAGAGGAGGACTGTGTCTGTGGCCCGACTCCAGAATTAATGGAAGCAAGCAAACATTCATGAGCACTGGTAGGCTACATTGATTGGCACTGGTAGGCTGCATTGATGGGTGCTGGTGAGGCTGCATTTGATGGGCGCTGATGGGGCTGCATTTGATGGGCGCTGATGGGGCTGCATTTGATGGGCACTGGTGAGGCTGCATTGATGGGCACTGGTGAGGCTGCATTGATGGGCGCTGGTTAGCTGCAGTGATTGGTGCTGTTGAGGCTGCATTTGATTAGCGCTGGTGGGCTGCATCTGATGGGCAGTTCATTGAAAAGGTGGAGTATACATGGGCAGGGCAAAGGGAGTGGAGTCAGTCAGGTGTGGGGCCAATGGGGGGCAGCAAAATGAGGTTTCACCTAGGGTGTCAAAAATCCTTGCACCAGCCCTGGTGTCAATAGAATCTCTTCCTTTGTTAATAGAGATCTAAACCAAAATACTGCATTCTCATATAAGCTTTAACATGTAATTTAAATAGTTGCCGGTCAAGTTTCCCATATCTCAGGGCCATGGTATTGCTAGTAGTAGTAGTTTACATGGACTTATCCTGTAATGTTACTTCAACTTTACAAAACAGGTCCAGTTGAATGTGACAGACTATTACTACCAATTTCGATAATTGTTTTCAATCTTTTCAAATATGCAGCTTTAATTTAAAGAATAATTGGAGATCCTACAACTTTTTCAGGAAATCCTAGTATTCTTGTTATGGAGTGAAAACTGTCACCTAATTGTGATCTTGCATTTGTCACGTGCTCTCCTTTATGAGAGTAGCTGTGGCAACATACAGGCATAGTGTACTGTTTTCACCACCAGGAAGCTGATCTAGAGCAATAATGTGCATCTGACAATAATTAAAAGAAAAGTTTGTTCTTTACACACACTTTAAAGCGGAGGTTCACCCAAAAATCAACTTTCTGCAATTAGATCCAGCATACTGCTGACATCTGCAGTATGCTGGTCTTTTTTTTTGTACTTATCGTGTTTCTTATCTGGCTCTGAGCGGTGATTACTTCCTGGTATAGGCGTTCCCGAAGGCAAGCGTAGTTGATTGACGGGCTTGGATAGCGCGCCACGCCTTCCGAAAATAGCCGAGGTGACACTGCCGCCTGCGCCTGCTGTGTAGAGCTGACTTTGCAAGCGCCGTAAATTGCCGAGTGTCACTTCGGGTTTTCCCGGGGGCCGTGACGCGCTATCCAAGCCCGTCAATCAACAACGCTTGCCTTCGGGAACGCCTATACCAGGAAGTAATCACCGCTCGGAGCCACATAAGAAACACGGCTAAAAGGATAAGTACAAAAAAAAAAAGACCAGCATACTGCAGATGTCAGCAGTATGCTGGATCTAATTGCAGAAAGTTGATTTTTGGGTGAACCCCCGCTTTAACCACCTCAATACCGGGCCTATTTTGGCACTTCTTTCCTTCATGTAAAAATCAAAATTTTTTTGCTAGAAAATTAATCAGAACCCCCAAACATTATATATTTTTTTAGCAGACACCCTAAGGAATAAAATGGCGGCCATTGCAACTTATTTTTCTCGCACGGTATTTGCGTAATAATTTTTCAAATGCCTTTTTTTGGGGGAAAAAAATGGTTTCATGAATTAAAAAATAACAAAACAGTAAAGTTAGCCCAATTGTTTTGTATAATGTGAAAGATGACGTTACGCCGAGTAAATAGATACCTAACATGTCACACTTTAAAATGGAATGGCGCCAAACTTTGGTACTTAAAAATCTCCATAGGCGACGCTTTAACATTTTTTACAGGTTACTATTTTCGAGTTACAGAGGGGGTCTAGTGCTAGAATTGTTGCACACCCTCTAACGCACGCGACGATACCTCACATGTGGGGTTTGAAGTGCGTTTAGATATGTGGGCGGGACTTGTATGCGTGTTCGCTTCTGCGCGCGAGATAACAGGGACAGGGGCTTTTGAATTTTTTATTTTTTTATTTTATTTTACTTAATATTTTTTATTTTTACACTTTTTTTAAAAAAAAAATTTTTTTGGGATCACTTTTATTCCTATTACAAGGAATGTAAATATCCCTTGTAATAGGAATCCATATCCATATGACAGGTCCTCTTTTTTGGAGAGATGTGGGGTCAATAAGACCCCACATCTCTCCTCCAGGCTTACAAGCATGAAATCGGTAAAAAAAATCACTGATCACATGTCGACAGCCGCGGTTGAGGCTTTGTTTACTTCCGGGTACCGGGCGTGACGTCATAACGTCGCGCCCGGTCCTCCGACGGTCATAGACTCTTGCCTTTCTATGAAGAAGCCTTTCTATGAAGAAGCCCCAGAACTCTCTACCCAGCAGGCAGAGCTCATCCACATTATGCCTTGGGACAAGTTAATGTTGTTCCAAATGTGGCCATTAAATAATCCATAATGCATGTGTGATGGGATATTTCTTTATTAGTCAGTGATGTACTATAACCAGGGCTTTTTTTTAGCTGGAACAGGGCAGAGCGGCTTTCCGCCACCCATGGCAGTCCTCTTCTTTTCAGGCTGTCACCTGAAAGCCACACAAAAGGGATGAAATTCTGATCCTCCTCACTCCTTGCCATTCCAGGTCTACCCCCGCTATACCTCATGACCTCTCAGGAGCCTCCACTGACAGCAGCTATCAAGCCGCTGATTTAGTGCTTTCTGGATCACACTTCTCTAAAAGAGTGTATAGGCTGTCTAGTTTTGTGGGTGTTGATTTCATCTCGAAGAAATTTATTGGTGAAGGTTTTATGGGCATAATTAACACCAAAGGACCATTTTTTCCGCACCTGTTAGACAGGTGCATATCATTGCAATTTTTGACAGCAAGGCCAATTCTTGCTTTCATCAAGAATACCTCTATAGGATTAAGGTGTGAAGGCACCACCAACACCCAAAGCCCAATTTTTTCACACCCGTTACTTCTATACAAAGAGACATCAGAATTTATCTAAAACCTCTAATCTTGTTCCGAGTGCACTAAATTGTGGCCTCATTATACAAACTTACTCCCCAAGCCGTTGTTTAGAAAGTAAAAGAAAGCCTGACTAGAAAATGTATTTCTTTTAGTTTTATAAATGTCATTTTTGGTGCTTCAGGCTCTATATATGATACAGATGTGTCACATTACAGCCAGATTAAGGGGACCCCCCCCCCCCAGCACTATATTTAAAGGAATTTGTTATTTTCATTGTTATTTCTCATTTTGATGGTTTTACTTAGGCATCAGTAAATCACTGCTCATTTAACAATTATGTTTTTTACAAAGTTTTTTTCATTGATACATGTCCCTCAGGGCAGTACCCAGACCCTCATAAGTTACCATTGTATGCCCAATTACTTGCATATACGCCTTCAAAATAGTCACTTTAGATTTTTCCTAATCAGGTCCCATAGAATTCAATGGGGTTTGTTATTGAGTTTCTAACTTTTGCGATGATCAAAAGTTTTGCCGCAATCCAAACAGAGGGTCATTCAGCCCTTCTCTAAACCTGCATATAGCTAGTTAAAACTCTGTAAATACAGGCATATATAATACTCCATCTGGAAGAATTTTTTGGAGATTACAATATGAGCAGTGGCAGTGGAATGTATTTGTATACTTAAAATGAATGACAAAGGGAAATCAGGTTGCCATGCTGACTTATAGCTGACTTATATCTAGAGAACAGATAGAAAAATCTGTTATTGCTGATTTTAATTCCTCGCCTCTTTTTCTATGGCAAATTCACAGGTATTATGGGATGTGCATGGTGAAGTTTACCATACTTGGCATAAAGAATTGTATAATTGAGTTAATTCTGTGTGTCCTTGAGTAACCTCACCATCATATTTATCACATTCACAGAATGATATTCACAGCCTTAGTTTTGACAGGCTATTGGGGTTTCTACTTGTGTTAACAGCTGCTTTTTTCATTTAAATCAACACTCTTAAGCTATAGATTTCCTCATTCACCAAGTCAATTATGAAAACGATCCTTTAGAGGAACTTGAATGACATGATCTCAGGAGGAAATCTTGACAACAGTACCCTGCGCACTGAATAGATTTAGAAAACAATTAGCTATCCAACACTAATGCCAAAATCTTCATGACAAAAAGGTATAATTGAGGAAGCAATCAATTCTTCTTCAGTTACGTTTTTTCCCTTGAAACTTTGGAAAAACCCTGCCTATGTTTAAGTAAAAGATGAATGCTTTAGAAGCAGTTTTGCTATTCTTGAAAAGGACAAAGAAACAAACAGAGCCATCTGGATTGCACAGACAAACACATTTTTAATGAATTAAAAAAATATTAAATGCACTTACAATTTCAGAAGCTTGATCTTAAGCATATCCACAGGCTGAAGTCTTACTTTGACATCAAGTCATGGGAATGTAGGCTATATTAAACACTGTGTTAATTGTGTGTTATTGGCCGCGGCACCTTTATTGGTATAATATAATACAATAAAATATTTAAAACTTATCTTTATTAATTACATCCAATACATCTAATTTAATTTTTTTCAAAATATATTTTAAACTCTTTCAAAATCACGCTCAGCCATGGGACTCGAGCAAATATCATAAAATAAAATATTCAACAAAGTCCCCCCTTGATCCAAGGGTGACACAACCACATAAAAGGTGCAGCGACAGGGGAGGGGGGTGGGGGAGCACTCTAGCCTATAAGGTCAATTTGTGACCTGACCTGCTGACAGGGGGCTTATATACCCCTCTAGTCACGCGGATGAGTCATCCAGTCCATGTGACATTCCCGCCTAAAACTATGACTCATTCCCGCTTCAAATCACGTTTTTCCCGCATTTTTCAATGTGCCTGTATATTTAAAGCCATATTACCCTTATTAGAAATAAACCCATTTTTTTTTTTTTTTATTATTATTTTAAACCTATTCTTATAATAAAT
Source organism: Rana kukunoris (assembly GCA_029574335.1). Taxonomy (NCBI): domain Eukaryota; kingdom Metazoa; phylum Chordata; class Amphibia; order Anura; family Ranidae; genus Rana; species Rana kukunoris. The sequence continues at coordinate 191,370,032 of CM056051.1, forward strand.
TAATTTACTAACTAGCCACACTCCCATGTAGTGGGCACTAATTAATGCCCCCTTTTTCATGGGAATGTAGGCTATATTAAACACTGTGTTAAAATAAACAGAACACCAAACCAAGATTTTTCTTTAAATTGGTAATTTATTGGCCGCGGCACCTTTATTGGTATAATATAATACAATAAAATATTTAAAACTTATCTTTATTAATTACATCCAATACATCTAATTTACATTTTTTCAAAATATATTTCAAACTCTTTCAAAATCACGCTCAGTCATGGGACTCAAGCAAATATCATAAAATAAAATATTCAACAAAGTCCCCACCAGCCTAGTTTTGTTTAGAAAACAAAAATAGGCCTACCCCAGCACCGCGGCCTTATCAATCATGGTTTGGAGACCAACATTAAATATATCCAGGCCTATATCCGACAAGTGCACTCCGTCTTGTCTATACAGACCTGGGAAACCTCCTTCTAATTCTACATGTCTGAAGGAGAAACTTCCTAATTGTGGCATAAACTTTTCAATCGAATGATTCACTCGTCGTCTGATTTTTTCCAAATGCTTTACTTTGTTAGAGGACAACCAGATAAGTCGAGGAATCATTTCGGAGAAAACCATCTTCGCCTTGGGAAGAGTGTTATAGATCATCAGTAGATCATTTTTTATCATAAACATTAAGTCTAACGTAGAATAACTACCTACATCATTACCCCCAATATGTATTATTACTATATCAGGGGAAGGCCAACATTTTGCCAACTGTAGTATGTGAAATAACAGGTTTTTCAACTGAAGCCCACGTATACCTTTCCACAATACTTGACACTCATCATTAGGAAAGGACAAATTGGAGGTGTAGCAACGTTGGCATGCTCTTTTATGAGCCCAGTGCACAAACGAGTGTCCAACAATCCAAATTGTTTTCTTGTGACCTAAAAATCAGATAGATAAGTTAGGACGGATATATAAATTAAAACGACTGGACTCCCATCTACCTATCTTTTTAATTATTGCCTCATCAAGGCCCATCCTAGCTGCCTCCATCGCCGCCCCAATTCTGAAGGAATGTGAAGAAAATTTGAACTGTGCAAGGTCAGCATGGGATAAGCAGCGTTGCAAAATTACTGAGAACTGAAACTATGTGAGCGGTGAATGATCTAAATGAACTAAAAACTTTCCTGCACACTTAGGTCTGGCGAGAACATATTTAGAAATTATCAAAAATGGGCAGATTAATGGGTCACCACATGCATTTAACGTCAGCCATTGACCTTTTCCCAATATGTCTGTCTTAGATTTGCTCACCAATACTCTAACTATATTTTTGTCCACAATCACCTCCCCTAAATTTAAACCTGTGGTGCCTTTTTTACTGTTAGGAACTAACTCAGAAATCCTCAGAGCCGCAAAGAAAATTAAAACAAATGCGGATTGAAATAATAAAGCCTCATACTCTGACCTGCATATATTTTGCGTTACTTCGCATATTTTTTTTAAAATGTCGATAGAAATAGGCCTACGGGTATCAGGTTTACAAGACAGGCGCTTGTATCCTTTAAGTGCTTGCCGGACAGAGAAAAAACTATTGCAAACTGGTAGTTTATTTAATTTCAGAAAGAATGAAATCCCTGCTAAACTTTTATTCATATGTGCAAATGAGAATTTTTTTTCCATTAATGAGCTAAGAAAGGCTAAAATTGAGTTTTCTGTAGGCAATAAACCTGAACAACCTAATTCCTCATTGAATACCAGCCATTTCTTCCACGCGATCGAATAATCGATCCATGTTTTAGGTGCCACTGAATGTTTTATGGATTCCAAAACTGGATTCAGATCAATTCCCACAAATGGCTTGGGCATTTGCAGCCAATCAAATCCGCTTCTGGAATGAGCATTCTGAACCTTGATATCTGAAAACGAGATAATGCATCAGCTACCGTATTCTGCTTACCTGGGACATGCTTAGCTTTAACCCAAATATTTAGCTTTAGACAAAGTAGGACAAAATACCGCAGCAACTTGATGACAGTCTCTGATTTTGATGACAAACAGTTTATTGCATACAGCACGCCTTTATTATCCGAATGGATTAATATTCTCTTATTAGCGAAGTACTTTCCCCATAATTCAAAAGCTACTATGATGGGGAATAACTCTAATAAGACAATATTTTTTGTCATTCCATCCTTTAACCACGATGGGGGCCAGGAATTAAAACACCAATGTGTCTTCCAGATGGCTGCAAAACCTACTGAACCTGCCGCATCCGTGTATAATTCCATATCCTCCAAAGGAACGAAATCTTCTTGAAAAATTGTACGTCCATTATACTCTAACAAAAATTGAGACCATACTAATAGGTCCTCTTTCAAATCAGTCGTCATCCTGATGTGTGAAAAAGGAGATTTCAATCCTGACGTAGCCATTGACAATCTTCTTGAAAAGATTCTTCCAACCGGCATTACCCGAGATGCAAAAGCTAATTGTCCTAGTAAGGATTGAAGTTCCTTTAAGGTAACCTTTTTTCTCCTGACAAAACTGCATATGGTGTCCTGTATCTTCTTAATTTTATCTTCTGGGAGCTGGTACTGAAATAGCTCGGAATCAAATGCCAATTCCCAGAAATTCTATTTTTGACACTGGAGACACGGTTTTTTCAAAGGCAATTGGGACACCGAAATTCTGGGCAATAACTAGAAATAACTCCAATACTAATCTACAAATCGGTGAATTAGGAGGGCCTATGAACATGAAATAGTCTAAATAATGTATAATTCCATCCCATCCTGATTCAAACATGACTACCCATTGAAGGAAAGTCGCGAATGCCTCAAAATAACGGCAGGACAGAGCACAGCCCATTGGCAAGCACATATCGTAGAAAAAATATTTTTCAAAACAAAAACCCAATGAGCTGTATGAATCAGGTGAAATGGGAAGCAACCTAAATGCCGATTGTATGTCTGTCTTTGCTAATAGGGCCCCGACTCCAAATTTTTTAATGAGTTTTATAGCATCGTCAAAGCTAGCGTAAGACACTGAAGCCAATGCTGGGTCTATTTCATCATTCAAGGATTGCCCTGCCGGATAAGAGAGGTGGTGTATCAGTCTAAATGAATTTGACCCTTTTTTAGGTATAAGACCAAGCGGGGATATCCTGAAATTACTAAAGGGGGGGAGAGACAAAAGGACCGGCGATACGCCCGGCCCTCAGTTCTTTTATTCATTTCTGTCTTACTATCTGACTATGTATATTAACCGATTTCAAATTATTAACACTAATACAACCTAAACCTGAAAATTCTGGTAATTTAAAACCCATTGAAAAACCTTCAATGAGCATTTCCGCTTTCTCCCTGTCTGGGTAGAGTAGAAGCCAGTGAAACATTCTTTCCAACTTCACTGGGGTATGGGCTTTTACTGCTCTCTTTTTGTTGATAGTTCCTTTTGAAACATTTCGTTACTGGGTGTGACCCAAAACAAAACGAACATTCATGTTTGTAACGGCATGATGCTAACCAACGACATTGCGATTCATTAAAAGCGTAGCATATGCCTTTTTTATATACTGACGCAGTGGGATTTTGACTAACTGATGTCTGTTTTGGAGGGTATAACCTTTGCGGGAGTATCAGATTCAGCCACAGCCCTACATCTTTCATTCCCCATTTTAAATTCTTGTATACTGCCATTTTTTGACGGAACGACTCGTCATAATTAAACCACTCAAAGCCTCCGAAATTTTTGTAGGCTTCTAATATATGGTCTAAATGTTGAAATAGCCCGCTACATTTATCTGGGAACCTCTCTCCTAAAACTGCTGAAAATAAGCTTGGAGCCAATTATGGAAAGATTTAGGCGCAGTACGGCGTCTATCCTCGTCATCTGTCCTTTTATCATTCTTTGTTGAGAAATCTTTTGAGTTAGGGAGCAATGAAATCAAGTCAATGAACTCACCACTCCATATTTTTTCTTTCATGTTAGTTGTAGGATGGAAACCCAGTGATGAAACTTCACAGGGTAAGACCTCCTTATAACAACACTCTGGTATATTGGAAAGCAATTGACCCCTGGCTTCAGCATTAGATAACCTGGATGAAGAAGCCTGTTCTGACCATACACTTGCATGAATTGGACCTGTATTATGCAAGGAGCCAGCTATAGGCTTAGCCACTGTGGCTATAGAATCAGTCAACTTAGAAATTGTTTCAAGCAATTGTGTTATTAAAATGTTTTCTCTTGACTCACCAGCCTGCGCTGCGGGAGTATGATGTTCCGTTGCTCCTTGGGCTGTCATCGTGATCTTCTCCTTAACAGCCATCACATCCTCCAGCTGTTCACGCCTGGCTGAGTGTGATGCTGATGCTCCGCTGCTACCTGACTCTGAAAAAGAAGGGGGTTGCTTAGTAGTGATGAGCGGAATACGCCATATTCGATTTCGTGATATAAATAATGTAAAAAAAAAAACAATTGCGAATTTTCGCCATTGCGAATTTTCGGCATTGCGAATTTTCGGCAATGCGAAATTTCGCGATTTTTTTTTTATTTTTTATTTTATAAAATATCACGAATAATCGATATTCACGAATTCACGAAATTTTTATTAAAAAAAAAAAAAAAAATTGCGAAATATTATTATTGCGAAATTTATTGCGAAATTTGAAAAATACGAATATTCGAAATTGCGAATATTCGCCGCGATATTCGAGTTATTCGCGAATACTCGAATATGCAATATTCGTAGCGAATATTCGCAATGCGAATATTCGTGAGCAACACTATTGCTTAGCCTTGATACTCCCTCCTTTGGCACGTCCCGGAGATGTAGCTGTCTTCCTCTTCTTTCCGGCTATTTTTGCGTTCCACCCTGTCTCTCTGACGTTTTCATCGTCCTCCCCTTCCTCTGGGCGGTATACGTCATTCTCGCGAGATGTCGCCGACGTGGACGGACCTTCCTGCGGACGGATGCGCTGTGACCTGCGGGATTGGAAAGAAGACACAGGGAGGGAGGGGGGTTCGCATGGCGAGACCAGTTCTCCTTCCTCTAGCATGTCCGCCGCCGCCTCACGAGTCTCCGACGCTGCGCTTTCTGCGAATGGAGCCTCTGACTCAGCCAGGCACCTCTCCAGCCACTCTTCCCCTCCTTCCTCTCCGGCCCTCTCCAAGACTCTACGCACCAGAGTCTTCACCATTTCAGAGGTAAGCTGTGTCATCCCCTCAGCACAACCGGGAGCACTCTAGCCTATAAGGTCAATTTGTGACCTGACCTGCTGACAGGGGGCTTATATACCCCTCTAGTCACGCGGATGAGTCATCCAGTCCATGTGACATTCCCGCCTAAAACTATGACTCATTCCCGCTTCAAATCACGTTTTTCCTGCATTTTTCAATGTGCCTGTATATTTAAAGCCATATTACCCTTATTAGAAATAAACCCATTTTTTTTTTAAACCTATTCTTATAATAAATTAATTTACTAACTAGCCACACTCCCATGTAGTGGGCACTAATTAATGCCCCATTTTTCATTCACAGAGGAGCAGAATTGTCATTTTTTGGCAGAAAAAGGGACAGACTACAGATCTGTAGCAGACATTAGAAGGAGTAAGTCACTTAAACACCAACTCACCTAAAATTAGTGATCTTTAACTAGTGGAACAGGGCTGTAGCTTGAAGATAATGGGTACCTACACTACTCTATTTAGTTTATGTCCCTCCATTGTCTGATACAGATGTGCTATACCTGCAGTTTGTCTCTCTTCCTGCCAACAATCTTTAAAATGCATCTGTGCCTAAACTAGAAACAGTAAATCATTTTTATATTCTTAACAAGTCACAAATGAGATATAAAACAAGCCATCATTGACTCTTCTAGCTGCCTGTATTGTGAAATAATTCATTCTCAAAGATCTTCAAATATCACAAATACCCTAAAGTTGGGTTTCAATAGGTTTATAGCAGCTGAGGAACCATTTACATACTTGTGGTGTATAAACAATAGACATGTGCAGACTGGAATATTTTGTTTCGTTTTTTCGTTTTCGTTCAGAAAATAAATTTATTTAGTTACTCCCGAAAATCGTTTTGATTTAATTCGTTTTCGTCTGGAAAGTTTTCGTCCGAAAACGAAGATTTTCCATGACTTTGTCGAAACGATGGAAATTCGACAAAGCATCGAAAATCTTTGTTCTGAATACAGGGAATATACCTATTCCCTGTATTCAGAACGACGATTTTTTATGACTTTGTGAAATTGAAAGACGGAAGTGCGACAAAGCATCGAAAATCGTCGTTCTGAATACAGTGAATATACCTATTAAGTACTCATTCTACTTGTGTAGAATATGTAAGTATTTAGTAAAATTGTCTGGGCACAGGTTTATTTTAAGGAATAATTATGCTCCTCTGTGAACAATCTGACTTCATCCTGTAGAAATGCTCATGATCAAGTCTCTGCACTTAAAAAAAAATGTAATTAACAAAAAAAGGTGTTTTATGTGTAAGCTCTAATGTGTTTTCCGCCACTTGCATTATTGCCATATTACATGTACATTTGTTGAGATGGCAAGGAATGATATGTGTGACATATGTAAAGATGTTGTTTTATTATTCTAAATATACTGTAAAACAAGTAAAAAAAGTAAAACAAAAAAGATGACAGTGTTTTATAGCTCTGGACAGGGTCACAGTTACCATTAGGAACAATAGCCCTAAGTCAGCTTTTCTCATACAGGTAACAGATACTTCATTTTTACCACCTACTATAGAAATATAAGTCATCCTATAGAGACTTGTATACAAAATGTTCCAATGCCTAAGCCAAGTTATCCAGAACAATATACTCAAAGTGGCACTGGGAACTTTTAGACTTGCGTATGTAGTCAGATAAAGGAGAACTTCAAAAAAAGCTCAATAGCTCTGGCTACAGTAGGTAGCTCCCATACAGCAAGGCTTCCCTTGATGGGCAACAGCTTAGCTTAACCACTTCCCGACTGCCGCATGTAGATATACGTCCACAGAAGGGAACGTTAAGGCAGATGAGCGTATATATACGTCCCTGCCTTTGCGCAGGTTGGGGGTCCGATTGGGACCCCCCCCCCCGCTACATGCGGCGGTGGAAAACCCGCGGGGAGCGATCCGGGATGAGGGCGTGGCTATTCGTTTCTAGCCGCCCGCTCGCGATCGCTCCCACTGTGGCGGCTGCATCGATCGAGTGATCCCTTTTATAGGGAGACTCGATCGATGACGTCAGACCTACAGCCACACCCCACTGCAGTTGTAAACACAAACTAGGTAAACCCTAAATCCTACAGCGCCCCCTGTGGTTAACTCCCAAACTGCAACTGTCATTTTCACAATAAACAATGCAATTTAAATGCATTTTTTGCTGTGAAAATGACAATGGTCCCAAAAATGTGTCAAAATTGTCCGAAGTGCCCGCCATAATGTCGCAGTCATGAAAAAAAATCGCCGATCGGCGCCATTAAGTAAAGATTAGTAAAAATATAATAATAATAAAAATGCAATAAAACTATCCCCTATTTTGTAAACGCTTTAAATTTTGCGCAAACCAATCGATAAACGATTATTGCGATTTTTTTAACCAAAAATAGGTAGAAGAATACGTATCGGCCTAAACTGAGGGAAAAAAAATGATATGTTTTTGGGGGATATTTATTATAGTAAAAATTGACGCTCTATTTTTGTTTATAGCGCAACAAATAAAAACCGCAGAGGTGATCAAATACCACCAAAAGAAAGCTCTATTTGTGGGGAAAAAAAGACGCCAATATTGTTTGGGAGCAACGTAGCACGACCGCGGAATTGTCTGTTAAAGCGACACAGTGCCGAATTGTAAAAACGCCTTTGGGGATTTAGCAGCATATTGGTCCGGGGCCTAAGTAGTTAAACCATAGAAATACAGAAAAGGCAAGCTAAACCAAAATTGGATGAAGCAATCCAATATAATTGTATTTGTTGTTAAGATTAACATTTAAAATTATCTTGGACTCTTTCATCCAGTATTGGTGTGGTGCTCCTTTTTTATTTCTATGGTCAAATCCAAGTTAGGTCCAGTAAAATAATAACAAGTTCTGTGTAAAGAGGTGAGCATAGTCCAGCATCACTTTGGACAAAAGACTGTAGGGGAGATTTAAAAAAGCTGGAGCACTTAGAATCTGGTGCAGCTGTGCACAGTCAGTAACCAATTGGCTTCTAACTTCAGCCTATTCAATTAAGCTTTGACAATAAAACCTGGAAGCTGATAAGTATCTATGCAGAGCTGCACCATATTTTGCATGCTGCAGTTTTAGTAAATCGATCCCTGTTTGCCTACAGGCTCAAAGACTTGTTTCTGACCCTACAGTACTAAGAAAGAACAACTGATGACCTCTTATTGTCTAACAGAAGTATCTTAAGTTCATCTGTTTTTTGTTTTTTTCCATAAAAGCCCTGATTATCATAATTAGACAAGATTTATTAGCCTTTTATACATATGAGTAAACTTAGTCTAAACATATGCTATAACGCTCACTCATTAATATTATTTAGTGGCAGTCTGGTAGATTTTGTTCGGTAAGCTTTTGTTAATTTTCTAAACATAATACTTCCTGTGACAACTGAAAAATGAGACATCATATTATAGGAAAAAGAAAATCTTCTGCGTAGTCAATATTGTATGCATAGTTTGCACCGATTTGATTACAAAGAAGTGTTATTTATAATATGGGTGAAAATCTAATAATGAAGTATTAGGTAATGAAATTAGAAATCTGCACTTTATTAAACACCGGCAGATGTGTGACTGTAGTATGATAATAGAATGACTGAGGAATTGGATTAGCTGCTAAGTACAGTATAATGCATTAATACTTTGATTACAGTAATTCACAGTTACTGTACAGAAAGGAAATATCCCTTTGCTTTTAATAAAAATTAAAAGTATGTTTTTTTATGTATCTGTAATTTTTGAATAATCATACAAAAGCAGGTGGAATTGCCTGATCTATTTATATATTATGTTTGCAAGCCTTTTTCTGTTTCTTTGTAGAGTCAAAGAAAAGTGCACCAACCCTCCAAGATCTCCTGAATGAGATACGAGGGGGGGGGGGGCAGTTATAAAGGGAAATGCTAGAACCCTTGTCTATCTAAAAAAACAAACAAAAAAAAAACAAAAAACACATATATATATATATATATATATATATATATATATATATAGTTTTACTATGCCTTCAATATAGACAAAAACGATTATTAAGTCTGATTTGTCATCTCTATGAGTAATCATCAGGACTAAGCCCTAATTAAAGGTAAAAACATATTAAAATATGAGGTTTGTCTAGTAGGAAAGGTCATAAATCATAAAGTTTATTTCTGTTACAATAGAGTTTGAGAAAAATAAAAAATAAAGTGTGACTTGGATTTACAGTATATTGAGCATGGAGGGGGGAGACAGATCCCATGCTGGTGAGCACAATATGAGTTCTGCCTAGAATGGTACCAACTTTGTAGGAGCCTAATAAGGCAGTTTAAATAGTAGTGATTTTTTCCCCACTTGCTGTGGCATGCGTTTTCTGATTTTACAATAAAAGCTATTTATTTTTGGAGTGCGAGTGAGAAAGTTTTTCCTTCATTTTTGCATCATTTCATACATTGCTGGCACCCGTGGCTTTGGATCAGGTGAGGAGACTTTTTGATTAGTATCCTAGAGCGGTGATTTTTCTCTTTGACTTGGATTTATGTTGAGCATGGAGGGAGGAGACAGATCCTGGTGCGGGTGAACACAATATGAGTGCTGCCTAGAATGGTACCAACTTTGTAGGAGCCTAATAAGGCAGTTGAAATAGCAGTGATGATGATATGCAATATCGGCGTCACCTGGGAAAAGTTAAAGGAGTTGTAAATAAAACAAAATGTTATGCTGAAATTACTGTTTACAGTGTATAGAGACATTGGGCTAGATTCAGGTAGGAGAGCCTATCTTTAATTTGGCCCAACGTATCTCAATAACGTTAGGCCGCCGCAACTTTTTCAGGCAAGTGCTTTATTCACAAAGCACTTGCCTGTAAGGTTGAGGCGGCGTAGCCTAAATCACCCGGAGGAATTTAAATTCGGCGGGTAGGGGGCGTGTATCATTTAAATGAAGCGCGTCCCCACGCCGAACTAACTGCGCATGCGCCGGCTGTGATTGATTCCCAGTGCGCATGCTCCAAATCACGTCGCTACTTGCCAATGAAAGCGACGTCAGCGTAACTGACGCCCTGCTTAATTGTGAATGGACGTACGCAAACAACGTAAATTACTTTGGTTCTGACGTCCATACTTAACATTGGCTGCGCCAGCTATAGCAGGGATAACTTTAGGCTGTGCGTAAGTCTTACGTAAACGACGTAAGCAGATACGCCGGCCGGGCGCACGTTCAGGAATCGGCATATAGGCTAATTTGCATATTTTAGACGGGAACGCCACCTAGCGTCCAGCCTAAAATATGAAAATAAGATTCAACGGCGTAAGAGACTTATGCCAGTTGGATCTCATGGAAATCTATGCTTAACTGATTCTATGAATCAGTCGCATAGATAGGAGGGCTCAGACGCAGAAATAAGACGGCTTATCTGGAGATAAGCCGTCTTATTTCTTTCCTGAATTTGGTCCATAATAGTTAACTGATTCCTTATAAAAACAAATAAAAATAGATAAAAATCAATCATATAATGTACCTGTAGTTTCTAGTTTCGTTTTTGAATGTTGTTTCCTGCCTCTCTGCTGTACAGAGCATACAGAGCCACATAGCAGTGATGGTTTGGAAAACTAAACTGATCCAAAGGGGAGGTGCTGTGGGGTTTTAGACGCACAGTAATCACACCTCCTTGAAATTAGTGACCACAGAGAGAGAGCTCCCAGCACTGTGGTTATCAGGAAACAGACAACCAGGAAGTGTGGAGATCAGAGAAGAATTACAGCAACTTGAGAGCAAAAAATGAACAATGAGGACATGAAAACAGTACTGCATTAAGGTAAAGGAAGCTATTAAGAGAGAAAAAAATTTGGTTACAAACCCTTTAATTTGCTGGTGAGTGCTCCAGGTCTCATCACCACCCACAACTGGCCACATTTTTCTTTGTTCTGTATTTCAGTTGAACAACTGGCAATTTATGTTTTTGCCCTCCAGCCCAACCTTCACCTTTCAGACCTGTAGCACAGAACTGAGGAGGAGTTTCACACACAGTTGCAGTACAGGGACCAGGGGCGTCCACCAGCAGATGCAACACAATGCCATGGGTCTAGTGCTTACATTTCAGAGACTAACAGGGAAATTTGTGCTAGGAGAGGTTTTGTCCAGGGTGTGGGGAGATTGTGTTGGTTAGACAGAGGAAATGTTGCTTTGGAGGAGCTCTGTGTTCTACTTACTCTTGACCTGTGCGTTACTAACTCCTGACTCCTGCAATCCCTGAATTATTAGCTTCTGACCTCTGCACCCTGTGCGTTACACACTTCTGAACCCTGCACTCTGTTACATTCCTCTGAACGATGCACTTTATGCATTATGCACTTCAGAGCCCTGCAATCATCCTGACCTCTGCATTATATGCACTTTTGACCATTGCACTCTGTGTATTACTTACTCCTAACCTCTGCACTCTGTACACTACACAATCCTGAACCAAACAATTTATGATTTATGCACTCCTGACCCCTTAACTCTATGCTTTACACACTCCTGCCCCCTGGACTTGGTCTAGCTTGCACTCCTGAACCCTTTACTCCATGTGCTATGCACTACTGACCCCTGCATTCTGTGCAATACTTAGTCTGAACCCTGCCCTCTGTTCATTACTTACACTTGAGCCTTGCTTTATCTTTGTTACTAATTCCTGATCTCTCCTACTCTCTCTGTGTTACTTACTATGTGCAATGGGGCATGGCTACAGAACAACTGAATCTTGACGCTAAAAGTGTTATCTGCGAGTGTGAGCAAGGAGCGGTTGGAGACACAGCACACAGGCACTTGGCATGTAACTAACATATACCAAAGGTGATTTGTGATGTAAGCAGATTACTTTTTCATTAAAATTGCTACCCAAGAGGTTTTTACACTATTGGAGGCTTTGAATTGATGTTATCTCTACATGTGGAGAGAGCTGTGATCCATTTGAATCTGAGGAGGTAAGAGTGGAGATTGGGTTGATCATCTGCATAAAGCTTTAAGTGATTTAATCACACATGCAATTGAAATCTACAATCTGCCTCATTCTATAGGGGTGTAGATTGGCACTTGTGCACTTTGGTGAAGGGTCTACAGCAGGGGTGGCCAACCAGTGGCCCAGGGGCCACATGTGGCCCACGGAGCCCTCTGATGTGGCCCGCGACCTACTGCTCTGGAATGGTGGGTTGGCAAGCCCAGATCGCAGGTTGCCAACCCACCATACCACAGCATCAGTGTTGTGAATGAAGCTGGTGGTAGAGGAACAAAGCGGCTGTGGAATATAGCCCCATAAGCTGATGCTTCCTCTACAGAGCTGGCTTTTGCTACAGGTGGAGTCTATGGCAAGTTCAACCAATCTACAGGATAGATGCAGATGCACTACTCTGCACCCGCGGTGTGGGTAAACCACAGCACATCAGTGTAAAAGCAGTCTTAGGCCCTTTTCACATGATCAGCCCAACCAAATGGGACCCTCAATTCACCTCTATAGAGTGACAGATGTTTAGGCCTGTTTAGACCTGCCTACCTCCAATCCGAAAAACAGAAGGGAATTCACCCCCTTTCATCTGGGCGGATCGGAGGGCCTATAGAGTAGCCATGACCTGTCAACTGCCCGCTCTGTTCATTGTGGTCCTCGACTGGTTACCAAGTTGCCTTAGTGGCCCTCGCTCTTTGAAAGGTTGGGCACCCCTGGTCTACAGTGTTTACAATTTTCCACTTTACAAATAGTGTTGCTCACGAATATTCGCATTGCGAATATTCGCTACGAATATTGCATATTCGAGTATTCGCGAATAACACGAATATCGCGGCGAATATTCGCTATTTCGAATATTCGTATTTTTTCAATTTTTTTTTTTAGAACAGATCACATCCTAGAGATCCCCATCGACGTCTAAAAGCATTGCTGGTATGATTAGAGACCTTGGGCCGAGTAGCTGCAGCGCTCATTTTATATTGCCGAAAAATCGCAATGCGATTATTCGGCAATAGCGATATCGTGCGATTATTTTATATTGTAATATATCACGAATATTCTGAGCCAATCAGAGTGCTCCATTCCGCATTTCTTGAAATTTCACAATTATTTTGTATTGTAATATATCACGAATATTCTGAGCCAATCAGAGTGCTCCATTCCGCATTTCTCGAATATTCGCAATTATTTTATATTGTAATATATCACGAATATTCTGAGCCAATCAGAGTGCTCCTTCCGCATTTCTCGAATATTCGCAATTATTTTATATTGTAATATATCACGAATATTCTGAGCCAATCAGAGTGCTCCATTCCGCATTTCTCGAAATTTCGCATTCGCAATTCGCATTCGCATTCGCAATAGCGAAAATTCGCAATAATTTCATTTCCAAAAAATATCACGAATATTCGTATTTAGCGAATATATCTCGAATATTCGACTATATATTCGAGATATATCGCGAAATCGAATATGGCATATTCTGCTCAACACTATTTACAAAGAGTTGCACTATTTTCACAATTAATTAATTAATTTATGAAGGACAATTATTTTTGATTTTATTATGAACAATTTTGAATAATTTTAATTGTTCTTTTGCACTACTGTGATTTTGTAGATTGACATTATTATTTGCATTTTAAGTAGCAGCTTTTATATTTATATTTAATTCAATAGTGCAGTGCTTACTGGTATATGAGAATATTGTGTATATGCTCTGTACAAAGTCACATTATCACATGTTTACACATGTAGCGGCCTGCTACTTTCATAGCCTTAAATTTAGAGAGTGGTCAGAGATTTGACTACCTTTGACTCTATTTTTTTACCAAATTTGGGCCTTTGTTCCAGCCGTGGCTGTACTGTGAGTGACCACAATTGTTGTCTGGAGTGTTGGTACCACCCCAGGCCAAGGGTGGCAGCAGTCGAGTCAGGGTGTATTTGGTGTTTTTCCTCGGCAGCCAATCAGTGGGGTTTGATCGCCTCGCTGTGCATGCTGGGGAGAGTACTTAAGGGACAGACGTCATTAGTTCTGGGTCGTCAGTCGTCGTGGCCTTCCCTGGCCGGGGGTGCATGTTCAAGTGTTCCTGACTCCGTCACCACGTTGGTCCGGTGTTGTCATCTACTATGTAGGCCTGGTAATCAGACTGGGTCTACATTCTCAGAGTGGTCCTGTGCTGTCCGTCCTGAGGGAGGTAGCTACCCAATGAAGAACCTTGGAGAGCACCGAGCACGAGGCTAGTATCACAGGAGAGGCCCTGAACTTCATCGAAGTACACACGATTGCTGAGAGGCTGAGTGATGGTCGCCTGTCAGTCCTAGTTCACCAAAGTTTATTCAAGAGAGATCCAGGCGTTTAATCCTGTGTTGAGAAGGATTCTGGACCGAATACATCTCCACCCTTTGGGAAGGTCTGTGATAGAGACTTTGCTAAAGTTTCCATGTGACACCCTGGCTGCTAGGCTAATGAGAGAGGCCTATCCAGGTGCGCAATACCCACTCTGGCTAGAGTGGCGACGAAAATTACATTGATGGAAGCAGGATTGTTTCTGAACAAAAATTATACACCTGAACCTACTACCTATTACCCTTTTCTCCTCTTAAACTACCACTTTTATTTGTTTACCCCATTGGGAAATTAAGCACAGAAAAATAAACCTAAAGTGTGGACAGTGAAGTTCTTTTCAACTCTCATTGTATACCCTAGACAGCGAAGGAATAGAGGTAACATGCCACCCAAAACAAACCAGCAGCTCCTTCGGGGGTAGTACTACACACATAATGTCTGAGAACAGCAGAAACTAACTTTAGCTTCTACATACTGTAGCCTTTGTTGAATGGATGGTGATGATTATGTGATCATTCTTTAATTTATTGTGCGTCTTTGCACATGACTAATCTTTTATAGTGGACTACACATTTAGGTTGACCAAAACATGTATATTATAAAGACAGTCCTGAAAAATAAACTTTGGGAAGTGGATCATGCCAACACGTCTGACTATCCTTTAGTGACTGTGGTCATCTTAAATCTGCAAGAAACTTTCTCCTTTTTGCATTCAGTGACCTTCAAGAAGAGTGTATTGTATTCACATTCTATTTATTTCTATACTCATCCTTCTTTGCTTGTTTGTCTGTTCGTGTTTTATGTTCTTTTATCTCAGGACTATTCTATTTTCCTTCTTGTTGTTTCCTTCTCACTTGTCTTATTTCTCCACTCTACTTGTCTATCTGTCCAGTTTTATCCTATAATCTGTGAATTAAACAAAGTCTGCTGACCTGACATCCTCAATGGGGCTTTAATCTTTTTTTACTATCTCCCTGGATGAGAAAATACAATTTTGTCTGCACAACTCATCAGTGATTTTAAAGAAAGGAAGATAATATGGGGAAACCTGTTGTGCAGTAAGGTAGATATAAGATAAATCATGGAGCCTATGGCTTTCAAATGATAACAACTAGAGCCCTGGAAAGAATAGTTTAGACTTTGGAGTAAGTTACCAAAGTATGTTTCGGGATGCATTGGTAGTCTATGGATAGCCTGTTGATCATTGTGGACACAATTATATCTTCTATATCAATAGCCAAAGGATAGTTTAGACTGTTAAATCAGTGGTTAAACCCAGCAAAACCAATAATATATTGCAGTTTACCATTTCTCAGATGTGATGGCTGCAGTAGTTTTCTTCCTTAGGCTTGTTTCCTTCTATTTTCATCTGGTGATCTAACCAGTAATTGTTTATCAAAAGAAGAAGCTCTCTTCCAGGGAAGAGACAAACCATTTACCAATGACAGGGGTGCTTACAGTAATAATTTTGTATTTTTTTATGTGAAACCTTTGTCCCCCCTCAATAAAACAGTGTCACGTAGCTGACTATACACTGACTAACCCCCAGCTCGGATGATGGGGGCAAGCTTACTGAGGAGGAACAGGAAGTGAGAAATTCAGGCAAAGAAAAAAAAAACATTTAGAAGGGAAATCGAAGGAAACGGTAAGTGATCCAACAATGGACTAGCTTAAAGGAACCTTTTTAGAAAATAAAAAACAGGCCTTTACACTGCCTTTAACCACTTCACCCCTGGAAGAATTGTCTGCCCAATGGCATTTTTTGCGATTTCGGCACTGCATCGCTTTAACTGACAATTGCGCCGTCGTGCGACTTTGAACCAAAACAAAATTGATGTCCTTTTTCCCACAAATAGAACTTTCTTTTGGTGGTATTTGATCACCTCTGTGGTTTTTATTTTTTGCGCTATAAACTAAAAAAGAGCAATATTTTTTTACTTTTTTGCTTTACCAAACAAAACATAAAAAATAAATAAAAAATTCCTCAGTTTAGGCCGATATGTATTCTTCTACATATTTTTGGTAAACAAAACGCAATAAATTAGCATATATTGATTGGTCATAGCGCCTACAAAATAGGGGATCGTTTTATGGCATTTTAATAATATTTTTTTTTTTTTTTTGCTAAAAATCTGTGATTTTTATTGTGACTTCGATATTGCGGCGGACACATCGGACACTTTTTACACAATTTTGGGACCATTGTATAAAAATGCACTGATTACTGTGTAAATGACACTGGCAAGGAAGGGGTTAGCCACTAGGGGGCAATAAAGGGTTTTTGTGTCCTAGGGAGTGATTTGAACTGTGCAGAGGCTGGGCTACAAGTTATACGACAGTGGTCACTGTTCCCAATGACAGGGAGCAGTAGATCACTGTCATGTCATTAGGCAGAACAGGGAAATGCCTTGTTTACATAGGCATCTTCCCGTTCTGACTCTCCGTGACACGATCGAGGGACACCGGTGGACATCGAGTCCACGGGTCCCATGGGCATGGTCACAGAGCTTGTGGCAGTATGCGGGCGCCCACTAGGTGACAGATTCAAAGCAAAGTACCTGTATGTTGCTTTGCCTGCCCGTGCCATTCTGCCACGTATATCTACGTTAGGCAGTTGGCAAGTGGTTAAAGAGGTTTTCCATTAAAAAATGAAATTTGCTAATAGTACCATCACATACTTTGAAAATCTACCCACGAGATTCCCTTTACTGATGACATTTTACATTGTGATGTGAGCACTGGTAAACAATAGGGATGAGCTTCGTGTTCGAAACGAACATATGTTCGACTCGAACACCGGTCGTTCGAGGAAATACGAACAAAACGGGTCGTTCGCGCCAAATTCGAGTGATGCAAAACGACCCATAACTCACTGAGGCGATGCGCACTGATGATTGGTCAAGCATGCACCATGACCCTGCATGCTTGGCCAATCACAAGGCCCAAAAAACGAGGAACAATAATTGGCCAAAGCCAGGCTGGCTTTGGCCAATTATGGCTCAGGGGGGTTTAGTACACGCCCCACACTATAAAAGGCAGCCTGCAAGGCGGCCTCGTGTAGTGTGTTCCGGCTTTGTTACAGAGAGGAGCAGTGAGACAGTTAGAGAGAGAGAGAGAGATAGAGACACAGGGCCAGATTCAGGTAGAATTAGATTCCCGCAGAGTATCAGAGATACTCTACGCCGCCGTACTTTATCTGGCTCTACGAGGAATTCAGAGAGATTTTGGCCCGTAAGGTACGGCGGCGTAGTGTATTTCTCCCGGCGGAATCAAACTACACGATTAGGGGGCGTGAGGCATTTAAATTAGGCACGTTCCCGCGGTGATTGAACTGCGCATGCTCCGTTCAGAAATTTCCCGCCGTGCATTGCGCGAAATCACGTCGTTACGTCATTTTTTTTTGAGTAGCGTCGTTTTTACGGACATTCCTATTCCCGAACGATTTACGTTAAAAATAAAAAATAAATGAAAGTCGACGCGGGAACGACGGCCATACTTAACATGGGCCGCGTAACGTTAGACCAGCTAATAGCTGGTTTAACTTTACGTAGCAAAAAAATTACGTACGCGATTGCGAACGACGCTCGTAACTTCGTGGATCGCCGGAAAAAGCTAATTTGCATACCCCGACGCTGAAAACGATGCAAACTCCCACCCAGCGGCCGCAAAAAGATTGCAGCGTAGATCCGAAGGCGTACGAAGACGTAAGCCTGTCAGATCGAAGCCCAACGCCGCCGTATCATGGTTTGAGGATTCAAACTAGTGATACGGCGCGCGTAATTTGAAAGTACTCCTGTCTAACACCAGTTAGACAGGCGTAATGGCTCTCTGAATCTGGCCCATAGTGTCTTTTTTTTACTAGATAGATAGATAGATAGATAGATAGATAGATAGATAGATCAGGGAGGCTACTAGTTAGTATAGTTAAATTTACAGTTTGTAGAGAATATATTCACATCCCTAGGAGTTGTCAATATATTTATAAACTGTATAGCTTAGCTAGATCTGCTATTAGTATCTGTCAGGCAGGAGATTGTGCTTGATGCAGTGCTCTAACGTGTTGTATTGCCTGCATTAGCGTTTACCTTAAACATAGTACTCCTTGTTAGTCAACGTGTGCTAGTTAATTGCACATAGACGTATTACCTGTTACTGCAAGTGTGCTAATTATTTGCACAGAAACGCAGTCGCTGTTAATGCAAGTGGGCTATTGAATTGCACAGAAACAGTCGCTCTGACTGCGCGTGTGCTGTTTAATAGCACGTACACGCAGTTGGTGTCACTGCGCATGTGCTGTTTAATAGCACGTAAACGCAGTTGGTGTCACTGCGTGTGTGCTATTACATAGCACCTGAACGCAGTTGGTGTCACTGCACGTGTGCTGTTACATAGCACCTGAACGCAGTTGGTGTCACTGCACGTTTGCTGTTACATACCACCTGAACGCAGTTGTTGTCACTGCGCGTGTGCTGTTACATACCACCTGAACGCAGTTGTTGTCACTACGCGTGTGCTGTTACATAGCACCTGAACACAGTTGGTGTCACTGCAGGTTTGCTGTTACATACCACCTGAACGCAGTTGGTGTCACTGCACGTGTGCTGTTACATAGCACCTGAATGCAGTTGGTGTCACTGCGCTTGTGCTGTTACATAGCACCTGAACACAGTTGGTGTCACTGCACGTGTGCTGTTACATACCACCTGAACCCAGTTGGTGTCACTGCGCTTGTGCTGTTACATACCACCTGAACGCAGTTGGTGTCACTGCACGTGTGCTGTTACATACCACCTGAACGCAGGTGGTGTCACTGTGCTTGTGCTGTTACATAGCACCTGAACGCAGTTGGTGTCACTGCACGTTTGCTGTTACATAGCACCTGAACGCAGTTGGTGTCACTGCACGTGTGCTGTTACATACCACCTGAACACATTTAGTGTCACTGCACGTGCGCCACCGCTAACATATTCGACATATTGTTGCCACACAGCACGTGCGCAAGCAGTATTAATTACTTTTTTTATAGTCCTCTCATGTTGTGCTGGGACATTTCTAAACATGTGCCACTATTATAGACACCCAGCAGGTGTGATATTTAAAGGAATTTTGTTTTCACTTTAAGCATCATTAAAATGGCTGCTCCGGAAAAAACGGCCGTTTAAAAAAAAAAAAATCCATTGATACATGTTCCCTGGGGCAAGACCCGGGTTCTGAACGACGTTTTCCAACATTAAATTGAATATTGGTCTTTAAAATGGTCGTTTTTGAATTAGAACGTTCGGGTCCCATAGACTTCAATGGGGTTCTAAATGTTCGCGCAAACCCGCGGTCTGTTCGAACGTTCTGGTGCGAACCGAACCCGGGGGTGTTCGGCTCATCCCTGGTAAACAACATTATAAGGATCCCACTGTTGTTTAAAAGGGGGTTATGGTATTTACCTGTGCCACCATGATCTCTTTCGGGAAAAAGAGGCATAAACATAATTTGGTTTTTAAGAAATAGAATAAAAATGTGTTGTCAGTGGTTGTAGTTTTGTGAAAGAAAAAACAGCTAACGACAATGGGTATACATAGGAGGAAAATATTTTCATGTACCAAGATGTCGGGACTTAACGGAGTTGTAAAGGAAAACATTACCCTATTTACAGGGAATAGAGACGTAATAGTTAACTGATTCCTTTTAAAAATGATTAAACATAGATACAAATCAATCATATAATGTGCCTGCAGTTTCGTTTTTCATCTAGTTTTATGCTTCTGTTAAGGACAGAGACACAGAGCCAATACAGGGCAGTGTTTGTTTTTAAAATGAAACTGATTGGTTCTGAGGGGTTTTAGACACACAGTAATCACACCTTCTTGATTAGAGAGCACAGAGAGAAACTCCCAGTACTTTTTTCATAAGGAAACAGACAACCAGGAAGTGTGCAGAACAGAGAAGGATTACAGCAAAAACGAACAGTGAGGACATGAAACCAGGACTGCATTAGGGTAAAGGAAGCTACTGTATTTAGCAAAAAAAAAAAAAAAAATTCCTTTAGTGACCCTTTAAGTAGTAGACATCTGGCAAGAACACTTTTACACATTGTTGTTATTTTTTAAATATCAGAGGTTTTATTCTTTTTTTTTTTTTTTTAAATCAGTTTTAATGCTTTCAAGATTGATGTGACATTTAGACATTTGATTAAATACTCTATGTAATTGGACAATACTATTGCACTTGATGATATAGATATATTTTACATGATGCTAATTTCTTATTTTCATTTGAATCTTTTTTCTTCATCTCAGAATTAAGCTGTCATAAATTCAATACAAAGCTGACATAATTCCGATGCAACTTTAATAAAACAGTAAGATTTTTTAACTTTTTAGAAAATATATAAGGATATCTTTACTGCTAGGACCACAGTGTATCCAAATCCAAAAATAAATTTATAAACAAAACAAAAAAAGCAAACAAAAAAAAAAAAACAGTCCTTAGATATATGGTAGCTGAATCAGTTTTCGTGTTTTATTTGTTTGTTTCCCTTAAAGTAGAACTTTTGTCACAAAATTAAGGTCTTAATTAAGGTCAACAAGTAATATTTGTACTTATCAAATGGGAATTAATGCTTTTTAACATAGGAGAAGTATACTTTTGGTGTTTAACCACTTGCTTACTGGGCACATATACCCCCTTCCTGCCCAGGCAAAATTTCAGCTTTCAGCACTGCGTCGCTTTAAATTAAAATTGCGCGGTCGTGCGAGGTCGTGCGACGTGCCTTACAAACAAAATTGGCGTCCTTTTTTTCCCCACAAATAGAGCTTTCTTTTGGTGGTATTTGATCGCCTCTGCGTTTTTTTTTTTTTGCGCTATAAATAAAAAAATGCGACAATTTTGAAAAAAAACACAGAATATTTTTTACTTTTTGCTATAATAAAAATCCAATTTTTTTTAAAAAATATATTTTTTTTCTCAGTTTAGGCCGATATGTATTCTACATATTTTTGGTAAAAAAAACAATCGCAATAAGCATAAAAGCGTAATAGTAATTGGTTTGCGCAAAGATTATAGTGGCTAGGAAATAATGGCTAGAATTCTGACAATTTTTTTATTTTTTTTTACTAGTAATACGGCGATCTGCAAATTTTGTCAGGACTGCGATATTGCGACGAACACATCGGACACTTTTGACACATTTTTGGGACCATTCACATTTATACAGCGATCAGTGCTATAAAAACGCACTAATTACTGTATAAATGTGACTGGCAGTGAAGGGGTTAACACTAGGGGGTGAGGAAGGGGTTAAATGTGTGGCTGGAAAAAACTATGCCGTCAATTGACGGCAGCTTGAAAATTCAGATCCCCAAAGCTGCCGTCAATTGAGCATATGCCGGGCCTCAAGTGGTTAAAAAGTTTGTATTGGCTAAGGCATTCCCCCACTCCTTATGATTGGTTGCTCAGATACTGAGCACTGCCATACCGGAGAAGAGAATGAACATGCACATGGGATTGTAGGTCGCACACTTCTATTATTATTAATAAAACACAATACAACTAATTTGGAGTCAAAATGGCCACCAAAACACGACACCTTTATTGGTATATTAATTAAATCTAATAACTTTATTCAACTAACAATAAATAAATAAAGTTATATTCAAACATTCTAACCACTTCCCTACGGCCGTACGACTATATGCGGCCGCAGGGTGGTTCTAAATCTCCGGGCCGCCGTGTTTTCACGGCAGCCCCTTTCTTTGTTCCCAGCGCGCGCTCCAGAGCGCGCAGCGGGAACTTGTGTACTGGCCGTGTACCTTGGACACAGCCAATCACAGATCGCCGCGAATGGCCAATCAGAGTGGCCGTTTGCGATGCGATCTGTGTGGTGAATGAGAGATGATCTCATATGTAAACATATGAGATCATTTCTCATTGCCGGCTCTCACAATGACAGCGTCCTGTCAGGGAGAGAGCAGACCGATCTGTGTTCCTTGTACATAGGGACACAGATCAGTCACCCCCCTCCCCCCACAGTTAGAACACAATGCAGGATACACATTAACCCCTTCCTCACCCCCTAGTGTTAACCCCTTCCCTGCCAGTCACATTTATACAGTAATTAGTGCATATTTATAGCACTGATTGCAGTATAAATGTGAATGGTGCCAAAAATGTGTCAAAAGTGTCCGATGTGTCCGCCATGATGTCGCAGTCGCAATAAAAATCGCAGATCGCCACCATTACTAGTAAAAAAATAAATAATAAAAAATAATAATTCTGTCCCTTATTTTGTAGGCGCTATAACTTTTGCGCAAACCAGTCGCTTATTGCGATTTTTTTTTTTTACCAAAAATATGTAGAAGAATACGTATCGGCCTAAACTGAATTTTTTTTTTCAATTGGGCTATTTTTTATAGCAACAAGTAAAAAATATTGTATTTTTTTCAAAATTGTCGTCCTTTTTTGTTTATAGCGCAAAAAATAAAAACCGCAGAGGTGACCAAATACCACCAAAAGAAAGCTCTATTTTTGGGGAAAAAAGGATGCCAATTTTGTTTGGGAGCCATATCGCACGACCGCGCAATTGTCAGTTAAATCGACGCAGTGCCGCAAGCTGAAATTGGTCAGGAAGGGGGTATACATGCCCAGTAAGGAAGTTTTTAAAAACAAAACTCTAAATTCGCTCAGTCATAGAGCTCGAGCTATAAATGACTTAATTCATAAAACCAAAGTCCCCCCCTTGATTCAAGGGTGACCTAACCACATAATGGTGCCAGCGACAAGGGTGGGAGGGATGGGGGCTCAGCTAAGCCGCTTCATGACCACTGTGAGCGGGTCTGTCATAACAGAGGTTTATATAGACCCCCAGAACCTGTGGAAAAACATGTTTCTGCCTTGCTGCCTCGTGACAAACCCGCTCTTTTTTTTTTTAAAGCTTAAAAACGTTATAAACAAACGTGGCAGCCACAATCCCATGCTGTGGGCTCCATAATTGTGCCCACTTTTCATTCTCCTTGTATCAGAAAGGTGGGTTTTCAGTGTGACTCTAGTGGCTCCCTTTATCAGGTGAGGTGTAACCTGGCACTTTATGGTGTAACTATCTATTAGTACCTCCTACTATGTATTTTACACAGGCACTATAGGTTTGCTTTAAATAAACATTAAAATGTCATTATATTCCATTAGAAACACACCAGTGGTTGTTGATGCTCTTTGGATTTCCCCTGGGCTATATTTAACAGTTTAGTTCAGTTTGTTTTACTATTAAAAATGCATCTGAGTTGTAATACAATAAAAATTCAGTTGTAGTTAATATGTTCTCAGCTGCCTGTGCCAAGCAAGAGGTGGTCACAGTATCTCCTCATTATAGATGTCAGTAGACTTAGACAGTGATGGATGTTGTATTAATTCAGGACACAGACACTTTCCTATTGTTACTGCACATTAGACAAATGAGCTCTTACAGATGCATGCCCTTCCTCCACCACTCCAAATCTAACTGGAGTGCCAGGACTGGTTATTACTGTTAATAAAGTCCACTCAAAGTACACCGATATGTCAATGCAGAAAAAGAACAAGAAGCAGCCACTATGCCGTAATAGATATTTCTAAATATAGTAGAAAGATGCATTTTGCTCAAAACTGGTGACAGGTATTTTTTAAGGGTAGCCACAAATTTCATTTCAATCTCCAGGTCTTGTGACGATCCATTTATCTCTCTGATTGCATTACATTTAGTTACTGTCAGGACACAGCAAAGAATAATTTAATATATCACAGTCAACTACACACAGCACACGGGCCGGCTGCAGCATCATTTTGGATCTTCTATGGTAATAAACCCTACATGTACACTTTATTTCTATGGACCTACCTAAATATCATCTGCTTAGTGTAAGCGTTATTTATATTTTATATTTTTTCTATTCTGACGAAGACCTCTTACATGGTAACATTTACATTTTGTTAGAGATACATTATATATCAGTGTTTTATACTGAATCTTTTGATATACTATCAGGATGGAAAAAAATATGATAAAGCATTATCTTTGTGGTACTAGAATAATTATCATACCAACTGAAGTCTGAGAAAATAGAAAACCAATGCTTTAGTTGGTTTGCTTTACAGACTTAATTCAGATTTAATTTTTTTGTATGCTGTAAGGCCTCGTACACACGATGAGATATGTCCGCTCAAACTTGTCCGACGGACAGTTTAGAGCGGACATGTCTCATCGGATTTCGATCAAAATCCCCGCCGGCAGACGGCGTGGTGACGCGGCGGTGACGTTGACGCCGCCACGTCACCGCTACGTCACCGCACCAGGAAGTAAACACTTCCGCGCGCAATGCGTCGGATCCATTCACAGGATACGACGCATGTGCGGGAGGATATGTCCGCTGGTTTCCCGTACTAACCAGCGGACATATCCGACGGACAGGTTTGTAGCGGACAAATTTCAAAGCATGCTTTGAAATTTGTCCGATGGACAAACCTGTCCGCTAGCCCGTACACACGATCGGATTTGTCTGCTGAAACGGTCCATCGGACCGTTTTCAGCGGACAAATTCGATCGTGTGTACGCGGCCTAAATGTTTTTTTTTATATATAGTAAAAGTGTTATGGTGCTTAAGCAGATTTTTTCCAGTTTCCACATTTGTAAAGAATGTTACAGATAGTTTCCAGTTGAATGAAAATGACATACCTACCTAACTGTAGCCATGGTTCTAGAATGCTTGTCTATTCCCACTATTGCATTTAAAGCCCAAATGTGTACCTACATTGTTCAGCGTGAGATTAAATACAAATACTTCTTTATGCTGTAGTACTCATCTCCCTTCTAGTGCTCCCCTCACCAAGAAGCTTCACTCTATGCTGCTGCCACTGGTCTTG
Organism: Rana kukunoris; assembly: GCA_029574335.1. Lineage (NCBI taxonomy): Eukaryota > Metazoa > Chordata > Amphibia > Anura > Ranidae > Rana > Rana kukunoris. Next base: position 191,395,457 of record CM056051.1, read on the forward strand.
GAGATTGTATAATGCTCTGTATCACTTAGGCCACGGACACACGATCAGACCGGTCCGATGAAACTGGTCTGCAGACCAGTTTCATCGGACCAGTTCGATGGTGTGTACGGCCCATCGGACCATTGTCTGTTGGACCAAAGTTTTAAAACCTGCTTCAAAATCTGTCTGTCGGACAGGTTCGATGGTTAGTACGCAAAAGCATCGGACCAAAAACCCACGCATGCTCAGAATCAAGTAGACGCATGCTTGGAAGCATTGAACTTCGTTTTTTCAGCACGTCGTTGTGTTCTACGTCACCGTGTTCTGGTCTGACCGGATTTTTGGTCCGATGGTGTGTACACACATCAGACCATCAGACCACTTCAGCGTGGTCCGATGAAAACGGTCCGTCGGACCAGTTTCATCAGACCAGTCTGATCATGTGTACGTGGCCTAAAAGTGATATCAAAGGCTCATGTTTTTTTTTTTAACCACTTGCCTAATGGGCCCTTTAACGCCCTTCCTGCCCAGACCAATTTTCAGCTTTTGCACTTTGAATGACAATTGTGCGGTCCTGCAACACTGTACCCAAACAAAGTTATCATTTTTTTTCACACAAATATAGCTTCCCTCTTGTGGTCTTTAATCAACACTGGGTTTGTTATTTTATGCTAAAAAATAAGCGAATAAAGTGTAAAAAATTAAAATAAAATTGTTATACAATTTTAGAACAGGTAATTTGATAGGCTGCACTGATGAGATGACACTGGTGAGGTGGCACTGATGGGCATTGATGGACACTGATAGGCTGCACTGATTGGCACCGATAGGCAGCACTGATAGGCAGAGCTGATGGGCACTAATAGACACACTGATAGGCACTGATGATGCAGCATTGATGTGCATTGATGGGCACTGATAGGCTGCACTGATGGGCACTAATAAGCAACACCGATAGGAAGAACTGATGGGCACCGGTAGGTGGCACTGATTGGCACTGATAGGCACACTGATGGGTACTGATAGGTGGCACTGATGGGCAATGATAGGCAGCCCTGATGGACACTGGTAGGTGGCACTGATATGTGACATTAACAAGGAGGCACTGATGGGCACTGATTGGCAGCACTGATGGGCATTGATTTGTAGCACAGGTGGGCACAGATTGGCAGCACTCTCTCCCCCCCACTCCCTCCTCACTGGCTGTGATTGACAGCAATGGGAGAAATGCGGAGGGAAAGGCCCAGGAGAGCTGCTGCTCTTGTGCACATTGCTGCATCAAGATGAGGCTTGGGTAAGTGATAGGGGGAGCGGTCTGGGGGGCGGTGATGCTGCACATAGAATGCATGAAGGTAAAACACCTTCAGTCTTTACAATCACGTTAATCCACTTCATGTGAGCTCTTGGAGATGGGGTGGGGGTCATCACAATTCTCTGTACTGGCAGAATAATGCTGCAAAGAATGTCACTGAAGTCATTACATATAAAAAAACAAAAAACAAAGGGACATTGGGCTTTAATCTTTGGTGTTTATTAGCTAAAAAAACTTCCATGCTCACAAGCGTGTAGCATTGTGCATGTAGATTATATTGTGTATGTTTTATTAATATAGAGCAACTCTGTTTTTTGTTTTACCCATCTACATTCTTTCCAGGAGTTTAGGCAACTATTGTAATATTCTCTTAAATGTCTATGAATAACTTGATTTCTGGCATGATGCCAGGCTTGCAAAAGACCTAGGCCAGTTCTGGGTACATAAAAAATAGGACATTGCATATTGCATACCTCCCAACTTTTTGAGATGAGAATGAAGGACACCTATCAGCAAAAGTATGTAGGCATACCGTAATGGACCCGCTCCGTTAGCCCCTTGCTACACCCCCTTAAAGGAGAATTGTACAAAAAAACAATCGTTAAAGTGCTTTTTTACCACCACTATTCTTTTATATTGGCTTTTGGAATTTACAAATGCAGCAATTTAAATATCAAATGAGAGGTTTAGCTCTGGGAAACATTTTGATAGATAAAAAGTGCATTTTATATACACCTATATAGCTCAGACCAAAACAAAGGGGAATGAGGGGCAAGATTTGTAGAGAAAAACTAGGATGGCCGCACTCCAAAAACAATGTTGTTCCTTTTTAATAAAACTGGTCTCAAAACAAAACAAACATGTCACAGCAAAAAATCAGATGAAAAAACTGACGCGTTTCACACTATCATACAGTGCTTATTCATAGCAGAGTGAGGGAATGAGGGACAGATAGACAAATCAAAATCAGGAACAGTCCCCCGAAATCAGGGACAGTTGGGAGCTATGCATATTTCAGTGGACAGTGGACTTGATTAATATACAGTATGTAATTCCATATGCATAAGTGTCACCACTCCAGTTTCTGGAAGTGCTGGCTCTCTCGGGGGGCACCTGAGGGGAACAAGCAGCACAGTGACTGTACTGTGAATATAAAACCTTTAACATCACAAATATTTATGCGTTAGAGACACAGGGCAAAACTGACAGTTCTTCATTTCCACTGATACACATAATTGACAAAAAGCATGTTACTTTTGCTAATGTAAATCATTGTAACAGACTAATTTGCATATAAAGATTGGTGTGATGGTTAGAGAAGTGACAACAGATTGTGGGGTTGATTTACGAAAACTGGAGAATGCAAAATCTGGTTCACGTCTTCAACCAATCAACTTCTAGGTTTTTTGTCACAGCTTAATCGAACAAGCTGAATTTAGAAGCTGATTGGTTACAATGCATAGCTGCACCAGATTTTGCACCCTCCAGTTTTGGTCAACCCACCCTAAATCAACCCCACTATGTTGTTTGGTAGTAGCATGCAATAATGTAATTACATAGAGAGAAATGGTGAAAAATTGTACATGTTGTTGGCTTACAACTCCTCAACTATCATTAGTAATTTTTGACACACTACTGTATTATTGTAAGCTACACAGGATCGGTCTGCATTTTCCTCCTAAAGCTTCATAGCTACATGAGTGTTTGTCACTCTATGGTGTATATTTTTGATCCTAGGGTATACATATGCATATACATTTTGATTCTTGAAATTGAGAAGTCTGACAGATGATAGTGGTTTGTCTTTGTGATAAAATCAAGAACTTGTGACAGCAAATAAAATGAATTATTGATATTCCCGGAGCTCACGGCACACACATATAAAAGCAGTTGTACAAAGAGAATAAGTAACTTAGACATTCGTATCCACTAATTGCACAGTACGGGCTAGATACATTAAAGTATTTTGTTTGTTTAATTTTCATGGCTTTATGTGGCAGTTTTTGAAGAATGAATTTTACTTAAAATTGCAGAATATTCTGTATTGTAATGTAGTTTAACTTTCTGCATGGAATTGCGTATTGTTTTCTAAAAAAAAAATGATCATAAAAATAAGTCTTTTTCGAAGCAAGTAGATTTATTAGTAGACAGTGGAAGCTAGAATTGCCAGTTTCTCTTCACGCTCTGTGCAGTGCAGACAAGGAAGTATGACAAAGAGCCCACAGATGGATGCACATTGGTGAAGGGGAATAAAAATATTTTCTTCCTGAACAGGAGAAGCCAACGAAGAAAAATTAGTTGCACATGGATCAGAAAAAAGGCAGCAGATACAGTATAAGTGTTTAAAAAGATAGAGACGCCATGACAGCAGTATAACATCTTGCAGGCAACACAGCAGCAGTCATACACACGAGAGAACCAAAAGTAATAGACTCTCCACAAGGACCAGCAAATAAGCTAGGATCCCTGTCCTTAGATCCTCAAACCTGATCAACACCAGCCCCTCTATCTAAGCTACAAGCAGGACTACAAATGAAAAAAAAGCCATATAAACAAACATTTGACCACCAATCACATTGTCAAAGCCACCAGTAAAATACCCACCATGTCTGCCATGAGTGAGTGAGTGAGTGAGTGAGTGAGAAACTTGTATAGCGCAACACATGCGAACTGAATCGCCTTAGGGCGCTTGGTATCCATTTCCTACGTATAATTAGCCTTCAGAATAGATGGGTTTTGAGTTTTTTCCTGAAGGCCTGGTGATCCACTTCCATCCGGATGCTGGTTGGTAGATCGTTCCACAGTCTAGGTCCTTGGACTGCAAATCTTCGTTCTCCTTTGGACTTGTATCTGGCCTTAGGTATCTGGAGTAGTTTTTGATCGGTGGAACGAAGAACGTGATGGGGGTTGTGGCATTTTAATTGTCCGCATAGATATTGGCTATCACAGTGATCAGTCACTGTAAAGCCAGCCCCTGTGTCTCTCTCTCTGAGAATGGAGATATACATTGTACAAATAAAATAAAATTAATAATAAATAAATATAAATAAATAAAAAAGCTAGATCAAGGTTTCATCTACCGTATTTATCGGCGTATACCGCGCACTTTTTTGCCCTGAAATCCAAAATTGTGGGTGCGCGATATACGCCGATCCCTGCTTTCCCGCGCCAAGTTTGAATACTGCGCCGACATATACCGAGCGCAGTACACTCGTGTATAGTCGGGCAGGCTCGGCTCCTCTCGCGCTCACATCCTGGACGTACAGGACGTGAGCGCGAGAGTAGCCGAGCCTGCCCGACTATACATGAGTGTACTGCGCTCGGTATATGTCGGCGCAGTATTCAAACTCGGCGCGGGGATCGAGCGGGGAGGACGCCGCAGAAGGACGCCGGACCCGACGAAGAGGACACTTGAAGCCGCAGACAGACGCCGGACCCGACGAGGCCGCCGATGGACGCCGCGCAAGACACCAAAACTGTAAGTATAAAAATCTTTTTTTCCACATGAATAGGGTCCACTTTAGGGGTGCGCACTATACGCCGGAGCGTGCAATACCCCGATAAATACGGTAATTCAGTGCGATGGTTAGTGTTTGGGTCAAGTAGTGGTCGAAGATCAAGGTCAGGGTCAAAGGTCAGGGCCAGTATATTTTGGGTAGGATTTTTTTTTAAAAGCATTATTTAAACTAGTATTAGTGTCAGTTAGCGTCAGTGCCAGTGTGTTTTCGGGTAGGATAAAATAAGAGAACATACAACAACTAATATACACACATATGTGGTATAGCTAAAATCACCTAGAGCAGGAGAATTTGGGGTTGTTATATATATATATTGTTATTGTTTTTTTGACAATAATCAAAATCAGGAGATATCTATTACCATTTACCACCAAATGAAAGCCCAATTTCTCCTGAAAAAAAATAAGGTATAATCCAACTGGATGCATAAAGTAGTGGTGATGATATGTACAGTTTTACAGTTTTACTAACACGTGTCCAATTTGCAAAATTGTGCTTAGGCATTAAGGGCCAGATTCACATACAATTACATTGGCGCAGAATATCAGAGATACTCTACGCCATCGTATTTTACCTGGCTCTACGACAAATTCATGTAGATTTTGGCCCGTAACGTACGGCGGTGTAGTGTATTTCTCGCGGCGGAATCTAAATACGCGATTAGGGGGCGTGAAGCATTTAAATTAGGCGCGTCCCCGCGGCGATCGAACTGCGCATGCTCCGTTCAGAAATTTCCCGCCGTGCATTGCGCAAACTAACGTTGTTTGAGTAGCGTCGTTTACGTACATTCCTATTCCCGGACGACTTACGTAAAAAAACAAACGTTGAAATTCGACGCGGGAACGACGGCCATACTTAACATGGGCTGTCTAATATTAGACCAGATAAAAGCTGGAATAACTTTACGCGGCAAAAAGATGACTACAGATGCCGTAAGAGATTGCGAATGACGCTCGCAACTTTGTGGATCGTCGGAAAAAGCTCATTTGCATACCCCGACACGGAAAACGACGGGAACTCCACCCAGCGGCCGCAAATTTATTGCAGCGTAGATCCGAAGGCGTATGAACACGTAAGCCAGTCGGATTGAAGCCCGCAGCCGTCGTTTCATGGTTTGAGGATTCAGACTAATGAAAAGACGTGCGTAATTTGAAAGTACTCCGGTCTAACGAGAGATAGACTGGAGTAAGGGCTCTGTGAATCTGGCCATAACATTTGTTTTACCCTTAGGCATGGAGGGGTTTTTTGGCAAACATGTAAGGGGAAGTAATATGAAATTGTGCTCAGATCATGCATGCTAAAGTAGTTACACATTCTAAACAAGCAGTAAAAAAAGCCATTAACCACTTAACCCCCGGACCATATTGCTGCCCAAAGACCAGAGCACTTTTTGCGATTCGGCACTGCGTCGCTTTAACTGACAATTGCGCGGTCCTGCGACATGGCTCCCAAACAAAATTGGGGTCCTTTTTTTTCCCACAAATAGAGCTTTCTTTTGGTGGTATTTGATCACCTCTGCGGTTTTTATTTTTTGCGCTATAACCAAAAATATAGCGACAATTTTGAAAAATAATAATATTTTTTATTTTTTGCTGTAATAAATATCCCCAAAAATATATATAAAAAACGTTTTTTTCCTCAGTTTAGGCCGATACGTATTCTTCTACATATTTTTTGTAAAAAAAATATCACAATAAGCGTTTATTGATAGGTTTGCGCAAAAGTTATAGCGTTTACAAAATAGGGGGTATTTTTATGGCATTTTTATTAATATTTTTTTTACTAGGAATGGCGGATCAGCGTTTTTTTTCGGTACTGCGACATTATGGCAGACATTTCGGACACTTTTGACACATTTTTGGGCCCATTGGCATTTTTATAGCGATCAATGCTATAAAAATGCATTGGATTACTATAAAAATGCCACTGGCAGTGAAGGGGTTAACTACTTGCCGACCGCCCGCCATCATATTACTGCGGAGCGGTGGCTCTGTCTCGCGGGAGCACGTAGCTCTACGTCCTCCCTTTAGAGACTTGTAGGGCGCGCGCGCCCCCCGAGTCCCGTGCGCGTGCCGGCGGGTACGATCGACGCCGGGCACCCGCGATTGCTCGTTACAGAGCGGGGAACGGGAGCTGTGTGTGTAAACACACAGCTCTCGTTCCTGTCAGTGGGGGAAACGTTGATTTTCTGTTCATACAATGTATGAACAGAAGATCAGTGATTTCCCCTAGTGAGGCCACCCCCCCATACAGTTAGAACACACCCAGCAACACACTTAACCCCTTCCCTGGCCCCTAGTGTTAACCCCTTCACTGCCAATGGCATTTTTATAGTAATCCAATGCATTTTTATAGCATTGATCGCTATAAAAATGCCAATGGTCCCAAAAATGTGTCAAAAGTGTCCGATGCGTCCGCCATAATATCGCAGTACCGAAAAAAACACTGATCGCCGCCATTACTAGCAAAAAAAATAATAATAATAAAAATGCCATAAAACGACACCCTTTTTTGTAAACGCTATAAATTTTGCGCAAACCAATCAATAAACGCTAATTGCGATTTTTTTTTAACGAAAAATATGTAGAAGAATACGTATCGGCCTAAACTGAGGAAAGAAAATGTTTTTTTATATCTTTTTTGGGGATATTTATTATAGCAAAATGTAAAAAATATTGCATTTTTTTCAAAATAGTCTCTCTATTTTTGTTTATAGCGCAAAAAATAAAAACCGCAGAGATGATCAAATACCACCAAAAGAAAGCTCTATTTGTGGAAAAAAAAAAGGACGCCAATTTTGTTTGGGAGCCACGTCGCACAACCGCGCAATTGTCAGTTAAAGCGACGCAGTGCCGAATCACAAAAAGTGCTCTGGTCTTTGGACAGCAATATGGTCCGGGGCTAAAGTGGTTAAGTATGTTCCTGGGTGTGTTCTAACTGTATGGGGGGGGGGGGGTGGGACAGACTGAGGGAAATCACTGATCTTCCGTTCATACATTGTATGAACAGAAGATCAGCATTTCCCGCCCTGCCAGGACCGGGAGCTGTGTGTTTACACACACAGCTCCCGATCCCCGCTCTGTAACGAGCAATCTCGGGTGCCCGGCGGCCTCTAGTGGCCTGCGAGAAAGCCGACGTAGAGCTACGGGCTCTCGCGTAGGGGAGCCAACCTGCGGTCGTAAAACGTCGGCGGCAGGTCGGCAAGTAGTTAAAACAAGTCCTTTTTTTATCCCTGTATCTGGAAAATGTATTTGTAAGGTTCACAACACTGACACAGAAATCTTAGATTTTTTTTCTCTGAGAGCAGATCCTTCTAAACTGACAGTTCTCAAATGTAAACACACAAAATGTGTTTTTAGACTATTTGCCTATTATAGTGCACTACATTTTGGGACAAAGCAGTACATGACAAAGTATTCAAATGTACACCTTCTCATGCAATTATGCACATTGCAGGGTGGACTAAGGGTGTTATATACCTATTTAACAAGTTTAACATAAAAGCATGCTATAAACATAAATATACACGCTCTATACCTGTACATATAAATATAAATAATGCCTTGAAAAAATCAGCATTAACCCTTCTGTTCCAACAGCTGTTTTTTTTTTTTTTTTAGGCCTGAAGATCAGTTAAACACCCCCTCCCAAACATTATATTTTCTGAAAGCATAGACCCTGGAAACATGGTCGCAGTTGTCACAATATGAAATTAGCACACATGTTTATAAAACCCATATTTTCACTAAAAAAACAGTAAGCTAATTGTAGTGCACACAAGCACAATATATTCCCCACATTTTTAATACAGTATAAAAGATTGGGTTGCATTGAGTAAATGGATACGAAACAGATCAAGCCTTAAAAAGACTCGCCCATGAAATTGTAACAAACTTTGATACCAAGGCAATACTTTAAAGTAGCTCTAAAGGCAGAAGGTGTTTTATCAGATTACATTCTATGCATTAAAGCAGAGTTCTACACAAAAATGGTATTTCCACTTTAAGTTCTGGTGACCCCATGACATGCCATGTTATTTTTTTTGGGGGGGGGGTGTACCCTGTTTTTACAGGCGCCCAGCTCCCCAGAGTTAGAAACAACGGTGTCACAATGCACGCACATTGCTGGATCGTGGGACAGGTGAGTGACTGATTAGTTAAAGCGGATCTCCAAAAAAAAATAAATATTATAAGCCAGCAGCTACAAATACTGCAGCTTCACTGCCCAGCTCCCTACGGCGCATGCACAAGTCGCGCTGCACCATGCTCACTGGTCCGCGCTGTGTTCTGGAAAACATGTGTTTCCCAGAACACAACGGGGGGGGGATCTGACGCCCTGCCCGCAGTCTCCCCGCCGACTGTGTGGCCGGAAGTGGGTGCAAATACCTGTCTTAGACAGGTATCTGCACCCCTCCCCCTAAAAGGTGTCAAATGTGACACCAGAGGGGGGAGGGTTCCGATGAGCATAAGTTCCACTTTAAGGTGAAGCGTTGCTGTAAAGTCAACAGCTACACTTGTTGTAGCTGCTGACATTTAAAAGGGTGGAACTCCACTTTAGGATAAAAAAAACTTTCATGTTCAGCAGGCCCCCTCAACCCTCCTAATACTTACCTAAGCTCCATCTCGATCCAGCAATGTTGCAAGAGGGCCTTGGCTGTCTGGAACTCTCCCTCTTCATTGGCTGAGACAGCAGTGGATGCCATTGGCTGCACTGCAGTCAATTGTAGTCAGTGAACCAGTGAGGAGAGAGAGGGGGCGGGGCTGAGCCATGGCTTTGTGTCTCAATGGCCCCATCACACGCTGCTTGTTCTGGGGGCACTCGGCAGGAGGGAGCAGCCAGGAGCCCTGAAGGGGGACCCGAGAACAAGACAATCTTGGCTGCTCTGTGAAAAAATGCACAAAGCAGGTTAGGATGGCATGTTTGTTATTTAAAAAAACAAAAAAAAAACAAGACTTTAATATCACTTTAAAAGTCTTTACATGGTCTTAAATTATTGCCTGTGTCCTGTCAGAAAGCCGCTACCCATTCGAAAATGCAATGGAAGTGACGTTCCGTCTTTGCCATCTTGGTACACCTGCACACATCCGCAGTAAGCCTACAGTCTAAAGGCGGCAAGCAGACATCTTTCTACACCCACCGAAGTCTTGTATTTTACACTTATTTTTACCAGTAAAAACAGCTTATATAGTAAAATACAGTATTTGGAAGTCCATGAAACTGATTTGATGTTGAATTTAAAAGCAGCGGCAAGCCTGCTGACCCCACATGTTTGCTAATCTGACAGAACCCCTGATGGTTTTAAAATTCAACATCAAAACCTTTTCACTGACTTCCAAATACTGTATTTTACTATATAAGCTGAGTTTACTGGTAAAAATAAGTGTGAATTGCAAGACTTTGGTGGTTGTAAAAAGATGTCCGATTGCCGCATTCTGACTGTTGGCTTAGTACGGACGAGTGCGGGTGTACCAAGATGGTCACTTCAGTTGCATATAGTGATGGATAGCAGCTTTCCGATAGAACACCTGCAATCTACAATGCACGACAATACCTCTACAGGAGCAAGGAGTAGTTGGATGGGGGAATAACTTTAATACCAACAGAAAGCAGACAGCTGACTTCTTGACAAGTGTACAGTCCATATTCCCATCGCACACATTCCTGGAATGAGCTCTTAAGGTACTGGGTGCTGCAGCGACTGCCAGCTGAATACTGGAACCTGTCCGGGTGTATCAAGATTGCCGCGATGGAACGTCCCTTTGTTTGCATATAGTGATGGGTAGCGGCTTTCTCATACTACACCTGCAATCTACAATGCACAGCAATATCTCTACAGGAGCAAGGAGTAGTTGGATGGGGGAGTACCTTCAATACCAACAGAAAGCAGACAGCTGACTTCTTGACAAGTGTACAGTCCACATTCCCATCACACATGCTCCTGGAATAAGCTCCTAATGTACTGGATGCTGTAGCGACCTCCAGCTGTATACTGGAACCTGCGTGATAAGTACATTTTTGCAAGCACAAACAAGGATCATCAATTTTCACGAAATATCACATAACAGAACGTAGTGCAACATTTTGGAGCCATGCAGGACCCCTTCATCAGGCATGATGAAGGGGTTCTGTGTGGCTGCGAAACATTGCGTTACACCATTTTGTGATGTGCTCTTTCTACTTATTTCTTGAGAAATGTGTCTAAAGGCCCATGCTGCCATGTAAATCTTACATAAGTTGCAACAAAAGAGTTAAAACCAATAACATGTGGATATGATAATTGTGTCTAATGGCTGTGAGCTGGTCCTAAGATAATTATTGCCATAACATTTGATATTGTATCTTTAAGCTTTATGTTTCTTTCTCTATCTGATCTGCACAGCCTGTCTAGTCTGCCCCCTCCCGATAGACTGACACTTTTTTTCTAAGGGCTAAGGTCTATTGTTGCCAACCACTGACAAGCAAAGCTGTATTCTGGCCTAGGCCAACAAGGCCCAGGCCTAGGGCAGCACTTTGCAGGGGGGCAGCACAGAAAGAGTCTGTTGGTGTAGAGACAGTCTTATGGGGCGAACTGTGCTGAGAGACAAATTAGTCTAGCGACCCCATAAACTGGTATGCGGGCGGCCAGCATCCCGCAACTGTGGTGTGGGGGGTCGCTGCTTCTAATTTTGACTGTCCTATCATTTTGGACCACAAAACTTCTGCACTGTGCTGTATGTTTTCTGCTGCACCATTGTCATGATTATATCTTCTTAGTCCTCTCCATAAAATTATCACAAATTTGTGATTTAAAGTAGAACTATAGGCAACACTTTTATTTTCATTTCGGATTGAGTAAGGGAGGGTTATAACCCCCGTCAGTTTAATTTTTACCATTCCTGTCCCATTGCAGAGATTTTCCCTCACTTCCTGCCCCATAGCCAAACAGGAAGTGAGAGGAAATCTATGCAAATTAAGGTAATCCATCCCCCCCCTCCCCAGGCCCTCAGAACTAGTGTCCCCACTCGAAAATTTCAGGGTGGTTCTTAATCAGAAAGGGGTTTGTGCTTGACAGGAAGGGGTGTATCATATTTAAATTAGGGGTACACAAGTTTAGTCAGGTCTAGGGCAGCACAAAACCTAAATACACCACTGCTGACAAGTAGGCAAATCAACAATTCTTGCCTTACCTAAAATATTCTTGCTCTGAATAAGAAACTCAGAAAGTTTTAAAGTCAGAGACCACCAGGCAACTAGCATTTTCAGAGGTCAGCAATGGCAACTTATATATTTTTCTGATAACATGTGTGCTTGAATGATTCCCATATTATTATGCATCCTTGCCAGTTTTCTTCTTCGAGCCTCTTTCTTCATTCTGATGATTCTCACACTGTATACAAACTTTTGATTTAAAGAGATGATGAACTGATGAACTGTGCTACTACACCTGTTTTCCTTCAAGTATCTGCTTGAAGAACATTATTCCGGAAATGTATTCCTTTCATTAATTAGTTTGTTTACCTTTATATCTAAGAAGAAGGGATTGGTATTTAGTCATGTTTTGACAACATCAAATTAAGCTTAACTCTTTAATTACATGGACGAAAAAATCACCTTTTTTCCAAATCCTTCAATTAGATGAAACAGCTGTTAAAATATAATTAAAATCTCACATGGACAATTTAAGTTCTTGGAATCTTTCCATTAAATAATAAAATATTTGCATATATGTATAGCCGTTATTTCTGTCTTGTTTTGGGCAGAGCACCAGGATAAATACTATATAGAAGATGTATACTATATAAAGATGGATGCGAATGACCAAAGGGGAACTCGACAAATAGAATAATGGACATTTAATTTTTCACTCGGCATGATATCGGCGTTATTTTTCAACCACACATATCAGACCTTGGGGTAAATTCATAAAAGGTTTTCTTTCTCTCACATGAGATAAGATGCCTTCTAACATTACTGCTGAAGATCATTCAACAATATGCCCACAACAGTTCATTGTTTGATGAATATGTCACACATGAAAGAAACAAACCTTTAAAGAATAGTCAGCCCAGGAAATCTAAGTCTTGGAAACAGTTCCATTGCGTTGTGTTTGTTTTAAAGGACCAACGCATCTTATACACATCTAGCATTTGCATTTTGTAACTTTTAAAACAAAATAAATAGTAAGCATTAGAAAATACCTGTTACAATAGAACTGCCTGTGTAGCACTAGCGGCTTTTTGAGTCTCTGTTTATTAAATTGTGGCTACATTCTCCATACCCCATGTATTTCAAGCATGCAACATGGTTTTGAGAAGTTATACAGGTTCTATAGGCTACAATGCTTTAAACTGATGCAAAGCGTGTTTTCTAATGCTCTCTATTATGCAATATTTATTTTGCCTGTTTATTTCAGATGAGTGCTTTAGGTACATGTAGATTATCTTTTATTTCCTTTATAATGGCATATTTCTCAGAGATGCTGGTAGCATGCCTACAAACTGTAATGGCACTTATACAGGTTTCAGTTGCTTTGCTGAGTATTTAACTTATTTATAATAAGAAAAATGTTAACAGGATAACATTTAACTTTCAAAATTCTGTTGCATGAAGTCTGGCACTTCAAGGTCAAAAAGGCCCCTGTTATTGCTCTCAACCTCCTTCATATCTCTAAATTCCTTTTTTTTTTCTGCTGTGATTTGACTTCCTGTTAAGCTTGTCATACAGTACATATATTGAAATTTGGCCAGTTCAGCAGAGACTAGACACATTTTGATCCCTGTAAAGACAGAGTGCTTGTACAGAAGGCGATCTGCTGATCACCTTCTGTACAACCACCCTGTCAGATATGTTCCACTTATCAGCATTGTCAGTACTGATCAGTATATTCTTATGGCGGGGAAATCTCTCTGGTGTCAGAATAAAATGGCACAGCAGAGGGTTTTCACCATCCACATTGAATTTCTCTTTGGAATTAATAAGGTATTCTGAATGTGTGGATGGGAGAAGCAAGTACTTTTAATTCAGCCTTATGAATGAACAAAATGTATGTAGGAACATAAACATAGCCACCATCTCTTGCTCACACCCAAGTTGGGCTATACATTATGGCATGTGTAATATACATAGAGCAGTGCAAATGACCACAAAAAAATTGTGCTGCTTATTCCAAACAAAGTGGAGGGGGGTTTGGGGAAAGGGAAGGTTCAAGAGCTCACAGAGACCATTACTAAAAGGTAGAAACACAAATAGATTATAGGGCCATTACGTACTGGGAGTGTATGGATTATTGTGGGGAACAAGGATATCGTTTAGTGGCACTTTAAGGCCCTTTTTTGATGGGCAGACTCTGTCAACACCTGCTCGACAGGGATTCTTTCTGCTGATCCCTACTGAGCAGGTGGATAACAGGTCTGTGTCTGCGCCTCTAATGCAGAGAGGACACAGCCCACTTTCCTTTATGGACAGTTAGAAGGAAACAGACCGTCTGTCTGTTTCCATCCGACTGTCATCCAATCCACCTACAGATAGGGAGCGTAAAAATTTCTATTTTTAGCAGATAGGATCAGATCATACAGTACATCAGCGGATGTCAACCAACACATGTCTATTGACTTCCACAGCTCCATAGAGGGCAATGGATGGTCTGATTGATTCTGCCCAAAAAAATTGACAAGTGGACCCGGTCAGTCCGCTCGTATAAAAGGGGTCTACGTATTTCCACTTCCTTATATGATAAACAAACAATATGGTATAAGTTTTATTTCCTATGCGCTTAGTGAAAGAAATGGGTTTTATCCTATTTAGCACCTATCATTATCCACTTGACAATATTGTTCCTAAGTCCTGGGGCCAACTTACATGCCTCATCTTTAGTTTGAAGGTAAGCTGCTAAATATACAGATATGACATACCAATAAGGGAGATTTTTATAAGACAAAGGATTTGTATTTATGTTCATCTATTTTTGGTAGTTACACAGCACTGATACACAGCACAGCCCTGTTTGACATTGCTGGAGACCTGATTTTTGCCTGTGGCAATATAGTAACACATACAGCTCCTTGATGTGAATGTACAATGTATATGTAAAGTGCTGCGTAAATTGACGGCGCTATATAAGTACCTGAAATAAATAAATAATACAGTTCTGATCCTTATTCCCATTATGTGACGGGACATTAAAACAAGAAGCAGCTCATTTGCAACTGTATTGGCAAACTGAATGTTTATTCTAGCAAGGCATTCCTCACACTAGTCATAACAACTATGATAGAGCAGTTCCCTTTGGGATTATTAAAGTATTCTGAATCTGAATTCAGGAAGACCCAGTTTGTGTTCTGTCAACGGAAGCATATTAAGGATCAATTCATTACATTGTCAGAGTGTCAAAAAGCCTGCAGAAATAAGGGGAGTTTTATGAGAGGTGTTTATAGAGATGACAGTGCAGCTACCTAAGACTGTGCAGGGATGCAAAAATCACACAGTGAACAAGTTTTACTTATATTTCCAATCTGGAAATCCCTAACAAATGCAAATGGCTCTTTTTTTGACTGTTTTATGGACTGAAACACTTGAAGTTTGCTTCGGAGTAATGCACGGGACATTATTTATGAACTTTTAATATATTTTCACAGTGATGGTTATTTATTTTACACATTTAGAACTGGGTAATTAGTGCTTGGAAAATGAAGTCTAATTTTGTGACAGTGAAGCGGTACCTAGGGGCGAATGTTATTTTACTTTTTTATGGTTATGATTTCATTTTTTGTTATGGTGGCAGCACATGATTTTATTTATTTATTTTTATGTTTATTTTTATGTATATGTTAGCTTGTCCTGAGCAAAGGGTAATGTGTATAATTTTTTATGGGTCAAGTGATTGCACTTCACATTATACCCACAGCAAGTGCTTAAGCATAGTAAATTCACAGTGATGTTTATGTACATGCCATGATAGTGGCATTCAATTTGCTGGTTGAAAAGAACTTAGAAGCAAAATCTAAGTGGTTTACAATAGTTTAAAGTAGGGTTGTCACGATACTGATACCAGATCCGCTACTGTCCCCCCCCGCCGCCGCCGCATCTGTAACTGCCGAAGCCGCTAACCCGCCGCCTAGTTAATCAGCGCGGGGAACATCACAGCTTTCATTTGAATAGCTGTGTGTTCTCCGCCGTGTCGTGTATAGACACTCCCCCTTGCTCAGGTACTTTGATAGACAGAGCACACGTCCCCAGGATTGGACGGTTGATCTGTCTATCAAAGTGCCCTGAGCAAGGGGGAGTGTCTATGCGCAGCGCGGGGGGGGGGGGAACACACAGCTATTCAAATGAAAGCTGTGATGTTCCCTGCGCTGATTAACTAGGATGGCGGTGACGGCAGCGGCATTGCTGCATATAATACAGTATGGGGAGACATGACTGCTTTTATGGGGGGGACATGGCTGTTTTTATGGGGGACATGGCTGCATATATGGGGGGACATGGCTGCTTTTATGGGGGACATGGCTGCATATATGGGGGGACATGGCTGCTTTTACGGGGGACATGGCTGCATATATGGGGGACATGGCTGCTTTTATGGGGGGACATGGCTGCTTTTATGGGGGACATGGCTGCATATATGGGGGAACATGGCTGCTTTTATAGAAGGACATGGCTGCTTTTATGGGAGGACATGACTGCATATATGGGAGGACATGGCTGCTTTTATGGGGGGACATGGCTGCATATATGGGGGGACATGGCTGAATTACTGGGGGGACGTGGCTGCATTACTGGGGGGACATGGGTGCATCTCTGGGGGGACATGGCTGAATTACTGGGGGGACATGGCTGCATTACTGGGGGGACATGGCTGCATCACTGGGGGACATGGCTGCATCTCTGGGGGGACATGGTTGCATTTCTGGGGGGACATGGCTGCATTTCTGGGGGGACATTTAAAAAAAAGTATCGGTAATCGGTATCGGCGAGTACATCAAAAAAAGTATCGGTACTTGTACTCGGTCCTAAAAAAGTGGTATCGGGACAACCCTAGTTTAAAGCTTTCTACGCTTCAAGTGCATGGAGGTGCTGACTGAGCAGGGAAAATCCATTAGGGCAGTTGTACAAAAGCCTTCCTACCCAAACATAGATCAAATTTTTACCCATCTATGGTTGGCTTTAGTTGCATACTTGTTGGTAAATGTAGCCTGTATGTTGTTTACTTTTGCAGGTTTCTGCTAAATACCTGGTGTTCCTGGCAGTTCCCTGTGGTTTCAATTTCAAACTGACCAAGCTAAGCATAAAAGCAGATCCATGTTCTTATGTTCAGTTTGCATCCCTAAGCTCCATGCTAAAAGATACAGAATCCTGTGCTGACATAATACATTTTGTGCACTAGATTAGGTTTGAATACTTCAATGGTAAACGTAAGCTTGATGAAAGAAATTAGATAACTTATAGGAGCTGATTTACTTAACATTAAATAGGCTGATCACTTTGTAAGGGCAGTCGCATTTTGCAAAGGAATTAGCCCCAGAACTTAGTGAATGAGGTGAATCTCTGCTAACTTCTGTAAACCAATCATGTGGAAGCAAAAGTTTTTTTATTTTTTTATTTTCCTTTTGCTTAATTCGGTATTGGTTGCAAAGTAATTTTTTTTTTTATTACATTCACTAAGCTCTTGGGAAAATTCTTTTGCAAAGTGCAACTTCCCTTGCAAACTGACCAGGCTTGTTATTTTTAGTAAATCAAACCCATAGTATCTCATAAATCTCTTTTCTATCTCTTTTGGTTCTTTCACTTCCAACAGATCAACGATAGGCCTTTGCCATGGAAAACTCACAAAATCAGCCTTCCTGGCACTCTTGAGGCACCACCTGAGCCCTGTTGGGCAACCGATCTTGGTTTAAAGTCTTTTACATCATGTTTTAGTTCCATTAAAAGGGAAGGCATAAAAATGCAGTTAAGAGGCAAATACCAGATGGACCAATAACATATTCAGAGCAGTATTCTAATTTTTAAACATTGGCTAAACAAAGATCTCTCTGCACATACCATACTCAGTGAAAGCGTACTAGGAGCTGTCCAGCACATGCTGGCAAATTCCTCCATTGGGCACCTCCAGACCACGCTGTCATGAAACTTGCACCATGTGCATAAACATTAGAAATTAATTGTTTTTTAATAGGATCTGTTAACAGTGATGTCTTGTAGTTCTGAATGTTTAATTTTTGTGCATTGATTCTATTTCTCTATTTAATTCAATGAGTATCACAATGTCTGTGACATGCATTCATAAACAAAGCTAAACATTTTAATGCGCCTTCATGTGAAGTCTGCCGGTGTTTCTATACTCTATTATGTATGTGTTTTTCTGTTTTCTGTTACTAGCCAGAAAACCAATTCCTTTGTCTATTATTATTCCTACAATTTACTTTACCATGCCTTTAGGTCATAACCAGCATTAATATGTCAAAAACAGTAAAACATCCCCTTACCTTGTACTCATAAACCAAATGAATGTTCAAAATGTGTCAGATTACTTAGACTTTTAATAATCAAACGGGAATAGTTAAAAGGGCAGAGTAAAAACATACATTTTTATTGTTTTATCTGCTAATAGATGGCAATTTCTGTCCAGCCAGTCTTGTGATTTGTTCATATCTGTTACTCCAATAGGCATTTAACACACCTACTGTATTTATTCATTTAGTAATTCAGCTATAACACTCTTCTGCTTCCAACAGGTGAAGACATTTGTACCTTTAGAAGGGTAGGATTTAGTAAGCAGTAGAGAAGTAGTAGGGCGACATGGCTGTGCAGAGGTGTGTACATCTTGGCTATAGAGAACCTTTGGTATAAGAAATGTATACATTTCAACTATATTAAGCTGTTTGCCTGTTTTTTTTAATTTATCAAGCACTTGTGCATTGCAGCACACTAACAAAACGCATTTTGTGTAATATAACATTTTTACTATTGCTGGGTTTATTATTATGAAAGTATAAAGCTTTTTTATACAAATTTGAGAAATTTGCCTATATATTTTAATAATTCTGATATGCAAATGTAGTTTTTACAATCGCGGAATTCTAGGACCTGCTTCTCCATAAGCCACTACTGTGTATAAATAGCAACAGAGAACTCGGGAGTTGGTGTTTTCATTTTGAGTTTTTCCAACTGAATATTTGAACACTTTTTACCTTAGGCAGAACAAACCTATTTGTCTAGACCAGAGCCTAAGGCCCATTATTGATTACTTGGACAGTAACTGACAGCCCTCACAGAAACATATGCTATGGAAGCATCATAAATGCAATAAGAGAGCTCAGCCAAGACTGTTCCAGATGCGCTGTTTTGGATGGTTATAAAGACTAATTTTGTATCTGTATACCTGGATAAGATATGGGCTATCCTAAGGGATACAAGGAGAACAGTTAAAATTGTTCGGTCAGTAATGACATAGGATCCCAGCAGGTTGCGGAACTGACAAATCTTTTGCTGCATATCATTACCAGCAGGACATTTGACCATCTTTAAAACTTGTATGGTGAGCCATAGCCATTAGACAATTGGCCCAGCCCTGCCTTCTAAGGCCTCGTACACACGATCAAATCTGTCTGATGGAAACGGTCTGCTAGACCGTTTCAGCAGACAGATTCGATCGTGTGTACGGGCAAACAGACGGATTTGGCCACCCGACAGATTTCAAAGCATGCTTTGAAATCTGTCGGCTGGGAACCCGTCCGCCCGACAGGTCTGCTGGTTAGTACGCTAACCAGCAGACATGTCTTCTCGCACACGCGCCGAATGGTTTTGACGCATGCGCGGAAGTGTTTTACTTCCTGGTGCGGTGACGTGGCGGCGTCAACGTCACCGCCACGTCAGCGCGCTGTCTGCTGGCGGGGATTTTGGTTTGCTCGTGTGTACACGCAAGCAAACCAAAATGCCAGCAGACAGATCTGTTCAAATCGGTCGGTCCGACCGATTTGAACAGACACATTTGATCGTGTGTACAAGGCCTAACACTTTTTTTTCTATGTATATCATAACAGGTATATGTTTGGCAATTTAGACACATAGATAATTTATAGTATTTGCTTTTTATTTGTTGTACAATAAACTCCCTTGCTTATAGAGATGAGATTGGGTGTTCTCCCAACTCATATATAACCCCAGAACTCCAAAATTCCGCTTTTTGTACTACACTGACCTGCCGCTGACTGGGATATTCTTTACACTGCAGCTCATGGAACCAGTGGGCTTGATTTCAATGTCATTCCTGTATGCTATGGGGAAGTCTTCAGCCGAAACGTGTTAGCTGTTGTGCAACAATACATTTTTTTAATGAAAAGCTATCGAGTTGCAGGCTTATGATTGTTATGAATTTGCTGTGAAATGTTCTAGCCTGCATGTTAGCACTTGGGAACTGCATACTGATAATTTATGTAATCACTTTTGCCAAGTGTTAGCAGGTTGGTGTTACTTACACATGTTAGCTTCACTCATAGTCGGTGGCCATACGTCCACACTGGGCTCGACCCCAGAAGGTGTCTATTCTCGTGCCAGTGACACCTGTCCTGGCAAAGAGTAAAAGGACATTTTGAGGCAAATAGCACCGAACACTGAAAATTTCCACCACCAGCCCTTTATACGCGTCACACCTAACACTTTACTCTCTTCAGCCTGTAGGCATGGAAGGAAGCTGCTGTATACTTTGCAAAGTTCTGCAAGCCTGTAGTCCGGGGATGGTTCAATTACACAGTGGGCTCTTCCGCTTCTGGATAGAACATTCAGCCACCAATCCACCCCTCTAACAGAAACTCTGTCACCAGCCACCACTGCTTCCTCTCCCAAGCTGGCTGCTCCTCCTTCCCTTTACTTCTTACTTACCCAGAGGATTAACATCAAAGGTTTTCACTTTGTTTCCAGTCACATTCACTATAGGAAGTATGCTATCTCCCTATTCTCAAAAAAAAAAAAACAGACCAGATGGTGTTACTAAATCAGAACTTTGTTTACTTGTAACAAAAGGTGTTACACCAACAGTTCCACTATATCTCCACATCACAGGCAACATGTCAGTAAACATGGCAATACTCCTTTACCCACTTATAAATACTTTGCTATATGGTGATGAGTTTGATCTATGTTGTGGTGCTCATACCCTTAGCTTGTGGTAATTTTCAACTGGCAAATATATGGCTTCAAATGTATAGTCCCATTTCTGGGTCCTGCCAAGGGTTAATCCCCCTCAGGTGCAACTCTACATTTCTGATAGTATGGTTTTTCCAACCTCCATTACCAGTAGCAACCACTCCTCCATAACTCCTTATTCTATTTATACTCCTCTTACAGGGAGCACTGTAGGTCAAATGGCAAACACACTGAAGCATATTAACCTTTGAGTCACCAGACATTAAACCTGTAAGTGAAACTTACACGTAACACTTTAGGCATACTGTTCATACGCAGATTATTAGAGTACAAAAAAAAAAGAATGGACATTTTTTCTTTTTTTCCTCGTTGAGTTCCACGTCAGTTTTCTCGATGAAAAGCATACACATGACCGTTTTCCTCAGCAAAAAAGCTCTGCCACCAATTTTCTTGATGGATTCTGTCGAGTAAAACGGTCGTGTGTACGAGGCCTAACACCTGAGACCACTAAATTGCTGGATGAGTAGGAATATTAATTTGCAATCCTGAAAATTCTGAGTATTTCCATCTATCTACTTTTTAGTGAATTGAAGAACACCTTTCTGTTGGATGACTACCACTTTAATGCTTCTCAGTCATCATGGCCTATTTCACTAATATATACTAAACTAGATTCATCCCCTGGAAGATTAGCTTCATGGGTCCAAAGAAACTATGCTGATTTTATTCAAACAAATTTTAGCCAAACAATGTAAACAAGTGAAAACAATATAAAATGCACAACAGGGAGAATAAAAGTAGAAGGAAATTAGCCCTTTATGTGCCAGAGATGTGCCCAATGCATTTGATTTGAAGGTGTTGGGGACCCTTCTGGTACCTAAAGTGTTAAAGGTGCAACATTATTAAGCTCTATATATACCTTACAGAAAAATCTACAACAAATAATTTATCAATGTTTGAAAAGAAGAAAAATTGCTATAACAATATTATCTGAACAACGCTATACTAAGTTTTTCTATCTACTTTGTGTCAACAAATATAGTTTTACAATCTGTTTTCTAACTGTGTATGCAGTATTTTATATTTAATTTCCTAATCATTACTTTGTGCATCCTGATCTCTGACCACATAAAGAGAAGAAGTGCTGATTTACTATTTTTAATGTGCAGACAAAGGAACCCACACAGCAGATCATTCGTGCATGAGGGTGAGAGGGGCAACATGTTTCTTTTTGTACTGTGGGAAGGAAATGGATCTGGCACAGCTCTGATGTCAGCAGAACCATCACCTTTCTCACAGACGATGTAGATTTTAATTGCACAGGGGGATGAATCTCCTCTTGCCAGTTCCAACGTGACATTGAGATAGATGAAGCCATTTGTTGGCATTATTAGAGCCAGCTGTGTGTTTGGCTGCAGTTACTGTACACTTCATATCTTGTGCATAATCCTCACTTTCAGAGGGAATCACAAGTATCTGAACCATATGGTAAATGATTTTATTATGATCAGAAGACACTTGAAGCCAGTAAAACAGAAGAGTCCTTCAGAAGTTCTTTTAATGGGATACTACATTTTATACATTTCCGCAATGCAGAAATGTGTGTATATATATATATATATACATTATAGCATATATCTTTCAGAAAGATGCAGAGGATGTAAAATGTAAAATCACTGTGCTGTGCAAGGAACAAACAGATGTAAAGTGTAGTAGATACAACGACAAATAACAGAATAAGTAAGAAATAAGAGCTTTAAAATTTTGGATTATTTTAATTTGTCAATAAATATTTTTACACACACATAGGGGGAGATTTACTAAAATTGGATTACACAAAACTGGTGCAGCTGTGCATAGTAACCAATCAGCTTCCAACTTCAGCTTGTTCAATTAGGGCCCTTTCACACTAACGGACTTGTAATGGGCCCCTATGGGAGCGGATCCGTTAGCGGATGATGCATCCGCTAACGTCCGCCAGATCCGCATCCGTTTTTGCGGACGGAAGAATGTCCTATTTTTCTTCCGTCCGGCCAAACGGATCGGATGCAAACAGACAGACGGTCCGTTTCCATCCGACTCCCCATAGGGGAGAGCGGAGGAGAGACAGGGCGGGGACCACCCTGTCCGCCGACAGCTGAGCGGAGACCCCCCACTGAGCTGACGGACACACAGAGCGGACTGAAAAACTCCGTGTGAAAGGACCCTTAAGCTTTGACAATAAAACCTAGAAGCTGATTTTTTTTACTTTTTACTATGCACAAGTGCACTATATTTTCCACTTTTTGTAAATCTCCCCCAGTATAAATGGAAAAAATAGGGGACGCTATAAATAGTGTTTAGAACATACAATATAACATACAAACTAACAGTAAAAAAATCCTTGTGCTCATAAACCCTAAGGTGATGTGAATAAGCGTATGATTGCTATTACACCTGTGCAGCACTGTTAATCCCACAATATGTCCATGAACGTACTGCTTCTTTAGGAGTAATTTGTATTCGTACCTTTACCAATACATTTTTAGCCTCACACACAAGTTTATCAACAAGATACTTCATATCTGATCCTTGTTCTTTGCATGACAAACACACAATGATGATGGCACACATTACAAGTTTTGTTTTGTTGAACTCCAGTCATTGCCGATCTACTCACTATGCAAAGTTAGTACAACGATCTCTCCCTCTGAGCTGTTGTGTTCTGACAGGGGGATGATCCACCCCCCCGCCAGAACACTCAGACCAGCACTCTCTTCCATCGTTGGTTGTCTGCTGGTTTTCCAGCATGCTTGTCTGACAGAAGATACCCAAACAGTCAGCTTCTGTCAGACAGATCAACATACACATGGGCTAAATGTTTTTTTTTTTTTTTTTTTTATCTGCCATTGTCTCCCGAGGGGCTTCAAAGATATGTTCATATATTGGTACATCAATCATGCGTGTTTAATCAAGTTGCTGCCTCACTGCACGTGGCTTCGATGTGTGTGTACATGTGTGCCCAGTTGCATGCAGTATAAGAAGCGTGTGGAAGAAATGTGTCCTTTGCTTACTTTGTGTTAAAAGTTATTTTTCTTTTCTCAAAAAGTTGGGAGGGATGACTGCTGCAATTAAGGAATTTCATTATGCCCACTTAGATAGTGATTAAATTACACTTTATATAAGAGCTCTTCTTCTGCTTCCTTTTACTAAAACTTTAGATGTATCGGAACTTCCTTAGCACAGTGCGTATATTAATACTGATTTCATTTATAACATAACATGACAACAAATAATTTTTATTGGAAAGAAAATATGGGATCTTTGTATAGCTGTACTCCTTAACACAGCAACATATTGACAGGCAGGCAGCGCCATTCATATTGCTATATTATATGAAGATGACACAGATTGTGGCTCCAATATAAACCTTACTCAACATGATCACTGCTCTATATTTTTCACTCTATAGCATGGTAAACACTTGGCCTAAAGAATTATATGTTCCCTGATCATTTGTTTTTAGCTGATTTTGTGGCTCCTCAATATTTTGTACTTTCATATTACATGGTGGTATGGTGATGTCAGTAAGGATTTAGGCACTGTCTGCAGTTCCTATGCAGTTTCTCAATGTTTGTAGATGTTTTGAGCTTCCCTGCTGCTATTGTTACAAGTAGATAAATACAAATAAAAAATCAACATAGATGACCAAAAAAATATTTTAATGACTTTTTGTCCTCTTGATGATTTGTTTGTATATAGAAGAAAAATAAACACCCCCCCCCCCCCGTTCGGTTCGCACCAGAACCTGCGAAAAAAGACCTAAAGTTTGTGTGAGCTTTAGAACCCTGTTAAAGTCTATGGGACTCGAACGTTTGAAATCGAAAGTGCTAAGTTTAAAGGCTAATATGCAAGTTATTGTCCTAAAAAGAGTTCGTTTTAAAACTGAAGTTTTTTCGGGAGCAGTGATTTTAATAATGCTTAAAGTGAAACAATAAAAGTGAAATATTCCTTTAAATGTTGTACCTGGGGGGGGGGGGGTGTATAGTATGCCTGTGAAGTAGTGCTTGTTTGCCTTGCTTAGAACTGTCCCTGCACAAAATGTAATTTCTGAAGGGAAAATGTAGTTTAAAATCATTTGCGGCTATAATGAATTGTCGGCTCCCGACAATACAGAGAAAAGTCATTCATTTGGGTCCCCACAAATTCAATTACCAGGCCCGTCAGGTCTGGTGTGGATATTAAGGAGAACCCTGCATCAAATTTAAAAAAATGATGTGGGGTTACCCCCAAATATCCATTCCAGACCCTTCAGGTCTGGTATGGATTTTAAGGGGAACTCCACCCCAAATTTAAAAAAATGGCTTGGAGTTCCCCTCAAAAATCCACACCAGACCCTTTATCCAAGCATGCAACCTTGCAGGCCGCAGGAAAAGAGGGGGGGGAGGACAAGAGAGTGCCCTCCCCTCCAGAACTGTACCATGCCCTGGCATAATATACACCCTCCCTAGGTACAAAATCTAAAGGAATATTTCACTTTTATTGTTTCACTTTAAGCATTATTAAAATCACTGCTCCCAAACTGAAATATATATATGTATAGGCAAATATTTTTTTTAGCTTTGGCTAGAGTGGGAGGGGCGGGGGGGAGATTTTCCTTTAAGTCCTGAAGTTGCAACAATAAAGTAGGTGATTTCCCATCTTCTATAGAAGGCACTGGGACATTTGTCCCCATTGGAATTGCTGACAACTGTTCATCATGGTTTTCACTTCACTTTCTGTCTCAGTGACAGTGGTCACTAAGACAATTACAGAGGGTAAATCTCCCCAGTGGAAACACATGCAGCAATGCAGTCTGCCGGTGTTCTTGCCACTTTAAGTGGTTCTAAAGATAGAAGTTATTTTTTACCTTAATGCCTTCTATGCATCAAGGTAGTAAGTCAACTCCCCAGCCAGCTCCCCCTTATGTTTACCTAAACTTCTGGATCGACCGCTGTACCTGAGCAGCAGCTTTCTCTGCTCTCTTCTTCCTTACAGGGCAGATTGATAGCAGCAGGAGTCATTGGCTCCTGGTGCTGTCAATCAAATCATGTGACAAGGGAACAGGGGCGAGACCAAGCCACACTACTATGTCTATGTATCGAGCCCACAGGTGTGTCACAATAAAAAGTGGTTTCCTATGATGGCACACTGAAAAGAGGAGGAGCCAGGTGCGCCATTGGGGGACCCGAAAAGAGGAGATCTGGCGGGGATATGGTTATATCATTATATCACTATTGTGCTGCCCAGTTTCCTCCTTGTTGGAGGCTCTGACATGAAGAAGAAAACTCCTGCCTCCACACAGACACTGTGCAGAATAAGTCATATTACGTTCATAATGGGGAAAGATCAGCTGCAGGGATATTACATACTGGTGACTAGTCCTTTTCCCCTTTTTTAAACACAGTTTCCAGAATGCAGTTCCTCTTTAAGCCAATATTTACACAGGCAGCTGAATGATCAAATACCTCAATTTTTGCATGCGCTCTTCATAAAGGGATATTCAAAGTTTCAATTAAAAAGAGAGGGTATGAAAGAATACCACTTCTGCTGTTTTCTCCCTTTGGAAGACCTATAATGCTATGAAAATCCTGTTTCCTGCATACATCCTGTATTACAGTTTATTTGCAAATTAAGGTATTTATACTCATAGTAAATTATATATAATATAACAGTTTAAAATATATATATATATATAAATAAAAAAATAAGATTACCCAAAATCGTTATACAGTAGTTTTCCTTAACCACTTAGCAACCACCTGCCGAAAAATAACGGCGGCACGGTGATTGCTTAACTCTGGGATCACGTTATATAACGTGATTCCAGAGTCGCGCTCCCGCGCGCCCCCTGGGGCGCGCACACGGGAATGATAGCGGCGGTTTACCTCGTGATCGCGCCGTCCAATGACGGCGCGATCACATGTAAACAGACCGGCATCATTTGATGACGCCGGTTCCTCCCTCCTCTCTCTGTACCAATCGGATCTGTGACTATTGCAGTCACAGATCCATCCATCCCTGCTCATCCATCCCAGCATACCCCCAGCAATACTTAGCATACCCCCAGCAACACTCTGAACAATACTCAGCATACCCCCAGCAATACTCTGAACAATACTCAGCATACCCCCAGCAATACTCTGAACAATACTCATCATACCCCCAGCAATACTCTGAACAATACTCAGCATACCCCCAGCAATACTCTGAACAATACTCATCATACCCCCAGCAATACTCTGAACAATACTCAGCATACCCCCAGCAATACTCTGAACAATACTCAGCATACTCCCAGCAATACTCTGAACAATACTCTGCATACCCCCAGCAATACTCTGAACAATACTCCCTGCGCAATACTCCCTGCGCAATACTCCCTGCGCAATACTCCCTGCCCAATGCTCCCTGCGCAATACTCCCTGCGCAATATTCCCTGCGATATGCAATACTCTGCGGTCGTTTATTTTTCAGGCTTCCCAGCCTAGAGGTGAGATGTGGGGTCTTATTGACCCCATATCTCACTGAAGAGGACCTGTCATGCTATATTCCTATTACAAGGGATGTTTACATAATAGGAATAAAAGTAATCAAAACATTTATTTTTGGGGAAAAACATGTCAAACTAAAATAAATAAAGTAAAATGAACAATAAAAACAAAAAAAACTTAAAGCGCCCCTGTTCCCGCGTGCTCGTATACAGAAGCGAACGTGCACGTAAGTCCCGCCCACATATGAAAACGGTGTTCAAACCACACATGTGAGGTATCGCTGCGAACGTTAGAGCGAGATAAGGAAAAAATTATTAAGATACCAAGTCCGTTAGGAACTCAGTATATGAGTGAAAACAAATAGTGTCCACAAAAATATATTCGATATAAACAGTGAAGATAATTCATCAGTTCCACAAAACAAATCGAATGAAGTCCTTAGTTGAATGGTGATTAAATGCAAATTAGTCAATGAAGTCCAATAAGAAGAAAAGAACCATCACCAAGAATACACCAATAATGGATGGAGGCTTACCAGAAGGCAAGCTCAACAGGCTTGCGGCTATAAACCCTAGCTCGGGCCTTTAAGGAATCCTCAGCAAGTGATGAACGGTTATAGGAAACTCCAAAAATAACAATCAGGAACAAAAGAGAAAAACAACTCACATGGTGAAGTATGTCTGCACAGCTTAAGATGTGACACTGTTAACACCACCACCATATCACCCACATAAATTGAAGGCTTACCAGAAGCCAGAAAATGATCTTCCTATGACTAAAATACCCTTAGCCTGGGCCTTGAGTGATGCCGCTGCTAGCTGGATATCTATGGATCCTCTCAATAACACGTCGGCGGCGATAAATAATAAGGGATAAGAAAAGGGAGCCCACATAGTGAAGTATGTAATAAAAGGCTAGAAATTTAATAAAGGTTGCACTTACAAAAACATCTCGAAATTCAGGCAGGAAAAGAAAGCAAAGCCGGCCGGCTTAGTTGAACGCCCGTTCAACTAGGATCGTCACGTATTGCGTCAGCACGTCACCTTCCCGACGTACGTTTCGTCACACATTTGACGTCGTCTAGGGGCACGGGCGACGCACTGACGCACCGCGTGAAATACTACATGGGAAAAACCAAGCCTCGATCTGAATCAGCAGATGGCTATCCCTATTGGCCCTGCAAGACCAAAGAATCAAGCCTCGATCTGAACGACAGGGCTAAAGAATCAACATATGGTGGTCCTGCGGGACCAAAAACATGATTTAAAAACACAAAAAATAATATAAAAAATATAAAAAATAGAACGGCCAACCAGAGGGCTCACAGTTTAGTTAATGGCCGGAGTCTGTCTAGTAGTATGTTTTAGGCCAATATATAATAGTTCTTCATAGGGAAAAAATATATATAAAAACGCTGGACGGAGACCAACACCAATCAGCGTATAAATAAACCAATTAGACTGTAGTCAAATGGATTGATATGTAATATAAATAAAATAAATAAGAATAAAAATATTGTAATTATAGGAAAAACTTGTATGGATAATTATAAAAATATAAAAATATAAAAATAAAAATATATATAAAAATATATATTAAATAGGAAAAAATAATAATAATAGTATATAAATTGATCTAAGTTATCATAAGGCCAAATATATAGATCAATGTATTGGTAGATGTTTTGTTGGTTACTTTTAGGCCAACAAAGAGGTCCACCACCTGAACCAGATCGAGTTCACAATGATATATGTAAATCTTCTTGTTTGAACAAATAAACCTAGCAAATTGGTAACAAAAATATTTTTATGAGTTATCAATAAAAGCGTTGACATCTACTTCTACATTGAGCCCAAAGGGGGTGTAGCTTTTAATTCTATGGATCCATTTCTAATTTTGAGATACTCCTCACCAATGAGCTACCACGCCAGTGAGGACTATACCTATCTATTCCCAGAAACAAGGTTTTGGAAGGGTCCTTATTATGAACCTGAAGGTAATGCCTCGACACCGGGTGTTTTAAAAAACCAGCTTTGATTCTAGTAATATGTTCATTTAGTCTAACCGAGAGGGGTCTCTTGGTCCGGCCCACATATTGAAGCCCACATGGGCATTGGAGCAAGTAGACCACCCCCTGTCTTTTGTTCCTGATTGTTATTTTTGGAGTTTCCTATAACCGTTCATCACGGGCTAGGGTTTATAGCCGCAAGCCTGTTGAGTTTGCCTTCTGGTAAGCCTCCATCCATTATTGGTGTATTCTTGGTGATGGTTCTTTTCTTCTTATTGGGCTTCATTGACTAATTTGCATTTAATCAACATTCATCTAAGGACTTTATTCGATTTGTTTTGTGGAACTGATGAATTATCTTCACTGTTTATATCGAATATATTTTTGTGGACACTATTTGTTTTCACTCATATACTGAGTTCCTAACGGACTTGGTATCTTAATAATTTTTTCCTTATCTAGTTCACCTTTATATTTTTATTTTATATTTTTTATATGTTATTTTTCTTACAGCGCAACTCCATTTTTTTGCCTTTACTATTGTGTGTGTATAACACTCAGTTGTTGCAGCTCTTTTGTCACTATAGGTTTTTAGCGCGGTCATTTTCCTTTTTTTTCCTTATTGCTGTTATTATACACACTTACTGCAGCTGCTTGCTATTGTAGATATCAACTCTACAAATCTTCTAAAAATATGGATATCTTTACATATAGATCATCTAAAAAGGTTGATACCTTAGGTGTTTTTGAGTCCTATAGGGAAGACGAGGGTGACCTCAATGGTATCTTCACCAGGTTGAAAAATCTCACGGTGTCTGAGACCCACACCCAGTGGGATATAGCTTACTTAGAGACATACGTGAAAGAGGACATGGTTCTTAGGAGTTTGAGGTGGGAGGTTCCCCCCCAAAAAGGTGATATCCAATTACAGTAGGTGACTGGGATATTGTGTCAATCTCACTCCCTTTCTCGGCGAGATTGAGCACTTGCGAGCCCCATCGCGGGAGCCAGCGCCGAGCTGGCTTGCCGCAATGGAGACAAAGCCGTCATAGAAGCGACGGGGATCCGACGCGGATTCCCGCCAATTCTACACGTGGGGGAGTTTGCTATGAATCCTGAGAAGGAAGTCCCCGCCGGATTTTAAATAAAAATCCGGCATGGGTTCCCCCCTCAGGAGCATAACGGGCCCTTAGGTCTGGTATGGGTTGTAAGGAGACCCCCCCTATGCCGAAAAAACGGCGTGGGGGTCCCCCCACAATCCATACCAGACCCGTATCCAAAGCACGCCGGCCAATCAGGAAGGGAGTGGGGGCGAGCGAGCGCCCCCCCCCCCTCCTGAGCCATACCGGGCAGCATGCCCTCAACATGGGGGGGTCAGGTGCTCTGGGGCAGGGGGCGCACTGCGGCCCCCCACCCCAGAGCACCCTGTCCCCATGTTGATGAGGACAGGGCCCCTTCCCGACAACCCTGGCCGTTGGTTGTTGGGGTATGCGGGCGGGAGGCTTATCGGAATCTGGAAGCCCCCTTTAATAAGGGGGCCCCCAGATACCGGCCCCCACCCTAAGTGAATGAGTATGGGGTACATTGTACCCCTACCCATTCACCTGGAGGCAAAGTGTAAACACAAATAAACCACACAGGGTATTGAAATATTTTATTAGTTGGCCGCCGAGGGGGGGTGTGTATGATCGCTTTTGATAAAAGCGCCCACCACCCGGCGGGCTTCCTTCGACATCTTCGGCAGCGGGGGGTTTTCTCCCACTCTCCGGGGTCTTCTCCCACTCTCTGGGGTCTTCTCCCGCTCTCCGGGGGTCTTCTCCGGCTCTCCGGGGGTCTTCTCCCCTCTCCGGGGGTCTTCTCCGCTCTCCGGTGTCTTCTTCTTCTTCAGGACTCGCCGCCGCTATCTTCGTGTGTTAGCTCAATTACTAGCGGCGGCGGATCCCCTCTTCTGTGACGTCGTCTTCTTCTTCTCTTTCTCCAGATGTTGACGCGACACTTCCTTCCGCTGTTATGGCGGGCGCGCGGCTCGCAGCGAGTTATATAGGCCAGTCTTGTGACGTCGCAGTCCCATCATGCTCCGGTAGGTACCACGTGGGTAGGTAGCACGTGGTACCTACCGGAGCACGATGGGACTGCGACGTCACAAGACAGGCCTATATAACTCGCTGCGAGCCGCGCGCCCGCCATAACAGCGGAAGGAAGCGTCGCGTTAACATCTGGAGAAGAGAAGAAGAAGAAGACGTCATAGAAGAGGGGATCCACCGCCGCTAGTAATTGAGCTAACACACGAAGATAGCGGCGGCGAGTCCTGAAGAAGAAGACACCGGAGAGCGGAGACCCCCGGAGAGCCGGAGAAGACCCCCGGAGAGCCGGAGAAGACCCCCGGAGAGCCGGAGAAGACCCCCGGAGAGCCGGAGAAGACCCGGAGAGTGGGAGAAGACCCCGGAGAGTGGGAGAAGACCCCCCACCGCCGAAGATGTCGAAGGAAGCCCGCCGGGTGGTGGGCGCTTTTATCAAAGCGCCCCACCAGCGGCGGAAGAGAACCAGACGGCGGCGAAGAAAAGCGGCAACCAGCCCCCGCAGAAGTCCGCCGGAGGGGGGCGCTTTTATAAAAAGCGATCATACACCCCCCCCGGCGGCCAACTAATAAAATAGTTCAATACCCTGTGTGGTTTATTTGTGTTTACACTTTGCCTCCAGGTGAATGGGTAGGGGTACAATGTACCCCATACTCATTCACTTAGGGTGGGGGCCGGTATCTGGGGGCCCCCTTATTAAAGGGGGCTTCCAGATTCCGATAAGCCTCCCGCCCGCATACCCCGACAACCAACGGCCAGGGTTGTCGGGAAGGGGCCCTGTCCTCATCAACATGGGGACAGGGTGCTCTGGGGTGGGGGGCCGCAGTGCGCCCCCTGCCCCAGAGCACCTGACCCCCCATGTTGAGGGCATGCTGCCCGGTACGGCTTAGGAGGGGGGGCGCTCGCTCGCCCCCACTCCCTTCCTGACCGGCCGGCATGCTTTGGATACGGGTCTGGTATTGATTGTGGGGGGACCCCCACGCCGTTTTTTCGGCGTAGGGGGGTCTCCTTACAACCCATAACAGACCTAAGGGCCTGGTATTCTCCTGAGGGGGGAACCCATGCCGGATTTTTATTTAAAATCCGGCGGGGACTTCCTTCTCAGGATTCATAACAAACTCCGCCCACGTGTAGAATTGGCGGGAATCCGCGTTGGATCCCCGTCGCTTCTATGACGCACTCGCTGGAATGTGCTTTTACTATTCCAGTGAGTGCGAGATGTCGGCAGCCTGTCGCCGAGAATCAGCGCGATGCTGTCGTGCTAGAAACACATTCTCGGCGGCAGGCACTGTAGATGATTGGTATAAATACTTTAATGATGCGGGGGTCAGATTTCTCCAGTTTTTGATTGGGAGAAAACACCAAAAACTTATTAGACTTGATGAAGAAATTAAGTCTATTGAAGAAAAACGTATCCCTCTACGTGATACTACTGAATATAAAGAGAAATCACAAGCTCTGTTTAAATATCTAGAAAAAGAGGACAGAGACCAAAAAACTAAAAAAAAGAAAAAGTATAATAGAGATCTTCTAGATTATCACGACAAATTCGTTTTTGTTTGGCAAAGAAAACTTTTGACAGAAAATTCTATTGATAATATGGAGACTAACCAACCTGATGTCCCTTCTTCTGAAAAACAAACTTCATACCCCCAATCTCAAACTAGGGGTTCACAAATCTCACAGCTTCAATCTGGTAGAAGGCCTCAGGCTTCCCCCTTTAGAGCCCCTCAAGGGGGTAGAGGTAATACATCGTCACATTATCCATTGCCTCCATCTCACAAGGGTGCTAAATCTAATTTCAATAATGGAGGAGGTAGAGGTCGCACTAACTCTT
This sequence comes from Rana kukunoris, assembly GCA_029574335.1. Lineage (NCBI taxonomy): Eukaryota > Metazoa > Chordata > Amphibia > Anura > Ranidae > Rana > Rana kukunoris. Next base: position 191,428,820 of record CM056051.1, read on the forward strand.
CCAATCGTCCAGGTTCCGACCAGGGACGGTCTAATCAAGTGAGACCACAAGTTCCCCCTAATTACATGGGAGGACCACCATTGATACCACCACCATTTCGTGGCCCTGTGTTCCCATACCCTCCCCCGTATGGTTACAATATGGGCCCTAATCATTTCGAACCACCTGTCACTAATGGGAGAGATAGTGACTATTAGGTTGATATTCAAAATAGATTCTACCCTTTACACGACAAAGATGGCCCAACGGAGTTTTATGGAAGAGAGAATACCTCTTATCCAGTGAACATTAGAGGTGCCACCTTATCCCCTCAGATCCAGCCCGTTAATGACCAATATCCCTATGGGGGCCCTGGCTCTTTTGGCCAGGATCCCCAACAGTGGGGTTTTCATCGACCCAGCCAGGGTATCAAACGGGCTGGAGATCCAATAGAGGAGTCAGAGGGGGAAGAAGGATACGACTTAAAAAGAAAAAAAGTGTAACCACTTCTGGTATCTTTAATTTAAGTACTGTAACTTTAAACCAATCTGAAAAATCAATTCTAGATAAAGGTCTGAAGTTTGTATTACCACGTAGACTCAATAAATTTGAGACCTATATGGACACGCATAAGTTTATACACAAATTGAACATCAAAAGATATTTGCTTTCCAATCCTACCATTACTGGTCAATTGGCCTCTACCACTTTTTCACATACAGATCTGTCTAATGCATCTTTATACAATCCCCCAGGTGCAGTGGCCCCTTCCATCAAAGTGTTTAGGGACATTGTCCTTGGGGATCTGGATAGACTTCCTATTAAAAAGATCAGGTCTGACCATGATCTCAAGGCTGGCCTAGATTCTCTCTGTGATAACAAGCAGATTGTTATCAGGCCCGCAGATAAAGGGGGTGGAATAGTCATCCTCGATAGGAAAGACTACTTGGATGAAATGTATAGAATTTTGGGTGATAGAGACACCTATACCCCCCTGGCATCTGATCCCAAAAAATCTTATCTCAAACAGCTTGAGGAACTTGTTTCTAGAGGTTTTAAGGAAGGAATACTTAATAAAAAAGAAAAACATTAGCTTATCCCAAAAGCACCAAGAACACCTGTGATTTACTATCTTCCTAAGATTCACAAACACCTTACCTGGTATAGACTCGCTTACGTCCCGGGTGGGCAGGTATATTGACTTTTTCCTCCAACCTTTGGTATCTAAAATGCCCTCCCACCTCAAAGATTCACGACATGTGATCAACATATTGTCAGAACTGAAACCCACTAAAGACATGTGGTTGGTCACCGCTGACGTGACTTCACTATATACAGTGATCCCCCACAACCTAGGCCTTTCAGCTGTAGAATACTATCTCAGACGAGATTCTGGGCTGTTTGATGAACAAATTTGTTTTATATTAGAGCTATTACAGTTTGCTGCCACAAGGAACTATTTTTGGTTTCAAAACCAATTCTTTCGCCAAGATAGGGGCGTCGCAATGGGGGCTAAGTATGCCCCTAGCCTGGCGAACCTATTTATGGCTATGTGAGAGGAGGATGTCGTCTATGTTTGCCATCAGCCCAAACTCAAGTTGTGGGCCAGGTACATTGATGACATCCTCCTCCTATGGGATGGTTCCCTTCAGGATCTTCAATCCTTTATGGGTTTCCTTAATAACAACCCCAGAGGCATCCATTTGAGTTTTGAGGCTAACCAATCCAGCATAAACTTCCTGGACCTCAAGATCTCAATCTCCCAAAATGAATTTTCTACCAGTACTTTTTTTAAAGATACTGATAGAAATTCATACATTCCCATGGATAGTTGCCACCATGAATTGTGGCTAAAATCCGTTCCTAAAAGCCAGTATCTACGTATCAAACGTAATTGTTCAAATGAAGCTGATTTTTTAAATCAGGCCGCCATCTTGACTGAAAGATTCCTTGAAAAGGGATATAGACTGGATTCTCTTATGTCTTCATTGGAAGAGGTGAAATCAAGGAACAGAATGGATTTACTGGCCAAGAAACAAATACAGACTAAGGGGTTTGCTGTAGCTCCATTTATTACTACATACTCTACCCAACACTATAGTGTGAAAAATGTAATAAAAAAACACTGGCACATTCTAAAAAATGATACAGTTTTGGGCGCCATTCTACCTGAAAAACCACAGGTGATTTTTAGGGGGGGGGCAGCTTTGAGACACCAACTAGCCCCTAACGTTTTAGAACCCCCCACAGTGAAAACCACATTTCTCAATTCATTTACAGGGTTCTATCAGTGCAGAAAATGTTGTGTTTGCTCCTTTAGTAGCTGCCCTCACAGACGCACCCATAAATTCATTTCTACAACTACTTTACAGGAACACACAATTAAACCATTTATTACATGTTCAACCGAGGGGGTGGTCTACTTGCTCCAATGCCTATGTGGGCTTCAATATGTGGGCCGGACCAAGAGACCCCTCTCGGTTAGACTAAATGGACATATTACTAGAATCAAAGCTGTTTTTTTAAAACACCCGGTGTCGAGGCATTACCTTCAGGTTCATAATAAGGACCCTTCCAAAACCTTGTTTCTGGGAATAGATAGTCCCCACTGGCGTGGTAGCTCATTGGTGAGGAGTATCTCAAAATTAGAAATGGCATGGATCCATAGAATTAAAAGCTACACCCCCTTTGGGCTCAATGTAGAAGTAGATGTCAACGCTTTTATTGATAACTCATAAAAATATTTTTGTTACCAATTTGCTAGGTTTATTTGTTCAAACAAGAAGATTTACATATATCATTGTGAACTCGATCTGGTTCAGGTGGTGGACCTCTTTGTTGGCCTAAAAGTAACCAACAAAACATCTACCAATACATTGATCTATATATTTGGCCTTATGATAACTTAGATCAATTTATATACTATTATTATTATTTTTTCCTATTTAATATATATTTTTATATATATTTTTATTTTTATATTTTTATATTTTTATAATTATCCATATAAGTTTTTCCTATAATTACAATATTTTTATTCTTATTTATTTTATTTATATTACATATCAATCCATTTGACTACAGTCTAATTGGTTTATTTATACGCTGATTGGTGTTGGTCTCCGTCCAGCGTTTTTATATATATTTTTTCCCTATGAAGAACTATTATATATTGGCCTAATACATACTACTAGACAGACTCCGGCCATTAACTAAACTGTGAGCCCTCTGGTTGGCCGTTCTATTTTTTATATTTTTTATATTATTTTTTGTGTTTTTAAATCATGTTTTTGGTCCCGCAGGACCACCATATGTTGATTCTTTTGCCCTGTCGTTCAGATCGAGGCTTGATTCTTTGGTCTTGCAGGGCCAATAGGGATAGCCATCTGCTGATTCAGATCGAGGCTTGGTTTTTCCCATGTAGTATTTCACGCGGTGCGTCAGTGCGTCGCCCGTGCCCCTAGACGACGTCAAATGTGTGACGAAACGTACGTCGGGAAGGTGACGTGCTGACGCAATACGTGACGATCCGAGTGGAACGGGCGTTCAACTAAGCCGGCCGGCTTTGCTTTCTTTTCCTGCCTGTATTTCGAGATGTTTTTGTAAGTGCAACCTTTATTAAATTTCTAGCCTTTTATTACATACTTCACTATGTGGGCTCCCTTTTTTATCCCTTATTATTTATCGCCGCCGACGTGTTATTCAGAGGATCCATAGATATCCAGCTAGCAGCGGCATCACTCAAGGCCCAGGCTAAGGGTATTTTAGCCATAGGAAGATCATTTTCTGGCTTCTGGTAAGCCTTCAATTTATGTGGGTGATATGGTGGTGGTGTTAACAGTGTCACATCTTAAGCTGTGCAGACATACTTCACCATGTGAGTTGTTTTTCTCTTTTGTTCCTGATTGTTATTTTTGGAGTTTCCTATAACCGTTCATCACTTGCTGAGGATTCCTTAAAGGCCCGAGCTAGGGTTTATAGCCGCAAGCCTGTTGAGCTTGCCTTCTGGTAAGCCTCCATCCATTATTGGTGTATTCTTGGTGATGGTTCTTTTCTTCTTATTGGACTTCATTGACTAATTTGCATTTAATCACCATTCAACTAAGGACTTAATTCGATTTGTTTTGTGGAACTGATGAATTATCTTCACTGTTTATATCGAATATATTTTTGTGGACACTGTTTGTTTTCACTCATATACTGAGTTCCTAACGGACTTGGTATCTTAATAATTTTTTCCTTATCTAGTTCACCTTTATATTTTTATTTTATATTTTTTATTTGTTATTTTTCTTACAGCGCAACTCCATTTTTTTGCCTTTACTATTGTGTGTGTATAACACTCAGTTGTTGCAGCTCTTTTGTCACTATAGGTTTTTAGAGCGGTAATTTTCCTTTTTTTTCCTTTTTTTTCCATAACGTTAGAGCGAGAGCAATCATTTTGGCCCTAGACCTCCTCTCCAACTAAAATGATGTAACCAGTAAAAATATTTAAAGCGTCACCTATGGGGATTTTTAAGTCGCAAAGTTTGGCGCCATTCCACGAGCGTGTGCAATATTGAAGGGTGACATATTGGGTATCTGTTTACTCGGCGTAACTTCATATTTCATATTATGCAAAAACATTGGGCTAAATTTAATGTTTTTTTTTTAAAAGCACAAAACTATTTTATTTCCAAAAAAAATGTGTTCGAAAAATTGCTGTGCAAATACCATGCGCGATAAAAAGTTGCAACAACCGCCATTGTATTCTCTAGGGTCTTTGCTAAAAAAGCATATATAATGTTTTGGGGTTCTATGTAATTTTCTAGCAAATAAATGATGATTTTTACATGTAGGAGAGAAATGTCAGAATTGGTCTGGGTGTTCCAGAACGCCTGATGGTGCTCCCTGCATGTTGGGCCTCTGTATGTGGCCACGCTGTGTAAAAGTCTCACACATGTGGTATTGCCATACTCGGGAGGAATAGCAGAATGTGTTTTGGGGTGTAATTTGTGGTATGCATATGCTGTGTGTGAGAAATACCTGCTAATATGAACATTTTGTGGAAAGAAAATAAAAATGAAAAAAATCTTGATATTGCAAAGAATTGTGGGAAAAAATGACAACTTCAAAAAACTCACAATGCCTCTTTCTATATACCTTGGAATGTCTTCTTTCCAAAAAGGGGTCATTTGGGGGGTATTTGTACTTTTCTGGCATGTTAGGGTCTCAAGAAATGAGAGAGGCTGTCAGTACATCAGATGTGATCAAATTGATCAATTTTCAGTAATTGGTACCATAGCTTTTAGACCCTATAACTTTCACCCAGACTAAATAATATCTAAATGTTTTTTTTGTTTTGTTTCCAAAGATATGTAGCAGTATACATTTTAGGCCAAGTTTATGAAGAAAAATTACTTTTTTGCAAAACGTTTTAATAGAAATGAAGAAAAATTCATTTTTTTACAAAATTTCCGTTCTTTTTTCATTTATAGCGAAAAAAATGAAAAAAAGAGGTGATCAAATACCACCAAAAGAAAGCTCTATTTGTGGGAAAAAAAGGACAAAAATTTCATTTGGTTACAGTGTTGTATGACTGAGTTATTGTCATTCAAAATGTGAGAGCACCGAAAGCTGAAAATTGGTCTGGTTATTAAGTGGGTTTAAGTGCCCAGTAGTCAAGTGGTTAAAGTCAGGCCTTGCTGGTGAACATACAATACAACCGTAGAGATAAGAAAACACTGTTATTACCTGAATAAAATGCATTGTACTTAGTGCCATGGATGAATGTCAGCTTGTTTAACAATTCAGTCTTTCTTGGCTAAATGAGAAGTAAAAACAATGCAGTGTTTGATTAGAGAGCATCTATATTATTGTAGCCAATGTTGTTGAAATTACTTCCACTGTGACTTTAACATGGAATATCTTACTAAAATATTCCACAGGAGACATTTTGCTTTTTATAGTATGGTAAAGTATTATTAAATGTGTGCTATTTGTAATGTGGTTTAACACTGGTAAATTTCCATGTCTTAGTAATTTTATCAGTAATTCTCTTCTATATTTGCTGTCTAAGTCTGTCACGAATATGTCAAAATATATCACCATATATTGCTGTGTGGCAAAATCATGGCCTTTAAATACATGCCACTTTTTCCCGTCTGCTGGCATTGACTATAGTTTATACATAATGGATGAAGCAGGGTGCAATGGTCTGAACACTTGGGACTTGACAGATTATCTTGTGATATATTACAATTAGACATGCTTCAATGTCACTTCATTTATTCAACTAGGGAACTAAACTTTGAAGCTGGACTACTAGATTTATGAAGACCACAAGTCACTCTTGAAATTGAAAACTGATTATAAAGTTGAAAAACAGACTTTTAAATCCGTTTTATATTTAAATTAATTTTACTAGTTTCAATAAGGTTTAGTTTACACTGTACATTTACAGATTTTTGGGATCTCAAAACAACATTTTAAAATAAAATGTCCTCAAAAATATGTGTGATGGCAGCATATATTTTTACAACGGTGAATATGACTATTACCAAACATTCACTGCAGGCAGATCTTCCAGCATCAGTTTTAAATTACAGAAAGTGATTTATCACCAGCTATTGTTGGTTAAAGTCCCATCCACTGTTTTAAAAATATGCCACTTAGTACTGTATAAGCTACTTTTAAGTCTGAGTTTTCATTTGCACAATAATACTCTGACATATTGCAGTTTGTATTCAATTATTTATTATTGATATTTGCCATTTACAACCCTGAAAGCACTTTTTTACAGTATTTTTTTTCTGGAATTGTACTATCAGTGCCTTGCCACATGACCTTAGCCAGCCATGAGTCAATTGGTAGATGACTGAATTGATCTATGAATGCATAAATGGACAATTTCCTCTATAGGGAGACAAACATTTGACAATTAGTGCTGAGTTTTGCACCTAAAGTGGCATGCAGCTTTAATATTGAGAATGATCTGATGTGCTTTTCAGGTTCAGTTCCACAGTATATTACCAAACATTGGTGTTGATTTACTAGATGAAAATAGGTCATTCATTTTGCAAGGGAATTTGTCCTAGAGGTTAGTGAATGTGGTGAAGTTCTACTGACTTCCATCATCCAATCAAGTGCAAGCATAAATAGTGTTTATTTTTTCCCCTGCAAGGGATTGGGTATTCTTTGTAAAACTTTACCACCTTCACTAAACTCTAGGGAAAATCCCCTTGCAAGATCAGTCACCAGCCTAGTTGCCTTTAGTAAAACAACCCTATTGTGTCCGGATTTACGTTGGACTTACGACGACTTATATAAAGATACGCCGTCGCAAGTACAAATGTGCGCTGTCGCATCTCTGCGCCGATTCACAAAGCTAGATACGTCGAAAAGCAAGGCTTCAGCGTAACGTAACTTGCCTATGCCAGCGTATCGTGGGCGCATAGTTACGCTGGACGCATTTGGCGTACCCATGTTAAATATGCAAATGAGTAAGATACGCCGATTCATGAATGTACTTGGGTCCGGCGCATTTTTTAAGCGATTTGCATAAGGGTTACGTCCGGCGTTAAGTTATTCCTCATATAGGAGGCGCAACCCATTCAAAGGTATGGACCAGGGAACAGCCATCGTATTTTACGTCGTTTACGTAGTACTACGTGAATAGGGCTGTGCGTAGGTTACGTTCACGTCGTAGGCAGTGTATTGACGTATCTTAGGCAGCTATTTCGACATGACTGTGAGCATGCGCACTGGGATGCATCCAAGAGACGACGCATGCACAGTTCATTTTTTGAAGCTCAGCCCATCATTTGCATGGGGTCACGCTTCATTTTAATATATCACGCCCACTTCCAGCCCATTTCCACCTACTTTGACTTACGTCGGCTTACGCGGACAACTATACGCTACGCCGGCGCAACGTTGAGCGCATTTTCTTTGTGAATTTCATACTTGCCTCTCAACGTTGCGCCGGTGTACCATAAAGAAGATACGATACTGCGGCATAAAGATGCGCCGATGGCTGTGAATTCGGGCCAATATTGCATATAAATACATTACATAAGCACATGTGAATATTGGACTATATATTGCAAAGAACCAACAGGACATATTCATTATAGCATGGTGACTACTTTTGTGGGCACACCTAGCTCTATGATATAAATGCATTCCAAAGTGATACAAATTAATGAGAAGCCTTTCCTTTCATAAAGCTTATGTAAAACCAAAAACGTCTTTGAGAGTAATAGATAAATGCACAGAGGTGTCATCAAGTGGATTAAAGAACTTTAGTATGGTGGTCATATGAGGGAAAGCAATCATTTTATTGGAACTTAAAGCTTCTTATTGAGAATGGCTAGTTGTTGGTTGACAGGCATCTTCCTCCTTGACCTTGACACTGAATGAATGGAATAACCCCTAAAAAAGGAAACACAAATAATCACAAATCACTGTCCCTGCAAAATCTCTCCTGGAATCCTAAAAATAGGCAGTATGGAATACTATTGGGACCTAAACAATGCTTCAGAACAAATATAGATAAGCATTACAAATCCCTACTGGGCTTATGAAAATAACAGGCATGACCTTAAAAAATAAATAAAAAAAATAATAGCTCAATGTTGAAAAAATGTGTTCTGGCCTTCTTAAAAAAGTAAGGATGTGAGGAGGAATGTCTAGACATGAAAGTTCATCTAGCTCCCTGGTGCCTAACCTGTGTCTGAGGGGCACACACTGCCCTTTGGCACTTATTGTGAAGCCTACTGTAGGTATATTTGGTGGTTATTTAGGTTAAAGAAGCAAAATATATTTTTAGATTGCTTCTAGTAGTGGTTTGGTTTATTTTTACGCTAACTTGCTTTTTTAGAGCTGTCCACCCAGTTTCTCTTTTTTTTTAATTCCTCTTGCTGAGAAATCTTAAATGTTGCATAAGTAATTTTCAGAGGACTGTAGGGAGGAATAATCTCTATCATAGTAAGAAATCAATAAGAACTTGGGAGGCGGAGCTCAGTGGCGGCTGGTGCTCAAAATTTTTGGGGGGGCGCAAAGGGAAAAAAAATTGCAGTCTCACTGTGCCCAAACGCAGCCACTGTTCCATGCCATCAAACGCAGCCACTGTGCCATCAATTTGCACCACTGTGCCATGCCATCAAACGCAGCCACTGTGCCATCCATTGTCACCACTGTGCCATGCCATTAAACCCAGCCACTGTGCCATCCATTGTCACCACTGTGCCATGCCATTAAACGCAGCCACTGTGCCATCAATTGTCACCACTGTGCCATGCCATTAAACGCAGTCACTGTGCCATCAATTGTCACCATTGTGCCATGCCATTAAACGCAGCCACTGTGCCATCAATTGTCACCGCTGTGCCCTTTAATGGTCGCCGCTGTGCCAATGGTCGCCGCTGTGCCAATTGTCCCCACTGTGCCCTGTAAATTGCTTTCTCCCCCCCCCGCCCGGCACTTACCTTTACTGGGGTCAGGCATCCACGTCCCACGATGTCTTCTCCCGCCCTTGATGACTGACAGGCGTCTCAGCCAATCAGGTTACCGGTAGCCAGAACCGGCCAACCTGATTGGCTGAGACGCCTGTCATCTTATCCAAGGGGCGTACAGTCTGTGCGCTCCGAGAATAAGCTTCCGGGACCCGAGGGCTGTATTGGGTAAGCGTATCAGAGCTGTTGGCTCTGATAGACATTCCCGTACAGCCAACCAGCTGGCGTTATTCAGATGGCCGGACATGAGGGCCGACCATCTGAATAACAGCGGCAGCGGCTATAATAACATAGATTCGTGCAATGCATGAATCTATGCTATTAGACTCAGTAACGGTGAGAGCCAGAGGGGGCGGCGCTCCAGCGCCCTCTATGGACGAACCGCCACTGGCGGAGCTGCTAACACAAAAAGTGACCAACCTAATACACAATACTAAAATTCAAAAAGTTCAGCGCTGAAAATACATTTTTGATCTCTATGGGATCTCTTATGAGTATTATTGAATCACGTGTATAATAATAAATATGAAAATAAATCTGTGACAAAATATACACATATTAAACTTTAATAAGTAATGTGAGGAGGTATTTTGTCACAGATTTATTTTCACATTGATTTAGGATTGTTCAAAATAATTTTTGCACATAGTGCTACTATTTTTGTTCACTCAGAATTTTTTACATATTATTTATTTTTTAAATAGCTTTTTTTGGGGGTTTGTATATTGATTGGCGCAGTGGGGTGGAAGAAGGTTGAAGGGTGCATATCATTTCCTTTTTTCACTATAATAGTAAATATGTTTTTCTTTTTGATGTATGATTGCTATGTATTTTCAGCGTTGTACTTTTTGAATTTTAATAATCTATATCAGTCTTGTTTAACCACTTAAGACCCGGACCAATACGCTGGTAAATGACCCAAGGTGTTTTTGCGATTCGGCACTGCGTCGCTTTAACAGACAATTGCGCGGTCGTGCGACGTGGCTCCCAAACAAAATTTGCGTCCTTTTCTTCCCACAAATAGAGCTTTCTTTTGGTGGTATTTGATCACCTCTGCGATTTTTATTTTTTGCGCTATATACAAAAATAGAGCGACATTTTTGAAAAAAAAACACTATTTTTTACTTTTTGTTAAAAAAAAAATCAAATAAACTAAATTTTAGTCAAACATTTAGGCCAAAATTTATTTAGCCACATGTCTTTAGTAAAAAAAAAAATCGCAATAAAAAAAAATAGCTACCTAGCGGGAACAGCGGCACTAATACAGCGATCAGAAAAATGATCGCTTAGTGACGCTGGCAATAGGGAGTGAAAGGGTTAACTAGGGCGGTGATCAGGGGGTTAAAACTTTATTAGGGGGGGTGGGGGGGCTATCCTGAACCTAACACTAACTGTTTTTTACACTGCCTGTCACACTGACACTAAATGCAGTGATTAAATCACTGCATTCAGTGACACTGTGACAGGGGGGTGGGGGGGCGATCACAAGGGGTTAATATGCCTATGTGAGTGTGTGTCAGTGTTGTGTTGGTGCACACTTACTTGTGATGTCTTCTCTCATCAGCAGCGCTGGGAAACAGCGCTGCGATGAGAGAATACATCATTTCCTCCTTCCTGTGTAAACACAGGAGGAGGAAGTGACAGGCTGGGAGCGCGCTCCCATTGGCTGGGAGCGATCGCGGGGGGGGGGGGCGGATATCACGGACATCCGCCCGCAGATCCCGGATCGCTCCCAGAGGTAGGGGGACCCCCGCACGCCGCGGAGGGGGTCCCGATGGGACCCCCGAACCGCACTCAGGCGGGGTCGTAAATTTACGCCCTTGTGCCTGTACGTGCCATTCTGTGGCCGTATATGTGCGTGCGGGGGTCCTTAAGTGGTTAACATGCCCCCAGCCTGTGAATGTCTTCTGAAGCCTATCTATGGTCTTAAAAAAACTCCTATCCGCACTACTCATAGGTGTGCGCAGCCTATTGCATTAGGGTGTGCACCATTAAGCTCAAACACTCGTGCATGTGTGTGTGTCTACATATATATGAACCCCGGCATATTGATCTCCCTGCTGGCACACTGAAAGAAAAGAGCATAAACACTTCTCTTATAGCAGAGCCAGTAAGAGGGAGATCTTTACCATGTCTCTGCGGCTACACAGAGCAAAAACACTAATGCGCCTGGGGTGATTGGGGTGTGCCTGGTCATACCGGGCACACCCCGTGCACACGCCTATGGCACTACTATGCAGTTGTGGTTATGGAACAAAGAATTAAGCAAAATACTACAAAAATGTACTTTATGGGAAAAACATTGATCCCTTCATCCCATTTGATATGGCAAGGACAGCACATCCAACCTTAATACTGCACTGTCTCCTTGGAATTGCAAAGTGCACAAGTATACATGTACTGTAGTAATTAGTAAAGAGACACAAAAAATATCTACAAAATTTTAACAAGCAACAAAGCCTTTATGCATTTCTGTAGATGCTTCCATTTTTTTTGGTTCTCAGAATCAGAAAGCACCCCTGTAATTTAATAATATTTGTTATAGAATTACACAGCCAGTGTATTACAGAAAACAAGATTTCATAGGACTTCTCTGGATTTTGCAAACAGTGATAATAATTGATGGATGGCCATCTTAGAAGACCCTGACAGCCTGGTTTCCTGCCCTTTGCACTGTGACAGATCCAGCTTTACAAGTGTGAAATAGCCAATTACTACAATGCTCATAGAAAAGAAAAGGCCAGTGAGCATATTGATACTGTGGGACACTGTTGCTGTATCTATGAAAAAAGCAAAGATAAAGTTCTTTTGTGTACAGCTGATCCCACCATGGTTTTACAATGCTATTGAATATCTCAAGATGAGAATATGGTGTATTTCCCCTTTGTAGCAGCAGGACGTCCTCCCTTCTATTGACCTAAGGTTTATGATGCATGATATAATCTTGTAACAGAGGGTCTAATTTACAGAAATAAATTCTGCCTTTAAAAGCAGTTAAATAGGTAATAGGGAGAGCTGTAGGCATAGATTTTTTGCAAAAGCATTAAACACTATTTTTGGTTGGAATGAAAAGTCATATAGTGTGCAGAGCGCTAATACTCACCAGCCATTTGCTATTGACAGAACAATTTATCTTGATAAAAGACAGTGAAAAATTCCAATCTATTCACTGACATCACATTATCAGCAGTAATATATGGTAGCATCTAAATATAAGGTAGAGATAGGATACAGCTGAGAGCTTCCCAATTTTCCTGTAAATATACTATGCATTGGCCAATAAAAAAAAAATGTGCTTCTTTTTACATTGTAATTGAACAACCTATTTTATGGGAATCCTAAAATTTTACTAGGCTCAATTGGATGTAGCATAATGTTTCCTTTGAATTCCTTATATGTTTCAGTAGTAAAGTAAAAATTATAAGTCTGACAGTACAAGAAACAATTCATGTCTAGGTGACTAAATTAAAAAATCCATTCAATTCTTGGAGCAGAAAATGTCTTTGGAAGACCATGGTGACCCAGTGGTTATTACAGCTTGACACTGTAAATATAAAATTGCTTTTTTTTAGGTTAAACATTTAAAATGGTGAACAAAGTAGTCTTCATTGCTGCAGGGAAGCTTACAGACCTTTATTGTGAATTATTAAAGTCTACTTTTTAACTTCCAGAATTTGACTCCCTAAATAATCAGAATATACAATATATTCTGTAAGTAATAGACTGTTCATTTTTATTACTAATCTTGCCTCAACCCGTATTCTAAATATAGTTCTTTAAAATGTATTAATATATATGGTGAGGGACTTGTCTGTGCATTTCTTTCCAAGTTAAAACAAAGTTTTGATCAAAGTGAAGTTCCGCCAAAAAAATAAAAAATAAAGTCAGCAGCTACAAATGCTACAGCTGCTGACTTTTAATGTAATGACACTTACCTGTCCTGGGCGCCCGTGATGTCGGCACCCGAAGCCAATCTGTCCCTCGGCACTTAGGTGTCAGCGCCGCCATCTTCGGTAAGGGAATCAGGAAGTGAAGCCTTGCAGGTTCACTTTCTGGTTCCCTACTGCTCATGCGCGATACCCACTGGTCCCTGCTGTCTTCTGAGACATGTGTGTCTCCCAGAAGACAGCGGGGGGGAGGCAATGGACGTGGCATAGGCTGCCACAGTGACCTATGCCCAGAAGTGGGAGCAAATACCTGGATTACACAGGTATCTGCTCCCTCCTCCCCCTGAAAGGCTATTATCCGATTAATCGATTAATCGAAAAATAATCGGCCAACTAATCGATTGTGAAAATAATTGTTAGTTGCAGTCCTACATAGAATGCATTAAGATAAAAAATCATTCTGCCTTTACAACCACTTTAAGGGTTAGGGGTTGATGGTCAAGGATTAGTGTTAAAGTATAGATATAACTCAATAATTTTTTATTTTGGATAAAGTAGGGAAAAATTGAAATAGCTGTCATGTTTTAATGCAGGACACACTTTTCAGATATGTATTTGTAAAAAAAAAATGATGTGCCACTTTGTGTCGGTCTATCACATAAAATCCCAATAATATACATTTATGTTTTTGGTTGTAACATGACAAGATGTGGAAAACTTTAAAGGGTATGAATACTTTTCCACATTAAATATTAGACTTTTGCTCGAAAATTTTAAATGCCAGTTCACCATTTTTCATGCACATTAATTACCGGTAGCTGTTCAGTCATTTCTTAAAGTGTTGACCCCAGTAGTTATGTATATATTTGTAAAAGCCTTATTATCCTGCAAAATTAATGCAATGCCTGTATACAAAAGTTCTAATAACTACTACTATTGCAAACAGCATGCCAACATAAATGAGATCCACTGTATGGCTGCCTCACATGGGAAGAGGTATGGGCTGGACAAGGGTGGAGGCTATATACAAATATGCAACTCACAGGCTATTTTATAGCCTCAAGCTTGTAATTCAACACTATTGTTTTTTTTTTGTTTTTGTTTTTTACTTTACTTGTTAAACCTTTACACTAGGGCAAGTTCAATTAAATATAAGTAAATACAATATGTAAGGATCACCACCGTTGACGATCTTCCATCAACCCAAGACAGCTTATCCGACATTCCGACAATCCATGTAGACACGATCCATTCCATTCCCCAGAATTAAGACGAGACACAAGCTCTGTTCTTTCTGGTTTCAAAATGTATGAATGTTTTAATGATAAACTCACCTGGTTCTTATACAGTTACAAACATGTCACAGTTAATCACAGGGACAAATACACACTCCACCCACACATCACACAATGGAGGGGGGGGGCTAATGATTCTCCATTACACATCCCACAGACCTTTCGGCACCAGTCTGACATAATTAACATGACCTAATTACTACACCTGAGAAGTCAGACTGCCAACACATATACAGTACAGACCAAAAGTTTGGACACACCTTCTCATTCAAAGAGTTTTCTTTATTTTCATGACTATGAAAATTGGAGATTCACACTGAAGGCATCAAAACTATGAATTAACACATGTGGAATTATATACATAACAAAAAAGCGTGAAACAACTGAAAATATGTCATATTCTAGGTTCTTCAAAGTAGCCACCTTTTGCTTTGATTACTGCTTTGCACACTCTTGGCATTCTCTTGATGAGCTTTAAGAGGTAGTCACCTGAAATGGTCTTTCAACAGTCTTGAAGGAGTTCCCAGAGATGCTTAGCACTTGTTGGCCCTTTTGCCTTCACTCTGCGGTCCAGCTCACCCCAAACCATCTTGATTGGGTTCAGGTCCTGTGACTGTGGAGGCCAGGTCATCTGGCGCAGCACACCATCACTCTCCTTCTTGGTCAAATAGCCCTTACACAGCCTGGAGGTGTGTTTGGGGTCATTGTCCTGTTGAAAAATAAATGATGGACCAAACCGGATGGAATAGCATGCCGCTGCAAGATGCTGTGGTAGCCATGCTGGTTCAGTATGCCTTCAATTTTGAATAAATCCCCAACAGTTTCACCAGCAAAGCACCCCCACACCATCACTCCTCCATGCTTCACGGTGGGAACCAGGCATGTAGAGTCCATCCGTTCACCTTTTCTATGACACGGTGGTTGGAACCACAGATCTCAAGTTTGGACTCATCAGACCAAAGCACAGATTTCCACTGGTCTAATGTCAATTCCTTGTGTTCATTAGCCCAAACAAGTCTCTTCTGCTTGTTGCCTTTCTTTAGCAGTGGTTTCCTAGCAGATATTCTACCATGAAGGCCTGATTCACACAGTCTCCTCTTAGCAGTTGTTCTAGAGATGTGTCTGCTGCAAAAGGTGGCTACTTTGAAGAACCTAGAATATGACATATATTTTCAGTTGTTTCACACTTTTTTGTTATGTATAATTCCACATGTGTTAATTCATTTAATTCATAGTTTTGATGCCTCCAGTGTGACTCTACAAAATTTCATAGTCATGAAAATAAAGAAAACTCTTTGAATTAGAAGGGTTGTCCAAACTTTTGGTCTGTACTGTATATCTTCAATAGTCTTTTCATACAAAACAGTGTCATTAGCATCACACAATAAAAAGGTCTATAGAAGCAGACCTAATTAGCACCTCAACAGTCTATGTTAAGCATTGAAGAAGACACTATCTTATTGACCTGTTGTGGACAGAATTAACCACCTGTAATATCTCAAGATATCCTGCAAACATGAATTATTATTTCTCAGTCACCATATGCCCAAAAGGGGCACAGGATGACCCTAGACTGAATAGTCATTAGTGACGCTGGCACAGGAGTACCCCCCATCCTTCAAAAGTCTCTGGGTGTCACGGGCCATTCTGTTACACAATATATTTAAAAAGCAATTCCAGCCAACAAGTGAATGCAACCATGAAACGTGTCATATTGTCCAGGAAAGACTGCAGCTGTGTAAAGTAGGAAAGTCCACTCCATTTAACCTAAAATTATTGTAAACCCTCATGTTGTAAAAAAAACCATTTGGTTTAAAATATAAATGAACGGCAAAACATTTTTGTATAGATATAAAAAAAACATTATAAATACCTTTTCCTCTTTTTTATAAGCGATCACATTCCCTCTGTTCTCGGGTGCATAAGAGCTGGGGGAGGAGAAGCAGCAGCACACTGCTGATCTTCCCAGTGATAACGGGATCCATTTTCATACAACTACATGGTACAGCAGGAAAATATCAGGAAATTTAAGTTTTGGGGTAACAAACGCTTTAACTTTCAGTGTTCAGTGAAATTCAGTATTCCGGAGAGGTCTCACATGTTTTTGACGGGTCTGCCTTTTGTGCTGTGCTGTGTGACTTTCTCTCTCTCACTTTACTTTGTGTATAACCCATCAGATTCAGACTTCAGACAGGTCAGTGATAGTTTAATACATAAGAATTTTTGTATGTTAGAGACAAAAAAAATGCACTACAGGCTACTTACAGCTATGTCCAGATGAAAACCTTACATTGGAACTTAACCCATCATTTAATAACATCTTGCGTTGAGTGATGACTGTCACAGTTGCTTGTGCTATTAACTGAACTGTCAAGCCAACAAATGGCTGGTGTCATAAATGATCAAATGTGCAGCACCATGGCAACTGCTTCTTGGCTGTAAAGGATAGAAGAGTTAAGTTCCACTTTAAGCCCTGATCAGGTAGATTAAGTTCCCAGTGTTGCCTTTAGTAAAGGATAGAAGAGTTAAGTTCCACTTTAAGCCCTGAGCAGGTAGATTATGTTCCCAATGTGCCTTCAGTATACCTTTAATAAACAAATTATATCCCATGGGGACTTATGTTCTAAGTCATTTTGTAGCAAGAAAACAGATTTTTACTTGTAAACAAAAAGTGTCAGAAAAAGGACGGGTCCTAAAGTGGATAATGGCTGCAGGTAGATTAAGTTCCCAGTGTGCCTTCAGTATACCTTTAATAAACAAATAATATCACATGGAGACTTATGTATGAAACGTGTGCTAACAAGAAAATGTATTGTTGGCAATACATGACAATCATTTATTTTAACCTTCTCCCACCTGGCCAGTGTACATTAATGGCCATGAGGGCCTTTTGTCATTCTGGATTTTCAGGAATAGTGGATGTTCAGGAATATCCCTCAGAATGAGTGCCCCCAGCGCAGCCCTGAGGCCACGCTGTGGAACAATCCTGTGATGACTGTGACCACAGGACACAGCCAAGATGGGATCAGGATATGGGCGCTGCGATTGACCCCCCACTAACATGATGGCTGTGTCCAGTCACAGCCTTCACAGTGACACATGTGACAGTTTTCCCTGCTGAGCTCAGTGAGCTCAGTGAGAGGAAATCTGCAGCCCCTGTAACAGCTCTCTGTGTAAGGATAATTTTACACAGAGAGCTGTCACAGATCCCCACACACAGTAAACCAAGCACCACTGTCCCTGTCCCCATACACATCTTTCACAGTGTCCCCAAAAAATATCTGTACCAGTGCACAGAACATCTGTCAGTGTCCCATCCCATCTGTACCAGTGCACAAAACATCTGTCAGTGTCCCCACCCCATCTGCACCAATGCAAAAAACATCTGCAATGCTGTACCATTGTGACATCAATATCTGTCAGTGTACCAGTGTCCCACCATTAAATAAATAAAACATTTAAAGCGCCCCTGTCCCCCCATGCTCGAGTGCAAAAGTGAACACACGCGTTGGTCCTGTACACATACGTGCACAGCAATAGCACCCCACATGTGAGGTTTCATCCCGAAAAACAGAGCCAGAGCAATAATTCTAGCACCAGATCTCCCGTGTAACTCTAAACTGGTAACCAAAAAAGGCTAATTTGATGCCATTTTACAACTGTGTGCAATTTTATAGCGTGGTATGTTTGGTATCTATTTACCCGGCAAAACATCATATTTTATATTTTACCAAAATGTGTATATTATATTGTTTCTGTGTGTACTAAAATTCATTAAAATGTATTTATGCGTTAGTGTGTAAAATTGCATTTGCAAAACTGCTGCGCAAATACCGTGTGATATAAAAAATTGTAAAACACACTATTTTATTCTCTAGGGCTTCCACTACAAAAATATATAATGTTTGGGGGTTCTAAGTCATTTTCTAGCAAGAAAACAGATTTTTACTTGTTAACAAAAAGTGGCAGAAAAAGGACGGTTCCTAAAGTGGATACTGGCTGATGGTGCTACTTGGATGTTGAGCTTCGCTATGTGGCCAGGCTGTGAAAAAGTTTCACATATGTGGTATTGCCATACTCAGGACGAGTATCAGAATATGCTTTGGGTTGTAGGATCAAGTATGCCTATGCCGTGTGTAAGAAATAACTTGTTAAACACTTTTTAAACACAAACACTTGTTAAAGTGTTTGTAAACCAACATCATGTACTTTATATAATCCGCTCTGTCTTATAATGTTATGTCCCCCTATGTGTGTTGTATAAAAAAAGCTGTATATACCTTGAGTGCTGATCAGTGGTCACATGATTCGCTGCATCTCTCCTCTCCCCGTCTTACAGACGCAGTCGGAGGGGCTGAGATTCCCCTGTTGACATCAGTCTGAAGGGGAGGCGAGAGAAGACGAGATGCAGCGTGTCATGTGACCGCTGATCAGCGCTCATAGATAACGTATATATACAGCTTTTTTTTCTATACAGTACACACATAGGGGAACAGATCATTATAAGAGTAGATTATATACAATAAATCGTAGAGGAAATAATGTGGGACTCTGAGCTAGATATAGATGAGGGAGGGACAAGGGATCTCCAAGTTCTAGGGATATCAGGTTTGAATGCTTGGGTATTATAAACTGTGAAGGTTGTTCTTATTTGTACATTACAAAATATTGAGACCTTGTCTGTGTATATGAAGAAAAATTAATAAAGAAAAGTAAAAAATAAAATAAAAATCATATTGTTACAGCAGCAGCAGGGGGGGTGGGGCCGGACCCTGGCACAGGAGCTGAGAGGCAAGGAGAGGAGGGGGAGGGGGACACAAGAGCAGAGAGGAGAGAGAACAAGTCTGCCCACAGACTGACCACGGTGTCAGGGCTCAACAGCCATGATTACAATGATCAGTTTACATAGGGGTGGGGAGAAACTGGCAGGATCAGCCAGTTTTTTAGGTTTGTCAGGGGTCCAAATGACACAGGACAAGCACTGTGTCATATAACATGCTTTTAAGGAGCAGGATTCATATTTCTTTTTTTCTGGGTTAACATACGCTTTAATATGACGTTTTTGTGAAAAAAGTCTTAATTTTCCAAAGAATTACAAGTTCAAAAAACTTGGCATGCCTCTAAATACCTTGGACTGTCTACTTTCCAATAAGGGGTCATTTGGAGAATATTTGTACTGTCTTGACTTGTTAGCGCCACAACAGAGGCATAGCTTGAAGCTTGTGGGCCCCGATGCAAAAGTTGACCTGGGCTGTTTCCACCCTGTGGGGTGTGGACCGTGGAAGGCAAAGTGGAAGTACAGTACTGGAGCGTGGCTGTGGGGCCTTTGGGCAGATCGGAGCTGGACTTTGTGGAGGATATGACAGGGAGGCTGCAGGGGCCCACTGGAGCTAGGGGTGGGGTTGAGATTGTGACCCTTGCAACCCCTTATGCTACACCCACCTGGGCCATAATAAATGAGATAGGCCACTAGTACATCAGGTGTGATGAATTTTCTATGATTGGTACCATAACTTGTAGACTCTATAACTTTTACACAGACCAAATAATATACACTAATTTGGGTTATGTTTAACAAAGAAATGTAGCAGTATACATGTTGCTCAAAATTTATGAAGAGAAATTACTGAAGAGAAATTACCAAAATGTTATAAGAGAAACCAAGAAATATTAATATTATTTATTAACATCAAAAGAAAGTTCTATTTGTGTGTAAAAGAAAAGGGGCAAAAATTTCATATGGGTACAGTTGCATGATCGAGTAATTCTCATTCAAAATTGGCCTGGGTAGAAAAGGAGGTGAAAGTGCCCAGTATTGAAGTGGTTAAAGCAGTTGTAAAGGAAAACATTTTTTCCCCTAAATAGCTTCCTTTACCTTAGTGTAGTCCTCCTTCATTTACCTCATCCTTCGATTTTGCATTTAAATGTCCTTATTTCTTCTGAGAAATCCTCACTTCCTGTTCTTCTGTCTGTAACTCACCACCGTAATGTGAGGCTTTCTTCCTGTTGTGGAGAAAACCTCTTGAGGGGAAAGGAGGTGAGCAGGAGTGTTGGGACGCCCACTAACACATAGCTAATTTCTCTATCTGCAAAGTAGAGAGTGTCCCGATTTGCCTGTTCACCCCCTCCCCCCTTAAGAGGCTTTCTCCAAAACAGAAAAAAAGCCTTGCATTACTGTGTGGAGTTATAGACGGAAGAACAGGAAGAGAGAATTTCTCAGAAGAAATAAGGACATTTAAAAGCAAAATGGAAGGATGAGGTGAGAGAAGGAGGACTAAGGTAAAGGAAGTTATTTAGGAAAAAAAAAAATCCTTTTCAGCTCTGAACTGCAGAAATGAGAGTTTGAAGCTGATTTATTTCTATGAACAACAACTTTTCTTGTTTCAAACTTTATTGCATATAAGCCTTAGAATGCAATAGAATATTCAACAGACTATATTTTCTCTTTAGTTGTTTCCCGAAAGTTCAACAATCTTCTATAAATTACAGCATACGCAAGTTTCTAATTTGTAGTAACTCTCATTCAATGACTTTAATAGAAGAAAGAAGCCGTTTCCTAGAGAGACCTTCAGAGTGACAGAGACAGAGCTAACAGTGCATGTCAACCGTAATATAGATGACAGGTGAAGTCATCTTGTGTGGTTTAGCTTTAAATAACTGTCAAAGCAGAGAAAAGAGATCTTGGTGCTGTAAGCTCTGAGAAGTTTACCCACTGACAATCATTAAGTGGGATGGAAAAGTATTTCAGGATAATTGCATACATTTATAACATATCAAAGAAGATTATTGATATAGCTATATAAGATGTAACAAGTGATAATTCTGTCATACCTCCCTGTAATATTTAAACTGTTTCTGCATCTATTACCTTGAATGGAAAGATATCTAAATTGTGCACCTTCTGAGACTCTTTTTAAAGCAGAAACAAATTATTGATTTAACTGTTTCCCAAAACAGTTACACTATATTACCAAAAGTATTGCGACACTTGCCTTTACATGCACATTAACAATAATGGCATCCCAGTCTTAGTCCGCAGGGTTCAATATTGACTTGGCCCACCCTTTGCTGCTATAACAGCTTCAACTCTTCTGGGAAGGTTGTCCACAAGGTTTAGGAGAGTGTCTATGGGAATGTTTGAGCATTCTTCCAGAAGTGCATTTGTGAGGTCAGATACTGATGTGGACAAGAAAGGCCTGTCTCACAGTCTCCACTCTAATTCATCCCAAAGGTGTTCTATTGGGCTGAGATCAGGACTCAGTGCAGGCCAGTCAAGTTCCTCCACCCCAAACTCGGGTGTAGGGTTGTTTTTCAGGGGTTGGGCTTAAACCCTTAGTTCCAGTGAAGGGAACACTTAAGGCATCAGCCTACTAAGACATTCTGCCTGTTCCAACATGACTGCTCACCAGTGCACAAACAAGGTCCATAATGACATGGATGAGCGAGTTTGGGGTTGAGGAACTTGACTTACCTGCACAGAGTCCTGACCTCATCCCAATAGAACACTTTTGGGATGAATTAGAGCGCAGACTGTGAGCCAGGCCTTTTTGTCAACATCAGTGCCTGACCTCACAAATTTGCTTCTGGAAAAATGGTCAAACATTCCCATAGACACACTCCTAAAGTCTGTGAACAGCATTCACAGAAGAGTTTAAGCTGTTATAGCTGCAAAGGGCAGGCCAACTTAATATTGAACCCTACAGACTAATGCCGCGTACACACGGTCGTTTTTTGCGATGAAAAAAAACGACGTTTTTTGTGAAGTAAAAAACAACGTTTTTGAAACGTCACTTTCAAAGACGATGTTGCATACACACCATCGTTTTTTTCACAAAAAACGAGGTTACGTTCACCACACTTTTCCATTGAAGCTCGCTTCATAACTAGCTTCTGGGCATGCGCGGGTTGAAAAACGTCGTTTTAAACGACGTTTTTGCTACACACGGTGACTTTTTGTGAAACAAAAAACGACGTTTTGAAAAACGACACAAAAAATTCAAGCATGTTGGAATTTTTTTTTGGTCGTTTTTTTGAAGACAAAAAACGACGTTTTGCCCACACACGATCAATTTAAATGACGTTTTAAAAAACGTCGTTTTTTTTCATCGCAAAAAACGACCGTGTGTACGCGGCATAAGACTGGGATGCTATTAAAGTCCAATTGTCTCTCTTATTTTGTTTATAGCACGAAAAATAGAAACTGCAGAGGTGATCAAATACCGCCAAAAGAGAGCTCTCCTTGTGGGAAAAAAGGGACGTCAATTTTGTTTGAGTACAGCATTACGCGACCGCACATTTGTCAGTTAAAGCGGCGCAGTGCCATATTGCAAAAAATTGAATGGTCATGAAGTGGGTAAATCCTTCCGGGGCTGAAGTGGTTAAAGAAAGTGTACATTATGTTTGTTATTCCATGCATTTCTCCTTTTCTGTGTTCACTTTGCAAGGAAATGTTCAAAAACCTTAGAGAATAAGGAAAACTGACTTTTATCGCCCAAGCAAAAAATCCTTTGTTTTATTCTACGCACGTGAATGGGAATTTTCACCACATTCACTATGGCTAATAAAAATGTACTTTGCAAAGTGAACATGCTCTACTCTTTTAAAACATTAGCCACACTGGTTTCCTAGCTGAAGTTGATATTTGTGTAATAGTTCACACTGGATTTAGAAATGTATTATCAGACTAAATTTACAGCATATAATCTACTGTACTAATGAAGAACAAACTATTACTTTGCAAAGTGTATGTTCACTAAGCTTAGTAAAACAAAAAAATATACTGTGTTCATTGTGAATACCTAAATCTTCCTACTTGCACATTATGCGGGTTACCTGTATTATTCATGTAGTTTCATGGTATCCTTTATTGCCCTGTACACATACCCAATAGTAAAGTAAAACTTCACATTCCCATGTCAGAAATTTCTGTTTGTATTCAAACATGAAGCATGTGCCATGGCACTGCACAGGTTTTTGCATAACCTCTGTAGTGTAAGATTTAAGAAACTGCATACCCCACAATTTCTGGGTTTAGCGCTCTGCAGGTGAGAGCTAAACAGTAACTAGACCTGAAACACACATAAACAGGCAGAGCAAATGACAGAGAGCTGGAAAATGCTGGGGAAAAAAAATGATTTGTTATATCAGCACCTTTTTACGGCAAATTAATATATGGGCATAAAGGAATTGATCAGCCATGACACTACAAACTGCAGCCACATGTGAGTCCACCATGACAAGGTGAGGAAAACGAACTACACAATGAATATAGCTACACTAATACCTAATTAAAAAAGTAAAACATTTGTGTACAATGATTTATTTTAAAAAGGCAATGTTTTTTTGCACATATTTTTTATTTATTTGTTATGCTCTACTTTGCAACAGTACAAGATAGACTCAAAATTACTTTTTTCTTAGCCTGGTTGTGTCGAGTAAGTTAATCAAGTATCATTAAAGAAAAAAACAGGTATTGATGATAATAATAATGATAATAGTGTTAGTAGAGATGGAGTCACTATTGGAGACTACTGCCCCTTAAAGGTAACCTAAAATCTCATATTTAGTAACATACATTAACCTGAAGCATATACAAAAATCCTTGGCCAAGAAATAACTACAGTAACACAATTGCACCACAATGCCTCATAAGTATATTATAGGCTAGATAAGCAGTCCTGCTGAAATGATTCAGAATGACACATGTAATCTAAAAAAAGTAGTAAAAAATGTAATCCTCAATCAGACTGAAAGCCTATAGGTGTCTTGTTGCAGTGCACATAATTCCAAGGCGATTCTGTGCAAGGGCTAAATGCATATAACGTAGTGTTCCAAATAGGGTTATAGTATGCAGTAATATATTCATTTAGCCCTTGCACAGCATCACCTTGGAATTACATGCACTGAAACAAGACACCACAATATCCACCAGCAACAGATGTGGTATCTCATATGCATGTAGTATTTGAACAGTGGACTGTGGGTAAGCAGGTGTATCATAAAGAAAATCCAACCCTCAGCATTGGCTGATCATAGGTCCAGGGTGAGTGAGCTTAAAGAGGAAGTAAACCCTGATGGGTTTTACTTCCTCTTTGTTTCCCTGCAAAGGTGAAGCATAATGGGCTACTATGCATTGCATAGTAGCCCGTTGTTTGGCACCTACTTGAAACTGAAGCCTGTGATGTCCCCAATTTTCTCACCTCCACGAAGCGTCCATCTTTCACCCTCATAATTCTGGGTATCGCGGCTCCGGCCAATCACAACAATGATGTCACTCCCGCCCATGCACGCAGGAGCCACCAGTCATAGCAGAATCTCCTTTAGAAATGGCACGATAGCCGTTTCTAAAGGTTTCTAACGTGCGCCTGCACCGTTGACATTCACGCCTGTCTCTTTTGAATCCCGTGGAGGTTTAGGATATATTGAGAGCACCTACAGGTACGCCTTAATCTAGGCTTACCTGCAGGTAACAGTGGTTGTAAAGGGTTTACAACCACTTTAAGTTCCATGTCAGGAGACTGGCAACTCCATTTCAGGTAATGCAGGCAGTCCAAGCATAAATACAGATTAATTATTAACACTCCACTTTGGAATAGCTCTGTGATGTATAGCCCAGGTGCAAATTAGACAGCCCTCAGCAATGTATACAAGTCCTAGTACACAAACAAGAAGAATAAAGTATACTCATCCATCAAATGAGGCTTGTGTTGGCCCAGCAACAAAACGACCTTAAGAGTTTGACCGACACCCACCGGCTGTATCAGACAATGATTGCGGTTGCCGGTCTGTTACTGTAATTATTCCTTGACCAATGATTTTTTATATGCTTCAGTTATAATGTATATTTTGAAATATAAGATTTTATGTTACCTTATTTTGATGTGTCACAATTAATCTGCTGAACTTGAGTCCAGTGTTCTTGATACAATGTGCTCAGTTCTGAGCCTCTTCCAAAACAAATTTAATACAATTCATTCTGTTTTTCATCCAGTGACATGAACATCAACACTCTGTGCTTCACAACATGCTGTGTTCAATGTAATCCCTCCTCCACACCTGAAAACCCACTATTTCTAGGAAAAAAGTGCTTCAAGTTGTGCTTGTATTGTCCTGGGATTAAAGGGGTTGTAAAGGCTTGTTTTTTATTTTCTAACTAAGTTCCTTTAAGCTAGTGCATTGTTGGTTCACTAACCTTTTCCTTAGATTTCCCTTCTAAATGTTTATTTTTCTTTGTTTTCTTTGTCTGAATTTCTCACTTCCTGTTCCTCCTCAGTAAGCTGTTCTGGCTGACTAACCCCCATGGATGATGGGGGCAAGCTTACTGAGGAGAAACAGGAAGTGAGAAATTCAGCAAAAGAAAAAAAAACATTGGCTAGATCTTTGAGGCAACAACAAGGAAACGTTTAAGGTTTGAGTACAACATAAGCAGGGTGGTAGTTTCCTGTAATGCACCCTGAGGATCTCAAGTGATGAAATGTGCCAGGGCTGAGCTACAGGAAGTGAGGTGATCCCACACATTATTCCTGGAAGTGCTACAGTACACCTGGAAGTGAGTTAGACTATTGGGAATTGTGCTTCCACAGAGAGACGGTGGAGTTGGTTCCTTAAAGTGATTGTGTGCATTATTTCTTTTGTGCGGGGCGAATGTACTGTTACATGTAAGTGAGCACGTTTTATGTAAATTCTTAACTAATAAATGGTTTTACACTATAGAGGCCTTCTTCCTTTCTCTATGATATACATGTGTTGAGTTATAATTACAAGGAGTGGTGAAAGATTTGGATGGGTTGATCTCTGGAGTATACAAGTGTGTCTTGGTCCACAAAGAGGTCATGGAGGTCTGGTGAGTTTTTGGGTGTGGAGGTAAAGGACTACAATGAGTACAGGGGGGTTAATTTACTGAAACTGTTTTTCCATTTTTTTCTACCAAATGTTTTTTGAACTAGCTGAAATTAGAAGCTGATTTTGTTTTAATAAATCAACCCCAATGTTTTGTGAAGCAAGTGTTGATGTTAACGTCACTGAATGAAAAATGGAATGAATTGTATAGTGTTTGTTTTGAAAGAAGTATATCACTAAGCACTAGACATGTGCACATTGAATTATTGTTTCAGAATTTAGTTTTCGTCCAAAAAATAAAATAATTTAGTTACTTCCGAAATTCGTTTTTATTTACTTAGTTTCGTAAAAAAAATACATTAGTCCGAAAATCCGAATTAATTAAGGTTGAATCTGTCAATTGAAGGCTTATGGTATCTGTCGAATGTTCTAAGAAGATTCGACGAAGCAGCTAAACTGCTTTTAGCTGTTTCATCGAATTTTTTATGTCTATATAATGTGTAGTGCCTGGTTACTTCAAAGAACCGGTGCTAGTTTAAATTTAGAGGGGGTCAGAGAGCTAAGTAACTCTGACCAGTCTGATTTGTTCAAATTTGGGTCTCTGTCTCAGCTTGGCTGTGCTGTGGGCTAATTATGTCACTACTGGGGTGCTCACCCCGGGACTACAGGTGGCAGCAGTGGAGTCGTGGTTTGGGTGCTTTTTTCCCAGCAGCAATCAGGAGGAGTTTTCCTTGCTGTGCATGCTGGGGGAGGGTATTGATGAGACAGATGCCATTGGTCTGGGTCTTCTTCCAGTGTGGCACCCACCTTTAGGGTGACCACGCCACATGGCACCCCGGCAAAATGGCCTGGTGTTCCTGGACCATGTTGGTCCGAAACATTTAAGCTGTGGCTGGGCCCCAGTGATCAACTGGGTCCCCAATCTTAAGAAGATCCAAGCGTTTTTCCTTTGAGAGGAAGCTGTTCGGTGGGGAGTCTGCCTGAGGAGAGCCAAGAGAGGCTGGCAATCCAATAGGGTTTCATCCACCGGGGATCAAGGTAATTGGGTACTGAAAGGCTGGATGTTGGTCACATATCAGGCGGTAACCTAACTATAAACTACCTGAAGGAGATCCAGGCGCAAAGTCTATCAAGGAGGATTATCTCCGTTATCTCAAATCTAAGGAGGGTCTGTGGCAGAGAATTTTCCTTTAAGTTCCGAGTGATACTCTAGCTGCCAGGTCAGTGAGAGAGGCCTGTCCAGGTACACTAAGCCCACTCAGGCTGGAGTGGCAAAATAAATGTTACACGCAGGAGCAGGACTGTTTCCCTATTGCTACTACTACATTCACCATACACCCTTAGACGGTGGAGAAGTCATGAGGTAACATGCCACCCAAAACAAACCAGCAGCTCCTTTGGGGGTAGTGCTACAAATGATTAATCTTTTCTCTCCATGTCGAATAATCTTGGACTAATATAGTTAAGTTAGGCACATTCAACCACAGGTTCGATAGACACAGATCGCTAAACGAATGCATGTGTCTACTAAGCACTAAGCATTTGGATCAAGAGCACTGGACACTTTGGGGTAGATTCACCCAATCTATGCCACTGATTCATAAAATCAGTTAAGCATAGATTTTCCTTAGATCAGACATGCGTAAGTCTATTATGCTGTCTAATCTTATTTTCATATTTTAGGCTGGCCGCAATGTGGCGTTCCCGTCTAAAATATGTAAATGAGCCTATACGCCGATTCACGAATGTACGCCCAACCGGCGCTATTCAGTTACGTCGTTTGCGTTATCGTAGAACCGTCGTAATGTTATGCCTGCTATATGAGGCGCAGGCAATGTTATGTATGGACGGCGTGCCGACGCTTTTTGTCCCGTTGTTTCCGTAAAACCTTCGCGAATAGGGTTTTGCGTAAGTGCCGTTCACGCTGTTTACACGTCAAATTGACGTCGAGATTTGGAGCATGTGCACTGAGAACCAATCACGGGCGGCGCATGCGCAGTTCGTTCGGCGCGGGGACGCGCTTCATTTAAATTATACACGCCCCCTACCCGCCGAATTTGAATTCGGCCGGCTCTTTTACGCTACACCGCCTCAACTTTACAGGCAAGTGCTTTGAGAATAAAGCACTTGCCTGAAAAAGTTGTGGCGGCCTAGTTTAAAAGCCAGACGCTAGGCATGCCTATAGATAGGCAATTCTATGTGAATCTACCCCTTTATATATATAAAATCATGGTCACTTATTTGATGAATAATTTTATTATAAACTGTCTGAATTGTTTTGTTTATGAAATAGGGGGTAACAACACTACTATATAGTATGTGCAAAAATAATTTGAACACTTTGGGATGTTTTTAGTACAGCAGCTTAGGGCTTATGGAACTTTAGTATTTTTTTTTAAGTTACCCACGATCAATAAGAGTCAATCTAAATCAAGATTTTTGTTTGCACTTGAATGGATTATTATGTTTAACACAGTTGCACCTTATTTACTAAACTAAAGTGAACATTTACTTTGGTAAGTGAACAGTCTATATTCCTCTAGTAAATTGACCCCCATTGTTTAGAAGCATCATACAATAACAGTGTGAATGTAGAGTGGCATGCATTGCGCTTAGCCTGAACAAGGAATATGACACGGTTAGAGGCTGTACAGGAGTTTGAACTTGTGGCCTTCCATAGAAGATCATTCTTGTAGCGAGTGATTTTTCTGTTAAATGGGAACAGCCATCTGCCTTAAGGAAAAAGATGACATTTCTCTATCAAGTGAAGCATTTAAACCAACAGTGGATATAGGAAGTGTCTTATTTGATTCATTGTTGGGTTGGAAGGTGTCACAATCTAAGTTTAGTTATTACATAGTATTTTAGAGTGTCAGTTTAAGGTTGATAAAAAATACAGCATATTGCCTCAGAAATTCAATTTCAATGTAACGTTTTTCATTCCAGATAGGAACTATAAGGGCCAATTCACACTAGTGCAGTGATCAGCATTTTTCTTCACTGGAAGAACATCAGTAACCAGCGAGGACATATTGACACTGAAATGCAGTCTGAAGCTGCACTGCAGTGATCTGTGATAAAATGCAGTCTTATGCATTTTATCGCAGTGTGGTGGACAGGGTTGCATGCCACTGTACACCAGTGCTGCGCTCTGCACACACAGCCCAGCTCAGAAGTGCACCTGCATGGGTGGCTCCATAGCAAGCATCTAGAGGAGAAGCAGATAGTGGCGGTGAGGGACCCTAGAAGAGGAGGTTCGGGGGATCCATGTGCAATATTATTGCACAGAGAAGGTAAGTATACCATGTTTATTATTTTAACCACTTAAGGACCGCCTCAAGCCCATATATGTCGGCAGAATGGCACGGCTGGGCACGATCACGTACAGGTACTTTGCCCTTTAAGTGCCCAGCCAGGGTCGCGCACGCCGCCGGCACGCTCGCTACCCGGTCTTGAGCTCTGTGACCACGCCCGCGGGATCCGCGGACTTGATCCCCGCCGGTGTCCCATGATCCGGTCACAGAGCTGAAGAACGGGTAGAGGTAAGTGTAAACAAACCTCTCCCTGTGCTTCCTAGTGAGCCTGTCACTGATCGTCTGTTCCCTGTCATAGGAAACGATGATCAGTGATGTCACACGCCCAGCCACGCCCCCATACAGTAAGACTCACACACTAGGGCACACTTAACCCTTACGGCGCCCCCTAGAGATTACCCCCTTCACTGCCAGTGTCATTTTCACAGTAACAGTGCATTTTTACAGCACTGATTGCTGTTAAAATGACAATGACACTGGTTGTTAGAATGCAGGAGTTTGTCCATTTACATATGTTTAGGTCCGCTTCAGTATTTTAAATGGAACAAAAATAGAAATGTGTTCTGTTTAAAAAAAACAGACCTGATCGAACATGGGTGTATATGGATAGGCATCCGTTTACATCCATTTGCACAAAGGAATGTATTGTTGTCCGTTTTTCATCTGTCAATGGAAATGTGTGAAAGAACCCCTTAATATTTCATCAGTGGAGGACGTCCATGCCCCTTAACGAAGAATTCCAGCCTAATAATAAATAGTCCAAAAAATGTCCCCTTCCTGTCACCTATGCTACTGTACCTAAACTGTGTAAAAAAATAAATAAATGTGTATTCTCTACTTACCTATTTTCAGTCTGATCTGGATCATGTGACTGGGCTGGAACAGACTGAACATAGGTAAGTATACACATCTTTTTTGCAAAAGTTAGGCAGCATAGGTAACAGAAGTGGGGAGGGAACATATTTAACCACTTAACCCCCGGACCATATTGCTGCCCAATGACCAGAGCACTTTTTGTGATTCGGCACTGCGCCGCTTTAACTGACAATTGCGCGGTCGTGCGACGTGGCTCCCAAACAAAATTGGCATCTTTTTTTCCCACAAATAGAGCTTTCTTTTGGTGGTATTTGATCATCTCTGCGGTTTTTATTTTTTGCGCTATAAACAAAAATAGAGCGACAATTTTGAAAAAAATGCTATATTTTTTACTTTTTGCTATAATAAATATCCCCCAAAAATATATAAAAAAACTTTTTTTTTCCTCAGTTTAGGCCAATACGTATTCTTCTACATATTTTTCGTTAAAAAAAATCCTAATAAGCGTTTATTGATTGGTTTGCGCAAAAGTTATAGCGTTTACAAAATAGGGGGTAGTTTTATGGCATTTGTATTAATATTTTTTTTTTACTAGTAATGGCGGCGATCAGCATTTTTTTCAGTACTGCGACATTATGGCGGGCACTTCGGACACTTTTGACTTTTGACATTTTTTTAGCGATCAATGCTATAAAAATGCATTGGATTACTATAAAAATGCCATTGGCAGTGAAGGGGTTAACACTAGGGAGCGGGGAAGGGGTTAAGTGTGTCCCTGGGTGTGTTCTAACTGTATGGGGGGTGGCCTCACTAGGGGAAATCACTGATCTTCTGTTCATACATTGTATGAACAGAAAATCAGCGTTTCCCCCGCTGACAGGACCGGGAGCTTTGTGTTTACACACATAGCTCCCGGTCCCCGCTCTGTTATGAGCGATCGAGTACCCGGCGGCGATTGTACCCGCCGGGCACGCACGTGGGACTCGGGGGCGAGCTGGGATGCTAGTGGCCGCTTTATTGCTGACGTATAGCCACGGGCTCTCGCCCAGGAGAGCCACATTCCCGCAGTAAAATGACGATGGGCGGGGCTGAAGCGGTTAAAGGGGTTGTAAAGGAATTATTTTTTTCCCTAAATAGCTTCCTTTACCTTAGTGCAGTCCTCCTTCTCTTACCTCATCCTTCAATTTTGCTTTTAAATGTCCTTATTTCTTCTGAGAAATCCACACTTCCTGTTTTTCTGTCTGTAACTCCACACAGTAATGCAAGGCTCTCTCCCTGGTGTGGAGAAAGTCTCTTGAGGGGGGAGGGGGCAAGCAGGAGGGTCAGGTCCTGACACTTCTGCTCGCACCCTCCACACCAGGGAGAAAGCCTCGCATTACTGTGTGGAGTTACAGACAGAAAAGGAAGTGAGGATTTCTTAGAAGAAATAAGGACATTTAAAAGCAAAATTGAAGGATGAGGTAAGTGAAGGAGGACTGCACTAAGGTAAAGGAAGCTATTTAGGAAAAAAAACATTTATTTTACAACCCGTTTCAGCTTTGAACGAGAGTTTGAAGCTGATTGATTGCTATGAACAACAACTGTGTTAAGGGTTTCCAGATCTAGGACCGATGTATTTGCGGGAAAATTGTACTAAATAGAATACTTTTTTTGATTTTTTTTTTTTTTTAAGTGTATTTTTTGCGTACGAGAGAGAACCGGACTGCAGGAGTTTAGGCAGACCCTAGCAATCGCCATCCCTCCATGCCCCTGGTGGTGGCTGTGAGGGGGGGTCCCACTAACCTGCTCCTCTTGGGGCCCAACTGGGGCCCAACGGGACCCCAATGGGGCAGAGGGACTCCCCCTATGAGATAGGGGGCCTAGCCCACACAGCCAGCCCCGAGGTCCTTCGCCTCTCTTTATTTTAAGAGACCGCATGGCCAAAGTGCATGTGTTTTAAACCAATTTTGTGTGCGTGCAAGTGTGGTGGTTTTTTGGGGGGGGGTGCGGTACTAAGCACAGGCGTACTTGCATAGCACACCCACCGGGAGCCAGGTGAGACCACCAAACTCAATTCACATGTAGCCGAGACCGGGATCCGAACCCTTGGCTGCAGAGGTGAATGGCTTGTCAGCGCAGTGCCAATCACGTTGAGCCACCACAGCTCCCTAGAATACTTTTTTTGTATTTATCAACATGTTCTGTGAAAATTCTTTGAGTTTTTTACTACTGCGTGACAAGAAAATAAACAATTTTTATTCATTTTTACTCATTTTTATTCTTTTATAATGTCCTGAGTTAGAGTTCTTCATAATTCTAAAGAAAATATCCTTAGTCTGTATTGTGGTTTGAAAACTGTCACATGACATTTAAAAAAAGTATCGGTATTCGGTATCGGCAAGTACATGAAAAAAAGTATCGGTACTTGTACTCGGTCCTAAAAAAGTGGAAGTGGTATTGGGACAACCCTAATAAAATTATACTTTAATTATTTGATTGCCTTTCTCTGCATTCTCTTTAGATCTATAACATCCTTTTTGTGAACAGGTGTACTCAGCATAATGTGTTTTGAAACAATATAAAGTTTCCTTTCTACATCTTAAGATATATTATTTTCTGTGCAGCATTATTTTATTACTGACAAGAAGCTCATTTTCTTGAATTGCTAATAATGCCATTTATTTAGCAAGTCTAAGATATTGTAATTAAATATTCTTCCCAAATTTAAATGTATGGCTACCATTACGAAAACAAACCATAAAACATTTTATTCAAATGAATGTAAGTACGTTTGTAAATCAAATGTAGTTGCTGTTTGATGTTAAATGCTTAAATCAACAGACTCAAGCCTGGTGTATGTGAAATTTCAGTTTTATTGAGCTGGAGGATAAGTGGCTTCCTAGAGAAACAATATAGCATTTCACACATTTAGAAGATACTGTATCTAGGCTGGATGCAAACAGATGTTTTGTTTGTAGCTTGCCAACACATACAAGCCAAGAATCTAATCCTGAAGTGGGTGGATTGACTCAAAATATTCTAAATTCTCATCCGTCACTGTGACTGCATTTAACTCCAATGTAATAGAACATTCAGAATAGAGTACCTTGTATAATCCAAGTCATAACTTTATAATATCCAACATGTAGCAAAAAAATGTGCGAAAGCAATAATGTTTGGTTGACTTTTCTTCATCAAATCGTGGAGGTAATGTAGTTTTGGCAGACTTCTGTACTGCTGAATAGAGAGCAATCATCTGGTGGCTGATGTGCCTACCACAGAGTTGCATTTTGCTTTGGTGTTCATATGATATTTTTATCCTCTTTGTAAGTGCTGGTAAACTGCAGAAAAAAAGGAAATATAATACAAACACATTTTAAATTTAGCCTAAAAACTTTGAAAATTACAAATTAAGGAGCACATCTGGAGCAGCAAGTAAAATGAATCTGATTTTTAAAACTATCAGGAAAATATTACAGTACAATCAAAAATCTGCTTAGATTTCTTAATTAAAATAAAAAATTCAATTCAAAGTTGCAGCCCATCATTAATATAATCTCTCACAATATTTTTCAGTCAGAGCTTTTGACTGGGACTGCAGCCTCCTA
This sequence comes from Rana kukunoris, assembly GCA_029574335.1. Taxonomy (NCBI): domain Eukaryota; kingdom Metazoa; phylum Chordata; class Amphibia; order Anura; family Ranidae; genus Rana; species Rana kukunoris. The sequence continues at coordinate 191,463,030 of CM056051.1, forward strand.
CCACATGATTCTTTGTTGCACACACTTCCTCTTTCAGGGTTACATCTTTAACCTTCCTGGCGGTATTCCCGAGTTTGGCTCGGGGTAACATTTCAGTACCAAAAGCGGTAACCCCGAGCCACACTCGGGATTACATCGCAGGATCCATGTACAGTGTACTTACCTTGTCCCCAGGATCCTGCAATATCTCCCTGCTGCGTGTGCGAGCCGTGTCTCCGCTCAATGTATCACAGTGCCAAGCTCTCTTCCCTTTGAGCCTCGCGACTCACGAGGATAGGGGCTCGGCTCCAAATTCGGATCCCACTGCTGGGCGACAGTTGACGCTAGAGGGGTTCTGACGGAGTTGCTTTTCCCCAGCAGCCATATATCTGTGGCGGATGCCACGTGTTATGTGTATCGTGGTCGTCTTCTTCTCTCTCTGCGCGGGGTCCATGTTCCAGATGCGGCACCCACCTTCAGGGTGCGCGCATCCACGGACCCCGTCCGCATGGCCCACCTGGCCGGAGCTGCCTGCTTCATGGAGATCCATCCAGATGTTGATAGGGGCCCCAGTGACTTACTGGGTCCCCAACCTTACTGAGAAGATCCCAGGCTGTATGCTGTTCGCTGGGGGATCGGCTTGAGGAGAACCAGGAGGCAGGTTATCCAAAAGGGCTTTGAACGAACCATCAGGGATCTGGTCACCGGGATTTTACAGGTACATGACAGCTGTCACCCAGTGACCCTTTTCATTGCATTTACTGGGAGGATTTGCTCAATCCGAATTGTTCTCTTGAGTACTAAATTACTAGGCCTGTGGCAGAGGCCTGAGCCAGGCCTGTAATAGAGGCCTGTCCCTCCCAGCAATTTAAAAGTGACACTTTGGCTGCCAGGCTTATAACAAGGATCTGTCCGGAGGCACTTCACCCACTCTGGCTAGAGTGGCAACAAACTGTATCTACTACTACTGAGAGCAGGACTGCTCTACTTCTTATCCAGGCCTGACAACGCAAAGGTCTCTATTGCTTCATTAACCTTTCTACCTCCTGTTGATGTTGGCCTTGTTGAGCCTTGGAATAAAGCATTTGAAAACCCATTTGGTGGCTGGACATTCGCTCACTGCTACTACTCACTGCTACTACCCCTAGACACACTACAAGGTAACTTAATACGTCGATCCCAAAAAACAACCAGCGGCTCCTTCGGGGTGAGCGCTACACAGGAAAAGCCTGCTTTAATTACACTCACTTTACATACACTCGCGAGTAAGGACATACCCATGAGTGTATGTAAAGTGGCTCTCAAGCTAAAGCTGCAGCTGAGTAATCTGTGCACGGATAGGTCAGATTCCCTGCTACTTGGAAAAACACTCCCTGACCCCCCCCATCCCACTACAGTGTCTGACACCCCATCCACAGCCCCTGACACCCCTCTACAGCCCCTGACACCCCCACTACAGCCCATGACACTACAGAAGTGAAAAAGGGTATTGCTTCACTTTAAGTACATTTTCTGGTCCCATTGTGTACTTAAAAGTGGTGTATGCCTGTACATACGTACACTGTAATCTTACAGATCAAATAATTCCACATCCCTTTTGACCCTAGTGGTTTGTCCAGTGCCCTGCATCCAGTTTTATATTATAAATGCCTGGAAACTTGAGAATGTCCATAGCAACCAAAAAGTGTCCCTTTACGTCAAAAGTACTTTTAGACCAGATAGAAAACAGCGATAATAAATTAGAATCACTTGCAGAATTGAGCGATAGCGATTTGTGGGGAAATTCGTCATCAAACACTGAAAGTAATGACAGCGACAATTCTGTAACTGAGTAAATTTCAGTGTTTTTGATTTGATTACATTATTGAATACATTTTATTATTATTATTATTATATTATCATTTGTTATAATTATTTATAGTTATTTATTATATTATAATTTATGATTTTGTGTTTCAAACTTTATCATACCCGGGATGTCTACTAGACTCTTGTTTGGACAGATTTAAGTGAGTGATTTCTAAGAATTACAGGCCTACAATATAAAACGCCAAATTTCCATGTTAAACATTGTACCGCTTTTAGCATCAAAAATCTGAAATAATCATACCGCCAGGGAGGTTAAAGTGTTACTAAACCTTGCAAAAGTAAAATCAGTCTGTGTATGCAGTAAAGCATGCTTGCTATACTCACTGTGGAATCTAAGGAGTTAATCCTCTACATTGTGTAAAAAGCCTGTTTGATCCTGTCTTCTCTGATCCTCTCCTCCTTCCACTGTCCCAAATATATTTCCTGATAATACAGAGCCAGAGGACAGGCTGCACATGCTCAGTTTGCTAGAGACAGAGTTTGTTTTTCTTTGGAGGGTGCATGTGATCAGCACAGGGCCAATCAGCACTGTCCAGACAGAGGATCAGGGGTCCGGCGTCCTGATAGGATAGTCAGTCCATAATGAAAACTCCTCCTAAAAGCTTTAACTAGACACTCATAGAAGTCACACGACTGATATATGCTACTGATGAGAGAAGGTATTAAGCAGTTTATATTAACTAAAATAACTGCATTTCCATGTTCTCTGTACTGTGGGAGACCAGATATAGTGAATGCAGGGTCCTGGGTTTAGCATTTAAAGCGGGTTCCACCCTTAAAACCACTTTCTTTCATCCCATCCAGCATACTGGCGTCAGCGCCTAGTATGCTGTTTTTTTTTTTTTTTTAATCCATGTACTTACTTTATAATAGATCATTTAATTTTGGGCGCACCGCGGTGTATGTCGCCGCTATAAGGCGTCACGCCTTCCGGACACAGCCGACTAGCGTTCGGCTCTTCTCGGCGCCTACGCACAGACTCAGAAGCTGACTGCGCAGGCGCCGTATATAGCCGCGTCACGCCCTCCGAAAAAAGCCTAGGACCGGCTATTTACGGCGCCTGCGCAGTCAGCTCCTGGGTCTGTGCGCAGGCGCCGAGAAGAGCCGAACGCTAGTCGGCTGTTTCCGGAAGGCGTGACGCCTTATAGCGGCGACATACACCGCGGCGCGCCCAAAATTAAATGATCTATTATAAAGTAAGTACATGGATTAAAAAAAAAAAAAAAACAGCATACTGGCCCTGATGCCAGTATGCTGGATGGGATGAAAGAAAGTGGTTTTAAGGGTGGAACTCCGCTTTAAGTCAAAAGTATACAATGTGATATTATTGGATTTATTAAATTATGATAAAGGATGTGATTTATTATTATTATTCTGTTCTAAAATAGCAGACATCTCTATATTTCAGAAACTATAACAACTGTATGGGCCAGATTCAGGAACACTTGCGCTGGAGTATTTCGATATGCGCCGCGTAACTGTGATGATGCGCCGTCGTTTCTATGTGCCCGTACCCACCAAACTAGATGCGCCCAATAACGGGTCATTTGCGACCGGCGGAACGTTCCGACGCCAGAGTATCGTCAGCGGTTAATTTCGCTGGGCGCATCAGTCGCGCCTATTGATTTCCCCTGCAAATATGCAAATGAGGGATTTTTCCCAATTCACGAACGGATTAGCACCATACGCTGGCTACATGCGCCGCGCGTATCTCGTCCGTCCGGCGCAAAGTTATTTCTACAAAAGGCTGCTTTATCTTTACTCCAGACGGTCACAGGTCAGCAGGAGAGCAGCTACAGCAGCGTTACCGACGATAAGAGCTAGCTGAGCACCCCCACTTGCAGGACAACACCTCTGTCCATGCTTGTCTGTCAAATTTTACAGCCATGGAGGAAGACATCATAGGTCTCCATAGCCGAGATGACGGCTGTCAGCTCCTGGCCATTAAAGTTCAGCCTTCTCCTTTGTGTTTTCGGGGAACGGGAGCAGCCATCTCAGAACAAAAGTAACATCACTGCGGGGAGGGGGAGCAGGATATACTTTAGTGCCGGAATGGCGCTTCTACGGGCGCATTTAAACGCCCAACGGAAGGCATTGCGCTGACGTTTCCCGGGAAGTGGTGCCGACGGAAGTTGTGAGCATGCGCACAAGGGGGGCGAGTGGAGCCGCACTCACTGCGCATGCTCCCTGGATGATGCGCTGAACGTAAGCCTCTGCGCTGGGCTCCGCCCATCATTTACATATGATCACACCCACTTCCACTTGCGTCGGGTTACGCCAGCGCATTATCGTTACTCTGGCGCAAGTTTACGCGCAACTGCTATGTGAATTACAGGACTTGCGCTGAAAGGGTCTTCAGAGTAACGTAAATGAGAAGCGTTACTCTGGAGCAAAGATACTCTCATCTACCTGAATCTGGCCCTATGTGTTTTTTAAATATTTCAATTTTCAATTGACTAACGTAACATTTTCTGGTTGACAACATGATTTTTCTAGTTCATTCATTCTTATTTTTAGATTTTTGTTATACAGGTTGATTATAGAAACATGTTTCATAGTGTTAATAGAAGCTATGAAGGCTACATTCATATTCTTATACTGTTATAAATAAACCTGAATGCTTACAAAGAAGTGTTTTTTAGGGATTGTATCTATCAGAGACCATGTTAAGCAGCACCCTGGCTTCCAGAATAGCCCTTGTCTTTAATGGTTTCTTTGGTAATTGTCCTTAAATTAGGTCCTATATCCTGTAGCCCATTTCTTTATTAACAGTGACTCAACCTCTGCACTGATTGTCTCAGCAGGTCACCATCTTTAATAGCCGTTTGTCTTAAAGTTTGCCAGTACCGAATTACAAGTAAAGTGCTTTTTTTTTAGACTGCTCTCTGATCTTATAACCTTACAGAGTGTACCAGGACAATCAATTCACCTCATTAAAAGCAGGTTATTGGAAAATATGAGATTTTTGTGTAATTCTTACAGTGGTTTCCTATCCTTCAAATTGTTAGACATACAGTACGTGATCACATATGAATGCATAGAGGCTGATATATTAAATTGAAATAATAGACTTTGCAAGGGAATAATGTCTTAGGTGGAGCTCTGCTGACTTCCATCATACAATCTTGTACAAGAAAAAATACATTTTTTTGTTTGTTTTTTTTGCTTTATTAACCTGGGAAAAAAATACTTCAATGAGAAAAAACATAGAAAAATCTGGGTCTTAGATCTGGGTCAACATCTTAAATCGTTAAAGTGACAGGGTCTGAATGACAAAAAGACACCAATATTTTCTTTTACAAAATTTGTATGGCATTTGCATAGTACAGGTTGTTGTACAAGCATTATAATATATAAATTACATGATATACTTTATAGCAGGGGTAGGCAACCTTTAAGGCCTCGTACACACGAGGGGATATGTCCGCTGAAAACGGTCCGATGGACCGTTTCAGCAGACATCTCCGATCGTGTGTATGGGCTAGCGGACAGATTTGTCCATCGGACAAATTTCAAAGCATGCTTTGAAATTTGTCCGCTACAAACCTGTCCGTCGGATATGTCCGCTGGTTAGTACGGGAAACCAGCGGACATATCCTCCCACACATGCGTCGTATCCTGTGAATGGATCCGACGCATGCGCGTGGAAGTGTTTACTTCCTGGTGCGTGACGTAGCGGTGACGTGGCGGCGTCAACGTCACCGCCGCGTCACCGACACGTCACGCGCCGTCCGCCGGCGGGGAATTTGATCCGATGGTGTGTACACGCCATCGGATCAAACTCCAGATCGGACATATCCGATGGAAATGGTCCGCGGACCGTTTTCATCGGATATGTCCGATTGTGTGTACGAGGCCTAAGAGGTTTAGATCTACCTGGATGACATGTGGGAAATCGTTGCTTTTTAAAAAACAAAACAAAAATAAAGCCTCCAATAAAAACAGAAAGGGCCGGATTCAGAAACGTTTTACGTCGGCGTATGTCCAGATACGCCGACGTAAGTCCAAATGTGCGCCGTCGCATCTTTGCGCCGATTCACAAATCGAGATACGTCGAAAAACATGGCTTCAGCTGTCCGGCGTAACTTGCCTACGCCGGCGTATCGTGGGTGCATAGTTATGCTGGACTCATTTGGCGTTCCAATTTTAAATATGCAAATTAGTAAGATACGCCGATTCACGAACGTAGATGCACCCGGCCGCTTCATATACGCAATTTGCGCAAAGGGCTTACGTCCTGCGTAAAGTTACCCCTCGTATAGCAGGCGCAGCTAATGCAAAGGTATGGGCCAGGGAACGACGCCGTCAAATTTAACGTTGCGTATGCGGTTTACGTAGTACTACGGGAATAGGGCTGTGCGTAGGTTACGTTCACGTCGTAGGCATTGCGCCGACGTGTCTTAGGGAGTATATGCGACGTGATTCTGAGCATGCGCGCGCATGCCTAGTTCGACCGGCCATTCATTCTATTTAAATAGATAACCCCCACCTCCTTCCTACTTTGAATTAGGCAGGCTTACGCCGGCCAATTTACACTACGCCGCCGCAACTTACGGAGCAAGTGCTTTGTGAATACTGCACTTGCCTCTCTAAGTTGCGGCGGCGTAGTGTAAAGAAGATACGCTACGCCCGCACAAAGATACGCCAATGAATCTGAATCTCGGCCATAGTGTGTCACATTAGTGTCTTCTGCCTCACTTCCAATCACCCCCCACCACAGTATTTTCCTCTGCCATCCCCCCTCCTCCACAGCAATGTCCTCTGCCTCTATACTGAACCCCCTCTTCTGACAGTAGTGTCCTGTGCCCCCCAAAAGAGTGTCCTCTGCCCCCCCCAAGTGCCCTCTGTCACCATAGCAGTGTCACAGTAAATGCTTAGTCATGGGATTCTTGAATCCCATGACTAAGCATTCTTGAATCCCATGACTAAGCATTTACTGCGAAACATGTCGGGAACGTGGCTACAGTTTTACTAGCTTCACTGACTAGAGACGCCATTGCTGTTAAGACAACTTGCCGTTACTGGGAGCCGGGAATCTGGAGTGTGGTGAGCCTAAACCAACTGAGCACACACCTCAGGTCTGCCATGACCGCCTAGCACTTCAGAGCCAACTAAACACTGATATTAATTTCTTACATGTCAGTTTAATGAATGAAGTGTTGCTGTGATTTTGAATTAAACTGGTGGTACAATTTTACACTATTGGAGCACTTCTTTTGTTTTCATGTACATTATTGAGGGATTATCACGGTGGTCCAGCTGAGATTTGTTTATCCATTTGTGGGATCATACACAAGTGATTTAGCCTAAAGCCCCATACACACTAGTTTTCCTGCAGGTTTTCTCTTCAGATTTACCAAAACCATCTAATATGAGGTTAAACTTTTAGGAGTTTCAATTTGTATGCAATCAGGCAGGCCCTCGTACTACATGGTTTTGGTAAACCTGAAGAGAAAACCTGCAGGAAAACTGATAGTGTGTATGGGGCTTAACACAAGAGTGAAAGGCAAATCCGTCTGGTGAGTGCATTTTTCAGAGGGGAGTTATCATAGCACAGTGGTGAGGTGGAAGGTTCACAGAATAAGGAATTTTCTCATCAAATTTGTTCATCAATTTTCTATGGACTTTATATCACTTGTTACGTGGTGTTATTGAGTTTATATGTTATTGTTTATTTATTATTATATTAATTAGCGCAATTTTCTTACACCTATTCAGGTTAAGTTTTTTTCCATTTTAATTATTCATTCGCTAAGTAGCAGCTGTAGTTTATTTCACTTTTTTTTTATTTATTTTGTATTTTAGTGGTTACCCAGGGTGTTAGTATCCTATATCAATCATATACTGTATGTATAGGTAAGTATAATAACAGGAAAAGGACAATCTTTACTCACAGTGGAGGGGGAAGGGGGGTGTAAAGGTCAGCAAACATGACTAGGGATGAGCTTCAGGGTTCGAGTCAAACCCATGTTCGACTCGAACATTGCCTATTTGCTTGTTCCGCGAACAGCGAACAATTTGAGGTGTTTGCGGCAAATTTAAAAAGCCGTGGAACAGCCTGTAAAAGTCTATAGGAAAAATCTAAAGTGCTAATTATAAAGGCTAATATGCAAGTTATTGTCCTAAAAAGTGTTTGGGGACCTGGGTCCTGCTCCAGGGGACATGTATCAATGCAAAAAAAGTTTTAAAAACTGCCGTTTTTTTAGGAGCAGTGATTTTATTAATGCTTAAAGTGAAACAATAAAAGTGAAATATTTTAAATTTTGTTCCTAGGGAGGTGTATAGTATGCCTGTAAAGTAGCACTTGTTTCCCGTGCTTAGAACTGTCCCTGCACAAAGTGTAATTTCTAAAGGAAAAAAGTCATTTAAAATCACTCGCGGCTATAATGAATTATACTCACTATATTATAATCACTCACAATTCAAACAAAAGTCATTCATAAAAAAAAAAAACTTGGGGGTCCCCCCAAATTCAATTACCAGGCCCTTGAGGTCTGGTATGAATATTAAGGGGAACCCTGCGTCAAATTTAAAAAATTACATGCGGTTCCCCCCAAATATCTATTCCAGACCCTTTAGGTCTGGTATGGATTTTAAGGGGAGCTCCACCCCAAATTTAAAAAAAATGGCGTGGAGTTCCCCCCCAAAAATCCACACCAGACCCCTTATCCAAGCACGCAACCTGGCAGGCTGCAGAAAAGGAGGGGGGACGAGAGAGCGCCCCCCTCCTGAACCGTACCAGGCCACATCTGGAATCTGGAAGACCCCTTTAACAAAGTGGACCCCCAGATTCTGAAGACGTGAAGCCAATCACGAAACGTGTCAGAGCATGGCTACACGACGTATCGTATGGACGGAGCAAGTTACACCCGGGACACATCAGCTAGAGACGGAGCAGAGACGCCAGGCTAACTGAGTGAGCTGTAACATTGCTACCGATGTGCAAATCATTGTTGTTATACTTGTAAGCATAATTTTGGAGCGGGGGTGTTTTATACAATAAAGACAGGATTACACTATGTCCTCTCCCTCTACATTTATTTTCATATGATCGCTAACGCTGCACACATGCACTCAACCCCATCCACATAAATTGGGAGGAGAAACACTGCCGCTGAGCTGAGCTGAATCTAACAGGAGGGAGACTCCAATATCTGAAGGCAATTCACACCATGTTAATCTGGTGAGTACAAAACCTTGAGGGGGACTAAAAGTGAAGGAGATCCTGGAGTTTTTTAAATCCACCCCAACATCTTTTCTTATAAAGAATATTATTGACATATAAGACTGTGTTTAAAACGCATCTATTGGACACCATTTGTGGACTATTATGTCATATATATATATATATATTTGATTCTATTGTTTTTTCATTTATGTGTTATTAGCAGTTTTAATATTGCTTTTTTTTACTTCTTATTTGAGGATAGCTACCATTTTAAGGATAGGAGGTCCTGGTGGACATTTGCACCTCATAAGAGCAGAGTTTGAACCTCTGGGTTCAATTGATACAAAATCATATAGCGCTGTTAATGCCTCATTGAGACATACCCTTGTTATACATACTTTTCACATTATAATAGCTGCTTTTCTGCATATACATTTCCATAACCTATTAACTTAGAAGACCTGTCCACTGAGCGCTAGGACCAGCCTCTATCTCAGGATATATTCTGGTACATTTTTCTAGACAATGAGTCATTACAGCATGGAAATTCAGATAGACGAATGGCCCCAAGGCTGGAAGGAGTCCAGGATCTCTGATGATATCTCGGAGGGATCTCGTGGATATCAGCCAATCTTTGGTAATAATAAAAATTCTATAAGTAGGGAAAAAATTATTTTTTGGTTCTTTTCACCCTGACACATCTATCTAGGTCTTCAATGAACTTTTGCTCTCCTTGACAGAAGTTGTCTGAGGTTCCCAGGTCAAGAGCCCAGGAGAGCAAAAGTTCATTGTAGGCCTAGATAGATGTGTCAGGGTGAAAAGAACCAAGAAAAACAATGTTTTCCTACCTATCAATTAGTGAAGATACACCACCTTGGATGTCCTATTTACCTGCTCTTGACATTTCCACTCACGTGAAGATCTTCATTTGTGGACTGTGAATGCTTTTTTTTTTTAGATTTTTGTATTCATGTTATCGGACTATTCATATGTCCACCATGTGTGACTTTTAGATCCACTTGAATGAGTATTGGAATATTCATTCCCTGTGTGCACTTTATTGTTCAACAGGTTTCAGCGCTATATTTTACCCGCCTTTACACTTGAATATTTGTCACATTCTTATGTACAGTAGCAGCTTTATATTATTTATATACACTTGTGTATATTTCTATCACTTTTAATATTTAGCACAGTATTTTTTCCAATTTTTACAATCAAGCCTATAATAACGCTTACCTGTGGGTACTGTAAATATCTCCTAAACTTGCACAGTTTAGGAGATATTTAGTGTGCATGCAGCTGATGATATCATTGGCGCATATGCTCTGAAGGTCTGGCTTACAGTGCCCGATCCTCAGAGACCGTTTCAGGAACGTCATCGGGGCTTCGGCGACTCACAGTGCTGGAAACCTGTGAGCCTAGAAGCAACACGGGGGGAAGATGTCAGCAGTCTCAGTAGTGAGCGGGCGCTGCTGGAAGGGCTTTGTTCTAAGATGCTAGCACATTATAGAGTTGTCTTACAGGTTTTATTTTTTATTTTTGTTTTTATCATTCATCGGTTGTAAACCGCTGAAGAACAAAAAAAAAAAAACCTTTAAGACAACTCTAAGCCATGCAGATACTCAGCTTTTATAAAAAAAAATGCCTTTTAGTTAAAATGTGCTTGATAAACACTGTAACTAGTGTAAAATGTGATAATTGGTGGGATTTAGTTTTGCCCAAGTATTATATGGAGGCAACTGAATACTGAATACTGGAAAAAAGGGTTGTGCCCTAGAAAAAAACTATATTTGTGTTTATTACATTTATTCCAGAAATCGAGTAGTAGTTCAGATAAATGATAAAATACAGCACTTACAAGCACACCAAATACAGTAGATAAATGTGAACAATGAGAAAGGCACATCCTCTATTTATTTAAATATGGGTGAGCGGACATTTGTGGTTGTTAAAGCTGAACTTTAGACATACAGCTAAATACACAAATGAAATGCAAAATGCAAGAGTGCAATCAGGGCAATTAAATTGATTCCATTAGACATACTGCTGAGAATAGTAAAAAAAAAAAAACAGAACATTTTGGTGCTATAAAATATGATCAGGGAAGTTGTTCACAAAAGACAGGGAGAACACAATTGTATACAGCCTTTTTTTTTTATTTATACAAAAGAAAAGGAGGGATATAATATACAAGACAGTAATGTATGGTAATAATGTTACTGTATATTGAATTTATCCTTGTGACTGACAATGACCAGCACTCAAAAAAGACTAGAAAAATGTAATGTGAATAAATCACTCAGACTGAACTCTTGGGCTTACACCCAAAAGTTCTCAAATAACTTAGCCACATTATAGCCAACCCATTGTTTCTAATCTGAAGGACAGTTTACTGGATGCTGGGTAGCAGCAAATAAGTGAAAAGGAAATGTGGTACCAATATTCAAAAAAGGGCCAAGACATATGCCTGAAAATTACATGCCAGTCAGCCTAACACCAATAATATGTAAACTATTGTAAGGTATGATAAAGGACCATATCCAAGAATTTACTGATGAAAATAGTATCATTAGCAGCAACAATAATGGTTTTATGAACCATTCTTTCCAGACCAACCTTTTTAACATTCTATGAGGAGATAAGCAGTAATTTGGATACAGGAAGGTCTGAGGCTATAGTGGATCTAGATTTCATTTCACTAGGGCATTTGATATAGCACCCCATAAATGCCTAATTTAAAAATTAAGGCCTTTTAGCATTAATGAAATCATATGTACCTGGATAGGAAACTGGTTGCAGAAGTGAATCCAGAAGGTGGTGATTAATGGCATATTTTTGAAATGGTCTAGAGTTATAAGCAGGGTTTATAATGACACAGAGGGAATATGATCACAGCATACAAATGTTTGAATGGTTACTCTAGCATTGGGAGGAAACTATTTAATCCTTGGTCTCTAACAAAAAAAAACACATGACCCCAAACATGAAGGTGGACGAGAAGCTGTTTAATATTAAACTGCAAAATAGGGTCTATACTGTTGAAGTGATAATGATGTGGAACTCCCTTCCACAGTTGGTGATGTCAGCTGAGAGTGTAGATAAAGGAGACAAAATGTGTTTGATGTGTTTCTTCAGAAATATGGAAAACGGTAGTCACACACACATTCGAGTTGAACTAGATGAACTGGTATCTTTATTCGAACTTACCAACTATGTAACTATATGTAAATGAATATAAGCAAGATGCTTTAATTGCCATTGAATTTGTATATATCATTTTTTTGTATATCCATTCCTGAGATTGACACAGCTCTGCCACACAGCACAGCCATGTCTGGCAGATGAAGAGACCAGATTTGTCTCTGCTTCAGTAACACAAGTCTTGCCACTTGCTCAGCATGTGATTGGACAGTGAAGAGAGAAGTAACAGATTAACCAGTTTATCTCACTGTCACTCTGCTCTCTCCTCATTTTAACATTTTTCTTGCACTACAGAGCAGCTTATTTGCTCCTTGTGTTGCTCCACCTTTTTGTGACCTCTGCAATGCAGTAATTGACAGAGGCAAAACAAAGTCAAAATCAGGTACTCACAATTAAAAATGCATTTAAAGAGGTGTTAATGAATACAGCACATCATTCATTTGTGTCTTTTTTATATATGGAGTTCACATTTAAGAAATATTCCAACTGTCTTGATTTTATGACTGTAACGGTCAGGGGTTAACACCATTTACGATATTCCATTCCACCAACCCAATACAGCTTCCGACACTCCACAATCCAGCAGACAGGACACATTGGATTTCCCCCAGAAAAATGAGACACAGCTCTGTTCTCTGGTTCCAAACAGACAGATCTTTTAATGGTAAAACTCTGGCTTTTATACAGTTAGCAACCAAAAGCATGCTGCAGTAATCAAAAGGACAGTGACACACTCCAACCACAACATCACAGAATGGTTCCTAATGAGTCCCCCTCAATCCACATCTTAGCCAGACATTCCGACTCCGCAATAAGCTCTTTTCACCTCAATACAATACACATAAGTCAGAAGTCTGACCTTTAGAGGGTGCTAAGTCACATCACATATTATCATCTATAGACTTTCACACAATACAGTGTCATTAGCATACACAATGAAAAGGTCTTTAGAAGCCAGGTTGTCTACCAATCTCCAATTCACATCACCAGTCGGCTGAAAAAATGGGGGGGCCGGGCTTTTTCTGTGCTCGGCCCGAGAGAATGGAATTTACTTCCCCTAAGTCTTAGACAGAGTCTGGACTTACTTACATTTAGGAGGGATCTTAAAACCTGCCTGTGGGCAGAGGCAGAATGATAGGAGTATTGAGGTTAGGGCATTTTGGAGGGTAGTACTGCTGAATTTGTTTTATGGGGAATTGTGTGTTGTCTCTCTGTTGGTTTTATGTGATTTTTATGGTTTTATATTGTATCGTATTGTTTTTTTGGTTCTATATTGTTGTTATATTAAGTGATTTTATTTGTGGTACATATTGTATATTGTTACTATGTTAATTTATGCCTGTAACACCTGGTCTCGTTGTGAATTGTTAAGGTCAGGAAGCGTTTTGATACCTTCGGGTGATTCTACGCTATACAAGCAATAAACAATAAACAATAAACAATCACCACAGTATCAGACTTAATTAGCACCTCAACAGTCTATGTTCCACATTGAAGGAGACACTCTATTGACCTGTTGGGTTCAGAATGAACAACTTGTAATATTTCAAGATATCCTGCAATACATGAATTATCATTACTGCCCCATCTCATGTAATCCGAGCTATCATTTCTCAGTCATCCTATGCCTCTAGTGGACATAGGATGACCCTAGACGCAAGAGTCATTGGTGAAGCTGACACAGGAGTACCCCACATCTTTCAAGAGCCTCTGGGTCCCACGGGCCATACCGTTACAGTGACTAACCACCTTAAATGCAAGCAAGAGAAAACAACATATGAACATATTAATAGTGTTTTCTATTACAAAAATCTTTTAAATAGCAAACATGTTATACTTACCTGCTCTGTGTAATGGTTTTGCACAGAGCAGCCTAGATGATTCTCTTCTTGGGTTCCCTGCTGGCGCTACTGGCCCCCCTTTTCTCTGAGTGCCACCATAGAAAGCTGCTTATGAACCCTGCTCTGTGTGTCCACAAGACACACAGAATGGAGTTCGGCCCCACCCCCAGCTCTCCCCTCACTGGCTGTGAGCTGTGATTGACAGCAGTGGGAGCCAATGGCAATCAAGAAGCAGAGACTCGGGAGAGCATCCACTCTCTTGCACATTGCTGGATTGTTATCAGGCTCATATATATATTAGGGGGTGCTTTGGGGAGAGCTGCATACTGAAGATTTTTTACCTTCATACATACAAAGGTAAAAACCTTCAGCCTTCAGAACCACTTAAAACAAACATACTGGTTTTAAATGATAGACTAGCATCAATGAGTAGAGTTTTCTTGAGATAGAAAGTGACTGTGTTTCTCATGTCTATTATAAATAACCAAACAAAAAAAGAAAACAAAAACAGTTTATGCCACATTTCGGAATAGGTGGCAGAGCCAACTTTTTTCCCCAGAATCACTAGTTTACAATACACATACAGCCTAATATCATATACATTACATGTGTTTAAAGCTTATTGGACATCAACAGTAACATTTATTAGACATGTGCATTCGTTTTCGTTAGAATGCATTTTCGTCCGAAAATCTGGTATTTTCTAAAGCGCAAGAAACGAAAACCGAAAGATCCGACATTAAAAATGCTTTATTTTCTTTTTCGTTCAGATCCGAAGATTTTCGATGCTTTGTCGAATTTTAGTCGTTCAATTCAACAAAGCATCGAAAACCATCGTTCTGAATACAGTGAATAGGTAGAAATTGAACGACGAAAATTCGACGATTTTCGATGCTTTGTCGAATTTTCGTCGTTCAATTCCTACCAATTCACTGTATTCAATGAATACAATGAATATAGTTAGGAATTGAACGACGAAAATTCGACAAAGCATCGAAAATCGTCGTATTCGGACAAAAACTTTCCCGACGAAAACGACATAAATCAAAACGATTTTCGGGAGTAACTAAATAAATGTATTTTCCAGACGAAAACGAAAAAACGAAAAACAAAATATTCCAGTCTGCACATGTCTAACATTTATAGAAATTATATTGTTTATTGCAGCCTTTATCAACCTTTTTAACACAGAGGAATCCTTAAAATAACTTGAAATAGCTTTCCAGTCTCAGGGAATCCCTGCTAAAATTGACTATACCTACAACACATGATACATTAGTGTTACACTTACAGTCAGTGGAACGCCTTCAAGATAGCTAAGAAGATCAATAGTGTCATTAAAAACTTATTTGAAAGGCAGAAATTGCTCGTTGCTCCAAGAACTCTTAGCAACCTCTGAAGGAAATCTAGTTGAGAAACCCTGGGTCTATGGAGTAGGGTTTTGAGACAGTATAACAAGAGAGGTTAAGGTGATCTATACTGACCCAAAACGCCCTCCATTAAAGCAGCACAAAGCACAGGGAAGTCTCAAACTAAAAGGCATCTTCATTTTTATAAAGTAATTTAAAAAATAAGGGTTTTAAACTGTGTTTAGTGCAGATAAAAATACATGATTCACCACACCCTCAACAATTCCTACAATATAATTATTCCATAACATTATTTCACTGTCTGGACCACCAACATGCACAGTGTTGTTTGGCTGCACCATTAAAAATAATGGCCATACCCAATTTCAGGTTGGTGCATGGTACATTGTACATCTAAATCTAGAGCATGTGTGTCAATTATGAACTTGAAACCCTGTACAATGTAAACACACATCATCCCTGGTCAGTCTAAAATGGGAGAAGACGGAGTAGCATTTGAGGTTTTTACTTATATTGGGAATTGAGATAATTGGTGATGTTGTTTGGGTGTAATTAACAGAAGTCTTAGGAAACAAGTCATAAGGCAAATAAACATTTTAGATTTGCACAAAATAGAAAAACCTTTTTTGCAAATTCCAAATCTTCTAAGAAAAGCATTACATGTGTTTCCAGTTCACTGATCAGCCACCTGTTTGCCATCCATGCAATTTATAGAAACCCATTGAGATAATTTGTAGCAGTCAAAATTACACTGGGAAATGGTCAAGCATGAAGAAATTCTCTAAAAGTCTGACAGCTCAGATTTTCTGAGTGTAAAGTATATTTTCTAGAAACATCTTTACACATGTGAAACAAGCCAGAATGCTGTCATGAGCCTATTCAACCTAATATGACTTATTTCTTTATTTTGTAAGACTCACATGTCTAATGGCATATTCTGTGAATCGATATAACCCTCTTGTTTTCATGGAAGTTTGGAGAGTTAGGATATTGCTAGCTGTGAGACATCACAACAACTGAATGCAGCACATATATCAATTTTTTTTTTTTTAGCATAAACTTCTTCCAAGTAAATTCTCACCAATGAGCCCATTGTAGCAAGGAGGTATCCAAATTAACTTTCACATATATTGGGAAAAATACAAACGTCATGTCTTTAGTTAGAAGACCCAAGCAGGCTCACTCCCAAGCATAAGCTCTGTGTGTCCATTCACAGACAGAGCCATGACTTCACCCCACCCCCATCTCTCCTGATTGGCTCAGTGGCTGTGATTGACAGTAATAGGAGCCAACGGCTCCTGCTGTTGTCTCAGGCAATGGGAGGCATAGTCCCTGGAGAGCTGAGGCACTTGTACACATTGCTGAATTGAGATGGGGCTCAGCTTAGTATTAGGGGGGTCTGTGGTGGGTGTTGCACAGAGAAGTTTTTTTAACGTCATGCATAGAATGCATTAAGGTAAAAACCTTGAGCCTTTAGAACCACTTTAATTTGCCAGACATCTTGCTGATAACTTCCAACATGCTTTTGTGGAGAGGTGGTAATGTTCTGTATTCCTAAAACACTTCATGTACTAGGGTGACAACACTGCTCCTCTATATGCACAATATAATGACTCAGCGTTTGTTGCTGACAAGATCACCAATAAACAAAAAAAAGGAAACAGAAATAAAACAAATGCAGCAATCACACCATAGGAACAGCAAGTTGCAATATATAATGTTTTATTCAAGGGTTTGAATGCACTATAGGTAAAGTTTACCACTTAGCCACCGTACTATGGTAAGATAGCGCAGGGGGCTAATGCTCTGTTGCAGCAGTCCTTTGCAGGTTCGATCCCGGCGGGGTCCACTCAGCCTTCCATCCTTCCGAGGTCGGTAAAATGAGTACAGCTGGGTAATATTGACAACCATTATCAGTGCTTAGACGCAGCAGCTTCCATCCTTCCGAGGTCGGAAAAATCAGTACAGTTGGGTAATAATGACAACCATTATCAGCGCTTAGACGCAGCAGCTTCGCTGCAATTGGCGCTATATAAGTGTAAACATTATTATTATTATAACTATGCAAGAGATGCAACTTGCTGCTTTATTAACACCCAAAGCTCTTTTGGCATCTCCTATTTTTTTTATATATCTTTTCCCCTTTGTGGTTCTTGCTCATCCTGTCTACCTATGGATATACATTACCTCTGAACCTGATTTTTAGATACCAGGATCCAACTTTGTTAATAAATGTGGATTTATGATTCAAATCTTAATTATAAGATGTCTGACCCTTCCTAGTGTGATTTAGATGTTTTGGTATAACATTACATTAGCTGTTGGCAAAGACTAGACATATCTTACCTCTGGAGATAATTAACTCAACATTGTAAAATAACTGTATGACTGCAAAATCATTTGGTCGATTTACTAAAACTAGAGAGTGCAAAATCAGGTGCAACTCTGCATAAAAACCAATAAGCTTCCAGGTTTTATTGTCAAAGCTTAATTGAACAAGCTGAAGTTAGAAGTTGATTGGCTACCATGCAACCTGCATCAAATTCTGCACCAAGTTTTAGTAAATCAACCCCCATGTTTCTCTAAATAATAATATTGCATCACTTCAACTGTATGTGGAGTTTTAAAATTAAAAAAAGATTGGCATTGTATTTTTAAGAATATTAAATAAATGATACACTGACCTTCTGCTCTTATTATCTTAGAATACAATAAGGCTAGGTTACTAATGGATCTGAGAATGTTTGCCCTATAAAATGTGTGAAGATTATCTTCAATTGAGCAGTCACGTGCAGATGAAATAAGTCAACTTTTTCATACTTTTCAAATTCTCTTACATTTTAATGTGTGAACATTCTCATATCCTTTAGTAAATCAGCCTCAATGTTTATCTATTGGTATCAGGTAGGTTCATTTAACATTTTTTTCAACATATTTACATTTTTTTAAGTTTAGACTTTTGGGGATTTTTGTTTACATATGCATATGTATATGTATGTAATGAAAAATGGAGTGATGCAACAAATGTAAGTTTAGCTGGTGATATACAGGCCAGATAATTGACATCACAGTACTAAATGGATGGTCTAAACAGTAAGTTTGGCACAAAATTGAGTGCGTATTATGGGCACTGCCCCCTTAAAAAGTCCCATATAAATGACAGTCACTCATGGATGGTTGCAGCTTCTCAACAAATATGGACTGGGTGAATCTTCTATACCTAGCACTAGGAACGAAAAGCAAGCAGAGGGTGTGACCATAAGTGTAGAAGTGTTATTAGAAATGCAGATACAAGCATACATGCACACACATGTAGTTCAAATAAGCAGGCACATCATCCACACAAAATAAATTACCACTGACAGACTCACAATGGATGATCACATGCAGAGTTTGGTAAGGAGACGGCCAGGCACTGCAGAGTAAGACCAGAAAGTCGCTGTGGGTTTTGGGCAGTAAACAGAATCGGTGTGGAGTTTAGAGAGTGCACAGGTAGAGGGGTTCCAAGATGAAGGGATGATGTGCATGGCACGTGGGCATGGCTTCATATTTCAGGATGTACACTGCAAGCCTTGAAAAAGGGGGTGTCCTGAAAGGGGATGTCCTGAAACGCATAGCCACGCTGGTTCTGTTTACCACTTCATATTCACAGCTGTTTCTTGGCATTACTCTGCAATGACTGGCCATCTTCCTGCCAAACTCTGCCTTTGATCATCCATCGTGAGCCTTCCAGCAGTGATACCTTTTATGTTGATGTTGTGCCTGCTCATTTGAACAACATGTGAGTGCATTTATTCTTTTATCTGCATTTTAAATGCAATTGCTATACTAGATGGTCACACCCTCTGCTTGCTCTTTATCTCCACTGAATAAGAGGTAGCCAATGTAAACTTTGGTTGTTTTCACTGGGTGGAGAGAAAATGGGGTATTTACGTGTAAAGTTGTTCTATTGCCATAGTTCTTAGGAAGACCAAACTAAGCATTTGAATATGGATCCTAGTTCACCACAGCAGTTGTGTAGATTGATTTAAAAATACCATAGTCTTAAATAATTGTTTAAATTGGACATGGGACTTTCATGCTTGTGTTTTACTCTAGACCTCAGTTAATCTAAAACTGAATATCTCAAAAAAAGGACCTGTAATTAATGTGTGATCACATTTGAGATAAAAGACAGGAATTGTATATAGCGACTGTGGTATCTTTAAACAGCAGACAAATTTTATTGAAAGCATTGATAGATGGACTCCAAATTTTCAACATGATTAATCAAAAGGGTTAAAGAAATCTATACACAGGTCATCACCAAAATAGCTTAAGCAAAGAATGTTTTGAAAAGATTATGTTTTATAGTAAATAAACATTTTGGGAGTACAAATACATATTAATCATTTATTCATATTCAATATTTACAACACTAAGCTGGTCGTGAGATGAAACTGTGAATGTAAAGTTGCTCGGAGTTGTTATTCATATTAGTTGCTAGGGACTCCAAAAGTAAGCAGGCATTTTGACAGTGATTTATGCAGTATATATTCTGCCTCGTCCTTGCCAGCTTGTTTCTACTGACAATGAGCAGTCCTCTAGAATGTGCATTAGAGCAGAAAATATATTAGGCAAATCTCTTAAATATAAAATCCCCCTTGCCATGTGTAACATAGTTATGGAAATGTATGTGAGATGGATTTCTGTGTAATTATTTCAACTTAAAGAGCAGTAACAAACGAGTTAAATCAATCAATGAGTTATTTATTCAACCGCGGAAATCATGTAGCTCTGTAGTTTGAAGTTCTTTCAATTTACCATAGTCTCAGCCCTTTATAATCCACTGCATCCACAAGGCCACAAGGGTAATAGGCAGCAGTAGCAGTGTTTCTCTAAGCATGTGCTGTATGCTTTTCTCTCTCTCGCTCTAATTCTGTTATCACCAATAACATTGAAACTTACAAGGCTTGTTTACATTTTATATTGTGTTTTGTTAGCTACGCATATGATGCAGTACTTTATTAGGTATTAGGAATTAATATTCTTCAAAGTTTAAATGTATATGTTTTTTTTAATCAGCACTGAACCATGGGTATACCATCAAGGGTCGCATATGTTGCAATGGTGACCTCCCCCATGACTCCCTGTCACTTGAGTTTCCATCTACTCACTCAGTAGGAGTAGCCACCCCCCCCCCCCCAGCAAGCGGGACTGAATTCAACAAGTCAAACAAAGGTGTGGCTGGAGGAGTGTCTACCCTGCCTGCTTCCATTCCTTCCCTACTCCCTTGCCAAGCAGTGTTGAGGACAGCTGGGTCTAGGGGGTGGTAGACCTCTCCCCTCCCCATTGCACAGACATTCTGCAGAGTGTGTAGCTGGCTGTTCTGATCTATGAAATCCTCAGATCAGAAAAGCACACTACACACTGTGCAGATTAAGACTGTGTCTGTAAAACACTCCAATTCTTTTACAGACACAGGCCATGTGCAGTTGGGGAAGGAGCAGCACTGCTGAGAGCCCTGTCAGCATTGACCCCATCCTCTTCCCTGCTGATCCAATCCTCTGCCCTAGTGGCCCCTGTCCCATGCTCTTCTACCCTATCGTCTGTCCTGTTGAACCCCATCCTCTGCCCAGCTGACTCTGTTCTCAGCCTCATTGACTCATCCTCATCCCAGCTGACCCCTATCCTCTGCCCCACTGCCCCTGTTCTCTGTCCTACTGACCCATGTCTTATGCCATGTCAATGGCATCCTATGCCCCACTGACACCTGTCATCTTCCCTGTTGACCTCATTCTATGACCCGCTGACCCCTGTTCTATGCCCTGCTAATGCCATCCTATGCCCCACTGACTCCTGTCCTCTACCCTCCTGACCTCATTCTATGTCCTGCTGACCCCTGTCCTATGCCTTGCTGATGCCATCCTATGCCCTGCTGACCCCATCATATGCCCTGCGGGATGTCAGTTTATGCCCCACTGACTCCTGTCCTCTACCCCTCTGACCTCATCCTATGCCCTGCTCACCCCTGTCCTTATCCTTTCTAATGCTATTCAATGGCCTGCTGACTGCATTCTCTGCCTTGATGAACCCCATCCTTTGTCCTACTGACCCCTGTCTCATGCCTTGCTGACCCCAGTCCTGTGCCCTGCTGACCCCATTCTGTGCCCTGCTGACCCCTGTCCTATGCCATACTGATCCCATTCTGTGCCCTGTTGACCCCTGTCCTAAGCACTGCTGACCCCTGTCCTCTGCCTTGTTGACCCTTATCCTATGCACTGCTGACCCCCGCCCTAGGCCTCACTGACCTCTGTCCTATGCCCTGCTTATACCATGCTATGTTTCACTGACCCCAGTTCTCTTCTCTGCTGATCTTACCGTGTGCCCTGCTGACCCCTGTCTTATGCCTTGCTGATGTCATCCTATAACCTGCTGATGCTATCCTATTCCCGACTGACCCCTGGCCTCTCTTCTATTGGCCCGATCCAATTCCCCACTGACCCCCTGCCCTCTGCCCTGTTTTCCCCTGTTGACCACACTGCTGGACCCTGTTCTCCACCCTACTGACCCTTGTCCTCTGCTTTGCTGATCCCTGTACACTCCCATGCTGACCTCCCATTCCCCACCCTGTGGGCCTCTGAACACTACCCTATAAACTGCTGAACCCATCCTCTGCCTATTTGTCCACAACCGCTGACCCTATCCTGTGACATTTTTTACTTCACCCGCACATCGGACATGCTAGATTTGGTCCTGGTGTTGAGTTAGTTGCTGGTTTCTCTTATTTTGGACTGGTAATTAACCAGCTATTGGCAACTACTCATTTAGTATATATTAGTTATATTGAACGTATTGGACTATATGCTCGGCTTTGTAGTAGTGTTTTAATAGCAAGCACCATTTCCCCCTCTTTATTATTATACTAATTTACAGGTGCTGGAATTGGGACTGATCTGAGGTGTGAAGGTGCAGGAAATTAAACTGATCTGAGGTGTAAAGGTGCAGGAAATGAGACTGAACTGAAGTGTAAAAGTGCAGGGATTGGGTTGATCTAAGGTTTGAAGGTGCAAGAATTGGGGCTGATATGAGTTAGGTGCAGAATTTTGGGTGACCTGGGGTGTGAAGGTGCAGGAATTGGGGTAATCTGAGGTGGGAAGGTGCAGGAATTGGGGCTGATCTAAGGGCACAGTTGTCCATCCTGCTGTACATATTTGTTCCTGTGGCTGCATCATCCAGTCTACAGGATATAGTGTCCCTGCCTCAGATTGAGGGAGTACATTCACTATTGACTCCCTATAAAAGCATTTTAAGAAAACTCGAAAAATCCCCTCTGGTTTCTACTACACAGGGTGATGGGGAAGCCCTTTCCCCCAGCAGTGTACTCTCTGCCCCCTCCCCTCTGTCCAGCCCAGAACAGCCCCTCCTTGCCCTGTTCAGCAATGCACAGGCACACTGGGGCAGGCCACACTCTGAGCTGCAATGTGAAAGCAGTGGGAATCTAGAAGTCAGAGGGCCCGCTGAGTTTCCTCTTTTACATGTAAGCTCACCACTTTCACAATTAACTGCAGAGTAATATGCTGCATTTTACCATGTGGGCTAGTGTGAATGTAGACTCAAATCCTAAATATGATCCTCTTTAAGTGCCCCTACAGATCAAAAAATATATAGAAAAATTGTTTAAATATTGATGATCCAAAAGATAATCCTGTATAGGGTGAGAGGTGAGTCTGGGTCTTCAGAATTAGCTTCTGAGGACAACATCCAGTTGTATACTAAAATATAATAGAGAAACAAATAAATACATACTGTACATACGATAACTATCCAAATACAATTACATCAATTTGTTGCACCAGTGTTGGTGTTTCAAGTGATGTCAATTGCCCTGCAAAAAAAGTCACCAGATAATAAATAATGCAATAAAAAGTACAAGTGCAAAGAGAAAAAATGGAAATGTAAGACTTATTCTATATACAGTATACAATTAGGCTATGAAAATGGAAGATGGAAGATGCTGTACTGAAAATATGTACATGGTGTATGCACTAGGTATATGCACTGTATTGAACACCTCCCCTGTTTGGTTCGCACCAGAACATGCAAACAAGCAAAAAACTTCGAACACCGTTAAAGTCTATGGAACTCGAACATGAAAAATCAAAAGTGCTAATTTTAAAGGTTAATATGCAAGTTATTGTCATAAAAAGTGTTTGGGGACCTGGGTCCTGCCCCAGGGGACATGTATCAATGCAAAAAAAAACGTTTTAAAAAGTCAGTTTTTGTGGGTGCAGTGATTTTAATAATGCTTAAAGTGAAACAATAAAAGTGAAATATTCCTTTAAAATTCATACCTGGGGTGTGTGTATAGTGTGCATGTTTCTCGTGTTTAGAACTGTCTCTGCACAAAATTTAATTTCTAAGGGAAAAATTGTCGGGTCCCGGCAATACAGATCAAAGTCATTGAAAAAAATGGCATTGGGTCCCCCCCAGTCCATTACCAGGCCCTTTGGGTCTGGTATGAATATTAAGGGGAACCCCCAAACCCAAAAAACATGGGGGTCCCCCCAAATGTCAAATCAGGCCCTTCAGGTTTGGAATAGATATTAGGGGGAACCCCGCACCAAATAAAAAAAATGTCGTGGGCTCGCCCCCAAAAATCCATACCAGACCCTTATCCGAGCACGCAACCTGGCAGGCTGCATGAAAAGGGGGGGGACAAGAGAGTGCCCCCCTCCTGAACTGTACCAGGACACATGCCCTCAAAATGGGCAGGATGTCCCCATGTTGATAGGGACAAGGACCTTATCCCCACAACCCTTGCCTGGTGGTTGTGGGGATCTGCAGGTGGGGGGGGCTTATGGAAATCTAAAAGCCCCCTTTAACAAAGGGGAACTCCAGATCCCGGCCCCCCCATATGAATTGGTAACGGGTGGATTAAACCTCTACTATTTCACAAAGAAAGTGTAAAAATGTATAAAAAATACAAAACAAGCAAGACAGTCTGGCCTATTTACTTTCAAATACATTTTTATGAAGAGGACTACTGCATAGTATATTGTGTAATTTCTATATATTAATGTTTTGGAAATCTTCTTGGCTTTGAATACAGTTTTTTTTATTGGTGTTTTATGAATCGTTTTCTAAAGAGCCATACTTTTGCAAAACCTCTGTAGATTTCACACATACTACAATCAAAGAAAACACCAACAATGGGACATGTATATCAATAAACAAATCAAGAGCATGCTTTGAAATCTGTCGGGTGGCCAAATCCGTCTGTTTGCCCGTACACACGATTAGTGTTGAGCGGAATACGCCATATTCGATTTCGCGATATTTCACAAATATATAGAAGAATATTCGTGAAATATTCGCTAATATCGAATATTCGTGATATTTTATCAAAAAAACAATATTGCGAAATTTCGCTAATGCGAATGCGAAATTTCGCTAATGCAAATGCGAAATTGATTGCGAAATTCTCATCAACATGCGAAAACGGAGATCATTTCCTGGATTATAAACTAATATGCACTAAACACTAACTCTACTTACACAAACTTATATGACTACACTAAAGCTATTTTTTTTTTTTATACACAAAACACAGAAGGGCAGAGAAAGTATTTGCGAGTATTCGTAATACGAATATTCGCATTGCGAAAATTCGGCAACATTCGGCAACATAAAAGGATCGCCTCAGCTACTCGGCCAAGGGTCTCTAATCATACCAGCAATGCTTTTAGACGTCGATGGAGATCACTAGGATGTGATCTGTTTTAAAAATAAATTTGAAAAAATACGAATATTCGCAATATCGAATATTCACCGCGATATTCGATTTATTCGCGAATACTCGAATATGCAATATTCGTGAGCAACACTACACACGATCGAATCTGTCTGCTGAAACGGTCTAGCAGACCGTTTCCAGCAGACAGATTTGATCGTGTGTACGAGGCCGTAGGGTTATTCACAACAAATAAAACATAAAAAATCCCCTAGCATTCAAAGAAACCAGGCTTTTCACTTCACTCAGTTGTGTAGAATTGCATTTAAAAGATCCTTCAGGGCTAAGCTTAGAAGAAAAAAACCTTTAAGCACAAGTGTTTCAGTGCTCACAGGCTGTAGACAGTAAAGGGTTACAAGGAAAAGTAGCAGACACTTACATTTTTTATTTTACTGTTAGAAAGCTCTGATAAGTAAAACAGGTGGAAAATGTGCCTAAATGGATGTTACACAGTGACGTTAATTGAATCTATCACTTCAATTAGCTCTGATTTTCAGGATAATGTTCTATTTGTTTTCATATACTCCTAATTACTAAAAAGAAATATATTTTCTTTTGTTGTAGCAGGTGCTCCAAATGCAGATAAATATTGGGGCACGGAAGCTTAGATTACCAGTCTCAGCTTATTTAATTCACTGCTGACATTTATTGTGAATTGATATGTTCTTCATGGCATCTACCCTATACTTTTCTGGCAATGAATTTCCATACATTTAAGCAGTATGCAGTTTCCAGATTCGGTAACAATGAAATGGCATTCTGTTCATAAGTGCTAGGCACGAAAATACCCACTTTTCCCTATATTTACTTTAATACATGTACCTTAATTTGTGTGCCATTTCCATCAAGGGCTGTGTGTTATATTTTATTTTGTCTGTTATCTTACATCTATTTTAGTTTATACATGTAGGTTACATTCAAAAATCATATACTGTATATCTTATTATTAAGTTGTGAGTAGAAATTGGTAAGCAAAATTTGATGTCAGTATATATCCAAGATGTGCAATCAGAAAAAAAAATCTGATTGTTGCCTCTCAAGGCAGACTATCCTTTGTATATAATACTAAGATGAGCAACTTGGAGAAGAAGCTGTAGACATTTTGGCTGTCATGCACCTTATGGTGGTTGTAAACCCTTACATGTACCCATTGAAGTGACTGGCCTCAGATTAGGGTTGTCCCGATACCACTTTTTTAGGACCGAGTACAAGTACCGATACTTTTTTTCATGTACTCGCCGATACCGAATACCGATACTTTTTTTAAATGTCAAGTGACAGTTTTCAAACCACAATACAGACTAAGGATATTTTCTTTAGAATTATGAAGAACTCTAACTCAAGACATTATAAAAGAATAAAAATGAGTAAAAATGAATAAAAATGTTTTATTTTCTTGTCACGCAGTAGTAAAAAACTCAAAGAATTTACATAGAACATGTTGATAAATACAAAAAAAGTATTCTATTTAGGCATCGGGAGCATTTGCGCGAGTACAAGTACTCCCGCAAATACTTGGTATCGGTCCCGATACTGATACTAGTATCGGTATCTGGACAACCCTACCTCAGATGATAAACAGAGATGAAACAAATCCTCCTACATAGGTTTTACTTGTTTATCTGCAGTGTTCTCCTTTCTATACCCTTTTAAATGTGCAGTACATGTTAAAAATCTCTTTCTTCATCTATCAGCAGCACAGAGGATTGGGCTGAGAGACTACAGTTACTGTGTGAGAGCTGATTGGAGGAAAGGCACACACCTTCCTCCACACAGCAGAAGAACTGTGTTCTAAATAGACAAGCTTCATTCTGAGCTTTTCCCCCTCTCACTCCTAGGACAAATTTATCTCATGTGTCGGTAAAACTTCTCGGAAGTGACTCTTGTTGATAACAGAGGAATGAAGCACCAGAGAGAAATGCCACTTAGAGCTTTGGAGAGATATAAGTAAACACTATTGATATATGTGCTTTGCTCAAATTCCATAACTGAGGTTTACAAATATTTTAAGATGGTCTGACTTTCAGCTAATACTTCCTTGCAGAGAATATGGAAGTAGCTTTGTGATGTATGGGAACCCCATGATGGCTTTTTGCCCCCCTCCCACAGCTTTTCAAAAGGCATCAAATTGTATAAGCACTCAATGATACATAAGAAGCAAAATAAAACGGAACGATAATTTTTCTTTGCTTTTCTTTGCAAATTCCGTGTGGCCTTTTCTACAATCCGCACAAGTGCTTTTGCAAGAGTGCTGTATACACAGTTTTCCCAGATGATGTATATAGAAACTCACTAAAGAGGAACCTTGTTAAAACTATATATTCATTGTGATAAATGTTGGGAAGCTAAAAGAAAAGGTATTGTTGTATTCTCACATCATCTTCTAAGATCATGTCAGTTTGATACCACATACTGTAGCACTTTCTTAGGAAGAATGATTGGATGTTAAGCCTGGTTACTAAGGGCAAGTGCAGACAATTGAAGGCTGAATTTTCTACAACAGAATAGATTTTATAAAAGAACAGAGGGTAAACTGCCTAGGCATGAACATAGGATGGAAGACTCTCCATCCAGGTGTAACAGTAAAATAACATTGTTACAGATGATCTGCCAATTAAAAAAATCTCCTGCATCCTTACTATTTCATTCAGGCTTTTACATCTAACTGTTGAGCCAAGCCATCATTGATGACCTCTACCAGACAATACAATCTGCCTTTTTACCACACTGATTCACTTTTTCCTAAATAGCTTATTTTACCTTAGTGCAGTCCTCCTTCACTTACCCCATCCTTCCATTTTGCTTTTTTTTTTCTCTTTTTTTTTTTCTCTTTAATAATTTTTATTAGGACATTTTCGGATAATCTAAAAGTAAGCAAAACAGTATAATAATCAAAGGTATGACAATACAAATTAAGCAGTCCAAAAAGGAAAGTACAAACCTACACCATGTAATATACCTTCGCTGTTACACAAATTAAAGCATCTCTCTCTCTCCATCTGAAATTTGGAGAGAGTAAAGGAAAATATAGTCCAGAAACATAAAGTAAGAAAAGAAAAGTAAACAGAGAATAGGAGAAGATGGCAGAATGCCAGAGGAGCAGTGCATTCCAAATCCTGGCCTTGCCAGGACCCCTACTGTTTACAGGAGTTCAGACGAATAGTTGATCCAGGGTTCCTATACCTTGTCAAATTTAGTTTGTTTATCTAAGAGGATCGCCGCAAGGCGCTCATTCACCATAATCCAGGAGAGCTTGGATTTCACTAAAGTAAGGGGAATCCACAGGGACTTCCATGACCTAGCGATCACTATTCTAGCTGCTGTAAAAATAAAAGCTATGAGTTTCCCCTCCCATCTGGGGGTTTCATCTTTTTGGGCATCCCAAGAGAGCCTGCTGTGGGGACTTACGCAAATTCACCTGAGTAAGTGAATATATAAAATTATAAATGCGAATTTAGAAGCGTTTCACCTTGGCACAAGCCCACCACTCGATTTTGCTTTTAAATGTCCTTGTTTCTTCTGAGGCCTCGTACACACGATCGAATTTGTCCGCTGAAAACGGTCCGATGGACCGTTTCAGCAGACATCTCCGATCGTGTGTATGGGCTAGCGGACAGATTTGTCCACCCGACAGATTTCAAAGCATGCTTTGAAATCTATTGGGTGGGAATCTGTCCGCCCGACATGTCTGCTGGTTAGTACACTTACCAGCAGACATGTCGTCCCGCTCCGCCGCCGCACCGCATGCGCGGAAGTGTTTTACTTCCTGGTGCGGTGACGTGGCGGCGTCAACGTCACCGCCATAACAAAAAATTAATAGCTGTTAAAAATTTTCAAAAATATACCCTTTAGTGTCTACCATTTATAGAATGTTCATTCCAAATTCTGGAGCATTGCCTTGTCTATCTATCCTTGCACACCTCCAAAGTCTGACAACTGCTTTTCAGAAACATAATTGCCTCTATAACATACTGCAAAGAGGATGATGTACAATGTCACACTATTCATATTTTAGTGTTAAACATCTGGCCATCGGATAAGTGAAAGATTTGTACGGGCTGGTTGCTATGGGTTACTGTACTTAGCACATTGATTTAAATAAGGACCTCTTAATATAAACAATGAAAAAATAGTAGTACCATCACCCTAAAAGTCAGTTAGAATAGGGTTAGGACTCAAGGGACCCCAAGGACCCAAAAGACCAAGAGAGAGGGGGGCAAGAGGACTATATCAGTACTGTATAGAAAGGTAAACTCAACAGGTAGCAACGATAAAAGATATATATCAATTTATTAACGTAGTTATCAAAAAAGACAAACATAATAATAAAAAAAAACATCAAAACACTAATACAGGACAATGGACATATTGCGGGACCAGCCACACAAGTCACCGGGGTAATGTAGCCCCCAAAGGGAGAGTCTTGCGTGACCCCCTCCTTCACCGTGACTCTCCCTTTGTATTAGTGTTTTGATGTTTTTTTATTATTATGTTTGTCTTTTTTGATACTATGTTAATAAATTGATATATATCTTTTATCGCTACTACCTGTTGAGTTTACCTTTCTATACAATACCAATTTAGTCCTCTTGCCCCCATCTCTCTTGGTCTTTTGGGTCCTTGGGGTCCCTTGAGTCCTAACTCTATTCGTCCTTAGCACATTACTTTTTGTCTTTTAAAATAAAGATACAAATATTTTGAATGAACACAAACTGTATGCCTATGAATCTTGGAATTTGACCTTTTGGGAAATTATACTGAAAAGTATTTGGCTGCAGATGCTCAAAAGTAAATAGCAGATACAAGGATAATTACCAAAGCAACTATATTAGGTTTCATATTGGCTGGATGGCCATAGTACACAATTCCACAACATTTTGGATGTAAAACTTTCATTATCTGAATCACGTCTGGTACAGAAAGTGAATTGCTCACCTCAGAACTTGTAACAAGGTTATTTTTGAACAGACGGTGGAGTATTTATGGATTAAAAGTTATTGCATTTTTATGTTAAAAACTTGCAACATATTTTTTTTTTTTTTGCATTAATATAGTAATTGCAAAGTATTTAGGGAAATAAGGCTGACCAATGACATAGCTTATCATTTTGAGCATTCAAGGCAATCAGCTTTGCATACATTTGTTGTAAAGAGCATTTTTTGTTGGCTAATATGCAAAACCAGAAGATAAAGAAGAAGGAAGGTATCATATTATGCCAAGTCTAATTTAAGAATGCAACATTGTTAGCATATCTATCATCAATGATTAAAAAAAAGTGTTTTCACTATACTGGTGCTAGAGTTGGGTACCTAGGATGAGAAAAATCAATTAATCTTTCAAAATGCATTTTTAATTGAAATGCAGAGGAGCTTATATGTCTAAATAAGAACAAAGGAAAGAATACAGGCAAAGCAACCAATCAGGATTCAGACTTAAATATCTAAACTGCACAGGAAATTGAGTACACCTTTTGATGAAGGACAGAGACTGTATGTTGTCCGCAAAGTAACACAGAAAAAAAAATCTGCTGGGGATTAGTTTAAGATTAATCCGAGGGTTATGGTCTGGGGGGTATAGTTTAGGGCAGCGTTTTGGCACTCTTTAAAGGTTTGCAAAATCTCAAAACTCCCCAGTCTAAAAAATTTAAATGTTATTTATTATTGGGAAAATTGAGCATTGGACAATGCACACAATCATCATGGTGAAATTAACTTCACATTGAGTCCCCCATCACCACAGAGTCCCACCATCACTTCCCATCATCTCTGATTCAGGGAAAACTGTATCTAGTGCTTGTGGCTCTCCGGGGGAACCCAAATAGCATCCTAGGGTGGCACCTCACCCTGTTTGAGAAACACTGGTTTAGGGTGTTAGCCATAGGTAGTTTTAAGGATGGGTTTTTGAATGCCCAGTTCTACATATTCATACTATTTTCAGTTCAGAAAACATGTGGAATAGGAAAATAAACATTAATAATTATAGAACAAAAGTATAATACAATACAAACACTTTAAGTGAACCAAGTGAATTGTTTAAAAGTAAAAGTTCTGTCCTTAAGGGTATATTCCTCAGCATTGAAAAATCTAGTCTGATTATTGCCACAGTGCCACACCCCTAATATATTTATAATGGAAATGTTTAAGGTTGGGATTTTTTAGTCACTAAATACAAATTATAAAAATCATACAAAATACTTTATTAATCCACAATCATAAACATATTATCAGAAAATAAAATCAATCACCTGGTAAGTGACTGAACTTTGCATAAAGGCCATCCTTAGTTGGAAATACATGAGCAATTATAATAACTGCAGTTTTATGAATAAGCCCCAATGTATTTCAAATAAATCTTCATCAGGGGGAGATGATGGTCAATCTATAATATAGATGTACAAATATGTAACAGTATCTTATAAAACAATAAAGTAGGTTTTAAAATAACTAAAATTGGAGAGTGCAAAATCTGGTGCAGCTTCCAAAAACCAATCAACTTACAGGCTTTATTCTCAAATCTTACAGAATAAGGTGAAGTTAGAAGCTGATTGGCTACCATGCACCACTACACCAGATTCTGAATGCTCCATTTTTAGTAAATCTCCCTCATAGTGTCTGCTCACACTTACATAATACTCAAAGTAATATTGTTCAGCCAAAAACTGAAACGTGTCCATATGCTCTCATTCAATTACATGATGTAAAGCCAGGGGACCACAAAGGGCACTAAATATTCCCAAGGGAGTCAAAACATGAAACAGCAGGAAATGGGTTACCCAGGTAAGGTGAACCACATCAAGTGAACACCACAACTTAAAAAATTGTAAAAGG
Source organism: Rana kukunoris (assembly GCA_029574335.1). Classification (NCBI taxonomy): domain Eukaryota; kingdom Metazoa; phylum Chordata; class Amphibia; order Anura; family Ranidae; genus Rana; species Rana kukunoris. The sequence continues at coordinate 191,495,060 of CM056051.1, forward strand.
CCAACTTATGAAGTAATAGGCATTTGAACTCATTATGCGGAAGTGAACTCCTGTATTGGTTTTATGAGTATTATTTGGAAGCAGTTTGTTCATCTATATATATTCCACCTCAGGATTTGGTCAGGGTATTACCTATTACCATTTTTTCTCTTGATGTGGCTCTCCTTACCTGGGTAACTCAATTCGCTGCTGTTTCATGTTTTGACACCCATAGGGGTATTTAGCTCCCCTGGCTTTACACTGTAGGGGGTTGATTCAGACATTGTTTTGTCTGAACAATGTTAATTTGAGTATTATGTAAGTGTGAGGAGACACAATGTTATTTTAAAACTTACTTATACAGTATAATATTATAGTTATACAGTATAAGATACTCTTATATATATGTACATCTATTTTTCAGATTGACCATTGTCTACCCCGATGAAGATTTATTTAAAATCAAAACGATTTGCTGCTTATTCATAAAACTATGGCTATTATAATATCCATGTATTTCGAACTAAAGATGTTCTCTATGTAAAGTTCAGTCACCTACAAGCTGATTGCTATTACTTTCTGATAATATTGTTATGATTGAGGATTCATAAAGTACTTGGTATAATTTTTATATTGTGTTTGTATTTAGTGCCTGAAAAACCCTAACCTTAAACATTTCTATTGTAGATTTCTCAACATATCTACAGTTTCTTCTTAAGACAGAAAAGCCACTTCTGTGCCCCTTTATGATTAAATTTACCTTGCTATCATCTCCATTGACCAATGGAACTGCCTCTTATTGGACATCAGAGTAACAGGTGGCATGGCTTTGCCATAAAGACAGAGGAAATCAGTCCCAAGTAGCAAAGTCTAACCAAATTAGAGAGAGGCGCAATTTAAATTTTGTTTTGAGTTTCATACCAGAAGTCCAATGTATCAAAGTGTCAATTCCATAACATATCTGTTGTTATCCTTATTACCCAGAAAAGCATATTTTGTGCCAGCTGCCATTCCATTGTCCATGTGGTGTTTTTCTTAGGTAAGACTGTATTTTATATAAATGCAATGCCAGCCCCCTACAAAGATCTATTGGCCAAAGATTTAGGGTGGAGCAAGCAGTAGGGACACCGGGCACTGCAACTATATGGTGTGTGCCCATTACTGTAAACATATACTTTTAGAATTAAACATCATTAATCTGCAAAATTGCAGTTTATATTTTCTCCCATCTATGGAACAAGTGAACCTTGTGTGCAATTCTCTTGAGGACACAAATCTAAGCCACCAGGCTGTTTGCAGGATAGGGGGGTTCTCAAAAATGGGATCTTGTTAAACAAAGGAGGTTGTACTCTGGAAGAACCATTAAGTCGGAAAGATCTTAGTAATCTGTGAAAATGTGGTTTCTGACCTTTTTCTAAACCTGATAAATATATTCAATTAATAGAGGATGTGCTTACACAGTAGTGCAAAAACAGACATTCAGGAAGTGGCAGTATCACCTTCTGAATGCCTTGAAGCTACTGCTCCCTGAAAGGTGATCCACCGTACATTGCTTTTCAGAGACTGCTCCCATGTGAACCCAAGGATGTACTTACACTGGAAAAGTTAAACTGAACCATCTGCACTCAGATTATGCTTTAATATAAGAACTCCTAGGCACAGAAATCTCAGACCACAGTGATCAATGCCTCTGTGTGATCAATAGATAGTTCTGTGCTCAGGCACAGATTACACTCACACTGAGCTCAAACCATAATTAAACCGTGCCTGGGACCATCTCTTCTAAGTGGTCCTGGGCATTGTACACTTGGGCACAGTTCGGAGCACTTACACTACACAAACAAACCAGACCAAGGGAGTGAACTATGCCTGGGCTTGGCTAGAACTTCCAGTGTGAGTGGACCCTAAGTTTATTGGGTATTTATCACTCAGAGAAAAAGAAGGTTTGGGGACTTGGGTCCTGCCCCAGGGGAGCAGTGATTTTAATAATGCTTAAAGTGAAATAATAAAAGTGAAATATTCCTTTCAATTTTGAACCTGGGGGGTGTCTATAGTATATAGACCCTTCAGGTCTGGTGTGGATTTTGAGGGGAACCCTGCACCAAAATAAAAAAAAATGGCATGGGGTTCCCCCAAAAAATCCATACCAAACCCTTATCCAATAATGCAACCTGGCAGGCTGCAGGAAAAGAGGGGGGATGAGAGAGCGCCCCCCGCCTGAACCATACCAGGCCACATGCCCTCAACATGGGGACAAGGGCCTCATCCCCACAACCCTTGCCCAGTGGTTGTGGGGGTCTGCAGGTGGGGACCCCCAGATCCTGCCCCCCCTATGTGAATTGGTAACGTGGTACATTGTACCCCTACCATTTCACCCAAAAATTAAAAAAAAAAAACACACAGCTTGGGACAATTGCTTTAATAAAAAGAAAATAAATCTTCAAATGACCCGACGATACATGCCACCACGATTGATTCCGCCGAATAATGCGAGACCCCCGGTGACAGCTCTTAAATAGCCACCCAAGACGTGTGCGGGTGACCCACCCCTTCTGACGCAACGGGGAAACCCTGCGGGATTACCCAGTGACATGTATGGGTAACCCTGCCACCCTCTGACACAACAGTGAATTTTGGTGCGGGGTTCCCCTGGAAGGTCTGGTATGGAATTTGGGGGACCCCCACGCATTTTTTTTTTTAAATTTGGTTCGGGGGAATCCAGGCCATTTTTTTTATGACTTATACCATTTGACACTTTTTCTACATGCAACTTTGCCACTTATATCGCTGTTGTGGACTATGTCGTTATTAACTTTTGAGATAAACTTACAACGGTCTAGACATTTGATTATTAGGGTATGTGCACTCCTTTAATTCTGGATGCCAGTTTTATTGGGAATCACTATCCGGGAATTTCATTAATTTCATTAATATTACCAACCCAAGTGATCAGCTGTTTTAATTCAGCCTGGACACTTCTGGTTTGTTTTGTTTATTGTGCACTGTATTTGGCCTACCAACCACTGGATGTCATTGTAACCATTGGAATTTCTTATTGGAGCAGCTCTCCATTTTTTAGTATACCTGTGGCAAATTGTTCCTGTTTTTAGAACAGTCCCTGCACAAAATGACACAAAATGACAATTCTAAAGGAAAAAAAGTAATTTAAAACTACCCGCGGCTATAATGAATTGTCGGGTCCCGGCAATACAGATACAAGTCATTAAAAAATAAACAAAGTTCTGGCCAAACTTATGCTCGGGCCGAACCATTCGCCCATCCCTAGTGATCAACTCATTCCTGTGTCATGACCTAAAGTCTGATTAGGAAGTAAGACAGAAGTAATCGAGCAGTGTGTTTGAACAGCTATGAAGAGAGTGAGGCAATCCAGTATAGAATTAATGGAAAGCTGTTTTATTTTTGCTAAATAATACGTTAATGCTTCATTGGTACATAGGGGAGCTGGAATTCCGAAAATAAAAAAAGATAACCAAAGGTGAACTTAGCCTTTAAAACTCGATGACTGATTTCATTTGCTGCCTGTAATTGCTCTATGTAATAAATATAAAATATACATAAAAATGTTTCAAGATATAAAGCAGTGATGCAAAAGCACTAAGTTATAGCAAGACTATGCAAGCACTTACTATCTTTAAAAAATGTTATAATTGAATAAGGCCAAAGCAGAATGTGTCATTAAATATATCCTAATCTCAATCATTTACTGACAATGAGCTAACCTTTTAACTGAGCAGACAGCCCTTGATTTGTGAGAGCAGTTCATTTTTTTGTTTAATGAGTTGTGTGCATGATGTGGAACTCAGTTTCCCCCCTGGACCCAGGCTGTCACATCTCTTTGTTTATTTGATGCAGCAAACATTGTTTTGATTAATATATATAACCTGCCGAGAAAAGACAGGATTACAACAACGTTGCCTAATACCTGAACAACCTATTGACACCGAGGTCTCGGATTCGGTAGCTTCATAGCCCAGATGAATGAATGAATGACATTTACCGTCTGTCTGCATGCAAAACTGCTTGAACATTTGAAAAAAATGGAAGAGCGCTACCGCAGCTAAATATTTTGAACACATTTTTTTTTTTGTTACCGTCTCTTTCAAGCATCATTGTTGCTATGACAACTCTGGCTAAATAACTCATTTGGGAAAATACTTGTACCCAGCACTCTATTATCTGTCATTCAATAATTTCACGTTCATAATAACTAGAAATCAATGGGCTTCCTTAGAGACAGCTTGTTGAAAGGGCAGGTGTACTGTTGGCAGAACACAACTAATATTTGTTTCTTCTTGCTTCTGTGTCAGACATCAGCTAAAAAAAAGATTTTGAAATAGTAAACTCGGCTCAGGCTATTGTTTTACAAAGCAGCAGCATGTTTAAAAACTTAAACAAAATGAATTTAAAGTGATAGTAAAGGTTTGTGTTTTAAGAAAAAAATAACCAACATATCATACTTACCTCCACTGTGCAGTTCGTTTTTGCACAGAGTGGCCCCAAACGTCCTCTTCTGGGGTCCCACAGCAGCTCTCGTGGCTGCTCCCCGTAAGAGCTAACCCCCTCTGGGAAGCTCTTTCCTGATGGGGTTAGCTTGTGGGCATGCTCCTGTGTGATACAGTTGGTGGCCATAGCCGCTGAGTGTATGCCTCGCCCCGCCCCCCGGGCCCCGACGTGCCGCATCATTGGATTTGATTGACAGCAGCGCGAGCCATGGCTAGGCTATCAATCCATCCAATGAAGAGCTGAGAATAGCCGAGAAGCCCAGGCAACGTCCGAGCGTGTTCGTAACGCAGGATTTTCCAGAGTTTAGGTAAGTAAACAGGGGGGGGCTGGGGGGCCGCTAATCCTCTGATGTTTTTTCACCTTAATGCATAGAATGCATTAAGTGAAAAAACATATACCTTTACAACCCCTTAAATATTCACTGATATCTTGAAGAATTAAATCTAAACTCTAGTCTTGCCTATAGTTTTGCACAGTTGTATGGGCTGCTCTGCTGCACTAAAACTTCATACTCTAATTTCACTGCATGCTTTGAGATTCTCACAGTGTGCATTAGAAGTTGCAGACAGCTTAATTAATTTAGAGGACATCCAGCAGCATTTAGTGCCTTCCTCCCCAGAATTACTGTTCTTGGCCTGCCATTTTCATTCATTGTAATTAGGTTAATATATAAATAAATAACAAGGCACATTGTAAATCAAAAAATTGGAAACACCAATGTACCTCCATCATTAAAATGGTTGTAAACCCCAATGCCGCGTACTCACGACCATTTTTCATTACGTGAAAAATGCAATTTTTTAAATTGGTCATTAAAAACATCTGTGTGCAGGCTCCAGAGGATTTTTCATGACGTGAAAAATTGCCATTAAAAATTTAGAACATGCTTAAATTTTTTTAAAACGGTCATGTGTAGGCTTTAACGACGGGAAAAAAATGCGTATGCTCAGAAGCAAGTTATGAGACGGGAGTTCTGGTAAAACTAGCATTTGTAATGGAGATGGCACATTTGTCACGCTGTAACAGACTGAAAAGCACGTAGACTGAAAAGCGCGAATCGTCTCTAACCAAACTTTTACTAACACAAAATCAGCAAAAGCAGCCCAAAGGGTGGCACCATCTGAATGGAACTTCCCCTTTATAGTGGCGTCGTACGTCACCGCGCTTTGCTCACGTTTTTTTTTTTTTTAAGTTTTTTTTTTACGGTCGTGTGTATGCAAGGCAGGCTTAACAAGAATCACGTTGAGAAAAACATCGTTTTTTCCATGGCATTAAAAACGGTCGTGTGTATGTGGCATTACATATACACACTAAAGTGACTACCCTCCTACATAAGGGAATATGTTTATCTGCAGTGCTCTCTTCTCCTGAGTCATTTAAATTATAGAATTGATACAACATTTCTGAACTCCCCTCCTCTACATAGTCGTTTTTTTTTTCAAATATTTGATTTATTCAAAAGACAGGATTCACAGGGCCAATAAAAGGAAGTTCACAATAAGGAAATAGTCACACAGGCATATAATACAACACAGTCCATCAAACTGTAATGTAACTGAGACAAACCAGATAACAACAAAAACTAAGCATGTATCGTGATTGGGTATAGCACATCGGAAACATAGCGAAGCGCAAGATTTCAGAGTGTGGCGTTAGGCCATGGATCCCACCTCTTACATTTCCCTTTTCTATAGAAATACTGTAATAGAAACCCAAAAAGATAGCGATAAACAATAGACATTAGAAAATAGAGAAAGAAAAAAATAAAATAGCGAAAGCCAGAGAGTAGAGGAAAGGGAGGGAGAAAGGGACGAGGGGTTGGGATGACAGGGAGGCCTCTACATGGTCTTATAGGGAAACATGCACAGCTGAAGCTGTCAATCACCTGCTGTGTGCTGGGGGGCATGTCTCAAGATTATCTAGTGTTGACACAGGCTGTTATAAGTAGCAGAGGAATGAAAAAGAAGATAGAAATCACACTAGGTGCTTTGGATAGAGGCAAGTACACAATATAGAAGTATATGCTTTGTTAATTTTTCATTCCAGAGATTTACAACCAATTTAACCTAGATGGCCAGCTGAACCAGCTAAACTAGCTCAAAATAATCAGGATGGTGAGACCCCCCAAATATCATTGCATGCTCCAGTATTTTCCCTGAACCAACTAAAAATATAAGCTGTATTATGTAATCTTTAATAAACCTCAAACCCACAAGAGCAAGCCAAGTTAGATGAAAGTTAAATTTACCCACAAATTAACTCTAAAAACAACAATGATCCACTGCTCTTTTTTGCCCAAAAGATACATGGATACTGATGCTCAAAATAATAATTTGGGGTGACATAGAAGAAAATAAAACAGAAAAAATCCACCCCAAAAAGTAAGGTTTCAAAACTGACAAAAACAAAGTTCTTCTAGAATCAAAACAAGGTGAAGAAGCATATCAAAAGAAATTGGCATTGTATTATCAACCAGTTCTTTTAATAAACCCTTTCCATTAACACAAAACAAAAGACAATGCTTAATGATAGTTCAGAGAGTACAAAAACAACCAAAAACGCACCACTTAGATCAGGTGAGTATCCCAAATGAATCCCAGATCAAACAGGTGAAGAGGAAAATGTACTCTTTTCACATTCACTGTTGGTGCCAGTTCTCGAAACCAGGATCTTTGAAAGAGTGTCTGCAACACCATTAGTATTTTTTTAAACCTTAACCTAATAATGAATGAAGGAAAATTTTGACCACTAACTCAAACTTTGCAGTACGACAAATAATCATGAATTAAATGCTCTTTTTTTCTGTATGTAAGACCATTCTTTTATTCGTAAGCTGGTTGCTCTATACAACAATGGACATTGTATATAACTTTGCAAAGAAGTACACAAGAGAATTTTTTTCTTGATTAAAAGTAGAATGCAAACCTGTTAAAAAAAGCTATCATATCTGAAAGGGACCAAAAACAGAAAGTCATCAAGACCTATAACTCCCCATTCATCCTGACAATTGTGACAAACCATACCTAATAAAATGTATTTTAATATTTTATACTGAATCTATTAAAATTTATTATGATGCCTCGTACACACGGCCAGACTTTCCGAGAAAAAAAGTCAGACAGGCTTTTTTTCTCGGAAAGTCTGGCCCTGTGTAGCCTCCATCTGACTTTTTTTCTCGGAAGTCCGACGGACCTTAGATAGAGAACCTGTTCTCTTTCTTTCCATCGGACTTCCGACGGACTCACGGCGGACTTTTGCACAGTCAAAAGTCCGACCGTGTGTACGAGGCATTAGAGAACAACATTATCCACCAATTCACAAACTACCCCAAAATATGCTGCAACAGAAAACCCTAAATCAAAGCTTTCAATTTTTTTTTTGACTAAATTAACTTTGCCTACTTACTTACTTCAGGCAGACTGAACATTTTTGATGAAAAACCTCATTCTATTTAAACCAATACAAATCCACCAAATTTCAAATATGCCTCCAGGATGATGTTGATATGCTGAAGCATGCCTAAGCATTTAGATGGAAATTGCCCATCCATAACCATATATGGTATGCCTAAAGCCAGTTATTAAACGATTGTGGAGCTACCCTGCTTCTAGCATTGTCAAGTTTATCTTTAAAGGATCACTAAAGGATTTTTTTTTTAGCTAAATGGCTTCCTTTACCTTACTGCAGTCCTGGTTTCATGTCCTCATTGTTCGTTTTTTGCTTTGAAGTTGCTGTAATTCTGCTCTGATCTCCACACTTCCTGCTTGTCTGGCTCCTTATGAAAAATCTTTTGGCAGCTTTTCACTGTGGTCCAAGCTGTCATTACTGTGCGTCTAAAACTCCTCAGAACCAATCGGATTCAAAAAAACAAAACACTGCCCTGGATTTGTTTGTTTTTGTTCTGTGTCTCTCTCTACATCACAGAAACATGAAACCAGTTTAAAAACGAAAGTGAAACTAGAGGCACATTATATGATTGATTTTTATCTATTTTTTATAATTTTTCAAAGGAATCAGTTAACTTTTATGTCTCTATACCCTGTAAGCAGTCATTTCAGAAAAAAAAAAGGTTTTCCTTTAGTGATCCTTTAAATGTATTATCCGACTTAATAAAAAAATCATTAGAAGGTGGTAAAAGAGAGCAAATCCACAAATGTATCCTTCAAAAAACCTAGAGGCAAAAGTTTACTGGGAAGAACTTCTTTCAAATGTGATATAAAAATACCCATGTAAGTTCTCCTGATTAGCAGCAAGTATGATCATTTTCAAATGTAAAAATCCAAGCAGTAATAGGCATTGCTGCCTCAATAGGGTGTGGAAGAAAAAGGTGCAGGCTGCTGTAGAGATAGAAGAGACATCCTTGTCACCAGTCTTGTTGTGTCCTGTAGTCTGGGACGCAAAGTACACTAGTTATAAGTGCCTTATTAATGCATGCAGCCTCTGAGAATATCAAAAAAGGAACAGGAATTGGGGCTAACTTAAAGTGATTGTAAACAATCATCTTGTAAAACAACCCATTCAGTTTAAAATAGAAATTAAATGCAAACATTTTTTGTATAGATAAAAAAAAATTATAAATTCCTTTTTTTCTTTTTTATCAGTGATTACATTCTCTCTGTTCTCAGCTGCATAAGAGTTGGGGGTAGAGGCAGAAGCACACTAAGCTTCCCAGTGAAAGGCTGTGAAGGGGGCGTGTCAGGACAAGTCTAATCATTGGAGGAGATCACACTGAGTTTCCAGCATAGCTAGGGAACTGATCACGGTGTGCCTTCTTGCTTAGTGTGGTCAGATCTTAATAGGAAAGCCGAGGGACTGGCAGGTACACAAGGGATTTCACACAAAGGAAGCAATACAAAGAGAACAGGATACTTTCTCATACAAGTACATGATACACAGTGGCGTATCTAGGGTATGGCAGCCATGGCAAGTTCCATGGGCACCATATGAAGGGGGCGCTGATAAGTGGCTGGGCAACAAGGCACTTACCAGGGTCTGAGGGTCTCTTCTTCCCTCCTCCTGAGCATAGGCAGAATCTCCTTTTCAGCACCTTTGCTAAGGGACAATGGCAGTGCTATCCCTGCTGCTTTCAGCCACAGCCCTCCCCTGTTCTCCCAAGCTCTCCCATTCCACCTGGTCGGTTTGGCAGCACACAAAGAAGGAGGAACATCAGTTTCTCCCTCTCCTCTGTTAAAACTTAAGAGATGAAGATTTCACCACTTCCAGCATTGGTTCTGCATTTACCTGGCCTTGGAGGGCAGAGGAGGGATCAGGGGTCTAATAAACCCCAGATTTCTCCATAAAGAGGATATGTCACTACCAAAGGTATTACAAGGGATGATAAATATCACTAGTTTTGTTAGCTGTTTTTTTGTTAAGGTTATCTGAGAGATAGGTTTCAAATGTTTCGACAGGGGCGCAGTTTCAGTGCTTGCCATAGGTGCCATTTTCACTAGATACGCCTCTGATGATACCGCAGCCACATATCAGGAATATGAAGTTCTAGGGTAACAAATGCTTTAAAATTGAGTATGAAAATAAAGTAAGAACTAGAAATAATGAAATCTACAGACAATGAATATGTACACAATATGAAGAGTTTACATTATGGGGTAGATTCAGGTAGAATTGCCTATCTTTAGGCGTGCCTAGCGTCTGGTATTTACACTACGCCGCCGCAACTTTATCAGGCAAGTGCTTTATTCTCAAAGCACTTGCCTGTAAAGTTTAGGGGGCGTGGCTTAAAAGACCCGGCCAAATTCAAATTCGGCGGGCGTGTATTATTTAAATGAAGCTGCAATGTGAACGGCACTTACGCAAAGCCCTATTGGCAAATGTTTTACGTAAACGACGTGAACGACGTGGAACAAAACGCTGGCACGCCGTCCATACTTAACATTGGCTGCGCCTCATATAGCAGGAATAACATTAAGACGGTACTACGCTAATGCAAACGACGTAAAAAAAATAGCGCCGGGCGTACGTTAGGGAATCGGCGTATAGGCTCATTTGCATATTTTAGACGGGAATGCCACCTAGCGTCCAGCCTAAAATATGAAAATAAGATTCAATGGCGTAAGAGACTTATGCCAGTTGGATCTTATGGAAATCTATGCATAACTGATTCTATGAATCAGGCACATAGATAGGAGGGCTCAGACGCAGAAATAAGATGGCTTATTTGGAGATAAGCCGGCTTATTTCTTTCCTGAATCTGGCCCTATATGTTTATGCTGTATGCGGCTTTTGTATTATCTAACTGGGGGGAAAGGCAGATACAATTGACACAGAGGACTTAAAGGGGTGTTTCAGCCTTGTTTTATGTTTATTAAAAGTCAGCAGCTACAAAAAGTGTAGCTGCTGGCATTTAATAGACAATCACTTACCTGCTTCAGCATTCTAGCGACGCGCCGGCCGGGGCTCCGCTCCTCTCCCCCCCTCCCCGAACGGCGTCCTCATCGTAACTGTGGGCACCCGGCCGTGACAGCCTTTGGCTTCACGGCCGGGCACCCACTGCGCATGCGCGAGCGGCACTGCGCATGCGCGAGCGGCACTGCGCATGTGCGCACGGTTCTCCGCTGATTGGACAGGCGATCGCATGGGACCTGTCATGTGTCCCAGGCGATCACCTACAGGGAGGGGCTGCTGTAGGCGATTAAGCTTAATCGCCTAACCAGCCCCTAGGCGGAAGGAGGAAGCGGGACAGAAAGTCCCACTCCTGCTGAAGCCCCCACTCCCCCTCCAAAAAAATTACATGCCAAATGTGGCATGTAAGGGGGTGAGGAGTGGGATAAGCGGAAGTTCAATTTTTGGGTGGAACTCCACTTTAAAGTAGTTGTAAAGGATTATTTTTTTTGCTGAAATGACTGTTTACAGGGTATAGAGACATAATAGTTAACTGATTCCTTTTAAAAACGATTAAAAATAGATAAAAATCAATCATATAATGTACCTGTAGTTTTTTAGTTTTGTTTTTGCATCTAGTTTTGTTTTTGCATGTTATCCTGTATCTGTGCTATACAGAGCCATAGAGCAGTGATGGTTTGGAAAACGAAACTAGAAGCTTCCAGTACTGTGGTCCTCAGGAAACAGACAACCAGGAAGTGTCCAGAACAAAGGAGAATTACAGCAACGTCAGAGCAAAACAAACCGAACAATGAGGACATGAAACCAGGACTGCAGTAAGGTAAAGGAAGCTATTTAGCTAAAAAAAAAAATCCTTTAGTGACCCCTTTAACTCAGAAAGACATCATTTAGGTGTCTGATAAACGTTGTGACCAAAGCAAGAATGAAACTGTGGTTACATGGACAGCTATGTCACAGAACTAAAAATGCTAGCAGCAAGCTGTGAGTTTGGAGATATCAGAGGCTCTTTCATTAGAGATAGGGTTGTGTGTGAAGGCATCCCACAGTTCTTTAAAGAATCTGTACATTCAATCACATGAAGAGGTCTGTATGTGCATTCTAGATGCAATGTAGTCCTTCTGCCCCTTTCAGTCAGTATACAAGTCCTCCCGTAGCATAAAATATAAATCCAGTTTAAGACACATTATGCTGCCAATTTGAGGGTTGCTGGACTTATTCACCATGTTGCGGCAAAGGAAAAAGGTATAGTATACTGTATTTGTCTCAAAACAAATGTTCAGGGGGAGTTACTCCTTTCTCCTTGGTGCCAACTCTAGCAGCAAATGGCCTTTCAGTATCAGAGATGTGTGTTAAGATGCAGGTCTTATCTTTATTTTACATGCTGTGATGTGCATGTCTCACTGGTGTCCTCTAGCATGGGGCTCCCCAGAGTTAGCCATATTCAACTTGTGAGGGGACACTCTAAGAGCAACCCAACTTAGCCTGAGCTGGACACCAGGCCCCCTGAGAGCCATTAGCCTTCACAGTGTTTCCCAACCTCCCACAGTGCCCCACCTCCTTTCAGTCCCCCGTAGCTTGCTGCAGAGCCCCTATTTTTCCATAGTGTCCCCAACCTCCACCAGTGTCACACAGTGCCTCCAAGTGCTTGCAGTGTTCTCTAGTCAACCATAGTGTCTTGGAAACTCTTCACTCACCTGGAGAAACCCACAGCCACCTCCAGAGACGCCATCCCCACAGTTGCCCCAGCTTGCACCAGGAATCCTTACTGAGCCACCAAGCCTGCTTCTACCCCTTCAGAAATGTTCACTGTTGGGGCACGGAAGATTTTGGAAGAATTTACTGGGTACTTGTCCCAAACAGGTTAAGAACCACTTCCCTACATAACTACTAGGAGCATTGTTTGGGGTGGAGAAATGCTACCAGGTAATCTATGGACGATGTGAAGTAGTACATTCATCTTATAACCCTCTGGAAAGTACTACAAAAAACATTAAGTATGGCAAAACAACTGCAGTGTGTGCTTTTTCAGCTTCAAATGTATGACTTTGACATCAGCTACTGTTCTGGAAAAGATTTACTTATTGTAGATGCTATGAGTAGGGTTGAGCGAACCCGAACTGTAAAGTTCGGGTTCGTACCGGACTTTTGGATTTTTGGTACCCGGACCAGAACCCGAACAATTTACTGTAAGTTCGGGTTCGAGTTCCTTGTTCGGCAATGTAATGGTGCGCTGCAGGGCAGCCAATCAAAATGTGTGTGACCTAGAAGCCATCACAGCCATGCCTACTAATGGCATGGCTGTGATTGGCCAGTGCAGCATGTGACCCAGCCTCTATATAAGCTAGAGGCACATAGCACAGCATGTCACTCTGCTTTAGATAGGGTAGAGAAAGGCTGGCGCAGCTGCTCTGAGGGAGAGAATTAGATAGGAGTCAGACTCAGTCCTGCTTCAGAAATCAAATTACTACATAGCACAGCAAGTCACTCTGCTTTAGATACTTTAGGGAAAGGTTGCTGCTGTTGTTTTTAGGGAGAGAATTAGATAGGAGTCAGTCAGTCCTGCTTCAGAAATCAAATTACTCAGCGATCTACATAGCACAGCAAGTCACTCTGCTTTAGATACTTTAGGGAAAGGTTCCTAGTGTTGGTTTTAGGGCGAGAAATAGATAGGAGTCAGTCCTGCTTCAGAAATCAAATTACACCAGCACTGCATATGTTACTGTGAGATACACCCTTTAGATACTTTTCTTCTATTGTGCTATTCAAAAAAACATCCATTTAGGGCAAAAAAAAAAAAATGTTTGCAGTGTTTCCACCATATCTGTACGTGTGGGACACACCCTTTAGATACTGTTTTTCTATTGTGCTATTCAAAAAACATCCATGTTTAATTGATGTTATTTTAAGTTATTTCCCTACCCACATTTGTTTGCAGAGTATACTTGCCATGTGCTTACCAACATTTTGCTGCCGTTTGCAGCCCTCTAGCTCTTTCCATTACTTTTTTAGAGACATTTTAGTACTCAAAAGTTCTGGTCCCCATTGACTTCAATGAGGTTTGGGTTCAGGGTCGGGGTGAAGTTCGGGTCCCGAACTTGAACATCCAGGTGTCCACTCAACTCTAGCTATGAGTAGAGCTTACATTCCTACTGTAACAGAAGGAAAAACAGGCATTAAGAACATTAATATATGCAAATACTGAATTGTATCAAAATACAAATTAAAATATTGAAAAGGATAAAAATAACCTATGGATTTTTAAAATAATGTCATACTACAAGGCTGGCCTAAATTAAAAAAAAGCATGCACCAGTGGATTGTGATATTATGAGATACATGCCTCTCAGAGATAGTCTGTGCACTATTAAAATACTTGTTTTATGCACTACCATTTGTGTTAGCAATCATAAGCAAGATTAACTATCTAAACAAGTGCCATATATTACACTGGTGTAGTTCTCTTGTAGAAGAAATGTATGAATCCATCTGTGATCATATAACTAATGTGTCTCTTATTCTGTCTCATTGCTCCTGATTTGCATTGCCTTTCTGTGTAACAACATTCATACATCTCCCTCAGGGTTCTACAAAAAATGCATTTTGACATCATGGAATGTTTCAGTAAGTTACTTCTACAATTTGGCATTGAAAATGTTCCATCTAAAAAGATGAATCAGGGTCATCAGGCCATCTTTGGCACAATAAGGATATGAAATGGACAAGTTAATCCAGGGCTGCATTTTAACATTGTGTTCCCCTTAGCACATATAAATGCAGAATACACCCCCTTTGTCATCATCACTTTTATATGATCATTTGCTAAATACTAAGCCACTATCTGTGAGCAGAGGAGAGAAATTGCATTGGGAACATTTATTAAACACAGCTGAAATACTGTACATGTTGAAAGCAGACACGTGCAATGAGAAAGTACCAGAGAATAATGTAATAAAATAGGAAGAGTACTTGACCACATTAGTGAAATCAGTTGAAACCTGGAGATTATTAGTACATAAAACACCTTTCACCAAGATAACATAGCAACAAAAGTTGAATTTTAAGGGTGCATTTTCACCTTCAAATGCTATTTCACTCAGATTCAATGCAAGAACCCCAGTGGGGGTACCCGTGATTAACCACAGGTTGAAAGCAATAGGAGACTGACAGCTCCCACAGCTAATTGTGGCCACTCGCATGTATTCATGTATGCAGCGTTCAGTGATCAGCACTGGACTGTCTGCGTCCAGGGCCAATCACTCGCAATTGATTACGGTATGAGATAATGTGAGTAGCCACAATTGGCAGCAGTCTTCCATGCGGGAAACCCTCCGAGGCTCTTGCATCTAATCAGAGTTCTGGCGCATTCGCAGTTGTGAATGCCCCCTAAATAGAATTTCATGCAAACAGTGAAATTGAAGACCGAAAAGGTGATCGTTGCAAATTTTATTGTTACTAAATATTTGTACAACTATTTTTCAAACCTATATTTTCAGTAAAACATACACTAAAAATTTTTTAGTGCACACAAATCAGGGACGTAGATAAGAGGGGGTGATAAGGGTGCTTAAATCTCCCCAGAGGGGGAATGATGCAGTATCAATCACTGACAGCCACTAAGCAACCAAAGCTCTGCAGCCACACGACAGCTGCCTGTTAGACTTCAGAGACAGATAACACAGCTCTCCTTAGCTCCATATCAGCTCTGGTCTTTCCCCTACTTAGAACTGCCCAGTCTGTTGAGTTTCATAGGGGCATTCTGAGGATTACATTTTTATGGTGAGATCTGTATTGGGGGGGACAGGGGTCTGTACTGAAAAGGAGATTTATACTCAGGAGGGGGGGTCTCTACTTAAGAGAAGATCTGTACTGAAGGGAAGAAATCTGCACAATCTTCCTCTAGTTCCCCCAAAGAAAACTATACATCTCCGTGCTGATGCGCAATGCCCAGAGGTCTTTCCCTATTACAGCTAAAACCCATTGTCAACATGGCTGTTTTTATCTTACCTTTTTATAGTGAGTTTTTGACAGTGTTTGATAGGGTAGTGTAGGGAATATGTCAAGGGTAAGCAGTTTGGGAAACACATATTAAGTTTAGCTACACACGTGAGAATGAGAGGGATACTTATAGAGGTGTTATATACAGTTAACTCTAAACTGATGAGATAAAAAAAGGTTTTTTAACCTGTTGCTTTTATACAGTGTATATATATATATATATATATTCTTTTTTTTTTCTTATCTATTTATAATTAAATTATATTTCTTTCTCGTACATCACGGGACACAGAGCGGCATATTCATTACTATGTGGGTTATATGGAGTACCTTCAGGTGTGGACACTGGCAATCTCAAACAGGAAGTCCCCTCCCTATATAACCCCCTCCCCTAGAGGGAGTCCCTCAGTTTTTTCGCCAGTGTCTTAGGTGTTGGTCACGGAATAGCTTTGCTCCACATCCTTGGGATTAAGGGCGGGCTAACCGGATCTGTCCAAGGAGCCTCAGTGCCAAAGTGGACAGTACCCGGGCCCCAAGCCGTGGGGTTTTGCCTATAATGCTCCTCTTTGGAGGGCTGGACCCTGGGCCCAGGACTTGGAGTTTGTAAAAACCATAAGTTCCTGTTTGCCAGGGTGCTATATAGGTCCAGGACAGTGGGTACCTTCATAGGACCCCAGGGCCTGAAGGTCTACTACGCTACCCACGGAGATGGGAGAAGATTGGATCAGTTTGCTGGACAAACATCCTGCAGCATGGAGCAGGTAAGGGGGAGCCTGCGGGACTTGGTTCGACAGCAGGCTCTCCGGGGTAACCTAAAAGGGGGGATAGCCTAAGTATGCTCTGCATGGGCAACCTTGTTCACTATGTCTAAAGAGAGACAGGATGACACCTTTTCCCCCCCATCACTAGGTCCCCCTGTCTAAATATGTGTGCTAGCTAAACCTGCTGTTTCTTCCTAGGGCTAGTAAGGATCCCTAGGGGCCTTTGGAGAGTCCTACCTGGCCGGGAGTTTGAATCTGCCGCCTGTTTCTGCGTTCCTGGATCTCCAGCAGCGCGGCTCCTCCATGTTCCTCCTGTTTCCTGCATACGCGCGCGCGTGCGCGCGCACGTCTTATTGACATTTTTCGCGCCGTTCAGACAGGAGGGCGGGGGGGGGGGCGTGCCTGCGGCGTCATACAGGGGCGCGCCTTTGTGCTGTTATAGACAGCAGGCATGGTCAGTGCTCAGTCTGAGGCTGATTTTCACAGGAGCGCAGAGCGGCAGAACAGTGACTCCCGGTGGCGGAAGAGGGGTAGTACATCTGGACTTTGTTCCAAATACCTTTTTTGTTAAGCCAAGAAATCCCCCTTTTTTGCAGCAGGTTTGGAGGCTGGCAAACTTAGTTTGGGTCACGGTATGTTGTCAAAAGTAAATATATAATATATTTAAAAAAAAAAAAAAAAAGAAAAAAGAGAACATACGGGATCCCATCAGTTTTTGGGCATTAGTAATCTATTGTCCCCTAAACTCTGATTTTGTACTCCTGCCCACTACAGTCTGTTGTGTGGGCGGAGTCCCTCGATTTTGTATTATGGCTTCCAAGGGTTCGGGGTCAAAGGGTACAAAAAAGACCAAAAAACAAAAGGGTTCCCTTTCTGATTCTGATATGCCGATACTTTCCCCGCAACTTATTAACATAAGAAGCGCCTTGGATAAGCCATTAGGGGGATCTGGTGCGGAGGCTGGCCCAGATCAGCCCAGCCCTGTGTTTATCACAGAGGAGATGCTAGCCGTATCCCTAGGGGGGCTAGAAGAGAGAATAGCAACATTGATCGCTAGAGCTATTCCTGGTAAAAAACGGGTTAGATCCCCATCACCAGGAGGTGTATCCTCAGATGCTGAGATTCTCTCTCCAGAGGAATTGGAATCACAGGAGGATCAACTAGACCTGAACCAAGAGGGTTCAGGGATTGAGGGATCTGCCTCTGAGGAACCATTTTCAGACTCCCAGACAGAAAGACTGTGGGTACAGTCTTTGACGGACATGGTCCGCTCGGCATTTAGTTTACCATTGCCAGAGTCTCAGGTTCCTCCGGTATCCTCTCTGGGCTCTTTGAAAGCTCCGTTAAACAACGCAGTTTTTCCGGTCCATCCTCTCTTGGAGGAATTGATCTTTCGGGATTGGGTACGGCCGGACAGGATTTTTCTGCCACCGAAAAGATTTGCGGTCATTTACCCCATGGAGGAAAAGTTCTCCAAGAGGTGGTGGCTCCCAGTAGTGGATGCAGCCATCTCATGTGTGAATAAATCACTAACTTGCCCGGTGGAAAACATACATATGTTTAAAGATCCAGTTGATAAAAGATTAGAAACACTTTTAAAAGCATCCTTTGCTACGGCAGGAGCAGTGGTGCAGCCAGCGGTGGCTGCAATTGGAGTTTGTCAGGCATTAAAAGACCAGACAAAGGAAATGTTAAGGGACATGCCTACCCAACAAGCAGAAGAGTTTTCTGACATTCCCAGAGCTCTGTGTTTTGCGGTAGATGCTATAAAAGATTCCATCCAGCAGGCCTCTCGTTTATCACTGTGTTTGGTGCACATGAGAAGGCTCTTATGGTTGAAGAACTGGGCGGCGGAGCCCCCATGCAAAAAGCTTCTGGCAGGGTTTCCCTTCCATGGAGGACGACTCTTCGGAGAGGATCTGGATAAATATATCAGACTATTTCAAATGGCAAGAGTACCCTTTTACCGGTCAAAAAGACATTCCGGGCTCCTACATTTAAAAGGCAGCTCTTTCCTGTCTCGGGGCCCTCAAATTCCAGGCAGTATCGACGGCCGCCTGCACGATCCAACGTTAACAGTAGATCGCAGGGACAGACCCCTGGGGGTAAGAGGCCGTGGTATCGCAAGCCGTCAAAGACAGCCCCTAAGTCTGCCTTATGAAGGGGCGCCCCCACTCTTGCGGGTGGGGGGAAGGCTTCGTTTCTTCTCAGAAGGTTTGGGAAGCCAAGATCCCCGACAGATGGGTCCGGGCATCTGTAACCACAGGTTACAGACTGGAGTTTCTAAGGTATCCTCCGCCTCATTTTCAAGAATCAAGGCTACCAAGGGATCCAGCAAGGAAGGCCTCAATGCTGGCAGCTTTGGATCACCTGCTTGGCCAGGACGTAATTATAGAAGTGCCAGCCCAAGAGCAAGGCCTAGGTTTCTATTCCAATCTCTTTGTCATACCAAAGCCCAACGGCGATGTCAGGCCAATCTTGGACCTAAAGAGGTTAAACGGTTACCTAAGGGTTCGTTCCTTCCGGATGGAATCCATCCGGTCAGCAGCCGCCGCGCTTCAGAAGGACGATTTTCTGGCCTCCATAGACATAAAGGATGCTTACCTTCATGTACCAATCTTTCAGTCGCATCAAAGGTTTTTACGCTTCGCGGTGGGGCATCGACACTTCCAATTCAGGGCGCTCCCCTTCGGGCTGGCCACGGCCCCCCGGGTATTCACGAAGATCCTAGCCCCAATTCTGGCCAATTTAAGGATCCAAGGGGTCACAGTCCTAGCATACTTGGACGACCTTTTAATCATAGATCACTCACGGCCGGGTCTGCAAAAGGCAGTAAACCTCACGGTTCGGTACCTCGAAGAATTCGGCTGGGTCCTGAACCGGGGAAAGTCAGCGTTCCAGCCTACAAAGCAGTTGGAATACCTCGGCATGAGGTTAGACACAGAACATCAAAAGGTGTTCCTGCCCCTTGTAAAGATCGAAGCTATCAAGGGGTTGGTTCAGTTGGTTCTAAACAAGAAAAAACCAACTATTCGCCTGTGTATGCGATTACTAGGCAAGCTAGTGGCCACATTCGAGGCAGTACCATACGCTCAGATCCACACTCGCGTCCTACAGGCAGCCATTCTAGCAGCCTGGGGCAAGAGGGCACATGCCTTAGAGTCCCCTTTGACGCTATCATCAAGGGTCCGATAAAGCCTGGCCTGGTGGTTGAACCCTCAGAATCTTCTAAAGGGAAAATCCTTCAGCCCTGTTGTCTGGAAGGTAGTTACCACAGACGCCAGCCTGGCAGGCTGGGGGGCGGTCTTCGAGGGGTTCTCCCGCCAGGGAACTTGGGTGAAAGCAGAGAGGCAGCTCCCCATCAATATCTTGGAAATCAGAGCTGCCCGCCTAGCCCTTCTGGCTTGGACCTCCAGATTAAAGGGGTTCCCGGTGAGAATCCAGTCAGACAATGCCACGGCGGTGGCATACATAAACCACCAAGGGGGAACCAGGAGCCAGGCCGCTCAGAGGGAGGTGAACTTGATTTTTCAATGGGCAGAGGTTCATGTACCCTGCATTTCAGCGATATTCATTCCCGGAGTGGACAACCTGCAGGCAGACTTCTTAAGTCGCCAGAGTCTGTTGCCAGGGGAATGGTCTCTGCATCCCCAGGTCTTTCAGACAATCTGCCAGAGGTGGGGAATGCCGGACGTAGATATAATGGCATCCAGGTTCAACAAGAAACTAGACAGGTTCGTGTCGCGAGCGAGGGATCCTATGGCCTGCGAAACCGATGCGTTGGTTTGCCCTTGGCATCAATTCAGACTTCTATATGCATTCCCTCCACTACAGTTACTCCCGCGCCTGTTGCGCAAGATCAGAGTGGAGAACAAGCCAGTCATTCTAGTAGCTCCGGCTTGGCCCCGGAGGACTTGGTACTCACTAGTCCTGAAGATGGCAGTGGGAGACCCTTGGACTCTTCCTCTACAACCAGACCTACTCTCACAAGGCCCGATCCTCCACCCTACATTACAGCGTCTAAATTTGACGGCCTGGAGGCTGAATCCCTGATTCTCAGGGATAGAGGCCTGTCTAGGCAGGTAATTCCTACCCTGATTAGGGCTAGAAAGCCGGTCTCCAGGGTGATTTATTACAGGGTGTGGAGGAACTACGTAGGCTGGTGTGAATCCAAAAGATGGAATTCCCGCAAATATACTATTGATAGGGTGTTAAGTTTTCTCCAGCTAGGAGTGGATAAAGGCCTAGCACTAAGCACAATCAAGGGACAGATCTCAGCTCTGTCAGTGTGGTTTCAGAGGCCGCTGGCCACCCACTCGCTGGTAAAGACCTTCTTACAGGGGGTCTTGCGTATTAATCCTCCTGTCAAGTCACCAATTTGTCCATGGGACTTAAATCTTGTCCTGTCCACTCTACAGAAACAGCCTTTTGAGCCGTTGGCTGAGATTCCTTTACTCTTACTGACAAGAAAGTTGGTTTTCTTGGTCGCCATAGTTTCGGCCAGGAGAGTGTCAGAATTAGCAGCCTTATCGTGTAAGGAACCATATCTCGTTCTGCATAAGGACAGGGCAGTTCTCCGGCCCCATCCTTCCTTTCTACCAAAGGTTATATCCAAATTTCACTTAAACCAGGATTTGGTACTTCCATCCTTCTTTCCAAAACCTACATCTAGAAAGGAAGGGTTGCTGCATACCTTGGATATTGTCCGGGCCATGAAGGCCTATCTTAAAGCTACAGAAAAGATCCGGAAAACAGATGTGTTATTCGTTCTACCAGATGGCCCCAAGAAGGGGCAGGCAGCTGCAAAATCCACCATCTCGAGATGGATTAGACAATTAATCATTCAAGCCTACGGGTTGAAGAAGTTGCCTCCTCCGTTGTCGGTAAAGGCCCATTCTACCAGGGCCATGGGCGCCTCTTGGGCAGCACACCATCAGATCTCTATGGCTCAGATATGCAAGGCGGCAACGTGGTCATCAGTCCACACGTTTACAAGGTTTTATCAACTAGACGTGAGAAGAAATGCGGATACTGCCTTTGGTCAGGCAGTACTACAGGCTGCAGTTTGAAATCCTCGGGATCAGAAACACCCTTGGTTATAAAAAAAAAAAAAAAAAAAAAAAAGTTTTTTCTTGACTAAGTTGGAATTATTATTATGATTTGAGTTTATCTCTAAATTGAATCCTTCTTTGGAAGATGTCTCCCTCCCCTCATTAAAGCATTGCTTTCGGACATCCCACATAGTAATGAATATGCCGCTCTGTGTCCCGTGATGTACGAGAAAGAAAAAGGGATTTTTAAATACAGCTTACCTGTAAAATCCTTTTCTTGGAGTACATCACGGGACACAGAGCTCCCACCCCTCTTTTGGGTGACCATTTTGGGAGGCATACTGCTTGCTACAAAACTGAGGGACTCCCTCTAGGGGAGGGGGTTATATAGGGAGGGGACTTCCTGTTTGAGATTGCCAGTGTCCACACCTGAAGGTACTCCATATAACCCACATAGTAATGAATATGCCGCTCTGTGTCCCGTGATGTACTCCAAGAAAAGGATTTTACAGGTAAGCTGTATTTAAAAATCCCTTTATTTTTTTGTGACAGGGATGTAAATATTTTTCCTATAGGAGTTAAGCCCTTAATTAGGTAGGAGGTAAAATTATAATGTAAAATGAATATAGTTAAACAAATTTTGTACTTTTAAATATAGTGTTTATGTGTCTATATGGTTGGTGACAAAGTCCCAATAAAAGGTGTAAAATTTGAATGTTGACATAGGGCATGATTAGGGGATAGAATGACTTTTATAGCTTTTTAAGAAGTCTAGTTACCTGGCTGTGTCAGGTTTCTATACTTTCCAAGTGCCTGATCCAGAACAAGCATGTTGATTATAAATATACATATAGTATAGAGTAGACACTATTAAATTGAAAAGTCCAATTGCATCAATGTCCCTGAGGCCGCGGACACACGATCGGTTCAAACCGATGAGAATAGACTTAAGTCCAGTTTCATTGGTCCAAACCGATCGTGTGTACGGCCCATCGGTCCGTCGTCCGTCGGACCAAAGTTTTAAAACTTGCTTTAAAATCTGACCGATGGACGCCTGACCATCAGTCCAAACCGATGGTTAGTACGCAAAAGCATCGGTCCAAAAACCTGCGTATGCTCAGAATCAAGTCGACGCATGCTTGGAAGCATTGAACTTCGTTTTTTCAGCACGTCGTTGTGTTCTACGTCACCGCATTCTGACCCGATCGGATTTTGGACTGATGGTGTGTACGCACATCAGATCACCAGGCCACTTCAGTGGTGAACCGATGAAAACGGTCCGTCGGACCATTCTCATCGGTTTGAACCGATCGTGTGTACGCGGCCTAAGAGGTTTAGAATTAGGAAGGTTTCCCGAATTGGGATATTGTATGGGACTTTGGTGATGCACAATGGAAAGATACCAATGTAAAGTAAGTGAGTGGAAATGATTTTTGTCAAACCCACAGCACATAAGTCAAACAGATAGGTATTTTAGCATAAAAGTAAACATTTATTAATACATGACTTCATAGAAATATTTTTACATTCTCTAAAAACAGTCATAGAAAAAGTACTATGTGTGCAGAAATATGCAACTAGACTTCTTCAAAGCACCCGTGTTGACGATTCTACATGTTTCGCCCTATATCTGGGCTTATTCAGGAACACACGGGTAGGTGATGATCTATATAAAAAGGTATCAAAAATCAAATAGCGAATGATGATGATAATAATCAAAACAAATGTAATCATCAGGTATTTGGATATTGTTGAAATTTGAATACACCAAACATATATTACACATGCTTATTAGTATATGAAATTACATTCAAAAATGTATAATGAACTGAGCCCCAGAATGTGGTACACAGAACGGCTAAGATAATAGTTCTAATATATATATAATCACTACTTACTTACTGATGAAACTGCTAATTTTATGGGTGGAGGCAGTGGAAAGAGTACCCGTATGGTCACTATTCAGACACTTATAAAGCGTTCAATTAAGGATATAAAGATATTTAATCAGTTGCCAAGTTCTGGTCAGTCAGAACTTTAAACAAAGAAAAACAAGAGAGAGAAAAGAGATATGTACAGTATATAAATAGGTGAGATACACATATATCTTCAAAGATAATGAAGTGTGCAAAATAAGCTACAACTGTGCATTATGCGCAGTTTAAAGTCCCATATACAAGACGGCAGTTACCTTGGAATGATGTAGTTGTTTCTTCCGTGACTAGTTTTACCTCTCTGAATACAGGTAGCCCGATTGTATCTAATAGGGGGACATGAAGGTACCCAGTAAGAAAAATGATGGATTTAATAGCATACCTGCTGTGGATTTGTATGGATAGGAGGTGAAATACCTGTGTCCTTAATCGTCCAAAGGAGAAAGTGCACCCTGTAGAGCTCACGCTGTATCGCTATTATCTTAGCCGTTCTGTGTACCACATTCTGGGGCTCAGTTCATCACATACTTCTCTCAATAGGTCTGCATATAGGATGTCGTCTCTGTAGTCTATACCTGGTGCAGCTTAGATACACCCTGCGAGTCAGGGTTTATATGCCCAGGGAGGAGTGTTCCCATCTCATCACTCGTAATTCTGAGTAATTCTCCGCTTTATTCATCCGAGGTATTGTTCAAGCCCTAAACTATTTCAATAGCATAGACCTGTTCTATTCAATACACATTACATTTTTGAATGTAATTTCATATACTAATAAGCATGTGTAATATATGTTTGGTGTATTCAAACTTCAACAATATCCAACTACCTGATGGTTACAATTGTTTTGATTATTATCATCATCATTTGCTATTTGATTTTTGATACCTTTTTATATAGATCATCACCTACCCGTGTGTTCCTGAAGAAGCCCAGATATAGGGCGAAACATGTAGAATTGTCAACACGGGTGCTTTGAATAAGTCTGCATATTTCTGCACAAATAGTACTTTTTCTTTGACTGTTTTTAGAGAATGTAAAAATATTTCTATGAAGTCAAGTATTAATAAATGTTTACTTTTTATACTCACTTACTTACTTTACATTGGTATCTTTCCATTGTGCATCACCAAAGTCCCATACAATATCACGATTCGGGAAACCTTCCTAATGTTGATTATAAAGTGAATGTAAAATCAGAACTCCAGATCCTTATACATGTTCTAGGTCTGTGCCTCTGACAGCATTGAAGCCATTCAATCAGCATGACAGCCAGGAAATTTAAATCTTAAGAAGGAGAGGTCAGTGTTAGCAGGCTCCTTATTTTCTCAGTACAGGTACTTTAAAGCTTTTTCTTTGTGCTCCCCTCTGGGAAAGAGATAAAAATGTGCACTTCAAGTACACTGGATTTTTGTGCTATAACTTCATGATATACTAAGATTAAGCTGAGGCTGAACATGAAATAAAAAAGGGCAAATAAGAGGTTAAGATGTGGATATTGAGGACTGCACCTAAGTCAACCTGACTGCAAAACCTATGAGCAGCAAATATTATTGAATTATTAAAAAGGGGAATTGTAAAAAACAAAAAATAATTTGTGCTTGCAGTAAAACATTTTAAACTATCTTATGTGTTAATATCGATTGATTGCAGTATACGTTCTATGCTAGCCCATTGTTGCTAATACTTGTTTAAAAAAAAAAACACTACTTCCTGCACTTATCACCCCAGCATAGGAACGCTGAAAAGTAAAGCTCCTGTTGCTATAAAGACATTCGGTCTCAAAGGATGTGAGCTATTTTTAAAGCTGAACTCCAGGAAAACAGCTTAATACTCAGCTAAAAAGTATAATAGAGCTGTTCATCTGTCAAAGAATGTGTGCTTCTGTTCATGAAGTCCTGAGATTTACACAGCAGTGCCAGCCCGTAGAGTTATGCTGGTGACCTGACTTTTCTCTGCTGCTGTTAAAGGGTAACTCTACTAAATAAAAAAGGATAATATAGTATATACAATTGCTACACCAGTCATATTGGTATGTTTTTCCTTAAAAATGTGGTAAAATACCGCTCAGTGTTAACCGTGTTGTTTTTAAGGAGTGGACAGCCGTTGTGCCTCTAATGTAGCACTACCCCCTCAGAAGCCTCTGGATAGATTTGGGTTGGCCTGTTACCTGTATGAATGTCTAGAGGTATGATGATGATGAGAACAATGAGGGAATGTCAAAACAGCCGGTGTCTTTCTGTGCTTTTATTCTTGCCCAACACGGCAAACAGTGAACTTGGAGTAGATAGAATAAAGATGGGTGAAAGGGAGAATTTGCAGACTCAGGCCTAAGAACGACGGAAACAATCCTGCTTCCAAGTGGGACTTTACCTTTGTCGCCCCTCCAGCCGGAGTGGGTACAGCGTACCTGAACAGTCTCTCTCACAGAACTGGCAGCCAGAATATCACTGAGAATCTTGAGAAGGAAAACAAGTCTCTGACACTGACTTGACTGAGAGTAGAAATAGGAGTGAGACCTCTGCCACAGGCCCGTTGCTTTAGAATACAATTCGTGAGGTGAATCCTTCTCAAGTTTATTGATGGCTGAATCTCCCTCAGGTAGTTTTCTTCAAATAGTCACCGACTGACAGGTTGCCATTAGACAAAGTGTCTGGTCACCTCGATCCCCGATGGTTCGCCTAGGCCCTATTGGATTGCCTGCCTCCTGGCTCTCCTCAGACTGACTCCCCACCGAACAGCACAACTCGCTTGGGATCTTCTTTTCAAAGATTGGGACCCAATAAGTCACTGGGTCACATCACAGCTTCAGTTGCTCTGGGCCAACATGGTCCCAGAACCAAGAACAAAGCGTGGCACGTGCGCCCTGGCTTGGTAGGCCATATCGCACACCCTGAAGGTGGGTGCCGCACCCAGATCCAACCACAAACTCCCCCGCCCCACATGATGTCTCTCTAGAAGTACCCTCCCCCAGCATGCCCCACGAGGGAAAAAACCCTTGAATTGGCTGCTGGCAAGAAGGTGCTCTGACCTGGACTCCACTGCCACCACCTGTCGCCCTGAGGTTGAAAGGCACCTCAGGAACACAGAATGAACTGACAGCACAGCCCAGCTAGAACAAAAGCTGAATTTACACAAATCGCATGGATGAGAGCTACATAACTCTCTCATCCCCCTCTAAATTTAAGATAGCACCTGGACTTAAAGTACACAGGCCCTACACTAACAACCGATGAGTCATCATCAGTCAGAGGGGTCAGCTTACGCTAAATGCTCCTGCCGTCTGACAGTTCTTAAATCACTAAGGGACGGCCCACCTGTGACGTCACTGGGCATGCTGGGTCAATGATGTCGTGAGGGGGCGGGGGTCATCAGACCAGACCCAATGGGACACTACGAGGCAGCCCACTTGGCAAGAGTGGTAGAGTGGTGTGCACATCAGAAGACCAAACCTTGGATTCTCATGGAACAAAAAATCACGAAGATCCCGCTGGAGGGATTGGCGTGGATTCAAGAGGTAGACATTCCACAAGAGGTCAAAAAACACCCTACATTAGGCGCCACAATACGAGTCACAAATTTTTTTTTAGCAAAATTAAAATTTCCGAATATCCAAGCCCACTTGTGCCGGTTCTGGGAAACCCCAGGTTTCAACTAGGTCTTAGGCCTCGTACACACGATCAAATCTGTCTGCTGGAAACGGTCTGCTAGACCGTCCCAGCAGACAGATTCGATCGTGTGTACGGCCGAGCCGACGGATTTGGCCACCCGACAGATTTCAAAGCATGCTTTGAAATCTATCGGGTGGGAATCCGTCCGCCCGACATGTCTGCTGGTTAGTACACTTACCAGCAGACATGT
Source organism: Rana kukunoris (assembly GCA_029574335.1). Lineage (NCBI taxonomy): Eukaryota > Metazoa > Chordata > Amphibia > Anura > Ranidae > Rana > Rana kukunoris. The sequence continues at coordinate 191,522,525 of CM056051.1, forward strand.
CGTCCCGCACCGCCACCGAATGGATTCGGCGCATGCGCGGAAGTGTTTTACTTCCTGGTGCGGTGACGTGGCGGCGTCAACGTCACTGCCACGTCACCGACACGTCAGCGCGCCGTCTGCTGGCGGGGATTTTGGTTTGCTCGTGTGTACACGCGAGCAAACCAAAATCCTATCAGACAGATTTGTTCAAATCGGTCGGTCCGACCGATTTAAACAAATAGATTGCCTCGTGTGTATGAGGCCTTACAGACTTACATTTCAACAATCTAAGATGTTCAGGAATGAGCAGGCTAATATATTTTGACACAGATAAGCAAAGGGCAACAGGAGGAGTGATGGATGAGGCCCCTAGAAGTGAATTGGACCCACTGAGAGAAATCCAGCTGAGAGCAGCAATTAGAGCAATGAACCCACAAGGCACCCCGACTAGAGAGCTCTCAGGGTTTGAGGAAATATGCTTGAAGGGAGAACCGCGGAGACATGGCCTGTCGTTAATGTATAGCCTGTTAGTAGACACAGAAGCCCCCAAAAATTTACCATTTATACAAGCATGGGAAAGAAATTTGGGGATAAAATCCTCAGAGACCCAGAAAACAAAAAATTTCGCTTTTACACATAAGGCTTCTCTAGCTACCAGATACCAGGAAGGAGGCTACAAGATCTTAACCAGATAATATAAAACCCGCCCCGTATTAAAACGTTTTTTTCCGGAAACTTCAGATCGGTGTTGGCGGTGCGGAGATGAGGAGGGTACAATCCTACATATATTCTGGGAATGTGTAAAAGTGAAAGAATTTTGGAAAATGATTGCAGGCACGATAAAAGAAATCACAGAGGTGGAGCTAGGAGATAATCCAGCTACCTACTTATTATATGATTTCCCGATATCCACGACAAAGTTTAAAAATTCCCAGCTTAGACACTTGCTGACGGCAGCAAGGTCTTGTATTCGATTCTTGTGAAAAAGTACATCTATGCCAACTAGACAACAATGGTTAGACAGAGTAACGGAAATCCAGCTGATGGAGAATCTGATGATGGGAGTAAGGCGTCGTACACACGGCAGAGAACCTCGACGGGCAGAACACATCGTTCCGCCCATCGAGGCTCTCGGCCGGCCGTCTAAATCGGCGACCCGCCCATCGGGAATGGCAACCAGCCATTCATTCAGGCGGGCCGTCGAGCAAATAGAGAGCCTGCTCTCTATTCGCTCGACGGGATTCCCGACGGGCGGGGCGAGCCAGGAGCGTACACACGGCCGAGGTTCTCGCTGGAATGCAGCTTCCAGCGAGGTTCTCGCTGGTTTCCAGCGAGAACCTCGGTCGTGTGTACGCCGCCTTAGAGAGCAAGAGGAGAAGTATAGACAGATTTGGACCCCATATACAAGATATAGAGAGCGAGACCTTTGAGATGGTAGAAGGGGAGAGAGGGTGGAGAGTCACTGGGGAAGGGAGTTTTTTTTTCCCTTTTGGGGGTCTTCGGAGGGAGGTGGGGGTGGGGTAGGGTAAGGGAGGTTTAAGGGGAAAATAGGAAAATACAATGATATATCTATAGATGGTAGAAAAGAGTGGGAGCTTGGAGAGCTTGTTAAGAGGAATAATGTTTAAAAAGATAATCCTAAGAAAGTGTTAAAACTGTGTAAATGTTTATGTAAGCCATATAGATCTGTAAATGAAATGTTTAAGAATGGAAAATAAAGTAAAGAATAAAAAACAAAAAGCGCCTGAAATCCGCCCCAGTGTGAAAGGGGTCTAAGACTAAAGATAAAGCTGGAGCAACTACTGTTAGGCCGTGTACACACGGCAGAGAACCTCGACGGGCAGAACACATCGTTCCGCCCGTCGAGGTTCTCTGACGGCCATCGAAATCGGCGACCCGCCCGTCGGGAATGGCAACCAGCCATTCATCCAGGCGGGCCGTCGAGCAAAAAGAGAGCGTGCTCTCTTTTCGCTCGACGGGATTCCCGACGGGCGGGGCAAGCGCTCCGTGTACACACGGCCGAGGTCCTCTCTGGAATGCAGCTTCCAGCGAGGTTCTCGCTGGTTTCCAGCGAGAACCTCGGTCGTGTGTACGCCGCCTTAGGGTTTGAGTAGGTTTACATATAGCTTTAAATCCACATTCATTTTAGCATTTTATTCAAACTGTTACCATAAGTTGCTCAAAGCATTGAACTTTTGCTAACAACCACACAGAACGGGCAATTTTGGCAATCTAATTAGAACAAGATGGGTGCAATCTTTTTATAGAAAAAGCAGGTGCAATCTATTTATAGAACATGCAGGTGCAATCTCTTTAAGGTTCCATACAATGCAGTTGAGTACTGTCCATGATACTTATTTATTTGCACTCACAATTAAATTTTTAGGACAAACGTTTGGGGCCTACCCCACTTGTTCTAAGCAGAGGCAACTCTAGGGGGGGCCAGAGGGGGCCCTGACCCCCCCAACATTATGCTGTGTCCCACCATGTGCCCCCCCAAAAAAAAAATATTTTTTTTTGCTTTTTTTTTCTCGGGCCGCCCCTGGAGTAACAGTCTCTCCTGAGAGGAAGAGTGTCCCCAGTCAGCTCTGCGGGGCATTTCTCCCCCCTCCCTCTGCTCGCTGACACTGCATAATGCAAGCGTTCACACAACCACAGCCGCCCGATCTGCTCCTTCCCCTGCATCCTCATTGGCACGGAGAAGAGTGAGTTGCAGAAAGGGCTCCATGAGCACTGTGGGGGAGGGGGGGCCCAAGCCTTCATCTCAGTTACTGAAAAACAGACTGATTTCTCCCATCCTCAGGACAGGAGAACCAGCCTGTAAATTCCGAGAGTGGTGACTGCAAGCTGAGCCGAGTGTCAGTCTATGACACTCTTTTACAGCCTAGCGAGTCCAGCCACCTCCCCCCCACTCTCCTCACATACGAGCAGGGAGGAATACAGCTCCTCCTCCTCCTCCTTTCAGTCCCGCCCACACTATCTCGGTGTGCTGTATCTGAAGAGAGGGGATGTGTGTTCAGGAAATATGAAAATCAGCAGCATGTGTGTGAATGATGCCTGAGATTCTAGCCTGGACCGAGGGTAAGTGTGTGCACTGCAGACTGCAGTACACTGTAATCACTGAACTGCATTATCTCCATCCCTTCTCTCCCCCATCTGTCTCCCTCCCCTCTCCTGTTCTTTCAAGACATTCACAATTTACTTTCTGTAACGGTCACCACCGTTTACGATATTCCATTCCATCGCCCCACGACAGCTTATCCGACAGTCCGACAGACATCAGACATGACCCATTTCATTTCCCAGAATAACCGAGACAACACAAGCTCTGGTACTGGTTCCAAAATGAATGAATGAATCCTTTAATGGTAACTTAGCTTTCTTATATACAGTACAAGCATGTTACAGTTAATCACAGGGACAAAGACACACTCCACCCACACATCACACAATGGGGGGCTTCATACGCATTCTTTTAGATAATGACATTCCAATGAGTTAATTACTACTCATTACCCAGACGGTCTGGCTCCGCATTTAGAGGGGTTAATTACTACAGCTTGACAAGTCACATTCCACATCTTAACAGTGTCATTCGCATACACAATAAACAGGTCTTAGGAGCAGACCTAATTAGCACAATGGACACAAAACAGTATTAGCATCACACAATGGAATGTCTAGGAGCAGACTCAATTAACACCTCAAAAGCATGTGTCCCCACATTGAATGAAATCACTCTATTGACCTGTCGGAGTCAGACTTTAACAACTTGTAATATTTAAAGATATCCTGCAAAACATGAATTATCAGTAATGTCCCATCACATGTAATTTATCATTATCATTTCTCAGTCACCCTATGCCGAAAAGGGGCACAGGATGACCCTAGACCCAAGAGTCATTAGTGATGCTGGCACTTGAGTACCCCCCATCCTTCAAAAGTCTCTGGGTGTCACAGGCCATTCTGTTACACTTTCACTTTCAGTTAGGCAGGTAATATACAGTACAAATTTCTTTCCTACATTCACAGATTGCAGGAAAGAAACGTGCATGATTCCCCCATCAACAAAGACAGTGCTGACAGGGGAATATCCCTCCTGTTCAGCAATTGTATTCTCCCGACAAACAGTGATTCTCACTAATGGCTATACAGCAACCACTAGTGATAATCATAAGAGAATCTGCTCATTAATGGTTCAAATCTCAGCCAGTTCCTGCTGAACCAGCTGAGATTTAAACTGTCTATGGCTGGTTTTAGCTCTTAGGCAGCCCATACATTGATCACTTTTTTTCATTCAACTATTAGGTTGAATGAAAAAAAAAAGAAATGATCCAATTCCCCCATCTACACATTATAGGTGGATGGGGGAATCCTCCCAGTGTGGACCAGTGCTGGAATAACCAGAATTGCTGTCCTGTCCCGGCTATTCACAGCGCTGGTCTCTGTCTCCTTGGCAGCGGCGGCAGCACATTGGAACCCAGTGCTGGTTACTTTATGGGGCTGATGTACAGGAGGGCCAGCACAATTTGTTGTTAGAGATGGGCTGGGCATGTTCAAAAATCCACATGCCAGAGCCTGCCAGGAAGCCCACACTGCACAGCGCTAATCACAGGCAGTGAGAGATTTCCCGGTCCGCAGCTCTGCACAGATCAGGAAATGTCTCACTGCCTGTGATTAGCACTGTGGAGTGTTGGCTTCCTGGCGGGATTGGGCATGTGGGATTTCAAACACACCCGAGCCCATCTCTATTGGTTGTAGACACTAGACAGTTGAGCTCCCTGCAGGTTGCTTAGCAGCAGTGGAGCCTTCTCTGACATGCTGATCGGGATGCAATCCAGGTGATGCTCCCAGTCAAATTCTAGTGTTAAATATCAGAGATTTTATTGATCAAAGCCCACACTTTACATGCATAGAGCCCACACTTTACAGGCATAGAGCCCACACTGCTGCGGAACATACGTTATATATATATATATATATATATATATATATATATATATATATATATATAATCAATGTGGTTGTACTCTTGATGCTTATAAATACTGTATTTATTAGATCTGACTGGGAGCATTACCTGGATCACATCCCGATCAGCATGTCAACAGAAAAGGTTATACAGCATTACTGACCAGCTGGGGACTCAGCTCTCTATAACCAATAGTGCCAGCCTTCCCCTGCATGCACCCATAATGTCACCAGCACTAGGTCCTAATGGACTGCCGCCGCTGCCAAGGAGACAGATGCCAGACCAGCGCTGTCAATAGCAGGGACAGGACAGCTGGGGAACCCCACAGTGGCAGAACACCAGGGCTCGGTGGCAAGACAACCTTTGCAACCCTGAAAGTTCTCCCACTGCTTTGGACCCTTATATTTTCTTGGTGTGCTGGTGACATATATCTCTTGTTTTCTGCCAGCCTTGGGGGCCCCAGTATAGTAGGAAGGGAGCTCACTGCAGAACATGTAACAAGGCCCATTGTGGGATCATAGTAAAGGGCCCCAGGAGATATATATAATATATATATATATATATATATATATATATATATATAAATAATTGTTTTATAGTTGGCCCCCCTACTTTTGTCCCTGTCCCCCCATGTGCCCCCCCTAAATATGAAAGCTGGAGATGCCACTGGTTCTAAGGTCCAAGCAGTACTTTAGGACCTCAGAAGAAGCAGGTAGACCACAAAAGCTTCTCCTGGTAATGTAATTGTCAGTTCAAATAATTAATTTGAAAAAAAATCATAGACGGTACTCAACTGTATTGTTGCAACTGTACTAATACAATTACAATCACCTTAATCACAACATAAAGAGACCTAAAACCAATGTCCATGATATCTGTCAAGAATGTTAACCCCTATTTTATAAGGCATAAGATCATTTATTGATCAGAATGTGTTTGAACCATAAGACTGATTGATTGAAATCTCTTTCACCAAGCATACAATAAACCAAGTGTTACCACTTATAAAACAATTACTTTTACAACACATTTTAAAAAGCCTTGAGATGCTCGTAATATCCCCTTGCATGTGCACTGTCAAAGATGTTGCAGCTGATTAGAAGCATTCATTTGATGAAGAAACACTGTTACCATTGCCAACACCTCAGTTGTAAGACAAACAAAATGACTTAATTTGTCAGCTTTAAGAGCTAATTCTCAGACCAGGTGCACATACAAGTGAAAGAAGGTAATTTGTTATTTTGTTCCACGTGCATTTTCTTTAACACCATGAATCCACATTACGCATTTAATCAAAAGCTTTTGTTTTTCACACTTTAAAATGAAATTTTTAGCCTAAAATATATCTTAAGCTTATACTTAAATCTCAAACTGGCATAGAAACAAATTACTAGTGCCCCTTACAAGTGTTCAGCTAGTCACCTGCCATGGAGACAGACTGAAACCTACCTCAGGCAGAAACCGACCAAAAATATTGTTGCCTATTTTGCCTGCTTACCTACTTTGCTATCTATTAAAAAAAGAGGTCAAGACATATTGGGCCAGATTCAGGTAGAGTTAGGCTGGAGTATCAGTGATACTCCAGCCTAACTGTCACTTTAATCCGGCGTTTCTGTTTTCTGTAACCAGAAAACAAGAAACGCCGGGTCGGAGTTCCGATGCGAGCGGCGTAATTGAATTTCGCCATCGCATCGCAACTTTAATTTAAAAATGGCGCCGGGGGCGTTCCCGCTGATTAACGGCAAAAAAATATGTTAATCAGCGGGAATCGGCAATTCACGATCGTATTCGGGCGCAACGCAGTGACTTTCCGACGTTTCCGTAAGCGATACGCGGCGTAAAGGTAAAGCAGCCCCCTAGTGGAGTATCCTATGTTAAGTATAGCCGTCGTCATCGCGTCGAAAAAATAAATTGCGTCGCTTGCGTAAAACGTCCATGAATGGGGATTTGACGTCATTGACGTTCACTGACAGAATTTGGAGCATGCGCACTGGGATGCATTGACAGTCGACGCATGTGCAGTACGTTCGCCGCGGGATCGCGCTTAGTTTAAATAATACACTCCCCGTACCCGCCCAATTTGAATTCCGCCGGCTCATTTACGATACGCTGCCGCAACTTTAGGAGCAAGTGCTTCATGAATAACAGCACTTGCTCCTAAAATTTCGCCAGAGTAACGTAAATGAGAAACGTTACTCCAGAGTAAAGATGCTCCCATCTACCTGAATCTGGCCCATTGAGGGAGATTTACTGAAACTGGAACACTCAGGCCGCATACACACGATCAAATCTATCTGCTGGAAACGGTCTGACAGACCGTCTCAGCAGACAGATTTGATTGTGTGTACAGGCAAGCAGATGGATTTGTCCAGCAGACAGATTTTAAAGCCTGCTTTAAAATCTGTCTGCTGGGAACCCGTCGGACCGATATGTCTGCTGGTTAGTACGCTAACTAGCAGACATATCTGCCCGCACGTGCGTCAAATGGATTCGACGCATGGGCGGAAGTGTTTTACTTCCTGGTGCGGTGACCTGGCGGCGTCAATGTCACCGCCACGTCACCGCGCTGTCTGCCGGCGGGGATTTTGGTTTGATCGTGTGTACAGCGATCAAACCAAAACAGCCAGCAGACAAATCTGATCAAATCGGTCTGTCTGTATAATCAGTATAATATGGTTAAAGGGTAACTCCACTTTCGTGCAAAAAAAATAGCAGAAAAAAAAATAATAATATACTGTATACAATTTTGACAAGTCATATTATAATTGAAAATTACCTTTCCATTTACAAAAGTTTTATTGTCATAAACCGACAGTACAGGTTCACTACAGTGATATATAACATACAATTAGGGATGAGCTTCGCGTTCGATACGAACGTATGTTCGACTCGAACATTGTCTGTTCGTACGTTCGACGAAATTCGAACAAAAGCGGTCGTTCGTGCCAAATTAGAGTGACGCAAAACGGCCCATAATTCACTGCGGCATTGCGTGCTGATGATTGGCCAAGCATGCTGTATGTCCCGCATGCTTGGCCAATCACAGCGAGCAAAAAACGAAGAGCCATAATTGGCCAAAGCCTGGGTGGCTTTGGCCAATTAATTTCTTAAGAATAACAAAAGGTAGGAATCTGCAACACAGTTTGTTAAAATCTTTCCAATGTACATATATACCCGGAGGGGACTGTTCTTTAAGGGAAAGTTGTAATTAGGCTTTAGCCCCTTTTGGAGAAACTCCTTCTTTAGTGCTGTAGTGGGTGGGGTTAGTGCCCACATACATGCCTGTGTGGGAGATGAGGAATGGGGGACAGACAACTCAGAGCTGCAAATATTGTAATCTCCTGCAATATTTATTTAAAGGGCCCTTTGCAGGACTAACATACTAGCAAAGATGGTACGGACCATGGAAGGCCTCGACAGAGTCCTCCTATGTGTGTATTGGTGGAAGCCTGGGAATGAGTGTGCCATCTGGTAGCATGCTGGGCAGAGCTGTAGAAATGACAATGGGAGAGAAAGAGAGACTGGTATACTAAAGTGGGAACCTTGTTTCTCCCTGACCCTCATCTGCAGATGCTGGACGGGGTGTAAAGGGTAAACATTGCTTGATCGAATATTGTTCAGGTACGCATTGGTGGAGCCAGGGATGGGGCACTGCACACAAAAGGTTTTTTATTTTCATGCATAAAATACATGAAGGTAAAAAACCTTCAGCCTTTAGGACCACTTTAATGAAGTGGACTTAGTATATACAGGGAAGTGGCCCTAACTTTTTGGTACTCCAAAGGAGAAGAATGGAGGAGTAGAATGAAGATGGCATCAAAAATATGTGCTTGCCTTCTACGCAGAAATGACTGTTATAGATTGTCTACTCCTGTGTGTGGAATTCTGTTCTGAAGAATGTTGATAGTGTGTCAAATGTGATGTCAGATGTTCTTGAGATCTTTGTGAAGTTTCAGTAAAGTGCAGAAAATGCATTTTATGTGTATTCCTTTGTTCTCAAATATTGAGGACTAGGGTCAGGGATATCATGAGCCAGGAATATACAGTAGAACCTTGGATTACGAGCATATTCCATTCCAGGAGTATGCTCATAATCCAAAGTACTTGCACATCAAAGCAAGTTTTCCCATAGAAGTCAATGCCAGAGAGTGCCTAAAACGTCCGAAAAGGCCCCAGGACACTTTGGCTTGTTTCCTGCGCCCCCGTACCTCAGGCCAAATGAGGTACTGCAGGCCAATGTTCAGCTTTTCTTGGCTCCTGCGCCCCATACCTCAGGCCAAATGAGGTACTGCCGGCCTATTTTCGGCTCTGCTCGGCTTCTGTGCCCCCGTACCTCAGGCCAAATGAGATGCTGCAGGCCTATTTAGCTTGAATTCTGCTCGTCTTGCGAGTCAACACTCGCAAACCGAGTCAGAATTTAAAAAAAAGTTGCTCGCAAATTAAAACACTCTCAAACCAAGTTACTCTTAAACCGAGGTTCCACTGTAACACAATATGGCGGAAGGTTAATACAACCAGAGATCCAAGAAGAAGCAGGATGGGGATTTGCATAGTTTGGCATCATCCTAGTCCCCCTTACACTTCAATTAGGGTTTCATGGCAGACAATGGGCCAGATTCACAGAGCGATTACACCGGCGTAAGAGGAGATGCGCGGCGTAAGTCTAATTGTGCGCGTGCGTTTCGATGCACAGCATTCCCAGAACGAGATACGCAAGAAATCTACTTTTTTTTTCCAGCGTAATTTCGTTAGACAGGCGCATCTGTCCGCGCAAAACTGCGCTAGACACACCATTGATTTGCTATTCAAATATGCTAATGAGGGACTTACGGGGATCCACAAAAGAACGTTGGTGCAGCGCAGGCTACGTGCTGTGCGCAACAGCAAAATGTCCTGTCTAAAATTAGACCATATAAAAGCTGGTCTAAAATTAGAAAAATCGTCTACATGTCAGAGAAAGCAACACTGTTAGTGAGGAGCTGAGCAGTCACACGTGTTGCACAACAATCTGTATGCCAACATGCCAGGGGCATCGTCGCGCATAGCTATACTACTGACTTTAGATGAGCAAAGAAGGATGAGGGCACGGAGGATGGCACGGGAGAGGATATACCGCACACGCATAGACCTGTTTGGCATGAGTGATTGTGAGGTGTATCGCATCTTCAGATTCAGCCCTCATGCCATCCTGGAATTAACCACAACCCTGCAGGAGGACATCACCAGCCCAACACACCGCTCACATGCAGTGCAGCCACTGGTCAAGGTCCTGGCAACACTCCATTTCCTTGCCAGTGGCTCTTTTCAGCGTACAAGTGGAGTGGTGGCTGGGATGTCACAATCCTCCTTGAGCAGATGTGTGCACCAGGTTATCCCTGCAATTCTCAGACGCATGGCCAACCAAATCATCAAACCCACCACTGAGGACCTGCGGCTGAAGGCAATGACAGATTTCTACAGAATTGCCAGATTCCCACGCACCGTGGGAGCCATTGATTGCACACATGTGGCACTCCAGCCCCCCCATGAGACATAGTACATATACCGCAATCGGAAGCCTTGGCATTCCATCAATGTACTGGTGATAGTCGATGCCCAAGGCCTCATATGGCACGTCCGTGCCAAACACCCAGGGTCCAGCCATGACGGCTACATCTACAATCAAAGCCCCATGCAAATAGAATTCGATCAGAACGTGTATGGGGACACCTGGCTGGTTGGTGAGTGACATGGGTGGCAGGCATGACTGTCCCCCCCCCCCCCATGATGCACACATTACAACGAGCACATGCATGACTAACATCCTCCTGTCTTTTCCCTTCCAGGTGACTCTGCATATCCACTGGGACCCCATCTCATGACTCCTATCCGGAACCCCCAAACCCCAGGAGAGGAAAGATACAATGAAGCCCACGCCCAAACACGTGCAGTGGTGGAGCGCACCTTTGGCCTCCTGAAGTCACGTTTCCGATGCCTGGATAAGTCTGGGAGTACCCTGTTGTATTCCCCAAACTTCGTGTGCCAGATCATCGGTGCATGTTGCCTGCTGCACAACTTCACAGTGTGAAAGGGCCTGCAGATTGACCTATGTGATGACCTGACCCCTGAACCAGACAATCTCCCCCTAACCGAGGTTACCCCGTCTTCTGAGGGAAGAGCAGCCAGGAGACAGCTCACATTGGGCATTTTTGCACATTAAACACACACATTAATCATGGTACAATGAGAATGCATGCATGCACACCACTGTGGTCCCTAGCACACACACCCCACATCCTCATCAAATTGGATTAGCACAAGCCCACCATGCAGGACTTGTGAGCAGCAACGCCACGCCAAGGCTCCAGTTATGTCACTGTACATTCATACACCATTCACACGGACCTGGGGATCACTCCTCCCTGGTCCTGGGGAACCCTTCTCCACCAAAATTTTCCGGCAGGAATGTCACCCCCACATTCAAACAGCATTCAAAATCCCAAAAAAATAAAAAAAAAAAATTACCAGCAAAATCAAAAAAAATCCAGGAAAAAAAAAGACCCCCAAAAAAAGGGGAAAAACAAATGAGTGCCCTTGACGTGAGCGGATACGGCCCAGGCTCCTCTGGGAGACTCATGGGGGAGGGGGTAAACCGGGGAAGGAGGAGCAGCCCCTGGTCTCTGCCCATCTGGCGGCCTGCCCTCCAAGGCCACGGCTATTCTGTCCAGGGCAGCACCTAGTGTTGCCGTGTTGGCCTGGATAGCCTGGGTAAGGGCCCTCACATCCTGCCCAACGCCTGCTGATGTAGTCTGCAGGTCGTTAAGGCAGTTTGTGAATGCCCGGGAGTGACAGTCCAGGTTCCCAAGCGTATCCCTGATGGAGGACAGGCTCTCCTCCGTCCGCACCAATGTCTGGCTGACCTGTCCCAGATGGCGGGTCTGGAGGAACTGGTCCCTTCTCAGAGTGGCGGGCAGGAGATCGGCCATCCCCCTGGTCTTCTGGGTCGCCTTCCTGCCTCCAGCTGATGCTTGTGGCCGGGAAAAAGGGGAGCCCCTTGGGAGGGGAGCCATGTTGGGGGAGGAGCTCCCCCTTAGGGAGGGCTGGCTGCTGCCAGCCAGAGGGGAAGAGTCCTCCAAAAACAATAGTCCAGTGCCTGACATGGACTCCTCCTCCTCCTCAAACTCCTCCTCCTCACCCTCCTCCTCCTCCTCTTCAACCTCCTCCGCGGACTTCGGCCTTGTCGGGGGGGCCTCATTAGGCTGCTGTCCTGGGGATGGTGTGGTCAGGCCAGATGGCCCAGCACCCTCCTGCACATCTGTGGATGACACAAAACATTCACAGGTTGGAGGATCCACACACTTGCCACATATTCCCTTTCACCCCCTCCCCCACACATGCTACACACCTGATAGAAAAAAAAATCTTACCTGGCATCACACCTTCATGACTTGAGTCATAGCCGGGCAGGCCCTCCACTTCATGCCTATGAAAGGTCTGGGCCACCGCACGCTCCTCCGCTGTCAGCCTAACAGGGCATGGTGGACCCCCTCCTGTGCCCCTGGCATGGGCTAGCATTTTGGCCAGCTTCTTTTTGACCAGATGCCGGAGGTCATTTATCTTTTTATCAATCCCGACCGGTTCCGTGTCTCCCCCTCCCCCGCTGAATTCACCTGCTCAGTGATCATGTCCAAAATCTCTCTCCTCCTGGCCGGGGGGGGTGTTGGCACTCTCCGGGCCGTGGAGGTAACGCCCATATTGGGAAATGGCCCGGGCAAGAATTTGTTTCTCCCCCAAAGTAAAATTTAATTTCCTCTTCCTCTCTGTCATACTCTGACCAAAAATCACTCCCAAACAGTCAGCAAAAATCACTCACAAAAACAAGCACGACCAATCAAGCAAGAAAACAAACAAACAGAAAACTATCAAACAAAAAGTCTCACAAACACTTAGCAAAAATCACTTTCAAATATCTTCTAACAAACACTAGATCACACAGTACACAAATCTGACAAATACAAATCACAACGCAACTAACAACGGAACAAAAGCACTTTGCTATATGGGAATGGAAACAAAGGGATGTACTTTTGCAATGGAAGTGCGTTTGTGTGTGTCTATTTATGCTGTCTGCGTAGTTCTCAAATTTGCCCTAGTCCATTTCCAATTTCACTGATTGCGCCGTTCCTGAGTTGTGAGCATGCGCACAGAGGTGCTGACCATGGTCTCCTTCAAGCGCACATGCGCGAGCCGGCCGGCCCTTCATTTGCATGGGGTCACGGCTCATTTCAATGTAACACGCCCACGTCCTTCCCAATTTGTATTTCTCCGCCTTACGCCTCTGAAATAACGTTACGCATGCGCAATTTTCTGCGTAAAAGCGACGAGAATAGGGTGATTGCGAGGCTACATTGCGCAAGTCTAACGTAAAGGCGGTGCGTTACGCCGGTCCAATAATGCGCAGATGTACCTGAATCTGGCCCAATGGTTCTAATATAGTCCTAGATAAATCTATTTTTCTTGAATATACAACATCCTGTTTTATTGTGGTTAGGTGATGCAACTCTTCTAATGAAATGAAGATTGTGATTCTAAGGGACGCCAAAATTCTCTGTGGGAAAATGTTGTAATTTAATGTTTGTTAAAATGTAGCCTTGTCCTTGAAATGAAAAACCTTCCAAACTAAATGCAGCATTGATAAAATATGGCCAATTTATTAGGTAGATGCTATAAATAATTGTAGCCATTTATTTTCTGTTCCCCACACTGCACAATGCTATAAACAATTTAAATCATGTCTCGGTGGACATCCTGATATTTACCTTGTCTACAGATGCACAAATTAGGTGTATAGATGCCAATGCAGTTATTATTTATTGGTTTGGTCTTCTACTTATTTTCCCCAGCAGTGTTTATCAACCATGGCTGCATTATGCCACTCGTGAGGAGATATAAAGAATAGCCTATTACTGAAACACATCTGGGAAAGTGTTACATCTGTGCATCAGTGAGCACATTCCAGCACTCTCTGAAAATATTTCCGAATGCAAATTTCTAATTTCTGTGACCTTCTCATCAAACACAAATTTTGCAGGGTCTAGCATAATCTTTTTGAATTTGTTATAAAGATATTTTATTTACTCTAATCCTCTTTTCTGCTTGTACAAGGAGATATATCTCTATCACTAGAGTAATTGAAACATTGATCAGTGTGAATGTTATCTCTGCATGAAAGACAAAGAAAATCAATGTTATCTGTAATACAGACATTGTTGGGTTAGTGCAAATTACTCAAATAACCTAGGTTTCTTATGACCAGCCATTGCCATCAGCCATGCTGAATTATGGGCATATCGCAAGAAAGTAAAGCAATTTACTAAGAAAGCTAGACAATGTTTGAAAATGTAAACACTCGCCTCGTGTTTTATTTTATTATATTTTTCTTCTTTTTTTTTTTTAAATGTGAATGTACAAAAAGCTTTTCATTATGGCAAGCTTATCTAGTTCTGGCAGTATTTTGTAATGGCTACTTTTTCATGCAGAATACGTGTCAGGTATTCCAGGCTGCCTATTTGAATTGATAGGAAAAATCTTGACATATTTGCTTCACACATGAGGATGCATGGCTAAGATTTCTTTATCACTATATGAAGAAAGGGAGTATAGCTGTAGGTCCTCTATTTCTTATTGTGTATCACTGGTAGTGACATGGAATGAACTCACTTTAATGGTTAAGGTAAAATAGGTTATCCAAGTGACAACAAAACCAGATGATTTCCACATTTGCAACATTTAAGGTCTAATGGCAAAAACAAAAATATTGATTTGCTTGTTGCGGAATAATGATTTTGCAATTTCATGTTGTAAAATGGTACCCATAGATAAGAAGATTCTTCGCACTCCATTGCATCTTGTAATTTGTACTGTGAATGGTGGGGGCCCATGTGTGCTTAACAATTTCCCTTCCTCTTTTCCATATTAAATGTGCAGGCTGCTGAATTCTGTTGAAATCTTTTCTGCAGGGCTACCTTGTCCCCTTCCTGCTCCTAAACTTCTGGCACTGTGGGGGTTATAGGCTTTAGGTCTCCAGGCTCAGCTGTGCTAAAGATGATGGGGTCATGCCCCCTTCTGCCCTTTCTTGCATTGAGAAAAGTTCTTTCAATGATTGCACTGCCTGTTACTCAATCTGTGAATTTAAGAGAGCATTGTGCGACTGATCAGACTTACCTGCATTCACAGATCATGTTACAGGCAGTGTAATCAATGAAGGAGTTTTATTCAATGGGAAGAGGGCAGGAAAGGTGTCCCCATCAGATAATCTTTAGTGCAGCTGAGCCCAGAGACAGGAAGCTGGTAACCCTCACAGCGCCAGACATAAAGCAGCCCAGCAGTGAAGATTTCAACAGAATCCAACAGGCTACACATTGTGATGAATAACTTTTTAAAGGTAAGTACCGGAAATCCTTTTGACAAGGTTCATTGAAGTTTTCCACATTCTGTCCTCACTAAATTCAGTTTTACAAGGTCCAAAGGCTATCGAGTCGTTATATTCTAATCCTTTAGCATGTATATCTACTTTTAATGTACTATTGGACACATTTAATATTACAAATGGTACACACCAGGGGTGCCCATTATTCCCAATTATCTTAACACTTAGGCTCCATGCACACTAGGAGCAGAAAAAACGTCAAAGTTTTTAGCTTGAAAAACGTGGCATAAAGAACGCAAAATGAAAGCATATTATACAAAGTTTAGGCGAGTCTATGAGAGTTTAGGCGAGTCTATGAGAGTTTAGTTTATATGTGTTTTTTGCACTACACTCCCCTCTGAAAAAGTTTTTACTCCTACAATATACCTGAAAAAACGTTGGCACTTGACGTTCAGAAGAGATAAGAGGAGTTTAGGAGAGACTGACGTTTTTACAGCTCCTAAACTCCTCCAGGAAACGCGATAGAGAAGGTTTTTTTTTCCTGCCTCTGAATGTCCCTGACAGAAAATGCCTGTAGCAGTCAATAATGTGCAAAGACACAGAGCACAATAGAAGTGCTTCTAGAGGCAGGAGAAAAAAACGTCAAACGCCTGTAGAATCTACGTTTTTTAACCTCCCTGGCGGTCTTCACGTGTGTGGCACGGGGTGAGATTTTCAAGCTACGATCGGTAACCCCGTGCCACACACGCGTTTACCTCGCTGGATGCAGAAAAAAGTTTTCTTACCTTTTCTCTGCGATCCAGCGATGAATCTCCACAGTACTCGGCGGCCGGATGTCCGCCTGATTCTGTGTGTTCCGCCGATTCCCTTCCCTGCGAGCGTCGCGACGTAGGGGGGGGAACGGCGCCAAATTCAAAAATGTAAACAAACACTATACATACAGTACACTGTAATCTTATAGATTACAGTACTGTATGTAAAAAATACACACCCCCCATGTCCCTAGTGGTCTGCCCTGTACACTACATGTCATTTTATATAATAAAAACTGTTCTTTCTCCCTGCAAACTGTAGATTGCCCATAGCAACCAAAAGTGTCCCTTTATGGCAAAAATTGTATTAGAGCAGCTAAAAAACTGCGATAATAAATCAGAATCACTTGCAGAATTTAGCGATAGCGATTTATGGGGAAATTCGTCATAAAAAAAAAAAAAAAATGACAGCAAAAATTCTGCAACTGAGCAAATTTCAGTGATTTTGATTTGATTACATTATTGAATAATTTTTACTATAATTATATTATCATTTGTGATAATTTTTTATAATTATTTATTATATTATAATTTTTAATTAAAAAAAAAAAAAAATCATACCCGGGATGCCTATTAGACTCTTTGGATAGATTTCAGTGAGTTATTCCTAAGAATTACAAGCCTACAGTATAAAACGCCAAATTCCCTTGCAAATAATGGTACCGCTTTTAGCACCTAAAATCTTAAAGAATCATACCGCCAGGGAGGTTAAGTCCAGTGTGCATGGAGCCTTATTATGGAACCTCTTGCTACTGCAATTAGGTTAAACCTCCAAATGTCAGGTATAAAAGTGGACAAAGAGTTTGGCAAAATTGGACTTTTTGCAGATAATGTTATTTTAATCCTGACAAACCCCCTATCATCCTTACAGGACATCCAAAAGGAACTGCAAAAATTCAGTGTAGTATCATACTACAAGGTCAATGTCACTAAATCATCTGCTCTTCCAAACTGTATTGATGTAAAGGTGCTCTCAGTAATACCAACACAGTACAGGTATATCTGGGAACCAAAATCATTGAAACAGTTAGGTATTTTCCTCACTTATCCTTCCGCCCAAATAATTGAAGCTAATTTTACCCCTCTCATACAATCGGTTAAGAAAAAAATAAATTCCATAGCCTCCTACAAACTTTATTGAATAAGGAGGATTGTGGCATTATAAAATGCTTGTATTTCTCAAGATTTATTATCTTTTTAGGAGCATTCCTACATCCCTACCCACTAAGTTTTATAGAAATTTTGGATCCCTTTAGGAAATTTATATGGAAAGGGGGCATAATTCCATATAGCACCCTAATTAAGCAGAAATCGACAGGAGGGGTTGGTTTACTGATGCTGACATTTTATTTTTGTGCTGCTATTTTAGACCAACGTAAAGCCTGGTTTACACCCAACACTGATAAATTGTGGGTCTCCAAGAAAGGTCCCTTCTTAAACAGACTTACTATCTTTGTTGATCGCTCAAGCTACTGGGCATAACCTTTTAATTCTTGAGCTCCCCTCCATACAAGCTTTATTAGAGGCATGGCAATTCCTCTTAAGCATGCACCCTCAAACAAATCCTGCAGTTAAGATTCCTTTACCCCCTTATGGCATATGAATATCTTATCCACTTCTTAAAAGTAACTCATTGAACTAATTTAGGCTATTATAGTGTGTTTGACATTCCTGAGGACATGTGGACCGGTACATTCTCTGCTATGCAGATTCAGCACTTCCATTTCAAATTCCCTCCTAATTATGTAACAATTGACTCCTTGGTGTTGAGTTATTTAACTGCAAACCAGGAGGTTAAAGGGGGAATTTTGTGGTTCTATAATGCCCTCCAATACCCTAACATGAACCAGAAACTACCATCCTTCCTCTGCTGAAAAAAAAACTAGGGAGCTCATTCTCTTTTGAAACTTGGACAGCAGCCTTTAGATATGGCTTTACCACCATCCATTGCACGGATCATTGGGACAACCTCCTCAAGTCTTTACACAGAGCCTACTTTACGCCATATAAATTGGCAAAAATTGACCCTGACCACTCATCTCTCTGCTGGCATCACTGCGGAGATGTAGGCAACTTGCTTCATATGCTGTGGACGTGTCCCAACCTCTGTAGCTTTAGCTATGATATATTTCTAATGATCTCTCAAATCACAGGCATCTAAAGAAACCCACTCCTGGTTTGGCCTTACTCGATCTGCATATAGTTAAGCACCCCAGTACAGTACTGTACTATTGTTTCACACATATTGATAGCTTCTCTATTAGTGACCACTAAAAAATAGACATGTGCACTATTGTAAAATATTTTGTTTTCAAAATGTTGTTTTCGTCTGAAAAATAAATTTATTTAGTTACTCCTGAAATTCATTTTTATTTAATTAGTTTTGTTAAAAAATGCATTCATCCGAAAATCCAAATTAATTAAAGGGGTTATAAAGGTAAAAGTTTTTTTACCTTAACCTCCCTGGCGGTATGATTCTTTTAGATTTTAGGTGCTGAAAGCGGTACCATTATTTGCAAGGAAATTTGGCGTTTTATACTGTAGGCTTGTAATTCTTAGGAATAACTTACCGTATTTATCTGCGTATATCGCGCACTTTTTTGCCCTGAAAATCAGGGCAAAATCGTGGGTGCCCGATATACGCCGATACCCGCTTTCCCGCGCCGAATTTTGAATACTGCGCCGACATATACCGAGCGCAGTACACTCGGGTATATTCGGCCAGTCTCGGCTTCTTCCTCGGTCACGTCCTGGACGTACAGGACGTGAGCGCGAAAGTTGCCGAGCCTGCCCAAGTGTACTGCGCTCAGTATATGCTGGCGCAGTATTCAAAACTCGGCGCGGGAAACGAGCGGGGAGGACGCGAGGACGCCGGACCCGCCGAAGAGGACACCGGACCCGCCGAAGAGGACACCGGACCCGCCGCAGAAGGACACCCGAAGCCGCAGAAGGACGCCGAACCCGACAAGGCCGCCGATGGACGCCGCGCAAGACACCAAAACTGTAAGTAAAATAACTTTTTTTCCACAGGATTGGGGGGCACTTTGGGGGTGCGCGGTATACGCAGGAGCGCGTTATACCGCGATAAATACGGTACTTAAATCTGACCAAACAAGAGTCTAATAGGCATCCCGGATATGACTTTTAAAAAAAAAAATTATAAATTATAATATAATAAATAATTATAACAAATAATAATATAATTATAGTAAAAATTATTTAATAATGTAATGAAATAAAAATCACTGAAATTTGCTCAGTTGCAGAATTGTCGCCGTCATTTTTTTTTATGACGAATTTCCCCACAAATTGCTATCGCTAAATTCTGCAAGTGATTATAATTTATTAATCGCTGTTTTTTAGCTGATCTAAAACCATTTTTGACATAAAGGGACACTTTTGGTTGCTATGGACAATCTACAGTTTGCAGGGAGAAAGAACACTTTTTATTATATAAAAGGACATGTAGGGCACTGGGCAGACCACTAGGGGCAAGGGGTGTGTGTATTTTTTACATACAGTACTGTAATCTATAAGATTACATTGTACTGTATGTAATGTGTTTGTTTACTTTTTTGAATATGGCGCCGTTTTCTCCACCCCCCTGCGTCGTAACGTCGCAGGGAACGGATGATGACGGCACACGGGGACGCTGTGTGAATCGAGCGAGCACCCGCTCGCTCACACAGCGTGTTGGCATCGCTGGATCCAGGAACAAGGTAAGTAAACCCTGTCTGTGCACTCAGCGAGGCGAGCTCGAGTCTGACTGGGGGTTACCGATCGCAGCATGAAAATTTAACCCCGAGTCAGACTCGGGAATACTGCCAGGGGGGTTAATGCATCCTATGCATTAAGGTAAAAAAACATCTGACAGCACCGGCCCCCCCCGTTTTACTTACCTGACCGTTCGAAATCCCCGGACGCATGCCTGTCATCCTGTTCGGTTCCCAGCCTGGCCGTTGATTGGCTAGGCTGGGCGGATTGATAGCAGCGCAGCCATTGGCTGGCACTGCTGTCAATCACAGCGGATGACGCAGCGCGCCAGGGGCGGGGCCGAGTGATACAGTCGGCGGCTATGGCCGCCGCTGTATCACGGGAGCACGCTCGCAAAAGCTTTCCACCATGCGAGCTTGCTCGCATGATGGTAGAAAGCTTTTGCGAGGAGGAGCTGAGACAGCCGCCAAGGGACCCCAGAAGACAGGATTCAGGGACACTCTGTGCAAAATGAGCTGCACAGTGGAGGTAAGTATAACAAATAAAGTAAGTAAAAATCTTGCCTTTAGTGTTCCTTTAAGGTCAAATCTTTTATTGAAGGCTTATGGTGTCCATCGAATGTTCTAAGAAGATTCAACGAAGCAGCTAAACTGTACAACACCGCAATCGTACATTAACGGTTGAATGCTCCGCCCACAAGCTATAACAGAATTCTAATGTTGTATGACTAGTAATAATTACATTTATTAATTATTATTACTAGTCAACAACATTATAATTCTTCTATAGCCTATGGGCGGGGGGCATTTGACCATAAATGTCAGTTTTTGGCGATCGTATGTTTTTAGCTACTTCGTCAAATCTTCATGTCTCTATAATGTTAAATCTTTTCTCTCTATGTCGAATAATCTTGGACTAATGGAGTTAGGTTAGGCACATTCCACCGCAGGTTTGATAGACACAGATCGCTATTGTCCCCGTCATGTAGAATCTCCTATCTATATCGAACTGTTATCGCAACAAAACTAAAGCAAAGCATTTGTTAATGTCGGATCTTTTGGATTTCGGATTGTACTAAAAAATGGAAAACTTACCTTGCCCCTGAGATTTCAGAAGTTGTCCATAGAGTGAACATATATTGTATATATGAGAGAGCATCAGCCTGCAGCAATAATTCCCCTTAAATCTTTTAACACTAAATGGATTTTATGGATTCAAACTTATTTGAAAGATAAGTCACTTTAAGGATGCCTCTTTCTATCTTTCTATTGCACTGTACTAGGCAAATGGTATACGTCTTTGATTTAGTTTTATGTTTCTGTCCCCTATTGATTTTATCCCCCTTTACTTTCTCTGTCAACCTCAGACCATTCTCTGTCCAATTACAGTACTGTTGATGCCTTGCTTCTGTGTAATCCAGTTTTATATAAAGCCTTGTACAGACGATCAGTCCATCCAATGAGAATAGTCCGATGGACCCTTGTCATCGGTTAACCGATGAAGCTGACTGATGGTCAGTCGTGCCTACACGCCATTGGCTAAAAAAACGATCATGTTAGAACGTGGTGATGTAAAACACAACGACGTGCTGAAAAAAATGAAGTTCAATGCTTTCAAGCATGTGTCGACTTGATTCTGAGCATGTGTGGATTTTTAACCGATAGTCGTGCCTACTAACGATCGGTTTGACCTACTGTTAGGTATCCATCGGTTAAATTTTAAAGCAAGTTGGCTTTTTTTTAACCGAAGGTTAAATAACCTATGGGGCCCACACACGATCAGTTTTGACCGATGAAAACGGTCCATCAGATTGTTGTCCTCTGGCTATCCTATAGTATGTATGAGGCCAAAGCCTTTACATTAACCTTTAGGAGATAACAACATCGCCATCCACTGCATGGATCTATGTTTTATGAGTTTATAAAAACCTCTTAGCTTTTGTGTGTAATGGAAATTACACTGAAGTGGATAATGCTGTCAACTATGGCTCTTCTAATCGTTTATTGATTATGCACCCTTTTCTTTCATTTCAGTTGCTTTTGAAGCATGTAACAATATTGTTTGTATGTATAACATGTAAAACTTTATTTAAACGTTATTGAACCATAAAGGTGAGCAATGTAACTAAAGCTGTATAGAAATTCCAGATACCTTTACATACTTCAAACACCTCATGAGCCTTCAGACATGGACAACCCTAGCATGCAAGTTCTGACACTTCTTGAAGATGTCTGGGGCAGCCTCTCACATCTCTTGAACTCCCCTACTGGCCAGATACAGTGATAGATGATTCACTAGTCCATTAGGATGCACAGGAGATAGGAGGGGATATGATGAGATCCTTTTTTTTTTGCTAGAACCAGAACTTATATATCAGGTGAAGTTACTGTTTGACAATAGCCAGCTTGATTTTTTATTAAATAAAAGCATGTTGGGTAAATAGTCAGCTCCTGACTAAAATATTATGGTTCTAGGGGAAGGAATGAGCATATACAAGCTATATCTATAATATAATATTAAGTGTCTCACAAAGTGAGTACACCCCTCACATTTTTGTAAATATTTTATTATATCTTTCTTTTCATGTAAAAACACTGAAGAAATTGCACTTTGCAACAATGTAAAGTAGTGAGTGTCACTGAAAGTTCAACATGGCACCTCATGGCACAGAACAGAGGATCTGAAAAAAAATAATTGTTACTCTACTTAACCACTTTAATACAGGGCTTTTATACACACCTCCATACCGGGCCTATTCTTGCACTTCCCTCCTACATGTACAAATCATCATTTTTTTTTTTATAGAAAACTACGAGGAACCCCCAAGTATTGTATATGTTTTTTTAGCAGACACCCTAGGGAATAAAATGACAGTCATTGTAATGTTTTATCTTGCACGGTATTTGCGCAATAATTTTTCGAACGCCTTTTTTGGGAAAAAAATTGTTTCATGAATTAAAAAAATAACAAAACAGTAATAACAAAAATATGAAAGATTATGTTACACTGAGTAAATAGATACCTAACATGTCACGCTTTAATATTGCGCACACTCATGGAATGGCGCCAAACTTTGGCACTTAAAAATCTCCATAGGCAACGCTTTAATTTTTTTTTACAGGTTACCAGTTTAGATTTACAGAGGAGATCTAGTGCTAGAATTGTTGCTGGCACTGTAATGCACGCGGCGATACCTCACATATGTGGTTTAAACGGCGTTTACATATGTCGGTGGGACTTGCGTGTGCGTTCGCTTCTGCGCTCGAGATACTAGGGAAAGGGGCATTTTAATTTTTATTTTATTTTTTTACATTTTATTTTTTTTACACTTTTTTACACTTACAAAAAAAAAATATTATCACTTTTATTCCTAGTACAAGGAATGTAAACATCCCTTGTAATAGGAATGTGTGTGACAGGTCCTCTTTACGGAGAGCCCGCATCTCTCCTCCAGGCGGGAAAGCTTGAGATCGGTGAAAAAAATTCACCAATCCCATTACTGTTGCTTAGCAGCCGCAATCACGGCTTTGTTTACTTACGGGGACCCGGGCGTGACGTCATCACATCGCGCTCTGGTTCTCTGACAGTCATAGAGATGACTGGTGACCATCTGGTCACCAGTCATCCCTATGCTTCCTGCCACCGCCAGAGGATTCTTTCTCTGGGCCCCCGATGTCACGGGAGAGCCCGGAGAAGCACCGGGTGGCGGCGGGAGGGGGGGGGTGTCCCCTCCACCCGTGTTGGAACCGCTGCTATGATCATTCTTATGTTGCACATCTAGCTGCAGGCATCATTCAGATATCCCCCCACAAAGCCCAGGACGTCCACCCGGGATGGGAGATCCCCTCTGTGGACATCATATGACAATGGGCTGGTACTGAAGTGGTTAAAGACAGTGTAGGCTATAAGAAGATTGCCAAGACCCTGAAACTGAGCTGCAGCACGGTGGCCAAGACCTTACAGCGGTTTAACAGGACAGGTTCCCCTCAGAACAGGCCTTGCAATGGCCAACCAAAGAAGTTGATGCATGTGTGTACGTGCTCAGCCTCGTATCCAGAGGTTGTGTTTGGGAAATAGACGTTTGAGTTCTGCCAGCATTGCTTTAGAGATTGAAGGGGTGGGGGGTGAACCTGTCAGTGCTCAGACCATACAGCGCACACTGCATCAAATTGGTTTACATGGCTGTTGTCACAGAAGAAAGCCTCTTCTAAAGATGATGCACAAGAAAGCCCGCAAACAGTTTGCTAAAGACAAGCAGACTGAAGACATGAATTACTGGAACCATATTCTGTGATCTGATGAGACCAAGATAAACGTATTTGGTTCAGATGGTGTCGAGCATGTGTGGTGGCAACCAGGTAAGGAGTACAAAGACAAGTGTGTCTTGCCTACAGTCAAGCATAGTGGTGGGAGTGTTATGGTCTGGGGCTGCATGAATGCTGCCGACACTGGGGAGCTACAGTTCATTGAGGGAACCATGAATTCCAACATATACTGTGACACACTGAAGCAAAGCATGATCCCCTCCCTTCGGATACTGGGCCGCAGGGCAGTATTCCAACATGAAAATTTCCCCAAACACACCTCCAAGATGACCACTGCCATGCTAAAGAAGCCAAGGGTAAAGGTGGTGGAATGGCCAAGCATGTCTCCATACCTAAACGCTATTGAGCATCTGTGGGGCATCCGCAAACGGAAGTTGGAGGAGCGCAAGGTCTCTAACATCCACCAGCTCCATGATGTCGTCATGGAGGAGAAGAAGAGGACTCCAGTGGCAACCTGTGAAACTCTGGTAAACTCCTTGCCCAAGAGGGTTAAGGCAATACTGGAAAATAATGGTGGCCACACAAAATATTGACACATTGGACCCAATTTGGACATTTTCACTTAGGGGTGTACTCACTTTTTTTGCCAGCGGTTTAGACATTAATGGCTGTGTGTTGAGTTATTTTGAGGGGACAGCTAATTGTATACTGTTATACAAGCTGTACACTCACTTCTTTACCCTGTAGCAAAGTGTAATTTCTTCAGTGTTGTCACATGAAAAGATATAATAAAATATTTGCAAAAATGTGAGGGGTGTACTCATTTTTGTGAGATACTGTGTATGTATATATATATATATATATATATATATATATATATATATATATACTTTAATATATCATTGTAAGGCTTAAATGGACAAATGTCCACATGTTCTTTTTCTGTGAAATTTATTATTTTAGAAACAGCAAAAGCTTGCAGCGATTCTGTAATTCTTTTAAGTACCTGTACAAAGGAGTAACATCTGGTGCCAGCTCCCGACAGTATGTTTAGTGCAGCATGTTGAGACTTGGGCTCTACCCAGACAATGAGCTAGGTCAGCAACAAGCAGACCTAAGCACCTCTTAGACAGCTGGCATAGTAACCAAATACCAGCCAATCTTGGGTAAAGACACATTTAATAACATTTATTTTCTTCTGCAGCAGACGGGGAAGTAACAAAAGACAGGTTGATTGGACAGCAGTGGGGTGTTTAGCTAATGATGTCTTGGCAGTGCATAGAATTTGTAGAAAATGGAAACAATATTTAAAGTAAACCATTGTTTTTAAAGGGCTACTTAAGCTGGACACATTTGATTTAAGTCATTTTGCAGCAGTTTGCTGACAAGATCTGGAGGGGTATTCTTATATTGACTCTCTGGCATCATAGTTAAGGGAAAATTATGATCTTTTTACTGTTTTAGGGCCAGTTCACACCAGATGCATTTCTGTGTGTTTTTTTCTGCACTAAAAATGCATGCACAGTGTTTTCTATGTATTCCAATGGCCAGTGCCGATCCTGACCTCCCCGGGGCCCTAAGCAAAATGACATGGCACATTAAAGTTGAGAAGGTAGGGGCTGCCAAAAATGACATCTCACATTAAAATTGAGAAGCAGGGGGGCGCTGCCGACAGTGACAGGGGAGGGGGTGTTCTGTTGTCGGAAATTTAATCTTACATTACAGTGAGAAGCAGGGGGTGCTGGCTTCTTACCTCTTCTCCCATGCAGCCAGCGAGTTGAGAAGTCGGGTGAGGGGCCAAAAATTTCTTCTCACCGGGTGCGGCCTCTAGTAATTTGGGGGACCCTCCACAGCTTTGTGGGGCCCTAAGCAGCTTGCATAGTGAGCCTATAGGGTGGATCGGCCCTGCCAATGGCTCTAGTTCACATCAGTTACAGTCAGTTTATGGTACAGAATCCTAGTAAAGTGTAATGTTATCAAACAATTTAACTTTTTATTCATCAGTTCATGAAACATTTTTCAAGTAGCGTTGCGGTTTGTCATGGTGCTCTTTGGCAGAATTCAGGCACGCAGCAAAGTTTCTTTTGGAGAGCAGCGGCTTCCTCAGTGGTGTTCTGCAAACAAATGGATGCATAAACGCTTTGAGAATGCTTCGTCTCCCTTTCCAGACTTGATGCAATGTCTTTAGAGATTGTTTTTTTGCAAGGCATTGTTCGCATCAGCTAATACTTTGTATCAACTCCAACTTATAAATGTCTAAATGTCTTTTATCAATCAAAGCATCTCTAAACCACACCCCCAAAATCATTTCATAAATTGGACTCCAGATGTGCAAACTCCTGACTCCAATTAGCTTTTATTGAAGTTATTAGTCTATGGGCTATTTTTTCCCCAGCACTATGAATGTTTAAGGGCCCTTTCACACGGGACGGCGGATCAGTATTGATCCGCCTCCGTGTGTCCGTTTGCTCAGCGGGGATCGCTCCATAAATCCCCGCTGATCTCCACTTTGTGTGACATAGAGATGGGTGAGGGGAAGATGTCTATATCATTTTAGGGCAGAAGCGACATCAAAACATCACTTCCACCCAATGCGAGTCCCGCGCGTGTGCCCGGCGGGTACGATCGCCGCCGGGCACCCGCAATTGCTCGTTACAGAGCGGGGAACGGGAGCTATGTGTGTAAACACAAAGCTCCCGGCCCTGTCAGCGGGGGGAACGCTGATCTCCTGTTCATACAATGTATGAACAGAAGATCAGTGATTTCCCTCAGTGAGTCCACCCCCCATACAGTTAGAACACACCCAGGAACACACTTAACCCCTTCCCCGCCCCCTAGTGTTAACCCCTTCACTGCCAATGGCATTTTTATAGTAATCCAATGCAATCCAATGCATTTTTATAGCATTGTCCGCTAAAAAATGGTCCCAAAAATGTGTCAAAATTGTCCGAAGTGCCCGCCATAATGTCGCAGTACTGAAAAAAAATGCTGATCGCCGCCATTACTAGTAAATAAAAAAATATTAATAAAAATGCCATAAAACTACCCCCTATTTTGTAAACGCTATAACTTTTGCGCAAACCAATCAATAAACGCTTATTATGATTTTTTTTTACGAAAAATATGTAGAAGAATACATATTGGCCTAAACTGAGGAAAACAAAAAATAAAAACCGCAGAGATGATCAAATGCCACCAAAAGAAAGCTCTATTTGTGGGAAAAAAGGACACCAATTTTGTTTGGGAGCCACGTTGCACGACCGCGCAATTGTCAGTTAAATGACGCAGTGCCAAATCACAAAAAGTGCTCTGGTCAGGAAGGGGGTGAATTCCTCCGGGGCTGAAGTGGTTAAAGTGATATTTATTTACAGTGAACACACACCAATAAAAATACACAGCAACCAGTGAAAGAATAACTATGAACCTAACTGCTATCTAAATACAATATCTACAACATAAGAGACAAAGGCAACAGTGATGCAAGGAAGGGGACATGGCTGGGTACAAGGGCATGGGACAAAGCAGAGGTGTGCAAGACGGATCAGGGCACTGGAAGGTTCAGGAAAGGTATCAGACACAAGCTGGTAGCAAGGAGGCAAGCAGACAGGATAGTGACACCTTGGGGGAAGGGAGAAGCAGCCTTAAATATCCACCTGGCAGCTGAAGCCAGGTGTGGCTGATCAGAACCTGCTGGCTTCTGGGAGACACCTGCTGGTGGACACTGGAACTGCAGCCATCTGCAAAGTGAACCCCAGTGCCACCAGCAGGTGAACTCAACCCTAAAAATTATAGTCTAAATATGAGATCTGAGTTTTTTTTTACCCCATATACAGGGATGGACTGGCCATTAGGACTACAGGGAGTTTCCCGGTGGGCCGATGGCTCAGTGGGCCGGCTTCATTGACAGCGGACCGCCACCCCCTCTGCTCCTCTGTCCCTCCCTTCCCGCAGCGCTCACCTCCTCTCCCTCCCAGCAGCGCTCACCTGGGGGGAACAGAGAAGCAGGGGGGTAGACAGAGGAGCATGGGGGAGGGGACAGACGGCTGACTCAACAGCTATGGCCTGGGAGTTTCTCACTTCTGCCTAATCTTGTCCCATAAGGGGGGGCACCGAACTGATTCTTTGCCCCGGGTAAAATAATGTCTAGCTTCCCCACTGGTACTGCCTATAAGAGTACCAGTACCAGCCATTCTACTCTAATAAAGTAGAGTGGCCAGTGAAGGGGGAGAGGGGGCTTGGGTGGCCGGGGGGGGGGGTGCAGGAGTTGTCCGGCTGGCATGGGAGAGACCTGTCAAAGTGGGCCAGTCTGGATGAAGTCCAGGGCCAAATTTTTGTCCCAGTCCAGCCCTGCCCATATATCATATTTAGGAGGTCCTGTCATGCTTTTTTTCTATTACAAGGGATGTTTACAAAAGTACGTATTTTTATTTAATTTTTTTAAAGAACAGTGTCAACATTTTAAATAAAAGGTAAAATAAATAAGGAAAAAAACTACATAAGCAGGGCCCGCATGTGAAAAAGGTTCTTTAAACCACACATGTGAGGTATCACAGCGATTGTTAGAGCAAGAGAAATAATTCTAGCCCTAGACCTTCTCTGTAAATTAAAAACATGCAACCTGTATTATTTTTTAAACGTCGCCTATGGAGATTTTTAAGGGTAAAAGTTTATAGCCATTCCATGAGTGGGCGCAATTGAATTGAATTGAATTGAGTTGGGTATCAATTTACTCAGCGTAACATTATGTTTCACAATATAAAAAAAACTGGGCTATATTTACTGTTGTCTTATTTATAAAGTGTTTTTTTTTTTAAAGTGCGTTTGAGCAAATACGGTGTGACAAAAATGATTGCAATGACTGTGATTTTATTCTCTAGGGTTTTAGAAAATATATAATATATATATATATATATATATATATATAATATAAATACAGAGCTTTTTTTCTCAGAAAGTAGGTGCAGGAACTCAACCACGACCCCGTTCAGATTTCACAAACAGTAGAAGGATCTTAAAGGGGCATTAAATACCAGGATTGCATTACACACAGAGTGCAGAGTTCAGGAGGTTACACACAGAGTGCAGAGCTGTCACTTGTAAACACAGAAACCGGATTTCTGTGTTTACAAGTGATTGTGGTAAGTGGGCACCAATGGGTCTGAGCCAAAGGTGGTGGAACTGAGTTCCCCCAAGTTCCCCCTGAAAAAATGCCCTGTATATATATATATATATATATATATATATATATATATATAATGTTTGGGGGTTCTAAGTAATTTTCACCAAATCTCAGAAAGAGGCTAATGGTTAAGATAAGTAGATGCTTTTTAAAAACTGACTGTGAACGGACATGTAGCCAATAGTTGCCTGTGGCTGGAATGTTAAGATGACAATAATGCTTTGATTTTTTTTTTCTTACATGGCTTTGCAATTATTCCCCCTGAAACATGAAATGAAATCATTTTGAATATCCCATGAACAAACTATAGCTGTGCACCCAAACAATCACCCCCCCCCCCCCCAAAATATTTGAATAGTTATTATGTCGTCCAGTTGGTAACATTTGCATTGTAGATGAAAATAGTCTGCTACAAACATTTACATTATCCATTCTTACTTTTTTATTTTGCAGGAAATAAAGACTATTTTTAGTAGTGAACATACTGTGAGATGGTTCAGACATTTTGACATCCAGTGCTGTTTAATTCCTTGATCTGATTTCATACCTCAGAATTAGCACATCTGACAGTTTTCTCACAGTCTCTTGCGGCACCAATCCTTCAAAGGCAAACACTTTTGCATTTTCCTTATGCATTTAATCTGGGTGAATATGAGTTCATTTTTTAACTGAAGATGTTTTAAAAACAGAAGTGGCATTTGTGCCATCTAGTAACATGTAATAAATGATTGCTCTAAGGAACAAAAACATCTCATGGAACTATCCTGTCAGTTTCCATAAAACCTGGCCAAGATTTAGAATGTGCTTAAAATGCTTAACTCCTAATTCCGCCTTTCCCTGGCCTTTACTGAGTGTCTTTGATCACTGACACTAAATGATGCTGATAGTTTGGGCTACGCATCATTTTGGCTCTGATCCAATCACACTAACACACCATTAATGATAGACACTTTGATTATTTGTTCCCTCTCAGAGCTGCAATAAGCAGCAGATAATCACCGATATTTGAGAAACTTGGTCTAGATGCTGTTAAGATGCTTTCAGAAGTTAAGCCAATTTGTTAACAATTACCATTCATTAAATTAATTTGTGCTGTGGCTAGTAGAGGCCTAAAAAATATGTGTGCTACAAAATCACACCGAAGAGGTCATCTGTGATTAGCTGCTTTCCAGTTGCTTGACATTGATTGGACATGCATCGCACAAAACTGTATTGAGGTCCTTACCATAAAAAATAAGAGAGATTGAAGGCCAAATAATTGTTTGTTCTAATTTTAACAATGTTAAAGGAAAAAAAATGTTGTTTTACCTCATAGAAAAATCGTTTTCAGCTTCCTATCTTAAATTTATATTTATAACTAACTATATATAATTTAAAGTGGTTCCCTACTTAACCACTTAAGGACCTTGGCTAAAACAGTTTTTTTTTTGCTAGAAAATTACTTAAAACCCCCAAACATTATATATATTTTTTCTAACACCCTAGAGAATAAAATGGCAATACTTTTTGTCACACCGTATTTGCGCAGCGGTCTTACA
The DNA here is from genome assembly GCA_029574335.1 of Rana kukunoris. NCBI lineage: Eukaryota > Metazoa > Chordata > Amphibia > Anura > Ranidae > Rana > Rana kukunoris. The sequence continues at coordinate 191,553,392 of CM056051.1, forward strand.
CGTGCACTTTTTTTGAAAAAATTAACTTTTTTTAATTAAAAAATAAGACAACAGTAAAGTTGGCCCAATTTTTTTAAATATTGTAAAAGATAATGTTACGCCGAGTAAAATGATACCCAACATGTCACGCTTCAAAATTGCGCCCGCTCGTGGAATGGCGTCAAAAGATTACCCTTAAAAATCTCCATAAGCGACGTTTAAAAAATTCTATAGATTGCATATTTTGAGCTACAGAGGGGGTCTAGGGCTAGAATTATTGCTCTCATTCTACGGATCGCGATGATACCTCACTTGTGTGGTTTGAACACCGTTTTCATATGCGGGCGCTACTCGCGTATGCGTTCGCTTCTGCGCGCAAGCTCGTGGGGAGGGGGCTCTTTAAAAAAAAATTGTTTTCTTATTTATTTTTATTTATTTTATTCATTTTGTCACTTTTATTCCTATTACAAGGGATGTTTACGGACGGCTGTTCGTTTCTGTCCGCCCCCGCGCGATCGCTCCCAGCAAATCCGCTTTCCCCTCTGCCCGCCCTCTGCCTGTGTAATGTAAACACAGGCAGAGGAAGTGATGTCACCTCTCCTCTCGGCGGTCTTTTCGTTCTGGCGAGAGAAGAGAAGACATCACACGTGAGTTGCACCTAACACTACACTGACACCAGTACACATAGGCACACTTAACCCCCTCAGATCATCCCCCCCCCCCGTCCCCTGTCACAGTGTCACTGATTGCAGTGATCATATATTTACTGATCACTGCATTTAGTGTCAGTGTGACAGTTAAAAAAGTTGCAGGGCAGTTAGTCCCCATTAGGTCCAGGGTAGCCCCCTACCCCCCCTAATAAAGGTTTAACCCCTTGATTTTATTGCCAGTGTCACTAAGCGATCGGTTTTCTGATCGCTGTATTAGTGTCACTGTTGCCGCTAGGTAGCTAGATTTTTTGATATTGCAATTTTTTTTACTAAAGACATGTGGCTGAATACATTTTGGCCTAAATGTTTGACTAAAATTTAGATTATTCGATTTTTCTTATAACAAAAAGTAGAAAATATCATTTTTTTTCAAAATTTTCGGTCTTTTTCCGTTTACATCTCAAAAAATTCAAATTGCAGAGGCAATCAAATACCATCAAAAGAAAGCTCTATTTGTGGGAAGAAAAGGACGCAAATTTTGTTTCGGTACAACATTGCATGACCGCGCAATTATCAGTAAAAGCAGCGCAGTGCCAAATTGTAAAAACACCTTTGGGCATTTAGCAGCATATTAGTCCGGGGCTTAAGTGGGTGCTCAACCTGTGACCCTCCAGCTTTTGCGGAACTACAAGTACCATGAGGCATTGCAAGGCTAACCGTTACAAGCATGACTCCCAAAGACTGAGGCATGATGGCAATTTTAGTTCCACGACAGCTGAAGGGCCACAGGTTGAGCACCCATGGGTTAAGGGTTATAGTAAGGTTTGGGTTAAGGGCTGCAGTGCTTATGTGGTAACAAGGGGCGTGCAGATAAGAGAGCAAAGGAACAAAGAAAAAAGATGATTAGTCCACTGCTTCTCCACTCACTGCCCTGTTACACACCAAGACCTGTGCATTTTCTTAACGGCAGCAGAGAAAATACGGTCTCCTGCCCTGACACACAGACAGTGCTGTGTTGTGCGGCAGAGCTGTGTAAAACCTGTGAACTGATGGACAGAAATTCAAAGCCTTCAGAAGATAAAACTTCTATCTTTTATGTATTATTATGTCTATTTAGTTGTTAATTTCAGGGGTGTAATTTGGGTGAGAGTAGGACCAATTGTTAGGAGCAATTTAGGGATTTGGATTAATCGGAAGACTAGACAAAACTTTTTTAGCTAGGTGCAAACTAGAAGGCTCGGCACTGGGACCATATACAGTAAGTGTGGAGGAGAAACTTCCTCCTCTTCCTCGAATGCCAGGGCCTGGGGGAGGGTCAATCATGTGATTGATTGCTAGGACATGGGTGGTCCAAGCAACCAAACCCTAGCACTAAGATCAGCGGGCAGCAGCAGCGGCAGCAGTGGATCCTGTCGGCCACAGTACATTCAGGGACATTTCTGATTGCTGCACTGCATGTGCTGCTGCTGAACAGTGCGGCTGTGGCAGCAAGAACGCTGACTGGGTATTCCTTGTCAGAACATGAACTCATTAACTTTTTGTGCTGCTCATTTCTCTCTCTCTTTCTAAATTCTGCTGTACAAAGATTGCAAGTGAGTGACACCATTTAAATGCATGTAACTAATACTGTTTGCATTTAAAAAAAATACAGTTTATGGTTTGTATTAATTTATGTATTTTATTTATGCCTAGGGTTTGGCATAAACAAAATCTTAGGCCGCGTACACACGACCAAATAGATCTGCTCAAATCGGTCGGACAGACCGATTTGATCAGATTTGCCTGCTGGCTGTTTTGGTTTGATCGCTGCACACACGATCAAACCAAAACCCCCGCCGGCAGACAGCGCGGTGACGTGGCGGTGACGTTGACGCTGCCACGTCACCGCACCAGGAAGTAAAACACTTCCGCGCATGCGTCGAATCCATTCGACGCATGTGCGGGCAGATATGTCTGCTGGTTAGCGTACTAACCAGCAGACATGTACACGGCCTCGGTCGGACGGGTTCCCAAAGCAGACAGATTTTTAAAGTAAGGCTTTAAAATGCGTCTGCTGCGAAGATGGAAATTACGTACCCAGCTTTTTGCTGGCGGTGCGCCCATGTTAAGTACGTTCCCGCGTCGATCGTAATCTGTCTGCTGAAACGGTCTGGCAGACCATTTTCAGCAGATAGATTTGATCGTGTGTACACGGCCTCAGAGTCATGGTGTCCCTGAATTTAGAAAAAAACTAAAAATGTTAGTCCAAAAAGCAGACAGTAGGGACATACATGATTAAATGATGGAATTAAATACTTTTTTAAACCGAACCATAAAGAGTATTTAAATCCACTGGATGCCAGTGAACAGGCATTTAAAAAAGAAATGATTTTGTTCCAAATCGATATCTGGGTAATCTGATGGGTTGCTCTTAAGTCCCGAAGGTAGGTACTTGGGGTAGAAGAATCCCCTAAAGATAAAGGGCCAGATTCTCGTACTTTTGCGGCTTTCCGGCGTAACATAGCGTAACGCATTTACGCTATGCCTCCGCACTTTTTACGGGCAAGTGCTGTATTCTCAAAGCACTTGCTCCGTAATTTGCGGCGGTGTAGCGTAAATGGGCCGGCGTAAGGCCGCGTAATTCAAAGTAGGATGGACGGAGGCGTGCTGTATTTAAATTAAGCGTGCCCCCACGCCGAACGAACTGCGCCAGCCGTAAACGTAGCCCACTGCGCATGCTCCATAGTATGCCGCAAAAAAATTTGATTTAGACGGCAACGTAATTAACGCACAGCCCTATTCGCGGCGAGTTACGTAAACTACGTAAACGACGGAAAAACACGACGCTGTCCCGACGTCCATACTTAACATGGCTTACGCCGGGACCTACGCAAGGTTACCCCTCATATAGCAGGGATAACCTTACGCTTATGCAAACTACGTAAACTACGACGACTTTGCATATTCGAAGCAGAAATTGACGGGAACGCCACCGAGCGGCCAGTGTAACATTACAACTTAGATCCGACGGTGTAAGTGACTTACGCAAGTCGGATCTAAGCACAATCTATGCGTAACTGATTCAGTCGCATAGATACCCAGGGTCAGAAACAGAGATACGACGGTGTATCTGGAGATACACCGTCGTATCTCTTCTGAGAATCTGGCCCAAAAAGTGCAAATAAAACTTGGCTTACTTATTAATATTAGTAACCACTTCACTCAACATCCAGTCTTTGAGTGATCCATTTAACCTAATAAAAATACCTACCCTTGGACTGCTTCAGTTATATAACAATTTTGGAAACATTCTCTCTTCCTTACATTCTATGCAATGTGAATTTTCAAAATGTATTATTTAAACTACAAAGGAAATCAAAGAGCAATAGAATGACAAAGAGAAAAAGGGCCAGTGAGGAGATAGAAAGGAGAACAACCTGGAAAGACCAGTCCTGCATACAGCCATTTGGCATCACAGGATTAGAGGATGGTACAGAAGGCTAAAGTGACATTTTACTGAGGCTCTTCCAACACCACTAGGCAAAATTTAATTATAAATGAACAGAGCTGGAAATAGTTTCCTTGCCCTGTAATCTTCAATCAGCATAAATAAAGTACACTTCTAAACTGTACAGGAGATGTTAGAAATCTAAGCTTTTATAGTTTGACAAAAAGAGTAATTTGGGGGCTTAATATGTTTGTTAACACATCGCTACTTTTTGTTTTGGATATCTGGGTTTTTTCTGCAAACTAAAGTTGTAATAAGACTAGTCAATTTACTGTTGAATCAACATTAAACTTTTTGAAAATTGTTGTTATTTATTTTCTTTGGAGAGTATTGTCTTAAAATAGCTTTGGAGAGATTAAAGCCTCATACACACGATCGGATTTCCAATGGACAAAGCCGTGGAATTTCGTCCAAAGGGTGTTGGCTGTGAACTTGTTCTGCATACAAACGGAAAAACTGTGTCGGCTAACAAACAGAAACTATGCAGGTTTATGCTCTTTAGCGCCACCCTTTGGGCAAATTCTGCCAATCTTGCTTCTGAGCAGGTGTGTTTGTACTTTGGATTTTTTTCCGATGGACTTGTGTACACACGATTGGAAAATCCGACAAGACACATTTGTTGTCAGAAGATTTTAAAGCATGCTATCCCATATTTGTTGTTGGAAATTCCGACAACAATTGTCCAATGGAGCGTACAAACGGTCAGATTATCTGACAACATCCTGCCATCCCACAATTCCAGTCGGAAAATCTGATCGTGCGCACCTGAAGGCATAAAGACAAAAAATAGCTTCTGTAGTATACTTCTTGGAATAACCTCAGCCAGAACATGTTTGCATAACCCCATATCAAAAACTTTGCAAAACAAAATGCACACGACAACAATTTTCAGCTCTGTACGTAAATAGTGTTGCTCACGAATATTCGCATTGCGAATATTCGCTACGAATATTGCATATTCGAGTATTCGCGAATAACTCGAATATTGCGGCGAATATTCGCTATGGCGAATATTCATATTTTTTCTAATTTATTTTTAAAACAGATCACATCCTAGTGATCTCCATCGACGTCTAAAAGCATTGCTGGTATGATTAGAGAGAGACCCTGGGCCGAGTAGCTGATGCGACTCTTTTATGTTGCCGAAAATTCGCATTGCGAATTGTCGGCAACATAAAAGAATCGCATCAGCTACTCGGCCCTTCTTTTGCATCAGAGCCAATCAGAATAACTCGAATATTCGGCAAAAGGAATATTGCGCGATATTCCTTTTGCTGAATATTCGAGTTATTCTGATTGACTCTGATGCAAAAGAAGGGCGGAGAAGAAAATTGCGCGATATTCCTTTTGCCGAATATTCGAGTTATTCTGATTGGCTCTGATGCAAAAGAAGGGCGGAGGAGAAAATCGCGCAATAGGAATATTGCGCGATTATCTTCTCCGCCCTTCTTTTGCCCCCTTATTCTCCTTTCTTTTAAGTAGAGTTAGTGTAGAGTTAGTGTTTAGTGCATATTAGTTTAGTAATACAGGAAATTATCTCCGTTTATGAGAATTTCGCAATCATTTTCGCATTAGCGAAATTTCGCATTAGCGAAATTTTGCAAAATTTTTTTTGGATAAAATATCACGAATATTCGATATTAGCGAATATTCACGAATATTCTTCTATATATTCGCGCAATATCGCGAAATCGAATATGGCGTATTCCGCTCAACACTATACGTAAACAGTATCCTACTCGATGTGGTAATTGATTAGCACACATAGCTTATAAAATATAGTGTTGTCTATTTATCAATGTTTTCATCCAACTTAAATTTAAAAAAAAAAAAAAACATATTCACAAAGGATGTAATTAGAAAAAAAATTAAAGCTTGGGTGAAAGTTGGGTAAATCTTGGGTAGGTAGTTGGGTGCATTTAAACTGCACTGAAACACACACGGCTCATATGATATTAATTCTGAGGGCATCAGTGGTGAATATTTGGGAAGAAAAGTCCATTACTGGGCAGTCTGAGTTGCATTTTTTTTTGTTGGAGCATATGGGCTAGTGTGAGCATGGAAAGGCCCCATATGCCTGTGCCATAAGGCCACTTTACTGTTTAATGTTTTTACTACTAATACACAGCACTTCAGCAGCCTACAGCATAACATATTACCAGTTGGCAGTGGGTGTATCTATCCAGTATATCGATGTCTACCATCCATTATACATAACCTGTGCCTAGCTGTTATAAAAAGCTATATTTTAGCTAATCCAGAAGCTGGTTGCTTCAGCATTATTTTGCTTCTTGTCTTATTGTTTTGGCCATTCTGTGTCCTGACCTAATTGATTCATAGTCTTATCCAGCCATCTTAGTTTTCTGTCCTGCTAGATTGAGTCCTGTGAAGCCAAACTTGACCCCAATCTTCTCTGTTACCACCTGGTTTGTGCAATTTTTTTTAGTTATTGTTTATTTTCTCTGTTTTGCTTGCATTGTTGTTTATCACTGTATTGTAATTTATAGTGTTCTTATACTGTGTTGTTGTGATCACGGTTTCTAAGCTGATTTTTGCTACTACCGGAATATTTTCACCATTTACTTATTATTGTGTCTGTGTTCCTGGCAAGCTTCCAGCTTTGCTCCGTTGGATAGGATCTTGTGCTATAAAGATGAGGTCAGAAAAAAACTACCTCTATAAGCTGCATAGGGCAAAAGCTTGTAAGGTGTCCGATCACATGTTTCTGTTCCGTGTGTTATGGTTTAGATGCAATGATGATTGTGCTACTCTGGCTGAGTAGGAATAGGATTAGATTCAGGAGTTGTTTTATGACTAGTCAAGTGAATGCTGGTTGGAGAATATCGGTTCATACATATGTAGATTAAGGGATTTTTGCATTAGATGAAGTTCAGTTCTTAATTACAATTTGGACCAAACTTGCTTTGTCTGATGGCACAGTCACTAATGAGATTACTGATGCCCAAATTGCATATATCTGAGCTATTTGCTGGAAGAGGATAAAGGATATTTCTATGCGCAATATTCTAAACATTAAAGAGAGTGCTTTACTAGATTGCATACACTTTGTCAGCTCTATGATAGATCAAGAGATTTTATTATCTAATTTTGCCCAAACCTAAATTATTTTCTAAAGTTATTACAACCCAACATACCTTGTTTCGTTTTTCTACAATTCAGTAATCCAAAACCCTAGCCACACCCCAGTTACCATTAGCAAATATACCTGGAGTCCAACTCTCCTTTATTTAGACAACTTGTACTTGTTGCTCCCCACCATGTACCTATTTGCTTCAACACTCTTCTGTTATCCAGCTCTCTAAATGTACCCTTCCTCTCCCCAGCTGCTGCATTCCACCTTTCAGAGCTTCAAACTGTTCTAGCACACTATTCTTATGCCTCGTACACATGATCAGTTTTCCTGATGGAAAAAACTGCCATGTTTGCTTTTGGTTGGGAAAACCGGCCGTGTGTATGATCCATAGCAGTTTTCCCGACAGGAAAACTTGCAAGCAAAAAAAAATAGAACTTGCTCTCTTGTTTTCCACCGCGATTCTCTGCATCGTTTTGCTCGGCAGTTTTCCTATGGGAAGTGGAGCATACACACGGCCGGTTTTCATATCCAAAGCTGTCATGGCACCTTTCCTTTTGGGGAAACCGGCCATGCGTATACGGGAAAAGCAACCAAGCAGGTTCTCGGTTTTCCCCTGGACTTTTGACCGCCGGGAAAACCGATCGTGTGCGCGAGGCATGAGATTTCAATCTCAGCTCCGTTATCAATGAAAACTTTTATATTCTTTATCTCAAGTCATCACTTCTCCAGTTCTCACGTATACTACTATCATAATCCAACTGTAAATGAAAACAGCTACTGCAACCTAATATTCCAAGCTTCTTAAACCACTTTCAAGCCACTAGGAAAACAATTGAAGGTAATCGCCAGAAACTAAGCAACCTACCACCCACGAATTTGATCAACCACTAGAATTTTGTTAATTGTGAGCAATAATTTGACAGCTGTTGTACAGTTTAACCACTTAAGACCCGGACCACGTTTTTGCGATACTGCGTCGCTTTACTGCGTCGCTAACAGACAATTGCGCGGTCGTGCGACGTGGCTCCCAAACAAAATTCGCGTCCTTTTTTTCCCACAAATAGAGCTTTCTTTTGGTGGCATTTGATCGCCTCTGCGATTTTTATTTTTTGCGCTATATACAAAAATAGAGCGACATTTTTGAAAAAAAATCAATATTTTTTACTTTTTGTTATAATAAAAAACCAATAAACTAAATTTTAGTCAAACATTTAGGCCAAAATTTATTTAGCCGCATGTCTTTAGTAAAAAAAAAAATCGCATTAAAAAAAAATTAGCTACCTAGCGGGAACAGCGACACTAATACAGCGATCAGAAAAATGATCGCTTAGTGACGCTGGCAATAGTGAAAGGGTTAACTAGGGCAGTGATCAGGGGGTTAAAACTTTATTGGGGGGGGTGGGGGGGGGCTACCCTGACACTACTGACTGTCTGACTGTCACACTGTCTGTCACACTGACACTAAATACAGTAATCATACATGATTACTGCATTCAGTGACACTGTGACAGGGGGGAGGGGGGGGGCGATCGCGGGGGTTAAATGTGTGTGTGTAGTGTAGTGTTGGTGCAGGACTTACTTGTGCTGTGGTGATCTCTCCTCAGCGGCGCTTGAAACAAACGCCGAGGAGAGATCACGTCGCTTCCTCCTTCCTGTGTTTACACAGGAGGAGGAAGTGACAGGTCAGGCGGGCGCGCGCATTGGCTGGGAGCGATCCGGAGGGGGCGGATGAAAACGGATAGCCGCCCCCACTCGTCGGATCGCTCCTGCAGCCGCGCGGACCGCCGCATGTACGGGGGGGGGGTCCGATCGGACCCCCGATCCCCCCCAAGGCACCAACGTATATATACGTTGATGTGCCTGTCGGTGCCATTCTGCCGACGTAAATGTACATGCGGCGGTCCTTAAGTGGTTAAGGTTAAATTGAATTGGAATTGAAGAGGAAAAAATAACGAAATCAATTTCATTGATAATGGTCAGCGATCATGGGGCTTGGAGACACTTTAGGACAAGCATGATTGAGACACTGGAGATTGATATCAAGCCTGTGATGTGTTTTGAGCTTACTGAAGCTCTGTATACACATGCAATTATCTGATAGTGGTCAATGCACTTATGCCATTGAGTGCTCCCTACTGTTTTGACCCTGTTTTTTTCTATACTAAACCTATTACACTTTGAGAGGCCTCTTTTTTATTTTGTGAATATTGCACACTTTCAGCTCATGCTGGTAGACGAAAATTCAAATTTGTTCATAGGATATCTATATTTACTGAGTTTAAGGTCATTGAGAGAAGCAAGTTTGATTCACTGGAGAGAAGATTATCAAGTGCTTTCGAACTTACATTTAAACAGATGTTAATTTTGATGTTTTGAGTTCCAGTTTAGTAGGTGGTGGGATTATATTTAGGGTTGACTTACTAAAACTGAAGGGTGCAAATTCTGGTGCAGCTCTGCATAAAAAAACAATCAGTTCCAAAGGTTTTTTTTTTTGTCAAAGTTTAATTGAACAATCTGAAGTTAGAAGAATCATGGCTCAGGTGCTAAGATCACACCCCACACTATATACGGCTGCTGCTTACACAACAGTTGTATATAGTGAATGAATAAATTAATGAAAAAAACTGTGTGGGGTTCCCCCCCAAAATCCAGAATTTAAGGGGAACTATATGCCAAATTGTAAAAAAAAACTGTCATGGAGTCACCCCCAAAATCCATACCAGACCCTTATCCAAGCATGCAAAAGGAGGGAAAGAGTGAGCCCCCCCCCTAAACCATACCAGGTCGCTTGCTCTCAGCATGGGGATAGTGCTTTGGGGTGCCCCCCAAAGTACCTTGTCCCCATGTTGATGGGACAAGGGCCTCTTCCCGACAACCCTGGCCAGTGGTTTTCAGGGTCTGCGGACAGAAAACTGTCTTTTGTGGTTTTTACTTTTTAAAACTTTTTGGATGAATGGGTAAGGGTGCGATGTACCCGATACCCATTCACATGGGGGGAGGGGGCAGGATCAATCTTCAATCACACCGCCCAACCGACCTGAGAAATAGAAAAAATTAAACAAGCTCCATCTCCATGGGTGGTCTCTTTGGCGACTGCTGTCTTTTGGCTTAGACAGCTGTTATATAGGCAAGGGCGGGGCCACCCAGTGATGGAACCGGATGACCCCGCCCCCTTATAATGTCACGTGACATCATAGGGGGCGATCATCTAGTTTAAGCATTCTGTGACATTATACGTTGTATGGTAAGCTGAAAACTTGAACGGCTACAATTTAATCTCCTTTGCCTCTACACCTTGAAAATGTTCCTCTAATTCCAACCAAAAGTTTTTGTGTTTTTTATAAAATGGAAAAGAGTTAACTGACTGTGACCCAACTGAAAACATTTACCTTACTTCCTCTCCCTGACACTCATACCAATAAGATGATGCACCAGCCAGGCCCGTCGCTACAGGACAGGCAAGACAAACAATTGCTTGGGGCCCCGAGCTGGCCAGGGGCCCCCAACTTCCCCTTCCCAGGCTGTAGCATGGCCGAGCTCCTCTTCCTTCCTCCTGGAGTCCTGTCAGTGCGGCCGGGTACCACGCATGGTACAGGACATTCAGTTTCCTGTTTCCAGCCGGGCTGACAGGAAGTGCACACTGAGTGCTCACTTCCTTTCAGTCCAGCCGGGAACACAGTCCGGCCCGGGCACTAAGTGATAGGGGACTGGGGACCCATAATGATAGAACACTGCACTGACAGGAGGAAAAAGAGCTCAGCCACGCTACAGTGACAGCCTACAGGGAAGAAGGGGAGGTGAGAATAGAAAAACATATGGACTAGGGAGGGGGGGAGGAGTAAGAACATGGGAGGAAAAAATTAGTGTAGCGCTAACGTAGGCTTTGCGTGGGGGGAGGGGGGGTGCTTTGGGGCCCCCATTTTGCTTGGGGCCCCCAAATTCCTTCAAATGGCCCTGGCACCAGCACAAGATAGCACAGACAGAAAAAACACATTGTCAGAAGGTCTAACCCTTCCCCGCTGTGTCTTTTTATTTTTTGTTTACTGTGTCCCTATTAGAGTGAATTACCATTTTCCTGTTATGTCAAGACGTGTGCAGAAGTTCTCCCAATAAGGACACATACAGTAAATAAAACCTGACAGAAGCATAGAAACCATTCTTCCTTTCCTATTCAGAAGAAACTCAAAAGTTTTGATGGGACCTGAGCTTTATTTATTTCAATGAATACTATAAAGCATTTAACCATTGCTGCTCAGACTTTTGCACTTGTCACTAGCCATTGTCCTGAAGCAGTCTCTATTCTGAATGTAGACTTCCAGCACCTCTGCTCCTGAACCTTGACACTGCCCTGAGGTTTATTATGAGGTTACAGAGTCTCCAGAATTGTGTTTTGATTTTTGAGTTGCCAGTCCCACTGGTGACAATCTTGTCTGAAATTGGTATTAACCCCCTCCCCTCACAGAAAAAAATATATAGTATACTCTATTGCAGCTTACTTTAGATGTGGTGACTGGTTTTTTTTTCAGTCTTTTTTTCGTTTATCTTCTGGTGACCTGGCCATTAATAGACTTTATGTCTTATGTCCATATACACAATCGGAAATTCCGACAGCAAAAGTCCGATGTGAGATTTGAGCGGAAATTCCGACCGTGTGTATACTCCATCAAACTTTTGCTGTCGTAATTGCCGCCAACAAAAGATTGAGAGCTGGTTCTCAAATTTTCTGACTGAAAAAATTCCAATCGGCAAATCCGATCGTCTGTAGCAATTCCGAAGCGCAAAATTCCGACGCATGCTCTCAAACAATTCGACGCATGCTCGGGAGCATTGAACTTATTTTTTTCGGCTTGTAATAGTGTTGTATGCACCGCGTTCTTGACAGACGAAAGTTCAGAGAACTTTTGTATGACCGTGTGTATGCAAGCCAAGCTTAAGCGGAATTCCATCGGAAAAAACATCCAAGGTTTTTTCGATGGAAAATCCGATCGTGTGTCTCTAGGAAGAGAGAAGTGTTAGATACACTAGTGTCTCTCTAGGGAGAGAGTAGTGTTAGATACACTAGAAAATGTAGATAGATTTGACTAACTTCACTAACAAATTAACCGCTTGCCGACCGCCACACGAACATTTACGATGGCAGAATGGCACGGCTGTGCAAAGAGACATACCTGTACGTCCCTTTGAATTTGTGTAAACAAGGCATTTCCCTGTTCTGCCTTGTGACAGGACACTGATCTACTGCTCCCTGTCATCGGGAGCAGTGATCACTGTCGTGTCACCTATAGCCCATCCCCCTACAGTTAGAATCACTCCCCAGGACACACTTAACCCCTTCCTTGCCCCCTAGTTGTTAACTCCTTCCTTGCCAGTGTCAGTAACACAGTAATCAGTGCATTTTTATAGCACTGATCGCTGTAAAAATTACAATGGATCCAAAATAGCATCAAAAGTGTCCGCCATAATGTCACAGTTACAAAAAAAATCGCTGATCACTGATTCTAATAATAAAAAAAAATATTAATAAAAATGCCATAAAACTATCCCCTATTTTTTAGACGCTATAACTTGTATGTAAACCAATCAACAATACGCGCTTATTGTGATTTTTTTTTTTTGTGGAAGGATAGAAGGATACATATCGGCCTAAACTGAGGAAAAAAATGTTTTTATATATTTTTTGGGGATATTTATTATAAATAAAGACAAAAAACAGGGGACGGCAGGACAGTGGACAGGGGTCAGCAGGATGTAGGACAGGGGTCAGCAGATGGAGGACAGGGGTTAGCAGGATGAAAGACAAGCATCAGCAGGAAGGAAAGCAGGGGTCAGCAGGATGAAGGACAGGGGTCAGCAGGATAGATGACAGGGATCAGCAGGAAGGAAGGCAGGGGTCAGCAGGATGGATGACAGGGGTCAGCAGGAAGGAAGGCATGGGTCAGCAGATGGAGGACAAGGGTCAGCAGGATGAAGGACAGGGGTCAGCGGGATGGAGAACAGGGGTCAGCAGGAAATAAGGCAGGGGTCAGTAGATGGAGGACAGGGGTCAGCAGGATGGAGAACAGGGGTCAGCAGGAAATAATGCAGGGGTCAGCAGGATGGATAACAGGGGTCAGCAGGAAGGAAGGCATGGGTCAGCAGATGGAGGACAAGGGTCAGCAGGATGGAGGACAGGGGTCAGCAGTATGGAGAACAGGGGTCAGCAGGAAATAAGGCAGGGGTCAGCAGGATGGATGACAGGGGTCAGCAAGATGAAGGACAGGTGTCAGCAAATGGAGGACAGGGGTCAGCAGGATGAAGGACAGTAGGTCAGCAGGATGAAGGACAGGGTCAGCAGGATGGAGAACAGGGGTCAGCAGGAAGGAAGGCAGGGGTCAGCAGATGGAGGACAGGGGTCAGCAAGTTGAAGGACAAGGGTCAGCAGATGGAGGAAAGGGGTCAGCAGGATGAAGGACAGGGGACAGCAGATGGAGGACAGGGGTCAGCAGGAAGAAGGACAGGGGTCAGCAGGAAGAAGGACAGGGGTCAGCAGGAAGAAGGACAGGGGTCAGCAGGAAGAAGGACAGGGGTCAGCAGGAAAAAGGACATGGGTCAGCAGGAAAAAGGACATGGGTCAGCAGGAAGGAGGACAGGGGTCAGCAGATGTAGGACAGGGGTCAGCAGATGTAGGACAGGGGTCAGCAGATGTAGGACAGGGGTCAGCAGGAAGGAGGACAGGGGTCAGCAGATGTAGGACAGGGGTAAGCAGATGTAGGACAGGGGTCAGCAGGATGAAGGACAGGGGTCATCAGGATGAAGGACATGGGTCAGAAGGTGGAGAACATGGTGTCAGCAGTATAAGGTACCCCTCCATTCCCCTTTTAGCTCAAATCCCCCCACTCTCTCCTAGCACAGATACCCCTCCAACCAAAATCACCCTTCCCAGCACAAACAGACTCCCAAACAGACTCCCAAACCTCTCATCCCAAGCACAAATATTTTTTACCTCTTCCCCCTAAACTACAGAGGGTGTGCAGGCTGTGCTGTGCTCCTGTAATACCAACAAAGTAAGTTTACTCGTTTCAAGATCATTCAGACTAATAAGATTAGGCTAAAAAATAATTGAAATGTAATGTGGAAATTAATATATGATTATACATTTTGACCATCAATTTGCTTTACAGAGTTTGTCTTTCCAGAAACTGTCCTGTCTAATCGTTTGGTTCCCTCTGCAGTGACATCCTTGGCTTTAGCGGCCCAGTAAGAAGGTAGAGGTTAGCCAATAAAGAAAATCGATATTTCTAAACAATCATGAAAGGCGGCATTAAGCAGTTGTATCCAAGCAGAATTACTGTATACAAGCATTGCACTTCTGACTACATTTTTCTTTACATAGAGAATTCACAGCTGCTATCTAGGGATTTCTAGAGAACTGTGACATGGGTTAGGGGGTAGGCATGAGCTGGGTTCAGTCCAGACCAATCTGCAGGACATTCCCCACCCTGCAGCTGGGGCTCATGACATCACTGATCTAATATTACCACATGTCATTTATGTATGTCCAGCTGCGGTTAGAGCAATGCCCCAGTCACAGTTGATTGGGCTGGCTGGGATGTGGCAAAAATGAAGTTTTCTTAGACGTGGTTTGTTTTGTTCCTAATTTAAATTCAAATTCAAACATTTTTTAATTATTCAGAAATTCGGATGAATTGAATTTGAACAGATTTCAAATTAAATTCAAATAGTTTTTGAATCGAATTTGACTTTCCGAGGATAATAAAATAGAATAGAAAATAAAGGAATAAAATTTAAAATAAAAGACTAGATTAGAATAACAAAAGAATAGAATACAAATAGAAAGAATATAACTATAACTAACTAGAATAAAAAATAGAATAGAATTAAATAGAAAGAATATAACTATCTCTGGAAATTTGAATTTCAAATAGAATACATTTGAATTAGAATAGAATAGCAAATAAAATAATAGTGTAGAATTTAAAGAACACGATAGAATAGATATAAAGAATATAAGCATTTCCGGAAATTCAAATTAAATACATTTGAATTTGAATAGAATAGAAAAGAATAGATTAGACTAGAATAGAAAATAAACAAATAGAATTGAATAGAATAGAAAAGAAAATAATAAAATAGAAAAAACAATAGAATACAAAGAATATAATCATATTCCACAAATTGAATAGAATAAATTTGAATTTGAATAGAAAAGATACGTATAGAATAGAAAACAATAGAATAGAAAAGAAAATAATAGAACCAATATAACCATCTGTAGTAATTGGTAAAAAAAAAAAAAATGATTAGACTAGAATAGAAAAAGAATAGAATTGACTAGAATAGAAAAGAAAATAATAAAATAGAAAAACAATAGAATACAAAGAATATAAACATATTCCAAAATTTGAATAGAATACATTTGAATAGAAAAGTATAGCATAGAATAGAAAAGAATATAATAGAAAATAAAATAATAGAAACAATATAACCATCTTCCAAAATTTGAATAGAATAAATTTGAATAGAAAAGAATAGTATAGAATAAAAAAAGAATAGGATAGAATAGAAAATGAAATAATAGAATAGAATAAACAATAGAAACGAATAGAACCGAAATAATATAACAATATAATCGTTTTCCAAAAATTCAAATTTCACATAAAATAAATTTGAATTTGAACCGAATATAAAAGAATAGAACATAATAGAAACAAATACAATTTAAAATAAAAGTATAGAATGGAAAAAACAATAGAATAAAATGGAATAGAAAGAATAGAACCTTCTTCCAAAATTTGTTTTAGAATGGAATTCGATTTGAAAGAAATATGAATGGAATTTGGTTTGAATGCAATTCGAATGGAATTTGGAAAATGTGAATAGATTCGAATGTGAATAAACAAAACAAATTCCAAAACGAACGAAACAAATTTATGTAAACAACTTAAAGAAAAAACGCTAATTGTTTCGTTCTGCACATGTCTAGGTCTGCTGAACTTGATTCAGACTGAACCCAGCTCATTCCTGTAATGCCCTGTACACACGGTCAGAATTTCCGATGGAAAAAGTCAGACAAACCCATCGGAAAATCCCATCGGAAATTCCGACGGACATAGAAAGGGAGTGTGTTTTCCATCAGAAATTCCGATCGTCTGTATGGAACTCCGACGGAGAAAAAAACACGCATGCTCAGAATCAAGTCGATGCATGCTCGGAAGCATTGAACATAATTTTTCTCGGCTCGTCGCAGTGTTATACGTCACGCGTTTTGGACGGTCGGAAATTGGTGTGTATACAAGACAACTTTAACGGAATTCCGACAGAAAAATCAGTCAGATTTTATCCTTCATGTCTACGGGCATTAGAGAGCAACAAAGAGCTTACTTTTTGTGAAATTTGAATTTTGAAAAACGGTTATACTGTTATATCATTTCTGTTCTATTTGTTTCTATTGTTTATTCTTTTCTCTTGTTTATTCTATTCTATTACTTAATTTTCTGTTCTATCCTATTCTTCTATATGATATGCTATTCTTTTCTATTCACATGTATTCTATTCAAATTTTGTGTATATAATATACAAGTGCTGTTAAATGGCATAGTAAGCGGAATGGCATGGGTCACTTTCTTATTTTGCCATAATGGAAATATTGCTCACCCAGCAACAGAATTTCTTTAAAATACCTTTATAAATCCTCCTCTGTGAGTTTGGTGTCGTTATTTACCAGTGAAGTCCTGTTGGTAATCTCTTTCCTTTTCTAAGGCTGCCCTTCTTGCTCTGTAGCTCAGGATTTCTTGATGTAGTCAGTGGGATATAGAAAAGGAAGCTGCAGAAACATGGAAATTGGGGGGAGGAAAATCTCCGTCAGAAATTCATGAAGAAAGAACTGAATAAATAAAAAAATACATAATATTTTATAAAATTGCTACAGAAAATGTGACTGCTTACTGTATTAGCAGTCTTCAGAAATATTCTCCCGTTGTTAAACTGTTTACTCCAGCTGTCAGATAGTCCTTTATTTTCTTCTGTTTCCCATTCAGTTCCTCATTCAAGGCTTGTTTTCTTTTATCCTGAGTATTGGTGGGGGCGTAGGAACATGTCACTTGCATATTTTAGACTCTTTATCATACTTTGTTTCATAAAAAACATGAAGGGGAAGCACAGCTACCTGAATGTTCACATCTAATTAGCGCTTCTAATTAGTATCACAATGTTTAAAGCCCAAATTACAAAACACTTCCCCTGCAGTGGGTCTCAGCCACAATGATGGGGTTAGATGGAGAATACACAAGACTTCTCTTGATGGGCACCCAAACGTAGACACTTCAATACAGGGCACTTATACACCTTCCTGCACATTTTGAATGACAATTGCGCAGTCATGCGACGCTGTATCTAAATTTTAATTTTATCTTTTTTTTTTTCTACAAAAAGAGCCTTTTTTTGGTGGTATTTGATCACCACTGGCGTTTAAATTTTTTGTGCCACAAAAAAAAAAAAAAACATTTAGAAACAATTTTTTTTTCTTAATTTCTGTTACAGATCATTGTAAAAAAAGTAAATTTTCTCCTTCACTAATGGGCACTGATGAGGCGGCCCTGATCAGTACTGATGAGAACTTATATGCAGCACTGATAGGCACTGATAGGTTGCACTAATATACAGCACTGATGGGCAATAATAGGCAGCACTGATGGACACTGATAGGTGGCACTGATGGGCACTGATAGGTGGCACTGATAGGCAGCACTTATCAGGAGGCACTGGCAGGTATTACTAATGGGCACAGAATGCCATCCCTAATGGGCAATGATTGACATCCCTGGTGGGCTCTAGTGGGCTTACCTGGTGTTCATGGGTGGGCATTAGACATGTGCATTTGTTTTCGTTAGAATGCATTTTCGTCCGAAAATCTGTTTTTTTCGTTATCGTTTTAACAAACGATAACGAAAGTGCAAGAAACGCAAACCGAAAGATCCAACATAAAAAATGCTTTATTTTCGTTTTCGTTGCGGTAAAAATTCGATATAGGGCCTGAATCTGGCCCTATATCGAATTTTTACCGCAACGAAAATAAAGCATTTTTTATGTCAGATTTTTCGGTTTGCGTTTCTTGCACTTTCGTTATCGTTTGTTAAAACGACAACGAAAAAAACTCTCACATTGAGCCGGCGTTTCTGTTTTCAGTAAGCAGAAAACATGAAACGCCGGGTTGGAGTTACTATACGAGCGGCGTAATTGTATTTCGCCGTCGTATCGTAACTTCAATTTTAAAAATGGCGCGCGGGGAGTTCCCGCTGATTAACGCCGAGAATATGTTATTCAGCGGGAATCGGAAATTCACGATCGTATTCGGGCGCGACGCAGTGACTTTCCGACGTTTCCATAAGAGATACGCGGCGCAAAGATAAAGCAGCCCCCTAGTGGAGTATCCTATGTTAAGTATGGCCGTCGTCGTCGCAATAAAAAAAAATTGCGTCGTTTGCGTAAAACGTCCGTGAATGGGGATTGACGTCATTGACGTTCCCTGAAAGAATTTGGGGCATGCGCACTGACAGTCGACGCATGCGCAGTACGTTCGCCGCGGGATCGCGCATAGTTAACATAATACACGCCCCCTACCCGCCCAATTTGAATTCCGCCGGCTCATTTTTGCTACGCCGCCGCAACTTTAGGAGCAAGTGCTTTGTGAATAACAGCACTTGCTCCTAAAGTTACGGCGGAGTAACGTAAACAAGAAACGTTACTCCAGAATAAAGAAACGCCCATCTACCATGAATCTGGCCCATAGAGAGATTGGACATCATAGAGAAAAGATTTGACATTATAGAAATAATAGATTCGACATTACAGAGAATAGATTTCGATTTATGAGACGTAAAGATTCGACGTTCAGTCGAATATATACGTTTGTTCATTCACCAGCAACCAAAAAGATTTGGCGTTCCGTCGAATATTCTTTTGACCATTCGCCAGAAACCAAGTATTATTGGATTTTCGGACGAAAGCTATTCCCCAACGAAAAATGAAATAAATCAAAACGATTTTCGAGAGTAACTAAATAAATTTATTTTCCAAACGAAAACGAAAAAACTAAACAAAATATTCCAGTCTGCACATGTCTAGTGGGCATCACTGGTGGCCATGGATGGACATTCCTGGGTGGGCATCCTCAGGGGGGCTGCACTGATAATCAACTGGCACTGATCGGCTCTCCTCTACTCGTGTCTGTTAGTGCACATGATAGAGAGCCTACGTTAGAGGCTCTTTATCTTGATCGGAGATGCGTTGAGTGAGACTGACACATCACACCACTGATCACCACACTGCGCGCCCCCACGGCTTATCCTGCTGGATGGCATATGACACCCAGTCAGGATAACAGAACCACTTTCCGGCCATCATTTTGTTATATGGCGGGCGGGAAGTGGTTAAACCATAGAAATAAAGAAAGAAGCACCAGAGCAAAATTGGATAAAAGAATCAGATTTAATTGTATTTGTCGCAGGCCACACAACGCACGTTCACGGGCACGAGTGCCAGAATGGGAATGTGTGTGTGTGAGAGCACACAAATCCCCATTCTGTCAGGAGAGAAGAGACAGATTGTCTCTTGTACTAAGTAGGAACAGCGATATGTCTCCTCCTCTAGTTAGTCCTATCCCCATACAGGAGGGAACACGGTTAACCCCTTGATCGCCCCTTAGTGTCAACCCCTTCCTTACCAGTGACATTTACACATCAGTGCATTTTTATAGCACTGATCGCTGTATAAATGTCAATTGTCCCAAAAATGTGTCAAAAGTGTCCGATCTGTCTGCCGCAATGTCGCAGTCCCGCTAAAAATCACAGATCGCAGGCAAAGATATGGGGGCCTAGCGGTCCCGGATATCAGAAAGTATTATAATGCGGCGGTAATCTCCCGTATAATAGAGTGGTTTAAAGAGAAGAACGACAAAAGATGGGTTCAGATGGAGAGTGTATTGGCTAAAACACAGTTAGGCAGAATAATCTGGAATCCACCACAGTTTAGACACTTAGATATAAGGGCACACGATATAACCCATATAGCACTTAGGATATGGGATAGAACACATAAACAGTTGGGGCTAGTTTACAATTCACCACTTATTGACTTATGCCCCGTACACACGATCACTTTTTGTGATGAAAAAAAATGTCATTTTTTAAAATGTCATTTAAAATGATGGTGTGTGGCCAAAATGTCATTTTATGTCTTCTGAAAAATGACCAAAAAAAAATTTCGAACATGCTCGAATTTTTTATGTCATTTTTCAAAATGTCATTTTTTGTGTCATAAAAAATGATCGTGTGTGTGCAAAACTACGTAAAAAATGACGTTTTAAACCCGCACATGCCCAGAAGCAAGTTAGGAGACGGGAGGTAAAACTACCATTCATAATGGAGTAAGCACATTCATCACGCTGTAACAGACAAAAAAGCAGGAATCGTCTTTTACTAACAAGTAACCAGCTCAAGGCAAATAGAACTTCCCCTTTAGAGTGCCGCCGTTTTGTTCATCATTTTCCAAAAATGATGGTGTGTACGCAATGTCATTTTTGAAAATGAAGTTTGAAAAATGTCGTTTTTTTTCATGAAGAAAAATTACATTTTTTTTTCATCACAAAAAGTGATCGTGTGTACGGGGCATTAAAAGAGAACGAATTTTTTGCACCAGGGTTAAAAGGGGAGGGTGGGAATTGGTTAAAAAAACGAACACAAGTAAAAGATATCACTCATAAGGGAAAAATAATGACACTGCACGAGATAAAAGCTAAGACTGAATGCACAGGGTGGAACGAATGGCGGCACCTGCAGCTGACCTCCTTCATCAGGAGTCTCCCGGGCCCAATACGAGAACAGAAGGAATATAAACCACTGGAACAATTATGCCTGGTTGAAAGTTCAAAAGGGAACATATAAATATACAAAAAATATAAAAACTATAAATATCAAAAATATACAAACTCCTGATGAGGGCGGAGGAGCCAGGGCTGCCCAGATATATACAAAAATGGGGAAGCGAACTTGAAACTATTAGGGGGGAACCGTTAGCCGAAAGAATAATCAATCTAACCCATTCTTCAGCTATAGATGTAAGAACAGCAGAGATGAACTTCAAACTTCTATCAGGATGGTATGCCTCTCCAGATAAAGTCAGTAAATATAAAGAAGGGCAGTCTTCAGAATGCTGGAGGGGCTGCCCCACCAAGGGTTCATTGGCACATCTATGGTGGAAATCCCCCAAGATCAATAGTTACTGGAAAAAAATTATATTACTGATTAAGGAAATAACTAAAAAAGAGATCAAAGAAGAGCCTTGGACCGTCTTGTTCCACGGAGGGGCAGAACCGATAAAAGAATATAAAAAAACCTTGATTCCCCACCTCCTTAACGCAGCAAAGCGGTTGATTCCCAAAAAATGGGGGGATAAGGATAGCCCTCAGATCTGGGAATGGATCGACTCGGTGGAAGAAACCTATGGAAGGGAGGAGATAAAATGAAGAGGGGCCGATGACAGGGAAGACACACGAGACAAGTGGGGACCATGGAGAAGTTTTAAAAAAAACTGGAGTTTTGCACAAAATCTAAGAATCGGTTGAGACAGTAGGGCAGGCACAACTCCAAACCCAAGTAGAGAGTAGTGGGAGGTAGGGAAGGGATTGTGGAATCATGAGATGGAGGGAGGGAGGGGCAATAAGGGGAGGAAAACCACATGACTTATATTTTTGAGAGTACCGGGAAAAAAAAAAAAAAAAGTACACTGCTGAAAGAAAGAGTTGAGATGCCACAAATGATGCGTTGAACATAGCGGTAAGCGAAGGGCGGCATAGACCGTGAGCTTGTCAGAAAGACGGTATTCCGAGTCAATGACTGATGTGGTAAAAAAAAAAAAAAAATCACAGATCGCTGCCATTACTAGTAAAAATAAAATAAATAATGAAAATGCCATCAATCTATTCCCTAATTTGTAGAAGCTATAACTTGTTGCACAAACCAATCAATATATGCTTATTGCGATTTTTACCAAAAATATGTAGAAGAATATATATTGGCTTAAACTGATGAAGCATTTTTTTTTTTTTTTGAGAGGTGATCAAATACCATCAAAAGAAAGCCCTATTTGTGGGGAAAAAAGGACGTCAATTTTGTTTGGGTAAAGCATTGCACGAGCAATTATCAGTTAAAGCAGGGCAGTGCTGTATTGCAAAAAAATGGCTCGGTTATTGAGGGGGAAATTCTTTTGGTCCTTAAGTAGTAAGTAGAACTACAGGCAAAACTTTTTTTTCCATTTTGGATAGAGCAAGGGAGGGTCATTATCTCTGCCAGATTTTTTTTTATGGCCATCTGTGTTCCATTGTGGAGATTTACCCTCACTTCCTGTTCCATAGCCAAACAGGAAGTGAAAGGAGATCCCTGTAAATAAATGCTAGTTCTTAGAGGTGGAAGACTGTGCTGGACTGACTTGCTCGGTTGAGTGTCTGTGATTGAGTGATAGTGGGGGCGTGGTGGGGAAGTTCGCTCCCGGTGAATCAAGCCCGACTTGGCAGAAAGGTGGTGGTGGGCCCCTTTTTAGGGATTGGGCTGCTACCTCTGGGTCAATTCCGCATAAACTTGTGAGGATAGATAAAAGGAGCGCCCAGTATCCAATCAAAAGTAAATAAAAGGTGAAAGGTTGTTTTTCTTGGAAATAGTAGAGCATGATAAAACCAACATGTTTCGGAGGAAAAAAGACACCCCCTTCTTCAGGGCTGCTGCTCTATGCTATGATGGATAGGAATGGGCCCAAGATGGTGTGCCTGTGACACTGGGATTGGGACGATTGCAGAGAATAGTGTTTGTTCCCCCGAAATGAGTTGGTTTTATCATGCTCTACTATTTCCAATAAAAACGACCATTCACCTTTTATTTACTTCTGATTGGATACTTGGCGCTCGTTATGAATGAATGAATGAAAAACTTCTATAGCGCGGCACATGCGAACCAAATCGCCTCTGGGCGATCTACCCTGTAAATGAAAGGAATTCCTGGGGGACTCTGATGCTCCTTGATCCCATCAGAGCATCACACGCCTGACGCAGCAAGACCCCCCTGCCGTCTGTTTGGTTTCTGTGCCCAGTTTTTATCATCCAAATGTGAGTGCACCTATATGTTTTAATAAACCTGTTCCATTTTTGCGGGGCTGTACTATGGTCTTTCTTTCTCCCATCCTATATGCTGTGTGAGGGTCCCCTCTATCTGCTCCAAGTGTC
The DNA here is from genome assembly GCA_029574335.1 of Rana kukunoris. Classification (NCBI taxonomy): domain Eukaryota; kingdom Metazoa; phylum Chordata; class Amphibia; order Anura; family Ranidae; genus Rana; species Rana kukunoris. The sequence goes on from CM056051.1 coordinate 191,576,872, forward strand.
CACCCAGCTCAGACAAAGAAGAAGAGGAGCCAGGTGTGCATCCAGGACTTAGGACGAACTCGGTGTTCGTGGGAGATAGGCCCACTATCCTTCACCTCCATGTGAGTGGATGTATGAGTGATTGATGTTGCCTGTTTAGACACTTCCATAACACCATATCCTACTTGCTTTGTATCTTCTCCATGCCTTACTGCTGAGTGCTGATGTCGTTTCTGTCCATTGAAGTGTATTCCTCCTCCCCCTGCCAGAGGTGGTTTTATTTGGCTATCCGTGCCATAGCCGTGAGGTGAGGGGCTAGGGACCACCTGAGGTGTTCACTGTACCACGTCCTTTCCCGGCACCATTTTCTCCATCTTTTAGAAACTGTCTTCTGGGACATCTTTGGAACCTGTCTTCTGGGACATTTGGGAAACACTTTCAGAGACTTTTTTTGCATTTCTTCACTGATTTATATATTATTATTTGTATTGTTCACTGTGTTACACATTCAGGGGCGCCCCTAGCGGTAGTTCTCCCTGATTTCACATTACTTGGACCAGCACATTGTGTACATTTTACTGCTTGTGAATTTGTACTCCTTCTTTGTCACTTGCCATTGTTTAGTATTCAATATTATCTTTTGTGCTACATTTTGACGGTTTACGTATTGACACTAAACTTATGTACGCTATCACTCTGTTCTAAAAACACCACCCCTCCCCCCCCTCGTTCACCAGCCCAGGGATTTATTCCCGTACCACCCTTGGATTTCACCCACTTTTCACAGCACAGACACCACCCCCCTTGTTTTTCCATGTACAATGTCTGCTCTGATATCACTTTATATCTGTGCAGCCAGCCACTGTCTCTGATTACCGCCACAGCAGTACAATGTCACCAGACCAGGGCAGCTAGTCAGTGTCCACAATCACCACCCCACCAGTTCTAGCGTCATCATAAGGCTTTATTCACATGTGGGGTGCTGTCTAAAGTGTGATCTCTTTAGAGAGAATTTGATAGGCAGTAAAGGCATTGTATCGTCTCCTCACCACCTGCTTTAACCCCATTGGATCCCCTTGGACACCTCCACCATTCCCCTCAACAGGTCACTATCAGTAGACACTATACCTGCTGAAGGAAGTTTAATTCCTACCAGGGCTGGTGCAAGGATATTTGACACCCTAGGCAAAACCAAATTTTGCCGCCTCCACATTGGCTCCACCCCTGACTCCACCCAATGTGCCATGCCCAAGTATACCCCACCTTTTTAATGAAGCGCCCATCAAATGCAGCCTCACCAGCACCCATCAAATGCAGCCTCACCAGCGCCCATCAATTGCAGTCTCACCAGTGCCCATCAAATGCAACCTACCAGTGCCCATCAATGCACCCTACCAGTGCCCATCAATGCAGCCTGTTTGCTTGCTTCCATTCATTCAGGAGTTGGGGCAAAGACACAGTCCTCTTCTACTGTTGTGCTTCAGATACTTTTTTGCAAATGGAGCGGCGGCTGCCTGCTGATGCTGAGACTTAGTTGCTTGCTGCAGAGAGAAGAGAGTAGGAACACAGTGGTCGGGCGCCCTAAGCAGCACTGTGCCCCAGGTGGCCACCTAGTTTGCCTAGTGGTAGCACCGGCCCTGATTCCTACCACAGCTACGGCATGTACACCCCCACCTGCTGCCTCTGCACCTAGCAGTTGGGGGCGTCATATTGGGGTTGATTTACTAAAACAGGGGAAGTGAAAAATCTGGTGCAACCCTGCATAGAAACCAATCAGCTTCCAGATTTTTTTTCATCAAAGCTTAAGGGATAAGCTTTTTTAAAAACAAAAGCATTTTTTTTGCAGGTAAAATAAATGTGCATTTCTTATTTTTTGTTGCAGAAGCCTGTAAAGCATTGCACCAGTGATCAGCAGATGGCTGGTGCCTGTCAGTGTATAGGCTTGCTCATATACCCGTACAAAGAAGCCAATACACTCTGACAGGAAGACTCAATTAACTATCACAGCACTCCCTGCGCCAAGGTAGTTCATTGAAAACTGCAGCAAAGACTGCCGGACCTTGTCGTTTTCCATTCACAGAGTACTGTGAATAAATGAAACAGCCGGGTAGTCCTGAATGGCTGGGTCCTTTTTGAGTTGTGGCAGCAGACATGGGGAGAAGATCCCTGGTCTGCTGTCACAGTGGGGATTGGGGAAATGGGTGTTATTGCATTCATAAGGGGAACATATCCTTTAATTGAAAAAGCTGAAATGAGAAGCTGATTGGCTACCATGCACAGCTGCACCAGGTTTTGCACTTGACCGTTCTAGTAAATCAACCCAGTGTCTCTTTTCACCCCCAAACCAGTAACAGTGTCCAAAAATATGATAGTCAGAAAATTAGATGCATAATTTGTGCCTAGGCTGTGAAAAAGTCTCATGCATGTGGTATCACAATACTCAGGAGGAGTAGTAGAAGAGATGTAATTTTAAGTATGCCTAGGCTGTCTGTTAGAAATATCAAATTAATTAATAACTTGTTTAAAACAATACATTTTCATTTTCTTTCCTGCTATTTCCAAAAACATGCGGCAAAAAAAAATACATTTTTAAAAGGCTCGTGCCTTTCAGAAAATACCTTGGGGTGTTTGCGTTCCAAAATGTGGTAATTTTGCAGGTGTTTCTCCTATCTTGGCACTTCAGGGACTCAAGAAATATGATAGGTAGTAAGGAAATTAGATGCGTAATTTATGCTCCTTGATAGCCCAAAGGATATGCTCTATGGATTTTAGGCTCCTCTATGAATCTAGGCTGTGAGAAAGTCTTACGCATGTGGTATGCCCACACTTGGGACGGGTAGCAAAATGTGTATTGGGGATGTAATTGTAAGTATGCTTATGCTGTGTGTGAGAAAAAACTTGTTAAAATTATAACTTTGTGGGAAACTAAAATTATTTAATTTCTTATCTTTCCAAAAAACTATGACGAAGAAAAAGTACAACTTCAAAAAATGCAGCATGCCTCTTACTAAATACCCTGGACTTTGTACTTTCCAAAAAGGGTTCCTTTGGGGGATATTTGTAATGTCCTGGTATTTTCTGCCAATTAAGGGTCTCAAGAAATTACATAGGTAGTCAGTACAGTGATTGTAAAGCTAAGTTCTTTTTAAAATAACAAACATGTCATACTTACCTCCACCGTGCAGTTAGTCTTACACAGAGTGGCCCCCGATCATCCTCTTCTGAAGTCCCCCGGTGACTCTCCCGGCTCCCCGCATCGTATAACCCCCTAGAATAAGCATTCTCCCGTGGGTTTACCTTGCAGGCGTGCTCCCAAGTCCAGCAAAGGGTGGGTCAACTCAATGATAAACCCTATGGACTAAGACTGGGATGACATTAAAGTTCCTGCATGTGTAAAGGCTGGTGTCCCAATATTTTTGGTAATATAGTGTGTGTATATAACCTATTTCAAAGTAAAAAATTATTTTCTAAATTAAACAGAAATAAAAGCAATATATATATATATATAGCAAAACAGTGTATTCCCAAGGCCTATAATACACTCCTTAGCGCCGAACAGACAATACCCTTTAAGGAACAATAGAGCACAATATATACCTCTGAAGCGAGATATATAGATATATATAAAAGCAGCTGTTAAAAAATGTGTCAAAATAACAAAAAAGCATTCAAAGTCCAAAATGAGCCATTAAGTAATAAATGCAGAACAGCGCTAAAAATGGATATAGGTGTCCAACTCCACCATACAGTAGGCAAAAAGATGGAAAATCTTGATGTTAGAAAACATCCACAGTCTGTGCGTTATCCAAAAGTAGTGTCAGATAGGGAAAAGGAAGCGTGCACCAGCCTGCCCACTCTCAATCCACCACGTGTTGGAATCAAAATCCCTGCAGGGGTTCAAACTCACCAGACATACAGTATTATCAGGCACTTCATATAAGATTAGTAGGTCACTGATCAGATTTCCATCTAGTAGGGATCACTTGCAAGGAATCAGCAGTTCATTGGTAGACCGGTCTTCACCCCCTGCATTCCAAAAGTCCTCACTGTATTCTGAACAGCAGCTATCAGACTCCCAGCTTGTCTTCACAGGTGCAATCTCCACACTCGTGAAGGAGTGTGGAGATTGCACCTGTGAAGACAAGCTGGGAGTCTGATAGCTGCTGTTCAGAATACAGTGAGGACTTTTGGAATGCAGGGGGTGAAGACCCGTCTACCAATGAACTGCTGATTCCTTGCAAGTGATCCAAGGATTGAGAGTGGGCAGGCTGGTGCACGCTTCCTTTTCCCTATCTGACACTACTTTTGGATAACGCACAGACTGTGGATGTTTTCTAACATCAAGATTTTCCATCTTTTTGCCTACTGTATGGTGGAGTTGGACACCTATATCCATTTTTAGCGCTGTTCTGCATTTATTACTTAATGGCTCATTTTGGACTTTGAATGCTTTTTTGATATATATATATATATATATATATATATATATATATATATATATACACACACAGTAAAACCTTGGTTTGAGAGTAACTTGGTTTGAGAGTGTTTCGCAAGACAAGCAACATGTTTTAATAATTTTTAACTTGATATACAGGCAAAGAGTGGTGTCATGTCACAACGGAGTATAAAATAGAAGCAAGCCTCTAAGTGTAGCAATATGGTTACATTTGATGAAGGTACAACATTTAGCAAACCCACATGGTTGATGATTTATGCAGGCACATCTAAGTATGCAGGCATCCGGGGTACAGCTGTCCACATAGACCATCCTCTTCACTGCCATCAACGTCATCTCTTCCACTCTGCACTCCACGAGCGCTTTAAGCTTCGCTTTCAGATCGCTTTACTGAAGGGTAGTCTTTACGATCACGATTGCAGATTGACAGTGGTGAGAGCCGGCGCTGCGGAAGATGGTCTATGTAGACAGCTTTACCCCAGATGCCTGCATGCTTCGATGTGCCTCTTTTAATCATCAACCATGTGAGTTGCTAAATGTTGTACCTTTATTAAATGTAACCATATTGCTACACTTAGAGGCGCCTCTCTTCTCTTTTATGGTCTCTAGCTCCTGCTGGATTTTACTTCTAATCCCCTTATGGAGGCTTCCGTTTATGGATGGACATTTTATGGTTACACAACCTATCACATTGCTATAATCTTTTCATATGGACTATAAACGGCAAGACTTATGAATAAATGGTTGTGAAACAAATCATTTGAGTTTCCATTATTTCTTATGGGGAAATTCGCTTTTCATATAAGAGTGCTTTGGATTACAAGCATGCTTCCGCAATGAATTATGCTCACAATCCAAGGTTTTACTGTATATATATTTGTAGTCAGAGTCTTCGAGTGGAAATGCGATACTCCTAAGAACCAAGGCCTGAGGTGTGCCTTGGCCTAGCTAGGCAGTATGCCTGAAAAGAGGGCATACCCTAAATGTAAGAAAGTATTATGCGTATGTATGAAGGCTGGTGGAAACTGGTGCGTGGGAACCCAGAAATGCCGACAACACCAGCCCCAACAGAGGAGTAGTGTTGCTCAAGAATATTCGCATTGCGAATATTCGTTACGAATATTGCATATTTGAGTATTCGCGAATAAGTCGAAAATCGCGGTGAATATTCGCTATTGCGAATATTCGTATTTTTTCAAATTTATTTTTAAAAGAGATCACATCCTAGTGATCTCCATCTACGTCTAAAAGCATTGCTGGTATGATTAGAGACCCTGGGCCGAGTAGCTGAGGCGATCCTTTTATGTTGCCGAATATTCGCAATGCGAATATTCGTATTACGAATATTCGCGAATACTTTCTCTGCCCTTCTTTTGCATCAGAGCCAATCAGAGTTCTAGCAACCTCCATAGCAACCAATAGGAACCTGCCTGCACGACCATTATATAAGATCACTCCCAGCAGTATTTCAGTGCAGATTCACAAGGTGGCTAGAGAGAGTGGAGTGTTTCTGTGCGTTTTTCCTGTGTATTGCAATCTTAGAGCTTAGCATTGTGCTTCCTATAGTGCTTTCAGTTCTGAGTTTCCTGCTTCTAAAACCAAATGCTTTTTTCAAAGCAAAAGACCCAACAACTTTTCTAAAAGCTCAGATTTGTGTTGTTTTGTCCAGGTTAGTGTAGCTTAGTGTTAGATAGATTTCTGTGTAGTTAGTGTAAGTGTACATTTCTTTAAGGTAGTTTAGTTTAGTGTGTGTTAAGTCTCTGTGTTTTGTGTATAAAAAAAAAAAAAATTAGCTTTAGTTTAGTCATATAAGTTTGTGTAAGTAGAGTTAGTGTTTAGTGCATATTAGTTTATTATTTGTAGTCCTCGTCTTTGTCCTTGTCAGTCAGTGTAAAAAAAAAAAAAAAAAAAATTTAGCTTTAGTTTAGTCATATAAGTTTGTCTAAGTAGAGTTAGTGTTTAGTGCATATTAGTTTAGTGTTTGTAGTCCTCATCCTTGTCTGCGTCCTTCAGTCTAAAAAAAAAACCCAAAAAAAGTTTTAGCTGTAGTATTTTAGTTCCTGTTTAGTAGCTGTCCGTGTCGTAGTCTACGTATTTGTCCGCGTAAAAAAAAAAAAATTTTTTAGGTGTAGTAGTTTTATTCTAGTTTAGTAGCTGTTTTCGTCTTTGTCTGCGTCTTTGTCTGCGTGCCTGTCTTGCTAAAAAAACAAAAAACACTCCTTTCTCACATTCCCCCCCCCCAATAAAGTCCCCCCCCCCACATCAGCAAGTATGAGCAGCATACGTGGCCGTGGCCGTGGCAGCAGGGGTAGGGGAGTTACTCCCAGTGCTGGGTCGCTGCCAGCAAGGGGGTACCTCTCGCGCCCCTACTAGTGGTAGTGGATCAGGTGGAAGGGGAGTCCGCCTCATCCGCAAGTTTTTTCCCTCGGGCAGCCGCCCGATATTGCCTTCTCAGGCTCCAGTAGTGTTGGAGTATATGGGGCACAGCAGTGCCACAGAGTCGTCAGTCCCGACTCCCAGTAGCACCACCAGTACACTGGTGCCTTTAGGACCCACCCCCAGCCCCCAAGGGTCCAGCCTCTTACTGTTTGACAGCGACAGTGAGAGGGATATCTTGGGGGAGGTCCTGCATCCAGTTCTGTACTGATGGTCAGGACCTTTTGGAAGGGATGATGGAGGAGGAGGATGGGGTACCTGCTGTCAGTATACCAGAGACATCCCTTCCAAGTGGTGCTGGTGTTTTTGGGCAGGAAACACCCACACCTAGTCAGACCCAGGCGTCGGTGAGGGGACAGCGGAGCCAGGCTAGGGGCTCCATGTCAGCTGTTTCCCTCAGACCACCACATTTCAGCCCTGGGTCTGACATATCTGGGGGCGAAGAGGAGGGTGACCAATAGACTGGCAAAGATCCAGGAAATGATCTCCGTTTTCGTGTGTTGTTCGCGCGCATGCGCATGCGCGGACGAGAATTTTGCAATCAATTTTGCGTTCGCATTAGCGAAATTTCGCAAAATGTTTTTTTTGATAAAATATCACGAATATTCGATATTAACGAATATTTCACGAATATTCTTCTATATATTCGTGAAATATCGTGAAATCGAATATGGCGTATTCTGCTCAACACTACAGAGGAGGAGGATTAAAAAGCCCTCTTAGACTCCTCCCACAAATACAGGCTGGGCGTATATGACGACCCCCTATTTTCCAGGAAAAATGTTGGTTTTTGGGATATACTCGCTGTATAAGACGACCCTCTTCCTACTAGTCTGTCTGGACGCTGAGGGGTAGCCAGAACAACCGCTGACAGGAACAACCACTGACAGAAACAGGCTTTTTTCAAATCTCACTGTGCCATTACATTACATTACATGCCTCACTGCTATTACATTACATGCCTCCACTGTGTCATTACATGCCTCCACTGTATCATTACATGCCTCCACTGTGTCATTACATGCCTCCACTGTGTCATTACATGCCTCCACTGTGTCATTACATGCCTCCACTGTGTCATTACATGCCTCCACTGTGCAATTACATGCCTCTACTGTGCCATTGCCGACCTCACTGTGCCAGCGATCTCCCTACCTTATTTTGTTTGCAGAGTTTGGGTTTCAGGCTGCGGGCAACCATTATGCAAAAGCCGCACCTCCTCCTCAGACTGTTCTGTGATAGGCGGAACACTCATTTTCCCAGCAGAGCCTCTGTTCAGTGTTCCGCCTATCACGGATGTCCTCTCGTCCGAGGCCAAGTATGAGAAGGCATCCGTGATGAACACTGAACAGAGGCTCTGCTGGGAAAATGAGCGTTCCGCCTATCATGGAACTGTCTGAGTAGGAGGCGCGGCTTTTGAATAATGGATGCCCGCAGTCTGACTGAGACAGGTACCTGCGTATAAGACGACCCCGAGTTTTGAGGCATTTTTTTTACATCCAAAAGGTTGTCTTATACTCCGGCAAATACGGTATATATATAGATATATTGCTATATATATATATCTACATATATAGCTATCTATATATCTATCTACATATATATTTATATATCTATCTACATATAAATAGATAGATAGATAGATAGATAGATAGATAGATAGATAGATAGATAGATAGATAGATAGATAGATAGATGTGTGTGTGTACAATGTATATTTAACGCACTGTGTAAATTGACGGTGCTATATAAGTACCTGAAATAAGCAAATGTATAAATAAATAATATATATATATATATATATATATATATATATATATATATATATATACTGTATATAGATAGAGATAGATAGAGATAGATAGATAGATAGATAGATAGATAGATAGATAGATAGATAGATAGATAGATAGATAGATAGAAAGACATATAGATAGATAGATAGATAGATAGATAGATAGATAGATAGATAGATAGATAGATAAATAAATTTATCTATATCTATATAGATATATCTATATTTAGATATAGATATATCTACATATATATATATATACCTATATCTATATCTATCTATATACATATAGATATATATCTATAGATATATCTACATCTATATATATAGATATATATCTATATATAGATATAGATATATCTACATCTATATATATATTTAATTTATTTATACATTTGTTTATTTCAGGTACTTATATAGTATTTATTTATTTATTTATTTATTTATTTTAACTGCACCAGCTCAGCCCCATGCATTGTTGCCTCCATGTGAGTGCAGACTGTGGAATATGATGAAGAGTAATTAATAATTAGTGCGGTCCAGTATACTCCCCTCTGCTCCCTATACCCATATTAGAGGCAAGGTATATTAACATGGGTGCATTTTGTTTGTTAATTAGCGGATATTGACGTGTCATAAGCAGACTCCCTCCCCATGATAAATATTCCATGAGCCGGATTAATATTCATGAGGTGGTGGATGGTGTGTAGTGATGTGCGGTGATGCGGAGGTAGACAGGCGGAGTGTAGACAAGGAGTACAGCGATGTCAGCTACTTAGAGGAGAGGAGAGGAGAGGAGAGGAGAGGAGGACGCTGCTCACACTAGCCTGCCTGGCTGTCCGCTCACACTGCTGTGCCTGTGTAGTGTAGAGGAGTCGGAGTGACTGATGAACAGCAGCAGTCCAGTCGGGAGGGTGATCCCCTATCACAGCATCTTCTGCTCACACAACAGGGAATCCGGCGCCTTGTATCTTTCCTCCAGTTTACAATGGGTTGCAATCTGTGTACTTTTCAGAAGCGAGAGGAGCATTACAAACTGCTGTATGAAGTTTCCCAGGTGAGTGCCTGCTCCATAGATGGACACAGCTCAGCAAGGTGCTGAACAAGGTGCTGATCATCGCACATGGAAAGCCACGGTGCACTTGTGTTAGATTGCATTGTGAGTGGCAGGCTTATTTACTAAGTCAAGTAGCCATGTGCAAAGTGTTGTTATCCATAGCAGCCAATCAAACTGTATATTTTATTGCCATCCGCTACTCCTGATGGGCTTCTGTACTTATGCATTGATTTTTATATTCTAGATTGCTGTTTATTATATGTCTTTTTGCTGTTTGTAGCTTTGTCGGGTTATGTGACAACTGAATGCATTCTAAATGTTGCCTTCGAAGTTGTACAATGAATGCCTAGAATTGTTGGCATATTTTTTGCTGCTAAGCAGAATTGTGTGGATTTTCATAAAATTGGAGCAGATAGATGAGAATTTATCAAAACTGAAGCAGATAGAGGGGAATGTATAAAAACTGAAGCAGATAGAGGGGAATGTATACAAACTGGAGCATATAGAGGGGAATGTATAAAAACTGTGTCAGATAGAAGGGAATGTATAAAAACTGGATCAGATAGAAGGGAATTTATCAAAACTGGAGCAAATTGATGTGAATTTATCAAAACTGGAGCAGATAGAAGGGAATTTATCCAAACTGGAGCAGATTGATGGGAATTTATCAAAACTGGAGCAGATTGATAGGAAATTATCAAAACTGGAGCAGATAGAAGGGAATTTATCAAAACTGGAGCAGATAGATGGGAATTTATCAAAACTGGAGCAGATTGATGGGAATTTATCAAAACTGGAGCAGATAGGTGGGAATTTATCAAAACTGGAGCAGATTGATGGGAATTTATCAAAACTGGAGCAGATAGATGGGAATTTATCAAAACTGGAGCAGATAGAATTTATCAAAACTAGAATGGGAATTTATCAAAACTGGAGCAGATAGATGGGAATTTCAAAATGGCAGCAAAACTGGAGCAGTATCAAAACTGGAGATAGAGAATTTATCAAAACTGGAGCAGATAGATGGGAATTTATCAAAACTGGAGCAGATAGATGGGAATTTATCAAAACTGGAGCAGATTCATGGGAATTTATCAAAACTGGAGCAGATTCATGGGAATTTATCAAAACTGGAGCAGATTCATGGGAATTTATCAAAACTGGAGCAGATAGATAGGAATTTATCAAAACTGAAAGCAGCCAGAATCAGCAGCAACCAGTCAGCTTCCAGCTTTCAATCCAAAGCTAAATGGAACAAGCTGAAGCGTTAAATCTATTGGTTGCTACAGTATGCACAGCTGCTCCAGATTCCATTGGGGTGATTTATGAAAAATATATCAGTTGTGCATGGCAACCAATGAGGTTCTAGCTTTCATTTGCAAAGAACAAGCTGAAGTTAGAAGCCTATTGGCTGCTGCGCACAGCTGCTCCAGATTCTATGGAGGGGATTTATCAAAACCGAAGCAGTTGTGCATGGCAACCAGTGAGGTTCTATTTTTAATTTTTAAAGCTTACCTGAACAAGCTGATTGAGTGCTATGCACAGATGCTCCAGATTCTATATATATATATATATAACTGGAGCAGCTGTGCATGGTGACTGGTAAGGTTCTAACTTTTATTTTCAAAGTTTGACTGCACAAGCTATGCTATGCACAGCTGCTCCAAACTTTATGGGGGGGGGGGGGGTTATCAAAATTGGTGCCGCTGTCCATGGCAACCAATAATGTTTAAGTGAACAAGCTATAAGCTGATTATTACCATCCACAGCTGCTTCATATCCTCGCTGCTCCAGTTTTGATAAATTGGTGGTGCAGCTGTGCATAGTAACCAATCAGCTTCTAGCTTGAGCTTGTTCAGTTCAGCTTTGGAAATGAAAGCTAGAAGCTGATTGGTTACTATCCACAGCTGCTTCATATCCTAGCTGCTCAAGTTTTGATAAAATCTCTATAATGTGGTGCAGCTGTGCATATTAACCATTCAGCTTCTAGCTTCAACTTGTTCAGTTTTGGAAATGAAAGCTAGAAGCTGATTGGCTACCAGGCGCCGTCTTAGTAAATTCCCCTTAATGTATGTATTATTGTATATTCCAAGAATGGAAAGTGACAGTAAGCAGTGGATGTAATAACTAATCAGTAACAAGCTTGCTGTCCTTTCTCTGGTGCGTTGTAAATTGTGTATGCTTGTTAGCATGAGCGTCAGAGCCAGGGATTGTGCCTTTTTAAGCTCTGGTTGTTCTTGTATTTTGTATTAGATTGTTCAGTCCATGACAAATTGTTGCTGACAGCGGTTGAGCTCCAGCACTTTAAGCAGTATTGGTGATGGCACACTGCACTGAGAAGCGTTGGTGGTCTTATTGGCACAGAAGCAGCTAGGTGGGAAGTACACAGGCAGCGAACTGGCTTTCTTCAGTGTCTTTCTGATGCCATTCATTTCACAGCGGGCTAATTAAAGAGTGGACTGGCTACCTGGAGTGGCCCTAATGTATACTAGCATGGTAATCAGTTTAAAATCTCATTACCCTCTTTCCTAAATGATCTGGAGTATTAATTAATATACAAATGGCACTATGTCATTGTTGAAAGGTAATGCCAGATTGACATTATTAATGACTGCTGGGGGCAAAGTTGTAAGATAAGGGTCACCACACACGTTACAATCTGACCTTACAATCTTTGTGCAAGATTTACTAAAATATGTAATTTAAAGACCTTCCTATCCAATCAGGCATATAGCCATAGTTGTTAGTAGATCTAAATAGGATTGGACAATCAGATCTTAATGTGTATGTCAGCTTTAGCTTAATGTTGACCCAGATGGTTTAGAAACCAACAAAGGTAATTCATACGTATGCAGCTTGTCTGTAGGCGCGATAATTTCCCTCTACAATTAAAACTTGATAGCCCAGGGTTTCTCAACCAGGGTTCTGTGGTTCCTCCAAAAGTTGTTTTGGGTTTTCTTGAATAGTGACCGGTTTTGGCCTCTCAGATAAGTTTCCAGTGACACCATTGATCTTTTTAGCTATCTGTAAGGGGGTACCTCTTGTGTAATGCCCTGTACACACGATCGGTTTGTCTGATGAAAACGAACCGATGGATTTTTTCATCAGATATCCGATGAAGCTGACTTTCATCAGTCTTGCCTACACACCATCGGTTAAAAATCTGATCATGTCCAACGCGGTGACGTAAAACACAACAACGTGCAGAGAAAAATTAGGTTCAATACTTCTGAGCATGCGTTGACTTGATTCTGAGCATGCGTGGATTTTTGACCAATGGATTTCCCCACAGACGATCGTTTTTTTCTATCGGTTTTTTTAACCATACGAATAATTTAAAACAGGTTCTATTTTGTTTCACCAATGGGGGAAAAAAACTGATGGGGTCCACATACGATCGGTTCGTCCGATGAAAACGGTCCGTTTTTATCAGACGAACCGATCGTGTGTACAGGGCATTAGGAGCATTCTTTCCACTGACTATCACACTAATGTATCAGGAGTTGTAGATATGGTCATTTTTAGCAGGTGTTCCCTGAGACCAGAAAGTTATTTCAAGGGTTACTCCATGCTCAAAAGGTTGAGAAAGCTGCTCTAGTCTGTGCAAAGAACCTGTCTAATGTTTGTCTGTGTCTATAGTCTTTCTGTATTTTATATATTACAGGTATCTATAAAGCTCTGACAATTTGCACAGTGCTTTACATGTTGTACATTCACATCAAGGAGCTTACAATCTAAGATCCCTATCTCACATAGAGTAGGGTCAATTTAACACAGGATCCAAACAACCTACTGTCACGTCATACAGACAAATTTCTCACCGCTCCAGTGTGCAATCAAGGGTTGCACCAAGGTGCTGGCAATGCTAATGATAGCAAATTGAAGGACGAAAACTGGACAGCCGCACTCCGAAATCACTTAAAATAAGTTGTCTTTTATTTTTCAACTGTACACACAGTCACTGCAACCAACAAAATACAGTATGGCCGACGCGTTTCACACTTACAATCAGTGCTTAGTCATGGCTTAGCGTCGGCCATACTGTATTTTGTTGGTTGCAGTGACTGTGTGTACAGTTGAAAAATAAAAGACAACTTATTTTAAGTGATTTCGGAGTGCGGCTGTCCAGTTCTCGTCCTTCAATTTGCTACTGTCACGTCATGCTCTCCTTGTACTTGCGTGGGAGGCAACCCACACAAGTACAAATAGAGCATGCAAACTCCATGCAGATAGTGTCCTGACTTTGAGTCGACCCAGGGACTCCAGCACTTCAAGGCGGAAGTGCTAACCACTAAGCCACTGTATTATTATATAGCATTTTATTATCATGTTTAGCATGATCAGATAAGGTTTGGCCATATGGGTGATGCTGTAGAACTGAGCTCAAGTTGCGTTAAAAAAAAAGGCATTCAATAATTAATTGGATCCTGTCTAAATCATGTGAGAAAGGGACCTTAGATTGTAAGCTTCTTGAGAGCAGGAACCGATGTGATGTAAAGCACTGCTTAAAATGTTGACACTATATAATACCCATTCAGAAAACTTTAGACTTTATTGATTCCAAAGGGAGATGAATGATTCTTTTTTTTTTCATACATTTTTATTGAGTAAACATGAGAAATATTAGCATATAGCATCAATTGTAACATTAGAACAATAGGCTATTCTTGGATTGAGTAATAAAAGACATTTTACATCTAGGAAATGTGATCTTGGTAGGAGTAAGATGTAGTTTTTGTACATTTCAAAGTTTTACAAATCATTTGTATTGTCCTATTATAGGTGGAGGGTGTGATTCTCATGTTATTATATTGCCTAGTCTATAGCAGGGGTCTCCAAACTTTTTCAAACAAAGGGCCACTTTATTTTACTTCAGACTTTAGGGGGGCCGGATTGTGGCCAACAGGGGCAGAAAATGTTAGGCCCATCATATGTGAGAATAAATATGGCCTCAGGGTTGGTGGTCAATAGTTGAGGAGTGGTGCTTCTATTAGTAGAAGGAATAGTATACCATCATTGGTATCCATAGAATAAATAATGCCCCATTGTTGGTGTCAGTGGGAGTAATAGTTCCTTATATCAGGGGAAGGAATAGTGCCCGAGGGCTGGATAAAGGCTACCAAAGGGCCACATATGGCCCTCGGGATGCAGTTTGGAGACCCCTGGTCTATAGTATATTGATTATAGAAAGTTCCACTTTACAATTGTGATGCCTCGTACACACGATCGTAAATTCCGACAACAAAACCGTGGATTTTTTACCGACGGATGTTGGCTAAAACTTCTGTTGCATACACACGGTCACACAAATGTTGACGGAAATTCGGACCGTCAAGAATGCGGTCAGCAGTCACGTACAACACTACAATGAGCCGAAAAATTAAGTCCAATGATTCCGAGCATGCGTCAAATTGATTCCAAGCAATGCCTAGGATTTTTGTGCGTTGGAATTGCAAACAGAATTTCCAACAAGAACTTTTTCCGTTGGAAAATTTGAGAACCAGCTCTCAAATTTTTGCTGTCCGAAAGAAAATGTCCGATGGGGTCTACACACGGTCGGAATTTTTCCAAGCAAATGCTCATATCGAAAATACTTGTTGAAAATTCCGACCGTCAGTGAGTTGTATAAGAAAATAATATTGAAATAAAATGCAATAAATAAATGAGGAAAATGAAGGAAACAAATGGGGGGTGGGAGTTGAGGTGGGTAAAGGGTGGGGTTGCAGATGGGATCATTTTTATGTTTACCTTTTTAAAAATTATTGAATAAAAAAATTAAATAAAAAAATCTTCTGCAACTATCCTTTGATCTTTCTAAGGGCCAGTTCACACCACATGCAGTCCAGTGCTTTTTTTGTGGCATCAAAAATGCATGGAAAATAGGTTAAGCCCAGGTTCACACTGGGCTGCGGGAGTGAAGCAGTGCGAGTTCAGCTGAACTCGCACGATTTCACTCCCGCCCGGCAGTCCCGATTTCAGCCGCGATTTCAGAGACATCTGTGCAGGTTTCTGCACAGATGTCAATGTAAATCGCAGGCTGAAATCGCAAAAAGTAGCACAGAGACTACTTTTTGAAATCGGTGCAATGCCGCAGATGCAGCGTCGCACCGATTAGGACGGTTCCATTGCCGTCAATTTGAGGCAAAATCTGCCGTTTTGACATGCGATTTGACATGCCAAATCGCATCTCAAAACGCACCAGTGTGAACCAGGGCTTAATGATTTTTAATGGCATATTTCACCCCAGTGCTTGCAGTTCCAGTGCGTTCCAGAAAAAAAATAGAACATGCATTTTTTCTGCACTGGAAACGCTGTAAAACGCATAAAAAAATGCATTGGAACCCACATGTCTTTATTTAAGGTTAAGAAAAAAGAGGGGGGATGCAATGGACTTTAAAAACGTGGATGCGTCTGGAACGCATCCAGACTGCATTTCTATGGTGTGAACTGGCCCTATATCCTACAAACTGAATATGTTAAAAGTTGCGTTAGTCAGGCGCGTTGATCTGGCTGGGTAAGAACCTTTAGCAATTAGTCTTAGAATAGGCAGGTTTGATTAGCGAGACAGTTGGACTGGTGTCACTTGTCTAGGTGTAGAGAAATTGCTCCAAGCAATACAGGTATTGGTGAGTGACATTTAAATCTGGCTCATTAGAACACTGTTATATTCCTCCTGAAAAGTAATCGCTGTAACCAGAATGAGATGGTGCTTCACCTTTCCTCTGCTGTATTTCTGATCAAGTTTAATCCCTTGAAAAATGTGAGCAATTTTCTTGTGTAATATGCACTCTGCCTCCAGTCCCAGATGACTGTATTGTTGGTTTAATGTCACTGATAAGGGATCAAAGGGGAGCAGTAATGTGCCTGTGACACCTTCCACTCTACTATGTCTTTTTATAGCCAAGATCTTTTTTGCTTTGGATGTTCAGACAACATAGGGCAATGCATTCCTGCTAGGCGCAGGAAGGGGTTAACGTCAAGCACCTGTCAGTGGGAAACCCTTACCGTTCACTGCGGTGATCTAAACCCAAAACAACAGTTAGTAACCAAATCAGATGAAGGAAAATGAATTAGCCTGCTCAAACACTAATACTTGACTGGATCAAATCCTTTTAATTTTACGGTCCCCTAATTCAGAGCTTGCAGCCTCCTTTGAACCGTTTTAATGCTGCTGATTTAAAGGGCACACATCATCACATCCTCAGTCTAAGGAGGACTATCATTTGTCATCTCCTTGTAGGTGGGCACAGCAAAGCAGAACTGGAATTTAAAGCTCATTATATGTTGGTTTTAAAAATAGTAAGCTTACATTAAATATTTGTAAAAATAGAAATAGACAATATTTACAAATAAAAAATGACATAAAAAAAAAAAACTCAATAATTAAATTAAAAAAAGAAAGAAAACCCTTATAACATAAATAAAACATATAACATTGTATTTATATTAAGAGTAGTAAATAAACCATGTAACATTGTATCTACTCAGTATCAAGCTAAGTGTAGCATATAGTAAGCAGACATTTCAGGCTTAGAGCTGGTTCACACAGCCGAGGCACGACTTCGGGGGCAACTCTGCAAGGCGTTCTGAAGACGACTTCAGAGGCGACCTGCAACACGACTTCTGTATAGAAGTCAATGCAGGTCAACCTGAGCCGCCACCAAAGTCGGAGCGACTAGAACGGTTTAGAGCGATTAGAACGGTTCCATTGCATTGAATGGGACGCGACTCGTCAGGCGGCTGAGCCTCCTGACGAGTCGCCCCAGTGTGAACCGGCTCTAAGGCTCCATGTACACTAAGGGTCCTTTCACACGGAGCGGACCATTTTTCGGTCTGCTCCGTGTGTGTCCGTCAGCTCAGCGGGGGTCTCCGCTCAGCTGTCGGCGGACAGGGCGGTCCCTGCACAGCTCTCCCCTATGGGGAATCGGATGAAAACTGACCGTTTGTCCGTCTTCATCCGATCCGTTCCGCCGGACGGAAGAAAAATAGGGTTTTCTTCCGTCCGAAAAACCAGATCCAGACGGACGCGGATCTTTGCGGACGTTAGCGGATGCATCATCCGCTAACGGACGCAATCCCATAGGGAACCATTACAAGTCCGTTTACGGACTTGTAAAAACGGACGAGCGGAGGCGGACATGTGAAAGGGGCCTAAGTAAATCCTGATGGCTATTACTTCCTCTTTGTTCCCTGCAAAGTAAAAACATAATGGGCTAGTATGCATGGCATACTAGTCCATTATTTGCCACTTACCAGCAGAAGAAGCCCGCAATGTCAGCGCTGTCCCCACTGTCTAATCATGTCCATCTTCAACCGCTCTTCCTTCCAGAGCCGTGGACTCTGGTTCTGCTATTGGCCGAAGTCACGTGATGTCACACGGTCACAGGACAAGCACTATAAAAACGCCGTGGATCGTGCCCTTTCTTCAGTGTGCATGCGCCGTTTACGTCACATATAAGGCATATATGGTGAATATCTCCTAAACCGTAGAGGGAAAAGCCATTTATAAGCATTAATAAGCCATTAACATCCATTTAAAAAAAATCGCTGCTTCTAGAGAAGTTTTATGTTTTTTTTCTGTAGAAGCAGCTCAATGTTATCCTAAGTGTCCATGCACATGAGGCATATTTTGAGCTCAATGTTTAGAGGCAGGAAAAAATCCTCTCCTGGATTGAGTTTCTGATTGGAGCTTCCTGGCATAAAAACCAGCAAAACTCTCCTAGACTCACCTAAATTGTGAACAAAAACACTCTATATTAGCATTGTTTCGGCCAAGGTAACTGATGTTTTTTTTAAGCCCTGTGAGCATGGCGCCTAAGAAACCCTTTTTACAACGGGGCCATGTTAGTTCTAAGCACTGCTCATTTTAGCGGCGCTTTAGCGCTGTTTAAGCGCGCATTTTGGGGGGTAAAAACTCCCCTGTCGTGGCGCTTCCTTCGTTCCAATGTGTAAAGCATTTTGGGAGCGATAAATACAGCGCTCCCATTTCACCCCAAAGATGCTGCTTGCAGGACTTTTCGGAACGTCCCACAAGCGCACCGCTCCAGTGTGAAAAGTCACACTTGAATGAATAGGAGGCGATTTTTCAGGCGCTTGGCAGAGGCCATTTCCAGTGCTAAAGCGCCTGAAAACCACCCCAGTGTGAAAGGGGTCTAAGGCTGATGACACACAGGCATTTCTGCCACTAGCAACAAACCACCAGTGGCAGGACTATAGAAGGGCTGCCTGTGTGTCTATATGAAATCATTGCCACACACAGCTAGCAATGGGAGTGACATCTTGCTGCCTCAGCTACAGAGGGAGAGAATTCATAGGAACAAAACTGGCAGCCTCTTAGTGATCCTGCCACTGTCAATTGTGAAGGATTGGCAGTGGCAGGATCACAAGAGGCAGAGGCACCTAGGAGTGATGATACATGGGCGATTTTATCACAGCGACCCCTCCCCCATTATCGCAACAATTTGCCGCTAAGAAAACAATAATTACTTTCTAAGGGATCACTAACAGTAATATTTTGAAAGCAATTTCTGGCTCTGTTGCTCGATGATCAGAATTCATCAGCATTTGGGCTTGGCTGCAAAATTGCCCTTGATATTCACTCTCAATGCTTTTCTATGAAATGTTGCAGAAATCGCTATGCTTAGCTACAAATCACTGCAGAAAAGTGATTTGTGGCAGAGAACAAACCAAAGCTGTTGAAAAGTGACAGCAACCCTAAGCCATTAAATCACTAGCTACAAAACACTGTTAAATGGACACTAAATTGTTGCTTAAAAAATATATATATATAAGTATGGATTCTTAACTCAAAAAAGTAGCATCAATTGCTCTCAGCATTCTACAATTTTCCAAATTCCTAGTTTTGCTGCTGTGGTCTGACTTCACCTTGGCTCCAATCTATGTGGTAACAGAGCCACCCTCACTTGCTTCCTCCTGAGATGGACTATAGACTATAGCAGTGGTCTCCAAACTGTGGCCCAGAGACTCGATGTGACCCTTTGCTTTCTATTATTTGGCCCTTAGGGCACAATTCCACCAACTGACACCAATGGTGGGGCACCATTCCCCCTACTGATACTATCAATGGGGCACTATTTCTGCCATTAAAACCAATGATGGGGCACTGATGCCGAAACATTTTCTACACCCTCTAGCCAAAGTCTGGCCTGCCTGAAGCCTGAAGGATAGTAAATTGACCCTTTGTTTCGAAAGTTTGTAGACCCCTGAGCTATAGTATTTATAGGCTACATTCACACTGGCGATTTAGGCGAGTACTGGCAGGAACAGGGGCGGACTGACCATTCGGGCACTGTCCGAGGGCCCCATGCCACTAGGGGGCCCCATCAGGGTTGCCATCCTCAGTAAAACCAGAGACAGTATGTAAAAACATTTTTTTTTTTAAATCCCAAGATTATAGCTGCCCCACCTCTCCAGTACCCTTTCAGTGTGTGTATGTGTATTCTGTGTGTATGTATACTGTGTGTGTGTGTATACTGTGTGTGTGTATACTGTGTGGACCCATAATCTATTGCATGGGGGCCCCATAATCTCCTATTGCCCAGGGGCCCCATTAGTTGTCAGTCCGCCCCTGGGCAGGAATAAGACATTCATGCAGTGGCTCTGAGTGGCTAGGTGTGGCCAACAGCCCCTTTCACTACAACACCAGGTCACAGAAGGCCATAGCTATTTGCGACTCTCTGCATAAGCAAAGCGATTACTTGCTGGAGTGCTACGCAGTTTGTCTGTGCCCAGCAGTGAAAAGCTGTGGCCACTAGCGACCTGTCATTATAATGAACATTATAATGATTATAAGAGTCTCTGATTCCTCCCGCTACAAATCACACCAGCCTAAATCGCCAGTGTGAAAGTAACCTTAGTGTGTATAGTGCACATGACTAGAACTGACGTGCAATGCTCGTACCAAACAAAGAGAAGTGAGGAGGCAAAAGAAGAAGTTCTGGAGATCACAGAGGATGTTACAAGCAAGCAGAAAACAGTAAGCCTAGGTTCACACTTATGCGGTTCAGGAAATGTCACAATTTGTGAACGTTTCCTGCACCGCATTCAAATCGCACTGCCACTGCGATCCGCTGCAGGTGTCATTCATAGTGTGAACTGAGGCTTAAAGCGACACTAAGACCCCTTTCACACTGAGGAGTTTTTCAGGTGGTACATCGCTAAAAATAGAGCTGCTATACCGCCTGAAAAACTCCTGCCCAGCAACCTCAATGTGAAAGCCAGAGGGCTTTCACACTGAGGCGATGCGCTGGCAGGAGAGAAAAAAATCTCCTGGAAGCAGCATCTTTGGAGCGGTGGGAGGAGCAGTATGTATACCGCTTCTTCACAGCTCCTTCCCATTTAAAACAATGGGAAACCGCGGTAATACCGCCCGCAATGCACCTCTGCAGAGGCGCATTGCAGGCAGTATTAACCCTTTATCGGCCGCTAGAGGGGGTTAATACCGCACCGCTAGTGGCTGAATCCCATGGCAATTCCAACGCTATTTTTAGCGGCACTATACTGCCACCGCGCCTCCCGCCCCAGTGTGAAAGGGGCCTTAAGGTTGTTTTTTTTTTTTAAATAACAAACATGTCATACTTACCTCCACTGTGCAGTTCGTTTTGCACAGAGTGGCCCCCGAACGCCGTTTTCTGGAGTCCTTCGATGGCTCTCTCGACTCCTCCCTGCATCAGATAACCCCCTCTTGGAAGCACTCTCCCAATGGAGTTACCTTTCGGGCGCGCTCCCAAGGTCAGCATTTGGCGTCCATAGCCACCGAATGCGGGACTCTGCCCCCACCCCCGGCGCCTGCGTCATTGTATTTGATTGACAGCAGTGGGAGCCAATGGCTGCGCTGCTATCAATCTATCCAATCAAGAGCTGAGAACCCTGGGCAAAGATGCAGCGCGTCCTCGTTATGGGACATTTCAGGGCTCAGATAAGTAAAACAGGGGGGCTGGGGGGGCGGTAATTGTCAGATGTGTTTTCTCCTTAATACATAGGATGCATTAAGGTGAAAAAACAGGAGGGTTTACAACCCCTTTAAACAATTTCATGAAAAATAGAAAAGTAGGGGTTATATTTAGAGAATAAGGGTATACTGTAGCTTTGTGTCACTTTAATCGATGTCATTAGCGATTCTTTGCGAAAACATTGCCCCTGTGTCATCAGCCTTAAGGAAAGGCTGCCTATCATTCTTCTTCCTTGGAACACTAACTTCAGGGCGATCACTAGCCTTGGTCCAGGGTCAGATATGTGCAAAGAATAGCTTTCTTCTGGTGAATTCATAAAACCACTTAAAGTAGATGTATCATCCACAGCAATATACTGTATCTTATTCATGGGTCAAAAAAAGAAGCTTTGTCTTTGTGGCCTTATGAAATGTAAAAATAAAAACTGTAGAGGATTTTGGATGTGTGAAGAACAGAAGGTGATCTTCTGGGGTATGGTACACATAGCAGCAGCAATCAGGCTATCCTCCAGTGCAGACAGATGCTCATTTATGAGTTTGCATCCTCCTTTGTGCTCAGCTGTAGAAAAGACACGTTAAGAAAGGGAATCGGTAGGTATGAGGTATGGCACAGGTAATTATATCTTTATTGAATAAAAAAAAAAAAACACTTCTGGACGGGAGGCAAAGAAAACAAAGCGCAATGTTATTTAATTACAAATCACGAAAAGAACTGTCATTATATAGAAAACTTAAAAGCATTGTATGTTACAATTACGTTGTCTTTACACATGGATTCATTTTCTCCCTGTGTTTACTATATTTGCCATAATGAGGGTCAAACTAGTATCTTTTCTTCCTCTTTCAAGCTTTTATTATACCCAGCCGAGGCTGAAGGTATTGGCAGCGCTGGTGACCCGTGCTTTGTTCCTCCAGGACAGCATTTCACATCAGTCAGTCTCTTTATTTAGAAGCACAGCTGGATCTGCTAGAGCAGCCTAGAATAAGACTGGAAGATTACAGGAGTCACGCTAGTGAAGAGATACCTTCTAGGGCTAAAAGACCTTCTGTGAGATTGTGATGGGGCAATGCAAAGATGGATTCTGTATACCATAGGAAAATAATTACACACTGCGAGAAAACATATTAAAGTGTTTTCGAGGCATGTCAAAATACACTTTGGTTTTACCAACGGCAAAATCATAAAAGAAAGACTTTAGACAGTGAGAGTTAAACCTGGGAGCTATTTACATAGTGATCAATGGATGGATGTTATACATATCTGTACACATTATATGCGCCCTGTGCAATTACAAAGACATTATTTATTTAAAATCAAATTTTGGCTGAAAACAAACTTGAACATGTGCACTATAAAAATAAATTGGTGTGTGCCATGTATATAGGCATTTTATAAAGCTCTTAGGGCTCATTTACACATATAGCTGGGGAGCTGTAAAAAATAGCTGTTTGAGTCACAGTTTTACTGCCCCTTGACAACTCACTTTAGCTTAACATGGTGGCCAGAGAGGATGATACACATTCCGCAACAGTGATGCTTTGCCACATAGTTGCGGTTCTGTCTTGCATGCATTTAAGGGTTTAAAGCGGATGTCCGCTCAAAAAAAAATATTAAAAGCCAGCAGCTACAAATACTGCAGCTGCTGACTTTTAACATTAGGACACTTACCTGTCCTGGAGTCCAGCGCCGTCCGCAGCAGAGGACGAGCGATTGCTCATCACTCTGCTGCTCCCCCCTCCATCCACGGTGAGGGAACCAGGAAGTGATGCGCTCCGACTTCACCGCCCGGTTCCCTATGGTGCATGTGCGAGGTGTCCGTCAGACAGATTTTGAAGCAGGTTTTAAAACTTTGGTCCGACGGACAACGGTCCGATGGGCTGTACACACCATCGAACTGGTCCGATGAAACTGGTTTGCAGACCAGTTTAATCAGACCGGTCTGATCGTGTGTACGCAGCCTAAGAGAGTGTGTGTGCTCGTGTATATAAGGTAATTTCAACTCTAGCCAAAAATGTTTGGTTATTTCATTTTTGATATAAGAGGGAAATGTTATATTCTTTGCTAGGTTTTTTGCTATCTGTGGTTTATTGAGGAGACTTCATTTCAGGACAGAAAGTGATGAAACGTCTCTCCAACAGGGAAAAAGACATGAACACATTTTTAGTAGAGTAAGAAGGGTTATTATTTCTGATAATGTTTTTATTGCTGGCTGTGACTTGCTGTCCCTTGACGCCCATACTTTCTATTTCTTATACAAGTGTCACAGGGACAAGAATTGAGAAGAAATTTCCCCAGATGAAGTCACAGACAAAAAGTTTAATACTCTCCTACTCTATCCTAAGCTAAAAAATAAAAGACTTGAGTTGGGCTTTACATTTCTAGTCCTGTTCTTCAGACCCATTACTGCTATAAATGCAAATACCTAAGTATAATCGCTGAATTGCTAATAGTAGCACCTTTTTTCCAATTACAGGCAGGCCTACTTACAAACGACTCCTACTTACAAACCTAGGGAGACAACAGGAAGTGAGAGGAAATCTACCCCTATGAAGGGAAATTATTTTCTGTAAGGCCTCGTACACACGACTGGTTTCCTCGGCAGAATCCATCAAGAAACTTGGTGGGAGAGCTTTTTGGCGAGGAAACCGGTCGTGCATTTTTCATCAGGGAAACTGTCCAGGAACTCAACGAGCATAAAAGAGAGCAAGTTCTCTTTTTCCTCGACAAGAGTCCAAATTGGCTCATCGTGTTCCTCGTCGGGCTGCTTTTCGACGAGAAACTCGAGCGTGTGTATGCTAAGAAACCCGTGCACCTTCAGTAAAAGTAGTACTTGTAATGGAATTAGCACATTTGTCACGCTGTAACAGACTGAAAAGTGCAAATGTCTCTTACCAAACTTTTTCCTAACACGCACAAACATGAGATTAGCAAAAGCAGCCCCTGCCGTTGTATGTGTTGAAGTCACCGCATTTGAGAACGAGGAGATTTGGTCTTTAATGTGTGTACGCAAAGCAAGCTTGTCGAGTTCCTCGACAAGCCTAACAAGGAACTCGACGAGGAAAACAATGTGTTTCGCCCAACGAGTTCCTCAGTCGTGTGTACGAGGCCTGAGAGTTAATATGGGAAACAGGTGTCTCCGCTGATGCTTTATCACCAATCCTTGTTTCCACAACAACCCAAAATGTTCCAAATCCAATTGTCATTGGGACAGAAAGTGAGGTGAAATCTTCTGAACAGGGGCACAGACAGCAAAACAAATGTTACAGGGGTGATAACCCTTCCCTATGCTATCCAAAAAGCTTAGAAATTGACTTTTTGTCTGGAGCTACACTTTATCTTTTCCAACTTACAAACAGATTCAATTTAAGGACAAGCCCACAGTCCCTATGTTGTTTGTAACCCGGGGGCCGCCTGTACCAGTACACATATTAGTTCTGTGAAAGTTACAACAACGGTTTAGATGTACTGCCATAAAACTACTATGCAGTCTGAGAATGGCTGCTTTCATGGGAAATTTCTATCAGAGCACTTCAGTTTGAAGTTCTCCTGACAAACTGCAGCCTTCACTACTTTGCTGTCCTCTTCTATTCAAATTTGGCACAAGGCCCATTAACCTCAGTGGAGGATCCCATAATATTCATACATTTAGAAATCGGGTGGGGGGGGTGCTTTAACCAGGTGAGATACAGGATGGGGATTGCTGATACCTGAAATTTCTTTTCTGGACAAGAAAATGTTTCACATTTTTAAGGTAACTTCTGAAACAGGGGGCCTCCAAACCTTTCATTATGAGGGCCATATAATTTATTTGAGAAATAGTCATGGGCTAAAAAAACAAAAAACAAAAAACAATTTAAATCAATGAACAAAATATTTATCAATGAAGATGCATGCTCCTAGAAAATCATTCATATTAGAACTCCTCCAATCACATCAAAAGTCCAAACGAGTATAGAAGCATCTATGAAAGTCTTTATTTCCTACAGAGAGATAACAGGTAAAAACAGCTTACATGTCTTGGTGAATAGCCGAATCATAAGGTTTATTTGAAACTATGATTAAGGCTACTGGCCGAAACATGTAAAATGTTTTACCTGTTACAACTCTGTAGCAAATAAAGATTTTCATGGATTCTTTGATTTTCTTGCTCCCTATACTTGTTTAGGCATCATTTCCATGGACGTTTTTACAGCCACTTTTTTTAGCCTTTTTTACAGCTTAAAAACGCTTGTCCATGTTTTTATTTTTTTTCAAATTTTATTTTTTTGAGCTGGAGCTCAAAAACGCAGTGGTAGCGTTTTTTAGGATTTTTGCGCGTTTTTGAGCGTTTTTGCGCGTTTTTGAGCGTTTTTTTAACGTCTGCCATTTTTACAGCTCTAACGCTGGAGCTTCAGAACGCACTGGTCCTGGGATTTTTGCAGCTTAAAAATGTCTCAAAAGCCATCTACAGCTCAAAAACGTCAAGGTGGGCATGAGGCCATAGACTAACATGGAG
The DNA here is from genome assembly GCA_029574335.1 of Rana kukunoris. Taxonomy (NCBI): domain Eukaryota; kingdom Metazoa; phylum Chordata; class Amphibia; order Anura; family Ranidae; genus Rana; species Rana kukunoris. The sequence continues at coordinate 191,603,065 of CM056051.1, forward strand.
AGCCGTTTTTAAGCTGCAAAAAACGCTCAGAAAAAAAGCCTTATACTTGATGTGAGTGACTAAGAGGACACTTGGAGCCTGAGAACCGACATTGCAGACTCTTGATTTGATCACACTGAATCCCTGATGTGAGTATTGCTTCTTTGTCATTTTTGTGGATTACATGAGTAGTCCCCCCTTCATACCAGTAGCTTTCCTATCACATCAGAGCCCCTCTTAACATCAGAGTCCCCCATTCACGTCATAAGTCCCCTTCCCCACACATCAAGGTCCCCATCAGAGTTAACCCCCTACATCAGGGTCCCCATCAATGTCCCTCTGACATCAGGATCCCTATCGGAAGCGTGGACCTGATCTGAATCCCCAGTCTGTGCCACTGACCCTGGCTGAGGGTCAAATAAAATCTCCAACTGGCCCATGTCCTGCAGTTTAGGGACCCTGTACTAGACCAACCTATTCTTGCAAGAAAATAAATTTAAGAAATATAAGTGATATTCAGTATATGAACTATATGTTGAGTTATTAGGATCTGCATTTTCAACTTTGTAATGCTCCCAGAAAAATCCTGCCTCTGCTACTAGGGAGGACATCACCAGAGGACATTTATGGGCTGAAACTGAAAGAGTGTTTCTGTTATATTCTGCCTTCTCTCGTTATCCTTTATTTATACAGTGAAAACAGAAATGATGTGCAGTAGCTCATGACAACCATCAGAAATCAGCTTAGAAGGGCACACTTATGAAAGGGGATTTTGATTAGTTGCTATGGGTCGCTGATCACCAAGTGCTAGGTGATTAGATGAGCCCAATAATAGTATTTTATAGCATGTGACTGCATCATTTTATGAGCTTTTTCTGCCAAAACAAAAAAAAGCGTGCCAGTCATTAGTCAGTTAATTTTTTCTGTGTTGATTAAAGCGCCACTTCTTTTGGCATGATGGTTAGGCTGGCATAGACTGTAAAGGTCTGTGAAAGGAAGAAATATCACCCAGGCAGGAAAGCTCAACCATAATCCAACTGCCAGGATTCAAACCTCAGTGCCAGGCTAGGTTTATCATCCAAGCCTTATACACTGTATGTGGTCTGTCTGGGTACTTCATAAAAAGTTGCATTATCTGAAATATGAGGGAGAACTGAAGGGGGTTATGGATGCGTGCAGCCTTTAATTGGATACATTAATTAGCAAATGATTACTGATGAGGAGAAAATTTCTTGGCAGGTAATGTTTTGATTAGAAGGGTTCACCTTGGGCTTTTAACAAAGGTAATTGTAGAGAGCAATCACCAGTTGTATGTAATTTATTTCTTTTTGTAATATGTTTTCTCTGTTTTCTGCTGGGAATGGTGCAGAATATACACTCAAAGCTTTGTTTATTTCCATGTCTGTCTGGGTGTAATATTTAGTAGTATGAGCTGCATGTATAAGCTGATGTGCTTTCTACAGGCTCAGATGTTTCCTTACATATTATACTTACAATGCATTTATTATAGGTTGTGATGGATGGAAATTTTTATATTCGCTTGCTGTAATTCAATGTAATACATCTTCTATCTCCAATCTGCCAACACAGCAGGGAGCTCCTATGTCTCATAGTAAGAAACATTTCACCCTAACCATCCTCAGTCTTCTTAACCACTTAAAGACCCCTTCACGCCAATATACGTTGGCAGCATGGCACGGCTGGGCACAATCACCTACCTGTACGTGTCTCATTAAGCCCAGCCTTGGGGTCAGAAGCTCCGTGACTGCACCCGCAGTATACGCGGACCCGATCGCCGCCGGTGTCCCGCGATCGGTCACCGGAGCTGAAGAACAGGGAGAGGTGTGTGTAAACACACCTTCCCTGTTCTTCGTTGTGGCAGTGTCATTGATCGTCTGTTCCCTGATATAGGGAAAGACAATCAATGATGTCACACGTCCAGCCCCGCCCCCTACAGTTAGAAACACATATGAGGTCACACTTAACCCCTACAGCGCCCCCTAGTGGTTAACTCCTAAACTGCAATTGTCATTTTCACAGTAAACAATGCATTTCTATAGCACTTTTTCTGTGAAAATGAGACTGGTCCCAAAAATGTGTCAACATTTTCCGATGTGTCCGCAGTCATGAAAAAAAACGCTGATCACCTCCATTAGTAGTAAAAAAATAATATTAATAAAAATGCAATAAAACTATCCCTAAAACTAATTTTGCGCAAATCAATCGATAAACACGTATTTACCAAAAATAAGTAGAAGAATATGTATCGGCCTAAACTGAGGAAAAAAAGTGTTTTATATATTTATTAGAGCAAAAAGTAAAAAATATTGCATTTTTTTTTTAAATTGATGCTCTATTTTTGTTTATAAATAAAAACCGCAGGGGTGATCAAATACCACCAAATGAAAGCTCTATTTGTGGGAAAAAAGGACGCCAATTTTGTTTGGGAGCCACGCCGCACGACCGCGCAATTGTCAGTTAAAGCGACGCAGTGCCGAATCGCAAAGAAGGGGCAAGGTCCTTAACCTGCATAATGGTCCAGGTCTTAAGTGGTGAAAGATTTTAGTACAATATAATTTTATCCTGATAGATATCCCAATATATTATATACCTGTCTTTGCCCCAGTATAGTGTTCACCCTCCCTATACTTTCTTTGATTGCAATCATACACATGGTCATGTTTGGGTCCACATGCCTTAACGTGTTTTTTTTTTATAATGTAACTTCAAATATTTGGAATGAAGAACATTACATTAGTCCACTGTAAAACAATGTACACATACCTATTTCCCATAAGTAAAGTGCTGTCTATTCAAAACGTACTTATAATATTTAACTTTTCTAATTATAATGTGGATAAGATTGCATCAGGATCTGGCCTACGAAGTTGGGGTTGATTTACTTTGGGAAGTAAGATGCTGATCTTTTCTCCAGTGGTATGACATGCCTCCTGCCTTGTCACAACTAACCTTCTTCAATCAGTGACACTCAAGCTTGTTTCTGATTGACACTGTAAAATAGCAGGGGCATATCAGGCTGCTGGAGAAACACCGCTGCACCAACAGAGTGCAATAGCCTTTATCATCAACCTGCTGTAGGGAAGAAAACTTTTTTGTCTGTCTGATTCCCTTTATTTAACCCTACAATAGGCTTTTAAATAACATTTATTAAAAATTAATTTTAAAGTGTCTTTTAAGTTATTTATAAGAATTTATAAGAATATATGTAAGACCTACAGTATTATTTGAAAGGTTTGAAATGGAACGCATATCTTTACCTGCCAAACGATTTGTAATTCTGTTTAGGCACTTTTGTGATTTATGCTTCCCTTTCTATTCACAGCCACTGTTTTATATAATTTTTGTATAGGGGGGCCTTCTGTCAGGGCAGCCCAGGACAATTTCCCCTTTTACCCCTTATAAATCTGGCCCTGCCTACCACATCATCCTATAGCAAGGTGCATTAGCACTGAAGGTCGATTCACACCAGAATGCAGTGCGGGAAAGGTGCATATAGTGCCCGTTTCCTGCTCTTCATTCAAATGTACTACCTTTGTGATCCGCATGTGCGTGCCAATGTAATGTTCATGACACCCCAAACACAAATCACACACACGAGTGTGTTTATTCGCACCAAATACCATTGTAGCATGTACTATGCGATTTGGTGCAGTGTGTTTTTAAAAGTAAAACATGCATACTTTTTCTGCTTTCTGGTGCGATTTGCTGCTCATTCAAATGAGTGGGCCGCAAAATCTCACCGGACAGGAATGCGCAGGAATCACAAGTAAATGCGCAAGTATGCAAGTGCAGTATGCAATGTGCTTTTAAATGGTGAATCTCTCAAGAACTCATAAATGTGAAAACATTGGGATAGCACTTCAACATGGCTAAGTTAGGGGCAATATGCTTTCATTGTAGGTGCTTTAAAAAAATAAAAAAATTGTATGTACACTGTATAAAGTTTTACATGTATTTTTCAAACAGTTTTTATTTTTTGAACCCACCCTTTCTTAACCACTTGCTTACCAGGCACCTAAACCCCCTTCCTGTTCAGACCAATTTTCAGCTTTCAGCACTCTCACACTTGGAAAGACAATTGCCTGGTCATGCAAGGCTGCACCCAAATGACATTTTTATATTTTACTCCACACAAATAGAGCTTTCTTTTGGTGCTATTTAATCACTGATTTTTTTTGATTTTTTTGCTAAACAGGTCATTTTTCTCCTTCATTGATGAT